>JAZHEH010001784.1:6325000-6925000 GCA_036589455.1 Ateles fusciceps | reverse complement strand
TCCCCTTCATTGGGAACCTTGGGGGTCTCCTTTCAACATCAACAGCCTACTCTTGAGGCCGACTGCTGCGCCTCCCCAGTCTCCACGCCCGCTCCAGTTTCTATAGAGTGCCTCAGATACAGTAGCTGCTCAGCTAATATTCACTGACTCTTCCTGCAGGAACTTCGGCAATTAGCCCCTCCGCCTCAACCTTCCCTTCCTCACCCCAGAGTTATTCTGAGGCCCACATCATCTCCTTTACCTGCCTTGAAAGGAATGGAGAACTGTCCATCATAACCTGGGCTCTCTGGGAATCACGTGAAACACTTAGCCTTTCCCATCCTAATGGTGATCGAGCTAGTGACAGACAGGGAAGGCGGGATGATAGCCCCTGTGCAGTAACCAAAACCCAAAACATTTATTGCAAAGTTTTTAAAAGTGTCATTTCTACTTGCCAATGTTGTACTGCAGACATCTGTTAACTGACTGTGCCTCCAGCACAAGGAATCAAGTGAACAAAGATATTTTAATTTGAGCTACAGTGTGCGTCCTGGCTGACAGTCTTATGACGGGCCTCACAGCTTCCATATGCTGCAGTGATGACTAACTGTTTACCTTCAGAAGCAAAGTGGCGCAGGAAGAAAGGGGAGCAGAGGGGAAAGGAAGCCCAGGCACACTGAGCGCCTATCATGTGCCAGGCGTGGGGTGGAGTGATTTTTATTTCATTTTAGTAAACAGGCATCATAAGAACTGCAGGAGAGGAACTCTATCCCAGTTTACACACAGAGAAACCACTCGGAAAGCATGAGGCACTTGCTGAATGTACGCAGCTCGAGATTCACGGAGCTTGGACTTCATCTCTTTCTGTTCAGAGATAAAGGCATTGTTTATTTTACTTATGTACAGAAATAACGAGGCTACTCCTGGCAGGCGGACAAGACCAGATAGAAAAGTTATGGCCCAGCTAGCGATACCATCACTGTTTCCCCTTCCCCCCAGGATGTCCTTGTAGCATGATTCAGAGAGGGGAGGACGGAGAGGCTTGTCAACTCTAGAAAGAAGGTATCTGTTTCTCAAGACAGGGGCGTGGAGAGGAAAGGGAGGCCAGATCATGGACAGGACAGCCCAGCACAGCATTGGTAGGGGCTGCTAACTGGGCTTTGGAGGAGACAGATTTGGCCTTGAGTCCTGATCAGTCACTCACCGTGTGACCTCAGACAAGTCATGTGATCAGCCTGGGCTTCAGCCTCTTCTGCAAAGTGGAATATTCCCCACTGGGTTTTTCTGAGGGGGTGTGGGTATCACTGGGTGTAGACTATCTACCGGCATAGACAGAGGGAATGAATGAATGTCAGCTACCTCCGCTGCCAACCCACAGGCGTCCCAGTGTGTGCCCTGGCAGCTCCGAACCCAGCGTCAGCAGAAGCATTTGGAGGAGGAAGTGGGGGCTGGTGCCAGCCTCCGCAGGACGCTGCCTGCAGGGGTCACCAGCGCCTGCCCACGCTCCACCATGCTGGACCGTGCCCTTGAGCACACGGAGATGTGGCCCTCCATCCTCAGGACCCGGGAGGAGCCCTCCTGATCCGTGCCCCATCAGGCGAGTTCCAGGGAAGTATCACTGCCATGACAAACTAATTATTTTCTTCTTTGTCTAACCCAATCTTCTTCTTTTATCTATCTTACACACTAAATACCTTCAAGATAAAGTCCCTTCCAAATTACCATTGCATTTTTATCACAGGAAGCTGTTTACCTCTCTTGCTTATGCTTATTTTTAGAATATTGTGGGTTCTTATCCTGGAGTCACAGGTTTCAGGAAATTCACAAAACGTTTGACTCAAATGTACAGTTCAGTGTGTGTGTGTGTGCACGCGTGTGTGCGCGCGTGTGTGTACGTCTGTGTGCATATGTTTGAGTGTGCGTTGTATTTCTGGGAAGGGGAGATTCATAGCTTTCATCAGATTTTCAAGAGCAAAGAAACCCTGCTTTAGATGGCCTATAAAAGCATCCTACTTGTATTATTTTGCACTGCTTGTCCTAACACTTTATGGTTCATTTGGCTGTGAGTAGAGGAAAAGAGCTTCAATTTCAAGACTCCAGTACAGGGATCTTGTATGTTGGTCTTGGTCCTCCCACCACAGGCAGAAGAAACAAATGACTTTAGCTTTCTCTCTGTCTCTTCTGCCAAGTTGTCAGATGAAGGAATCTGGGTATTCTAAGTTGGTGGTTCTCAGAGCGGAATGTCCAGTAGGAAGCATTTCTTCCACCAGGGATTTGTTTAAAAAGCAATTTATTGGGCCCTAACCCACGCTCAAGAATCAGGCTGAATTAGAAACTCTGGGGGAGGGGCCAGCCATGGCCGGTTTATGAGCATCCCCCAGACCCTCCGGGCGACGCTGATACCCTCTCAAGTGCAAAGCCAGGTAAGGGCCCAGTGGGAGGCAGGGAGGGAAGGAATGAGGCAGCTCCCTGCTCCCTGGGCCTCCCCCATGCACTGGCTCAGTGCTTATCTGAGTTATCCCATGCTAAGTGACCTCTTTATATTCCTAAAATGTTTGAAGCCCATCTGCTGATTTGGCCTGCGGAAGGAATTTGTTTTTATAGTTAATATCAATATATCGAAGCTATGTAGCCAGAGAAAATGATTTTCATATTTCCATCTGAATAACAAATGAGGGACCACAGCTAGGAGCTGCATCTCCGGAGCGTGGCGCTCCGCATGGCGGACGGTGATCTGTTTCACTAGCGGGTGAGCATTTGTCAGCCCACTGAAGACCTCGCTGCTAAAAGTCCTAGCTCTTGTTGACAAATGCTCTCAAGCAGTTCTGGGCCTGAGAGAATTGTGTCTCCTGGCCACGGCCTCTGTTTCAGCTTCTTCATGACAGGGACTCTCTGAGCAAACTCTACCCAGGATCCTCGGAGCCCTCCTTTAGACCGGGCCTCAGCCTTGCACCCTGTTCTTGGCTGCACAGCGCAGTTTTAGCAAGAATGTGGTAACATCGGTCTCCTAGGAATTCCCCACTCTCCAAACCTGATCCAGTTCCGGCCCCCACCCCATGCCTGCCTTAGCAGGAGTCATGTCAGGGTGGTTTAACAAGAACCCCCTCCCCCAGTCTTTCCTCTGAGTGGTTTCCATCTGGTGAGTGCCCACTGCTTCTTGCCCACACAGCCCAGCGGCCCCTGCCATGCTCAGAGCTGAGCCTCTCTCTCTCCCTTGCTGCAGTCATCCTGGGCACAGTCCGTCCTTCCGCCATTCATCGGTGTCCTGGCTCTGCCACCTCTGACATGACAAAGACTCTGCCCCTCTTGGTGTATGTTCACTGCACATGATATAAACCTTCGGTGTCTGTCCCTAAGCAGGCCCAACTCCAAGGAAGCCATGTCTCCAGGAGCAGTGAGAAGAGCAGCAGAGCCCTCCAGGTCGGGCCTCTTTGTTCAGGAGCTGGAGTTCCATTGGTGGCTCTGTTCCAGTGTGCATGCACGCTCTCATGCACCGGGCAGATAGGCTGAGTGTAGTGACGAACATTCCCCCACAGCGTAGCAACATCACAGCATGGAGATGTATTTCCTGCTCACATCACAGTTTTATGGGTGACAGCTGGGTCATTCAGGGGGCCCTCCGTGGCATTGCCCCCCACAGAACCTTTGGAGCCTCTGCTTCAGCCTCTGTCCCCAGCAGATGCTGACAGAGAGGGGTGTGCTGAGCGCTTCTGCATGGAACCACCCAGTGCAGAGGAGAGGACGCAGTCTTCCACTCATGCTTCCATGTGGAGAGCCAGCTCCGTGAGGGCTGGGGCCCAGCTCTGTTCTCTGGAGGAGAAATAGAAGCACTGTTGCTGCTGGTGGAAGCCTTGCATAGTCTGTGAGGACAGCCTCAGTGCAGAGGAAATGCACACACGTGCACAGACATGGTAGGGCAGGTCCCAAGGGGCAGGGGCTCACATGGCAACACCGCTTAGACCTGAGACTGGGTCCCTGCGAAGGGGAAGGTGTCTCTGCCACCCTGAGCCGTGCAGGGTCCACCCTGGTGAGCAGCTTGGTCTGCGTGGAGCCCCACTGGTGTGCAGTTGGTCCATTTCTGGATCCCAGGCTCTGCTCTCATGCCTTCCACTCCTGAAGCAGGCCTTCTTTTGACTTTCTCCCCTGCTCTGGACTTTGCTTGTACTCCCAAGGAGAGCTGGGGTATCCCTCATTCCCAGCTCAGGCTATCCAAGCCCCATTTGAACTCCCTGGACACAATGGAAGCTGCAGGCCCATAACCCAACACATCTCCTCTGGTCTCCCAGCAAGCCCGCTGCATCCGTGCTCACCCTTGAACCCAGGGCCTTTCTCCTGCCATGTTTTCTCCTCCAGCTTCATGCTCCTGTGTCGGGTTTCACTGCTGACAGCCTTCCAGCCTCAGAGCAGAGGGGCCTTGCCACATGGCCCGTGCCCCGTATCTGCCAGCAAATCGAGTACCTGGTGCCAGAAACAGTTAAAACTCTGATGAGTTACCAAATAATTATTCAGAGCACCTGCATCTTTCTTTAAATTTCAGACATGCATCACTGTGCCCTTGATTTAGAAAATGGCTTGGCTACATTAGAATACCCTCCCCCGAGGCAGCCCCTTGCTACATGAGGCCTACTGTGTGCTGACACTCATGCTGGGAATGGACCTATCACCCTGAATAACCCACACAGCAAGGCCAGCAGCCACTGTGACATCGCTGTGTGTGAGCGCTGACTCCACACTTGGGAAGCCGACTACAGTCTCTCTCCCCCCCTGTCTGTTTGTTCTGGGTTAATTCAGTCTGAACTGATGGCTTTAGACAGGAGTTTGTGTCGCCCTGTTTTTAGACAGGAGTTTGCGTTGCCCTGGTTTTGGTATTTGGGCTTGTTGTGAGTCTCCTTAGCGCTTTGCTCCAGAGCTGACATCTGTTGTGATCTGAAGATGGATGTTCCCTTCCCAGGTTTCCAAGGCCAGGAGAAGCACCCTGGCGATGTCGTCACATTAGTCATGTGTGTTCTACAGCCAAGAGTGTTGACAATGGAAGGTCAGCTACGTCTGGAAGTGAGAGTGTCAGAAGAGCTAGAGGGTCAGGGACCAGATGTGAACACAAGAGACATCCCGAGCTCAGACTGGGAGCAAGGGCTGTGAGGCAGGGCAGCAGCGTGCAGCAAGACCTGGGCACAGGGACGGGGTCTGGGATCTTCCAGGAGACTGAGCTGCACCCAGTCCACGCAAGCACGTCCGCTGCTGCCTCCTCCTCTTTTGAGTTAAGTGGGGTGTGTGATGCCTATGTGGGACCCTCACCCACTGAGGGCCTTTCCTGGCTTCTGAACCCCAAAGGAGCATATCAGAAGTTTCTTTCCTAAGAGAAAAAATGTAATAACACTTAGACCTTATAATGTGCTTTGCCTCTTCAAAGCAGTTTCACACACAGAGCTATAAAAATGAACATAAACTTATCAAAGTCCCACTATGAAGATGCCTGGGAATCACGAATGTACCATAAGTAAAATTAAATTGTGGCAATAGCAGAAGCACTATTTTGTGCCTTGAAAACCTTAGTTACAGATTGACTATAGAAAACACAGTGACTCCTATACATTTAAAGTCTGTATTTTAAACAGTTATCAGCTATGCATGTGTCCTGGTCTGGCTTTCAGGGAGAGATGAACGGATTTGCCCCGGGTGTTAGGTGTTATCTCAAGTTCTTCAGGCAGAGTCCGCCGTCCCCTCCATCGCCCACATCCCTGCAGGGGCCATGCCTCCCTGTGCCATATGCAAAGTCCAATAAGAGTCCCTTTCCTTCCAGAATCCCCCTCTGCATTGGTGAAAAACCACAGTTCTCAGAAACTAGAGATCTACCCTCTATTCTCTGTGAGCTGTGTGAGAACCGGCAGGTCAAGGAGCCTCTTGGAGCCGCAGAGCTTTCATCTAAGCTGTGGGATGTGCAGCAGGCATCCTTCCTATCTCCCTCTTGAAGCTCTGGGAAGATCACAGCAGAAACAGGCCTTGCAGATGTGAAGCAACCCACATGCAGTGGCCGCCATGCCTCTCCCTGCTTCATCTGTCCCGCCTCCTTCCCTCTCCTCTCTTCCATGATCAACACTTAAAACTGGAAGAATCCTTAGCAATGATCTCATCTGGCACCATGATCCAGATGAGATCCATAGGACACCCAGATCCACAGGGCAAGGAGGGCGGCCTCCCAGGCACCAGAGATGTCCATGGGGTTCACAGAGCCAGTAAAGACATAGAAGGGAGAGTGATGGTGGAAATGGGAGAGAAAACTCCGGGATCAGGGGTTCTGGGGGAGAGGTGACCAGTCCAAATCTTCATCTTGGGGTGCCTAGGGGAGTAAATGGACCCTCCTCCCCCCAGCCATCCTGGATCTCTCTCTGTCACTCCTGCCCTTCCTCCCCATCCCACCTGCACCTTCATCTCAAGGCACTCACAGCTGGCGAGGGGCTGCTCACATTTGGGTGTCTCCCCATCTGTCTGCCTGACCCTTTCAGGGTATGGTGGGCTCATCAGGTTTGCCTGCCTGGCCCTCCCAGCAGAGCTGGGCCTGAGGTCTGGGGTCTGTAGCCCCCACACAGTGCTGGGGAGTGTGGAGCAGCCCAGCAGCCCTAGTCTTTTCCTCACCATCCCTGAGAGAGGGATGAAGCATGCTGAAGTCTGCCTAGAAGGAAGAAGGTCTCTAAAAAGCCAGGTACCGCAGATGCCACTCCCAGTGGGTCCTCCTGCCTGCAGGGACATCTCCTTTTCCTTGAGGCGCTGCTCAGCCCAGAACCAGCTTGCCCCTGAGATGCTGCCCTCAGAACCTGGAAGACACCGTGGAAGGTTCTCTTGAGTCAGAGCTGTGCTGGCTGTTCTCTGTGCCCTGCCCCCCCGGACCCATTTGAGTTGGTGCTTGGCAAGGTGCAGAGACTGCCTTACCTGGGCTCCACCCAGAGCTCCCCCGCCTTCTGCTTATGACTGGATCTGGCCAGCAGGAACACTAAGCTGGCACAGAACAACAGGAGGAGAAGCTCCATGCCCCCTCCACTGTCTCACTTGGGCACCTTGGCCCTGGCATCTGCGCCCCCATGTCTATGCTCTCTCTCCTATGGCTTCAGTTTCTTCCATTTCTAGTAAATGACAGCATTCTTTTCCACTCCTCTTCAGGCCTGAAAGGAGCGGTGGGTTCCTGTATTTGCTGGTCTGCTGCCCTTAACCTTGTCTTTGCCTCTCCAAATAGTTGATTCATTAAATTTCTGCAATATTGTAGTTCTCTGTGTCTTTCATTCTGGGATTCTGAATGATACAAATGTTTGCCTCTTTGTGATCAATTTCATTTTGGGAGACAACTATATGTCTTTATGATGCAATTAAAGGATGATTTGCCATGTGGCTGACTGCAAATCTCAAGGATTTTAAGAGATGAGTAAACTGAATGGCTGCAAGTATACCCTCCACTATCTCTCCTGAATAGGTAAAGCCTGAGTATTTATGGTAAAATTCAGCAGCATTAGGCAATGCTCATGTTACTAATTTGCAGGCTGCTCAGTGCTACCACACATTTATAGTGTGGGGTGGAGGGAGACTTCTCATCCCTCTGAAAGGCTGCCTCATTAAACGGAGGTTTCTTTGTGAAATAATCTGGTGCTCTTTCCTCCCATTATAATAAGCCCAGCTCGAGGCTCACCCACTCCAGCCTTTTCACAACTCATTATCAAAAGTAACCTCTCCTTCCTTTTAACTACCGGCTTGCATTTAAGATAACCTAATAATCCAAATTTGCATAGGTAGCTTGTCTTCCCTACAGGTCTATAAACATCTCAAATGAATTACTTGTTTATGTGCCTAGGTTGATTAACAAAAGCCTGCAAAGAGTGTGAGCTCAGAGAGGTTCCGATCATCTCACTCATTGGGTGGATGACTTTTTACAATAGTTTCAAACGTGCAGGTTCTTCCCTGCATTCTTAACACGAATATCAGTGACACATTGTCTTAGCAAGATAGTGAAAGATCTGTATTCCATAATCTTAAAAATATCAGGGGGATTTTCACTTCCCTACAGTGGGTACAGTTACCAACTATCTAACTTACTCTGAAAAGAAGGGGAAAATTCAATATTCATGATTACCTAATGTTTCCATAGCTTGAATTACAAGTTAGAAAGACTTGGATTAATCAGAATGGAATAACCCACTAAGAAACAACCTGTTCTCACCAAATCATTTATCATTTTCTGTTTTGAATGTGAATATAAGTATTAGGCCTAGCTTTTTCTTACCAGAGGAGAGAGACTCTTTTCCTCTGTGGATCCAAGGGTCTTGAGGCTACCAGCTCCTATAAGGGAGCAGAAAGGCTTCAATCTTGGCTTCCCACAAAGCCTGCCATGTCTGTTCTTCAGAGACTGTTTAGTTTTGAAGTTTGGAATTCTTTCTCTGTAACAAAACAAAGCAAATCTAAAATCATGTGGCCTCATTACACCACGGGGGAGTTCCTGAACTAAGAGTTACCCAGGGAGACACTGGGAATGAAGAGTGTAAACCAGCAGGAGAGGGTCTCACCTCCAGCACTGGTGCAGGTCTCAGCTCTGGCTGCCAGAGGAGGGGGGAGGACCTGGAGGACTTAGGCAAAGAATTGTAAAACATGCACCTGCTCACCCACATACAGAAAAACACACACTCACCCACACAACCACAAATTCACACATACACACCATTCACACATGCACAAACTCTCACACAGTCACACACATACACCTCATACACACTCTCACAATCACACACACTCACCCACACAGTCACAGTCACACACATTCACACACACATACACAACCATACCCATTCACACACTCTCACACGGTATCACACGTGCATCTCATATACAATCACACAGACACCTCACACACACACATGCAGTCACAAATTCACACACTCATAATCACACCCATTCACACATGCACACACTCTCACACAGTCACAAACATACACCTCACATATAATCACACAGACACCTCACACACAGTCACCCACACAGTCACAGTCACATTCACACACTCACACATACACAACCACACACATTCACACATGCACACTCATAGTCACACACATACCTCATATATGCTTCCATAATCACACAGACACCTCACGCACACTCACCCACACAGTCACATTCACACACACACCCACACATACACAACCACACCCATTCATACATGCACACTCATACAGTAACACACATACACCTCATATACAATCACACAGACACCTCACACACACACACAGTCACAGCCACACATTTACACACACATACACAACCACACCCATTCACACACTCTCATACAGTCACACACATATACACCTCCTATATGATCCCACAATCACAGACACCTCACACACACATGCACTCACACAGACACCTAATCATACTCATACACACACTCAATCACACAAACACACTCATACACATGCTCACACAATCACACAGAGACCTCACACACACTCACACTCATAGACTTGCTCACTCAATCACACACAGACACCTCACACTCATACACACTCACATGGTCACACACAGACACCTCGAGCACGCTCACACTCATACACACTGGCACAATCACACACTCACACATGCAAGCAGGACTAACTTGAAGGAGCATGGACTTCTTTGATCCTGTGTCCATGACCAACAGAACTGCAGGTCCAGTCACTCCAGGGACCCTGGTCCCAGTCACAGTCAGGAGGAGAAGCAGATGGTGCTGCTCGTGAGAGCTGCCCTGACTGGCTCTCTGTCCCTCCATCCTCCTGTCCCTGCCAGCTCACTTTCCTCTACAGTCCTTACCCCATTCCTCAGCATTCTCCTGAAACCCGACCCTCACCTGCTCAGGGGCCTGGGGCAGGGCTGACTTCCAGGTGCAAGCGTGACCGATGCCTGTCAATGACTGTGCTTGTCAGAACCTGGCCCACAGAACCTGGCCCGCAAACTGCAAAGAGCCCCAGTTGAGGGCTGGGCGCTGGGAGTTGGAAGGTGTGAGATGGAG
Organism: Ateles fusciceps; assembly: GCA_036589455.1. Lineage (NCBI taxonomy): Eukaryota > Metazoa > Chordata > Mammalia > Primates > Atelidae > Ateles > Ateles fusciceps. The sequence goes on along the minus strand of JAZHEH010001784.1, from coordinate 6,915,000 downwards.
CCCTGTCTCTGAGGAGCTCTCCCACTGACTGAGGGAGGAGGACCTTGCTGCAGCCCCTCACCCAGGCCACTTAGAAGTCTGCAGTGGAGTAGCAGAAGGACTCAGTCGCTCCTGAGCCGTGCCAAGGCCAAGGAGTCAGCGGCGGCTGATTCTCCTGTAGTGATGTGGATCCCACAGGGCCCGCCACCTGGGGCCAGGGCTGCTGTCCATGGTGCTGACGCAGAACTTCCTCGATCCCAGAGCCCAGACAGCCGTCGGCTGCACGGGAGGAAGGGAGAAAGAGGCTTGAAACCACACAAGAGAAACCCTACATAGCTGCTGCACCTCTGCAACAATCCTGCAAGATCTGCACATGTACTCCAGAACTTAAAGTATAAAAAAAATATTATAGAAAGCAGAGAAATAAACTTCATAAACAAGGGGAAAAAAAGAAGAGGAAGCAAAGAAAAAGCAGCTTGAAGCAAAGCTGAAACTGCACATCTTTCTAGGAAAGGACCAGTTGGAAGGGCCTATGGCCTTTATACAGCACAGGCTGGGGTAGAAGCCACCAACACGTCTGAGAAGCAGGAATGTCTGATCACCATCCCAGTGAATCACTCTCTGCGTTTCATGATCACACCCATTCCCTGAAGGTCCCAATTCCAGTGTCTTCTGCTATTCCTAAATCAAGTCTGAGAGAGATTTTGGCACCTACCCTTCACCAAATGATTCAGGGAAGGCCACCTGCCTATGAATGGAAGTGTGGGCTGTGGAAAGTCAAGACAAAGCATCCGTGGAGAAGCAGAGCAGCAATTCGCTTTCACAAAACGCTAACACCTCTCATCGGCCATCTGGCTCTGCCACAAGTTAGGCAAGCTTGGAATGTTGGAGATGTGACTGTCAGATCAAGACATCCCCCATGGGTGCATTGGGAAGGGGCTTTCCCCAGTAGGGGCAGACTGTGAGTTAGGGATCCATGTAGAATCTAGCAAAGGAGCTACAAGGGGAAGCTGGTGAGCATGTGAAGAAATGACCCAAACTCCATTTATCCTGACATTTATTTACATAAATATTTTACTTATCTTCTAGAAGAGGTTGCGTCCTGTGTGTGCTAGGAATTTGAAGAAGGTACTGAATTCAAAAACCCTTTAAAGAACAGATTTGTTCAGTTATCAGATGATCGGGTATTAGAGTGCTTGTGCCTGAGCTCCTCCAAATTCAGACTTCACCCCTGCACAGGTGGTTGCTCCAATACTCTGGTATTAGTAGGTATTGCAGTATTCAGTACCACAAGTACTGGGTTATTCATTTGTCCAGTTCTGGCACAACTGGACAAGGTTCTCAGCATCTCAACCTTCCAAAGGTCAAAGGACATTTTACACATTAGACTGTACTGACTGTGCTTCTGATGTTCTACTAATTTGGTTCTATGTGTAATTTCACATATGTGTACAGTGTGGGAAAGCTAGAGGCTCGCATGATGGAACTATTCTGCTAAACCTATTGATAAAAGTGTCTTTCTTTTACTACTGAGGAGAGATGATATTATAAGCCTCTGTGACACTAAAAGAAAAAAATAACATTATCCAAGCAGAGTGTTCCCCAGGGTATTTGTGCTGACCTGAATGTCTACTGCAGGGAAGGTTTCTATTGATCAGTGTACATGAGCCTTTTTAAGTTTCCATGTGAACAACATGCAATAGGCAGACTTTTCATGGGTTTCACTGGAGTCCACAGCCAACGTGAATGTTGAATTGCTCAGAGGGTATCCATCTGGGAAACAAAGGTCTTCATAATAGTAATCCTTTCCAAAGAGTTCAGTTTCTTTTGTCCAGAGTTCAGTTACTACACAGGAAATATTTTTTTTTCCAAGAATGTTATTAGCATAGTGTTGACTTTCAGGTTTTATGCTACTATTATTATTCACTCAATTTTCAATACTTTTTGGTCAAGTTAAAAGGTAAGAGCTACATCCACATAAAACTGTAAGGCAATCAAAATGATAGATTCATAAGCAAGGTAGAATTTTCTCCTTGTTTATGAAAATGGTAGTATCCTCTGAAGGAAATAGGAAGAAAACAATTGCTTTTACTGCAATTGCAATGGTCTAAGTGTTTGGATAATTTTACATAGAACTTGCTGATTATATAGCTTTTAGCAATAATTTTCAGAGAGAAAATATCACCATCCAATATGATGCTTCTCATGTAATATAAATGTTACAGTCTAGCATGTTACTGAGTGGAATTGCTTGTAGAGAAAAATGACTGCAGAAAGGCAGCTGAAAAGGGCTTGTTTCACCTGTAGGTTTTCCTTTATTGATCTGTGCAACCCTAGTGGTCTCTTGTCTGTGGTGCCTCTCCTTGCAAGTGATGCATGTGCCTTTTCACAGAGACCATCTGGAGACAAAGCCACAGCTCCAGAGAAGTGGCACTAATGTGGAGTTGTGCAGGTTCCCTTGCCAATGTGACATCACTACCCCCCTTTCTGAAGAGCTGCTGCCACATTGCAAATGAAGCCAATTCCTACTTGAATTTCCCAAGAGTCTCTTCTCTGTACAGTGCTGAGTTAGAGTCATCCAAAGAGAAACATGTGCGTGAGATTTGTAATATGAAATAGAAGAATAGGCTTTCTTCTCCAAGGTAGCTGGAGACAGGATGTAGGCAGATGTGAAGTTCTTATCCTCTCTAGCCATTGAGTTTTTTGCACTTACACTTTGGGGTCCTGAAGCCTGAATCAAAATTCTGTGGCAGGCTGTAAGTTCCCCCTGGAGATGTGGAAATGAACACAATGGTTATTCTCCTCAAAAAGCCCAAGCCTGTCATCAACGGGAACCAATAACAACAATAAGCCCATTACCATGTGGCTCGTGCTACACAACAGGCTTGACGCAGGTGCTGGAGGGGCAAATGCCTTCCTTATAGATGACAGCAGGCTTCTCCCAAGGTGGGGGAGATCCAAGCCAGGATGGAGAGATGGCAGAGGGAGCTGTCACTCTTTGAAGTCTTCCCAGAGAGGGTGCTGATTCAGGGCTCTGAGAAAGGCCAGCAGACTAACAAAAGACGTATGGGAAATACATGTGGAAAGCTACTACACTCCAGTAAAGTAAATCAGAGAACCAAAGGAATGGAGAAAACATCCCCTGTTCATGGACTGGAAAACCTGATATTTTTAAGATGCCTATTCTTCTGAAATTGATCTACAGATAAAGCACCCTACTTTTCACAACACCAGCAAGTTACTGTGTGGATACTGACACACTGGTCCTAAAACTTATGAAGATCAAGACTAGCCAACACAATACTTAAAAAGAAAAATACTGGAGGACTGACAGCACCTGGCAATAAGACAGTAATCAGGGCAGCACAGTATTGGTGAAAGAATAGACACATAGATCAATGGAACAGAACAGAGAGCCTGGAAATAAATCCACACAAATATAGCCAACTAATTTTTGACAAAGGAGCAAAGGCAATTAAATGGAAAAAAGGAGAGTCTTTTCAACAAACGACGTTGGAACAACTGAATGTCAATGTATGAAAAAAAAACTAGGCACAGACCTTACAACTTTCACAAAAATTAATTCAAAATGTATCAGAAAGCTGAACATAAAATGGAGTACTATAAAATATGTGAAAGAAAACATATAAGAAAACCTGTGTGACTTTAGGTTTTTAGACACAATGCCAAAAACACGACTCATGAATGAAAAAATTGGTTAGTTAGACTCAAATAACATTTTAAAAATGTGTTCTGTGAAAGAAACTATTAAAGAATGAAAAGGCAAGCCACAGATTGGGAGAAAATATTTGCAAAATACATATCTGACAAAGGTTAATATCCAAAATATACAGAGAACTCTCAAAACTCAATAATAAGGAAATAAGAACGTTTAAATTAGGCAGAAATGCTGAGCAGACATTTCACCGAAGCAGATATACAGATGGCAGATAAACAGGTGAAAAGATGCTCAACATTATTATTATTTTTTTTTTGACACAGGGTCTAGCTCTGTCATCCAGGTGGCAGCGCACTGGTGTAATCATAGCTTACTGCAGCCTCACTCTACTGGGCTCCAGTGATCCTCCTGCCTCAGCTTCCCAAGTAGCTGAGGCTACAGGCATGCGCCACCATGCCCAGCCAATTTGTAAAATTTTTCGTGGAGATGAGGTCTCACTATGTTGCCCAGGCTGGTCTCAAACTCCTAGATTCAAGAGATCCTCCCACTTCAGCCTCCCAAAGTTCTAGGATTACAAATGTGAGCCACAGTGCCAAGCCTCTACATCATTTATTAGTGAATTGCAAATTAAGCAACAATGAAGACTAGTACACATACATTAGAAGGCTAAGATCCCAAACCGACAATGCTCAGTGCTGACAAGGATGTGAAGCCACAGAAGCTCTCGCTGGCTGTAAGACACAAAGTGTGCAGCCACTGCGGATGGCAGGTTAGCAGTTTCTCACAATGCAAAGCACGGCCATGCCACACAGTGCTGCAATCACGCTCCTAGGAACTTATGCAACTGATTTGAAAACTTACGATTAAACCAAACTCTGAATGCAAGTGTTTATAGCAGCTCAATTCATAATTTCCCAGAACTGGAAGTAATCAAGATGTCCTTCAGTGGGTGAATGGATAAACAAACTGTGGTGCCTCCATTCATTCACTGTAACATTATTCAGAGATGAAAAGAAGTGAGCTATCAAAGCGCAGAAAGACGTACAGGAAACTTGAATGCACATTACTGAGTGAAAGAAGTGGGTGTGAAAAGGCTACAGACTTTATGACCCCAATTATATGACAATCTGGAAAAAGCAACACCACAAAGACACAAAAACAATTAGTAGTTGCCAGTCGGAAGGAACCACTTCAGGAGGGAGAAGGGAGCTTTTTGAAGACTGAATAGGTGAAGCACATGAGATTTTCAGAGTGGTAAACGTATGCTGTATATTCTCTAGTAGTGATGCATGACATTATGCATTTGTCAAAACCCAGAGAGCTTCACAACACAAAGAGTGATCCTTAATGAATACAAACTTAAAAAGTGGTTGAGGAAGTCAGAGATTCCAAGAAGAAATGCAGACTGTGATAAGACATGGGTGGTATCTGCTGCATTACAACTATATAAAGCAACCTCGGCTGGGCACGGTGGCTCACGCCTGTAATCCCAGCACTTTGGGAGGCCAAAGCGGGCGGATCACGAGGTCAAGAGATCAAGATCATGGTGAAACCCCGTCTCTACTAAAAAATACAAAAATTAGCTGGGCGTGGTGATGCGTGCCTGTGGTCCCAGTTACTTGGGAGGCTGAGGCAGGAGATTTGCTTGAAACCGGGAGGCGGAGGTTGCATTGAGCCGAGGTCGCGTCACTGCACTCCAGCCTGGTGCCTGGCAACAGAGCAAGACTCTGTCTCAAATAAATAAATAAATAATAAAGCACTCTTACTGAAGGGGGTGGGGAGGGGCTGACTTGAGCAACTTTGGAAATAAGTGTCCCCTGTGAGACAATAGGCAGAGGGAGCTCCACGCAAGCACCAGACTCTAGCTGATGATGTCCCCTCCCCCACATGGGAATACTGCTAGCAATTCAGATACTTTCACAGATATGCTGGAACTCAACAATTAAGTAAATGACTTGTGAATGGTGGGATCTGGTTTCTCACTACTGGAGTGGAAGGGAGGAGGCTAGAATGTCCCCCTTGGTACAGATTAGAATAGGAGGCATCAGTAAGAATGTACTTTTAACTTAACACAGATAAGTGTGTTTGCATGTTTTACAAACTTATAAGTATGTAGAGATATGTTGAAAATGGCCATACTGCCCAAAGTAATTTATACTTTTAGTGTTATCCCCATCAAGCTACCAAAGACTTTCTTCACAGAATTGGAAAAAACACCTTAAACTTCATATGAAACCAAAAAAGAGCCCACATTGCCAAGACAATCCTAAGAAAAAACAACAACAACAACAACAGCAACCAAGCTGGAGGCATCACGTCACCTGACTTCAAACTATATTATAAGGCTACAGTAATCAAAGCAGCATGGTACTGGTACCAAAACAGAGATATAGACCAATGGAACAGAACAGAGGCCTCAGAAAGAACACCACACAACTACAACCATCTAATCTTTGACAAACCTGACAAAAACAAGCAATGGGGAAAGGATTTCTTATTTAATAAATGGTGTTGGGAAAACTGGAGAGCCATATGCATAAAGCTGAAATTGGATTCCTTCTTTATACCTTATTCAAAAATTAACTCTAGATGGATTAAAGATTTAAACATAAGACCTAACACCATAAAAACTCTAGAAGAAAACCTAGGCAAAACCATTCAGGACACAGGTATAGGCAAGGACTTCATGACTAAAACAACAAAAGCAATAGCAACAAAAGCCAAAATAGACAAATGGAATCTAATTAAACTTAAGAGCTTCTGTACAGCAAAAGAAACTATCAATAGAGTGAACCAGCAACCAACAGAATGGGAAAAAATTTTTGCCATCTAACTATCTGACAAAGGGCTACTATCCAGAATCTACAGAAGAAAAAAAGCAAAGAACTCTATCAAAAAGTGAGCAAAGGATATAAACAGACACTTTTTGAAGAGGACATATATGCAGCCAGCAAACATATGAAAAAAAGCTCATCATCACTGGTCATTAGAGAAATGCAAATCAAAACCACATTGAGATATCACCTCACACCAGTTAGAATGGCGATCATTAAAAAAAATCAGGAGACAACAGATGCTGGAGAGAATGTTGAGAAATAGGAATGCTTTTATACTGTTGGTGGGAGTGTAAATTAATTCAACCATTGTGGAAGACAGTGTGGCGATTCCTCAAGGATCTAGAAATAGGAATATCATTTGACCCAGCAATCCCATTACTGGGTATATACCCAAAGGATTATAAATCAGTCTATTATAAAGACACATGCACATGTGTGTTTATTGTTGCACTGGTCACAATAGCAAAGATTTGGAACCAACCCAAATGACCATCAGTGATAGACTGGATAAAGAAAATGTGGCACATAGACACCATGGAATACTATATACATGGATTAGTATACGTGTATATATTTCCTTGTTCTGTCAGCTCAGAGGGTCTAAAAGAAACAATATTCCAGCAGCAGTAAGCACACTGAGCACTCAGTCTTGGTTTCTGGTACCACAATCCAATAGAAGGACCCAGGGCTTCTTGGAGAAATGGCTAATTCCATGGAGCGGGACACATACCAGATCTGCTGGAAGCATCTGACAGTGGCAGAGAGAGTAAGAAGGCACAGCAACCGCCACCAGCACCAGCACCACAAACCCTCACAATGATCAGGGTGAGTCAAGGGGGCACATGAGCGAACTGACGGAGCAGCCAATGGCCAAAGCTTGAGCCATTTCAGCAACAAAATGAGTAAAGAAGCATTGGATTATAACCCATAGTCCAAAATCAATTACTCTTGAGTTCATGCTAACGTACTCAAGGATGAATGGTTTCTTGTGGCTGTTGTAACAAATTACCACAAACTTGGTGGTTTACGGGGAAAAAAATTCTTATCTCACATATCTGGAGCCCAGAGTCAGTATTGCTTAGCTGAAATCCAGGTGGTGGCAGGTCCATGCCCTTGCACAGCCTCTTGCCTGAGGCTGCTGCATTCCCTGGCTTGCGGCTACTTCCCTTCTGTCTTCAAGTGCAGCATCTGCAAACCTCCCTGCTCCATCCACACACCTCTTTCTCCTCTGCATAACTCCCCCATTCCTTGGGCTGCCAATGGCAACTTTCCTCCAACAAGCACAGTGTGGAAAGGAGGAGAAGGAACGTTAGTGGAGAAGCCTCAGAGCACCTGAGCCAGGTGACCAAGGTCAACATCGACAGGTGTCCGGATGGGATGCCCCTGTGATGTGCTGTGGTGAAGATGACACTCTACCTCTGTGACCTTTCCCCAGTACACAGCCCCAGGTACTCACACAGAAAATACCCGAGACATTTCAATAGAGGGGGCATACCAAAATGCCTGATCAGTACTCCCTAAAATTGTCATCAGAAACAAAGAAAGGCTGAGAATCTGTCACAGACAAGAGGAGCCCAAAGAAACATAAAGACACATGACAATGAGTGAGACGTGGCATGCTGGGGGCCATCGTGGTGCCGCAAAGGGCGAAGCGAGGGAAATCCGAGTAAACCACGGACTTCAGTTAACAGTAACTTTCTGTTACTTCTTCATTACTTGTGACACATGTATCATACTTTGCATCAGACTTCAAGATGTCAGTAATGGAAGGGATTAGGTATGCAGCACGTGCAAAGTCTATCTTCTCATTATTCTTTTTTATTTTATTTTTTTATTTTTTTGAGACAGTCTGGTTCTGTCACCAGGCATCAAGCTGGAGTGCAGTGGTACAATCTCGGCTCACTGCAATCTCTACTTCCTGGGTTCAAGCGATTCTCCTGCCTCAGCCTCCCGAGTGCCTGGGACTACAGGTGCACACACCCAGCTAATTTTTGTATTTTTTAGTAGAGACAGGGTTTCACCATGTTGGCCAGGATGGTCTCGATCTCTTGACCTCATGATCCACCTGCCTCAGCCTCACAAAGTGCTGGGATTACAGGTATGACACAGCGCGCCCAGCCTCTTATTATTCTTTACATCTGAAACTATTCTAAATTATAGTCTACTTTAAAAAATCAACCAGAAATGAGAAATAGGAGGAGTCTCCTTCAGTCCTGGATCACCCACCTGGGAAAAATACCTGTCTCTCTTGTATTCATTCTCAGGATGGAAAGTGCAAACGCAGAGGGCTGTTGTATGGGCAGCTCTAGCAGCAAGTCCTCCTGGTTTCCTTCTGTTCTAATTTGTTCTGACATTGTCCAACTCCACATTTTGATGCAGGTTTTGGAGAGGAAGGACTTTCTAAAACATACATGTTGCTCTACATGTTGCTGGAAGAGAAGCCGTTGTTAAACTGCTGATAAACTTGAGAAACACCCTTCCCTGAGCAGATTCCATGGTTGCCCCTGCTGTGGGGAAAGCTGGCCAGGGAGCTTGATGGCTGTGTAGCTTTTCTTTCCCCATCTGGTTCAGAAGTGGGATTAACCAACCCCTCATCTCCTGCAAACAAGCCTTGGTCACTTAGGGGCTGTCAAACATTGAGCTGCACACTTGAAGTTGTAGGGTCAGTCTTCCAGCAATCACGGCAGGGCATGCCTTTCTTCCCTCGCTGGCCCCGCAGCCCATCTGTATCAGCCAGGCAGCTCACAATATCCACCCACTTTGTGACTTCCTCCTTACTTCTCTTGGAACTCGTGCAGTATCTCTGCACAAGAACATCTTCCTCCAGGCCAACAGAATCCCTGTGCACAGAGTGAGGGAGGGTGTCTCCACTCCCAGGGCAGACCTCAGTAGTGGGTTCCCAAGTCCATCGGCATCTGGGCTTGGCCTCATGCTAGCTGCAGAAATACCTAAATTCTCTAAGCCTCAGTGACCTTGTCTATAAAATGACCCCAGAGATTTGGTACAAAAATTAATGAAAGTAAAAACTTAGCAGAGATATGGGCATAGATTGTGTCAGTACATCAATAGTTTTGTTTTCTTTGCATTATAAATAACCTGAGGCTTGTGTTAGTTCGCTATGTAAAGCTGGCACTGAGAGAATTCATTGTGAACAATGTATTCTCTTTATTCTTCCTTATGAGCCCATGGTCTGCTTGACTTTTGGGGACAAAGATGCGTCTGTGCCTGCACCTTGACCCAGGTGTTCCTTAACTTCCCACTGGCCTGTGGGGCAGGCTGGGGGAGGTGGGTTCAAGGTCAGGATTGGCGTGTTGCTATCTTCATGCTACTTAGAGAATCTCTTTAAAGATGACGGTGAAACCTCGGTGTGTGTGTTTGGGGTGTGAGGAGGCAGAAGGGAGGATCTTCTATGTCAATTTGGGCATAGAGTTTTCAACATTCTTTCTTCCTGCTGGAACATGACTTCATTATAGTTTCTTTCCAGTGAGCTCATCAGGTTCAGAACTTTCTCTGCAATCTAGCAGCATGAGGAGGGGGCTCTCCGGCCCCTCATGAGGGTTTTGCAGCCCCTTCTCCCACCCAGGGTATTTTACCAGATCCCTCGCTTTGCTCTGGATCTTCCAGTGACTCTGCCTCCTCTCCCCTCATGCCCAGGAAACTCCCCCATCCCATTCAGGTCGTCCCTCTGTAGGGGACTCCTGTGCCCTAGGCAATGGCAGCTTCTTTGTCCATGCATTGGATTGCTGACTTTCCATCTGTTCATCAGACATTTATTGAAACCTTAGAGATTGCAGATTCTGGCTGATGTTGGGAGCTGGAGTGACCCCCACAGATTCATCCTTGCCTTGCTGGGCACAGGGTCAAGGAGGAAACACAGATGTGTAAATGGCTCACCCCGCCTTTGAGCTGAATTAAGTAAGTGCCACAGCCCGATTACAGCAGTGTGTCTGGGGAAGGTTAATTCTGGCTGGGGGAACAAAGACAAAGGTTTGATTCAACAAACACTTTCCAGAGCTTGAGAATAAGGAGCTGCCATCTCCACAATGAAACAGGGAAAAATGATGTTGAATATGGCAAAAAATCAGGGAGGCAGAGATATAGCTTCCACATGTGGGAGAAGTAAAATAAATGGTGACATTTTGATGAAATGTCTCAATGGTGGAGAGACACAGTATTTTTATGGTGCTGCAGGTACATTGTAATCGATCAAAAAAAGCCCTTTTAACATGGAAAGCTTTCAGGTCCATAGCTCATCCGTACCATAAATTGTATTGATTGTGTCTTTCAGTTCACATGCCTGAGGTGGGGGAGAGTATTGAGAAAGTTTTTGATGGATTTGCTTACTTTTCCTTGGCGCTCTAAAAGGAGCCATGGGGACGACAGTGGTGTCTGGAGTATGATTTGGGCATCACATCTGGGAGGTCTGAGCTCAGTTCTCAAGGTCCAACCTTAGAGGTGTGCAAGGCGGGGGATGCATGGGAGCCTCCCTGGGCTGGGCCTCTCCAAGGAGCCTGGGGTCTGGCAGCACAGGTGATTACATGGTGCCCTGCAGGTCTGAGCCGGCCCTTCACAACACAGCCTGCTGCTCTTGCAGGCAGCTTGGTGCTCATACAGAGCCTACTCAGGGAGCTGCTGCTGAGTCTTCCATGTGGATTCTGGCCCAGCAGCTGCACTATCTGCAATTGGGTGCTGGGTGCTTCCCTTAGGACCACCCACTGGACCTAAAGCATCCTAGGAGCTTGGGGATAGGTACTGAAGAAGGCAAACTCAGCCTTTGACCATTTAGGAAGGTTTGTCCTCCTTGATCCCACGCTTCCCTGGCCGAGCCCATCTCAGGAAGAAAGAGAGTTTTCAGGGAAACTTAATGATGAGCCATTGACTGTCTATCAGCCTTACCTCCAAGCTCCATCTCCCTAATCACTGTGTAGTTCTCACCCACAGGCCACCGTGACAGCCCACTCAGAATATTTTTTCAAGCTTAGCATTTCTGAAATACTTTCTTTGGAATTCCTGATGTTTTAGAATCTATGTCACTAATTAATCTGTCTGAATTGTTGACATTTTACCGTTCTTAAAATAAAACCTGAAGTCCCTTTGTCATCCCACCAACATCCAGCTGTCACACTCATGCAACTGGTGATTAATTAGCCCATTCATTCACTCCATGGTGACAGTGTGGGGGATGGTTCTATATCAGGCACCATCCCAGGAACTGGAGGATGGAGAGCGGATCAGACAAGGTCTGTGCCTTTACCTGCTCACCTTCTGGAGAGCATTGGAGAAGGGTGATTGCTTTACAAAAATATAATATGAATGTATCATTCCATAAACAAAAATGGGTGCACAGCTTTAATTTTTGAAGCAGCAGTGTCAATCAGGAAAAGGGGAAAAACAAGAAAATTAAGCCATGGGTGTGACTGATCAAATGAACAGGATGGGGGCTTTTATAAAGAGAGAGGGACCTAATGTAGGCTGTTTGGCATAAAAAAAAAAAATGAACGTCTTTGGCGGGGGAAATGGGGAGGGACAGTGCGGGGTGGGGAGTTGAGGAGAGAGAGCATGAGGAGAAATGCCAGATACAGGTGATGGGTAGGAAGGCAGCAAATCACACTGCCATGTGTGTACCTATGCAGCAATCTTACATGTTCTTCACATGTACCCCAGAACCTAAAATGCAATTAAAAAAATACAAAAATTAAAAAAAAAAATGAACATAACCCCCCCTCCAAAAGTTTTCTGATTAAAACACAAAAAGAGATTCAGTGTAATTTACTGCAATTCTGTTTTATCCCAGGTTACCTGGGACCCCCGGAATACAGTGACACAAAGCAGGGGATTCTCATGATGCCCTCAATGGCAGAAAAACAGAGGCAAGAGTTAAGGGAACTACCCGTCACCCACAGCCCAGGTCAGTGCTACTGGCATGTCTAGTGGGAGCAGTGGAGAGAAGGCCAGTGGCTGCATAGGGCAGCGAGCAAAATGGTGAGCCAGCTAGAAGCCCAACAGAGAGCCACACAAAGAGACAGTCACCAAGAGCCCTGCTGGGGCCAGCACAGGCCTTAAAGAGGAGGCAAGAGATGACTCCAGTGAAGAGACTGATTTTAATTGGATCAGACTGTGAGCAATTTATGCCCCAGGAAGTTGTCAGAAACCATAAAGGAATCAGGTAGACATTAGCAAAGGATAACAACCGGGCATGGAAAAACACAGGCCAGTGAATGAAAAGCCTAACCCGTGAGCCAGAGGAGAAGACCACCGAGAGCTCAGCTGAAACCACCATTATCCCCCGGAGAAGGGAGGTCAGGGTGGCAGGGCCACAGCCAGGCTCTCTAAGGAGTGACAGCAGGGGCTGCTGTGGAAAGAGACTTTGCTGAGTTTGTTCTGTCAAGTCATTAAAGAAAAATAAACAAGTCAACAACAAAATAACAAGCCCTAGGTTGCTACAACATGTATATATTTTTAAATGCCCAGTTTTCCACAATATAAAAAACAAGAGACTGAAATCCCAGTACTTTGGGAGGCTGAGGCAGGTGGATTATGAGGTCAGGAGTTCAAGACCAACCTGGCCAAGATGGTGAAACCCCATCTCTACTTAAAAAAATATAAAAATTAGTTGGGTATAGTGATGGGCACCTGTAATCCCAGCTACTTAGGAGGCTGAGGTAGGAGAATCGTTTGAACCCAGGAGGCGGAGGTTGCAGTGAGCCAAGATTGTGCCACTGCACTCCAGCCTGGATGACAGAGCGAGACTCCATCTCAAAAAACAAACAAACAAAAAAAAGAGGCATAAAAAGAAACAAGAAAATATGACACATACACAGGGGAGAAAGAAAGAAAACAAAAATAGGCAATTAAAACTAGCTTCCAGAGTGTTTAGAAATAGCAAAAAGTCAAGTCAAGCAGTTATTACAAATAACTTAAAAGAATGAAAAGGAGCAATGTTTAAACAATCCAGAAAGGCAAAATGTCAATATCTCATGAAATATAGAATAATGATAAAGAGATAAAAAGTAAATATATGTTGAAAAATACCATATCCAAAATGAAAATGTCACGGAAGGGGCTCAATGGCAGATTTGAGCTAGCAGATGAAAACACCAGAAAACTTCAAGGTAGGTTGATAAAGATTGGAGAGAAACAATAATAAAGAAAAATAAATAAAATCTCAGAGAAATGTGGGATTCCATTAAGTGTACTAAGGCATGTCAGAAGGAAGTGTGAAGAGAAAGGAATAAAAAATACTCAAAGAAATAATGGCTCAGGTTGGGCATAGTGGCTCATGCCTATAATCCCAGTAACGTGGAGGCTAAGGTGGGAGGATTACCTGAAGTCAAGAGTTCAAGACCAGCCTGGCCAACATGGTAAAACCCTATCTCTACTAAAAATTAAAAAAAAATTAGCCGGGCGTTGTGGTGAGCACCTGTAGCCCCAGCTACTTGGGAGGCTGAGGCATGAGAATCACTTGAACCTAGGAGGCAGAGGTTGCAGTGAGCAGAGATCACGCCACTGTACTCCAGCCTGGGTTACAGAGTGAGACTTCATCTCAAAAAAAAAAAAGAAAGAAAGAAAAGAAAAAAAAAAAAAAGAAATAATGGCTCAAGACTTCCCAAATTTGATGTTTTTTAAAAAACTCTCTAATCTACATATCTAGGGGTCTCAGTGAATATTCAGTAGGATAAACAAATACATCCACATCTAGACACATCTCAGTCAAAATGCTGATGGAGAGAAAGATAAAATATTGCAAAGACCAAGAGAAAAATTACTCAGCATGTACAGGGGAAACCCAATGAGATTAACAGATGACTTCTCATGAGGAACGATGGTGGCCGGAAGTCAGTAGTACGAACAGGTTCAAAGCTCTGAAAGGAAAACTGTTAACCAAGAACCTGACCAAGAGAATAACACAAAAAATCCAGTTAAAACCAATGAAAATAATTAAAACATTACTCTAGAGAATATCCACTTAATAAAAGGAAAACAGTAAAGGGCAATCAGAGCAATACAAAAAATATGAAACATTTTAAAAAGTAAAATGGCAGGCATAAATCCAATTATACCAATAATAACGTGGTGACTGGATCAATCAGTGCATTCAAAGGAGAAAGACTGTCAAACTGGATCAAACAAAGAAACAAACAACACAATCCAGCTACATCCTGTCTACAAGGCAGGAAAAACATTTTAAATTCAAAGATACAAATCTGTTGAAAGTGAAAGTAATTACTTGCAAATTGCAACCCTAAGAGAAGTGAAGTGGCTGTGCTAATATCAGACAAAACGGATTTTAAAACAAATATATTGCTACATGGAAGGAGAGACGGGGATATGCATGTGCCAAATAAGGTCCAAAATGCTGGAGCAAAAACGGACAGCACGGATGGAGAGGTGCTCAATTCATACTCAATCCAACTGTGATAAGCTGGAGACTTCGACACCTGCCTTTCCCAGAATGGACACAACTGAACAGAAGAGCATCAGGACACAGAAGGCTTGAACAACTCCCCCTGGCAGACCTCTAAAGAGCAGTCCGGCCACTACCAGCAAAATGCACATTCTCTCCAAGCCCACATGGAAGATTCTCCAGGATAGAACATATGCTAGGACATAAAATAAGCCTCAGAAATTCATATGGAATAAAATCCTGCAAAATATTTTTCCAACTGCAATGGAATAAACTAAAGCTTGATAACTGAAGGAAATGTGTAAATTTACAAATGTGTGGAAATTAAGCCACACGCTTCTAAATTACCAGTGGGTCAACACAGAAACCACAGGAGAAATTAGAAAATGTTTTGAGGTGAATAAGAGTCAAAGCGCCACAAGCCAGCACTTATGAGATGCCGCTAAAGCAGTGTTTTACCGTGAACTCCTGTTTTAGTAAAGAAAGGCTCTCACCTAAGCTTCCATATTCAGGAAAAGGAAGGCGGGTGTACAAAACCTAAAGCTCTCAGAAGGGCAGATGCAATCGAGATTAGAGTGGAAAAAAGCAAAATGGAAGACAGAAAAATAGAGAAAACTAACAAAAACAAACTTGGTTCTTTGAAAGTATCAGCAATGTTGGAAAACTTTTTATTACACTTGAAGAAAAGACTCAATAAAATAAACAATGAAAGAGCAGACACCACTATTGACCTTACAGAAATGGAAAGAATTCTAAGGGAATACTATGAACAATTGTATGTGGACACATTAAATAACTTTGATGACACAGAAAAATTTCTAGAAAGAAAATACCAAAACTGAACTTAGAATAAATAAGAAATCTGAATCGATGTAAAACAGATAAAGGGAAAACATCCCACGAAAAGAAGCCGAGGTCCATGTGGTTTTGCTGGTAAATCCTACCAAACATTTAAAGAATTAACATCAATTATTCACCAACTATTCCCTAATTTTAAGTAAAACGACCATGTCCTGCCCCATTCTACGAGGCCAGCATTACTCTACACCAAAAGCAAAGACTTCAAACGAAAGAAAGCTACCACACAATGTCTGTTATGAATGGTCACTCAAAAACACTCAACAAAATACATTGCAAACTGAATCTAGCAACTCACACAAAGTTTGCCTTGGGTTAGGCAAAATTTTCTTAGATATGAGACTAAAATCATGAGAAACTAAAGAAAAAATAAACTGTACTATGTAAAAATGAAAAATGTTTGTGTTTCAAAGGACACCATCAAGAAAGCTAAACCACAGCCCAAAGATGGGAGAAAACATTTGGAAATTACATATCTAATGGAAGACTTGTATTCAAAATATATAAATAAACTCAACAATGAAAAGTCAAAGAGCCCAATAAAACGGGCAAATGATCGGAATAGACATTTCCTCAAAGAATACATACACACGGCCAATAAATGCATGAAAATATACTCCGTGCTGTTAGTCGTTATGGAAATGGAAATAGAAAGCACAGAGGACACCACTTCACACCCACAAGGGTGCAGAAAATAGAAAAGACAGTATCAGATGTTAGTGCGGATGCAGAGAAGCTGAGAAAATCAAAATGCCGTCTTGTATGTTGCTGGGGGAAATGTACCATGATGCAATCACTTTGGAAGCTTGAATTCTTCAAAATGTGGAACTTAGAATGACCATATCACCCAACGGTCCCACTCTTAAATATCTACTCAAAAGAAATGAAAATATACACCTCACAACACTTGTACGTACATGTTCTTAACAGAGTTATTCACAATAGCCTAGAAAGTGGAAACAACCTATTGCTCATCAGGGATGAATAAATAAAAGGTGACATCTCTAAATAATGGAGTATCATTATGCAATTAAAAAGAAGGAAGTACTGATACATGCCACAACCTGGATGAACATGAGTACATGACGCTAAGTGAAAGAAATCAGTCACAGAAGAACACAGATTTCTGACTCTGTCTCTCTGTAAAATATCTCTTCATAGGCCAATCTTTTGGGCCAAAAACATTGAATAATAGTTGCCCAGAGTCCAGGCGCAGGTGGTGAACACGAGAGTGACTGTCCACACTTTGGGTGATGGAATGTTCTCAAATTAGATTGTGATGCTAGTTTTACAATGCTGTGAGTATGTGGAAAAAATACACTGTACTCTAAAATGTGTGCTATAAATGGGTGGATTGTGTGGCATGGGAGCCATTTGTCAATGAGGCGATACCCATTCTTGGCTTTTTGACTGTTACATTGGTTGTGGAAGACAAAGACGATGCCGAGGCTGTTACAGTGTCTGCAATGAACTAAGAGGTATGTTTATTCAATATAATATTTAAGGGTCTACTCTGAGCTAGAACCTGGCTAACCAATGAAAGATAGAGCCATCTGGAACCTCAATTACTTAGAATTTACAGGAAGCATCACGATATGCCAAGTGCAAGGAAGAGCAGCCGGGCGTGGGTGTCTCCACTCCTGACTCCTTGGCCAGAACATGTCACTAGACTCCCCCAACACAAAGGCAACCAAGCAGAATCACTCCAGCGGGCCCAGGTCAGGAGGCACAGGACAAATCAAACGAATGCCACTGACGTGAGCGGAGAGGCACATGGAGCCTGCTGTGGGGCAGACACACACATTTATCAAAAGTGACCCGGAGAAGGGCTGCTGGTGGCAGGGCTGCAGAGACCTGAGAGTGCTGGAAAGCCCTTCATCTGCCCCCCCCTAATCCATTCATTCAACAAACAGCGAACACCTGCCAAGAGCAGGTCACTCCTGCCTGCTGTTTACATAAGAGAAGCCTCGAGAAATCCCTGTTGGGCTGGAGAGGCTGACGAGGTCTCGGAGCACGCTGGCTCATCCTGAGGAGGCAGTGGCACAGGTGAGCACAGTGGGGGCCTGAGCCCCAACCAGGGAGGGCAGGGGGGAGGTCAGGGAGGTCTCCTGGAGAAGGTGTGCCTGAGGGAGTCTGGATCCAGGGTGGGTTAGGCAGCCAGCAGGGACGTCCAGGCAGCAGGGGCAGAGGCTTGGCGGGGGTGGGCTTGTGTATACCTTCAGCTTCTGCTCAGAGACCAACTAATGTCTGTGGACCCTCCAATTCAGGAGGCCACCATCCCTGCACCAGATGGGCCCTGGCCTGGAGGGGCGGGGCCACTGACTAAGGGGCAGGGTCTTGGCAGGTGGGAAGGCAGGGCCGACTTCACCCTGGGGTGGGGGAGTTGACGCCCAAAGTCCCTTAATGAACATGCCTCCTTGGGAGCAAATGAAAGCATTCTAGGCTCTGGGCTTGCGGGTGCTGGGGCTGCTTCAGAGCAGAGATGAGGAGCTGACTTGAGCCGTCTGCAGAGGGTGGAGTGGGATGGGTCCTTAGGAAGGGCTCAGAAACAAGGGTCACAGGTCCAGTCTTGAGCCAAGGAGAAATGGCAGAACCTGCAGAGGAACAAGCCTGTGCCTTCCAATGAGCACAGTCCTCTGACTCCTGGGCCACCAGCCCGCCTGGCTTATTCCTTTGTTTCTGGTCTCCATAGACAGAGTGCAATCCCTGCCCACTCACTCTTGGCAATGTCATAAACATCATGTGCAGAGGGCGAGGTGGTCAGGGCACGGGACCCCCGTCAGGTTTGTCCCCAACAAGAAGCCCCATGCAGGGGGCTCAGGGCTCCCTTTAGACCGGAAGGGCACGGAGCACCTGAGCCATTGGCAGGTGACTATCCTGCATGTGCCCTGCACGCTGAGTGTCCTTCCTTGTGCAGAGGGGAACCCCAGGGCCTCTCAGTACAGTGGTCAGGGGCCACAGAGGACGGACAACAGTGTGCAGGTGTGGCATCTCAGCAGGTGGTGTGAGAAGGAGTGGGGCGTGGCAAGGAGCAGTCAGGCAGGCTGCAGAGCCACTCCAGCCGGGAAGCGGGCCCTGTTGGAACAAGAACACTAAGTGGGGAGCGCTCATTTGCTGACTCCTTACCCCTCTCCCCTGCCCTTTGGTGAACCCCCACTGCCATCTTTCACTGCCCACCCCCCCGCAGCTGTGTCCACGTGAAGCACCTGCAGACACACACGTAGCTTGCTGCGGCCTCTGTGGATGAGAGGCTAACCCCCAGGGGCAGAATAGGCCCTGGAGGGAGTCTCCGGGGATCAAACAGGTCCCCCAGGCCATGAGCACTGGGGGTGCAGCACAGCCTGGTCTGAACGGAGAGAAACAGCAGGAAACTGCCGCTCCCGGGGAACCCCTGCACACAGGCTGCACATTCTCTCTGTACTCCATGAATGTTCTTTTATCCCAAATTTTTCACATTTTATTTTGAAACTCTGAAAGGGGCTGATACAATTTCTCCAGTTTCGTGCTGAAGTGCTTAAAGTATCCCAGGAGGACTGAGCAACGTCAGGACGGGGGAATCAAAGCCTAGAACCTGGCTGAAAAGGGCACAGCCCCTGTCTGCCACCACAGAGGCTGGCTTCTCCTTCTCCTGGGCTCTGACCCTCAGCTGAGCAGAGCCTCTTATCCCAGAAGCCAGGACTTTGGGGGTTTGATTCTCCATATGGGGCCCTTGTGACATCTCTGAGTCTCTCTAAGCTCCCCTCCCCCTGTTCCCTCCCTTGGAGATATGGATGTGTCCACTGGAGTCTGAAGCCTGGAGGGTCTGTCCACCCCATCAATGTGGGGTTCATGAAGGCAGGCACCCCAACAGAGACCCTCTCAGCTCGACCATCTAGTAAGGCCATGGCCTCTATAAGGCTAACAGAATCAGCTAGTGAGTAACAATGGTCATCGCTTAAGAAAATGAATGGTTTTATAGAATCATTGTGCTTGGCGAAATGTTGTTTTAAAAGCTTCTTCAATAGGCAAGTGTCCCCCACTTAATTGCTTAAAAGATTGAAGAAGGCAAACACCTCATGGTTTCCTTACCTGTGACATGAAGCTGATTTATAATACAGTAGCTCTGACATATCCTCAGGAAGATAGTCATTTGAACAAGAAAATTAAACCCAGCACTCTTCGTGTTTGAGAATTGTGCCGTGGGAGTTCACAGGTAACAGCTGATTTCTGCATCAGTCAGCTGAATCCTGCTGTAGGCCAGACGGCCTGGGCGCATGGTTCCCTCCAGACTTAAAAATCCCGTTCAGAGTCAGCTGCCCAATCTGTACGGTCTAGTGATTCAGATAGGGTGAGGAGAAGTGTTGGAAATCTTAGCAGAGCTCTGGTCCCCAGAAGAGAAACCTAGCGTCACATTGGGGAAAAGAGATCACAGAGGTTGAAATGAACGTTTTGAATTGTGGGTCACTGATGTATACTTTGCTGGGTCAGGGATTTTTATCAAAGTCATTTTCAATACGTAAAATGACAATGAAAATCACAAATGCCACACACCTGTGATTTACGGGGTGCTCCCTGGTCCACACTATCTCTCTCCTCCTGATCATAAAGCCATCATCCTCCAGACATCATCATTTTCTGTTAAGTTTGCGCAACTTCTGCCGGTCTAGAGAGATTGCAGAAATAATGAAAATGCCCATTTTTAAGTCACTTCTTTCTCCCTGCTTCATGCAGAGCTTATGCTGTCTGCAGGACTAATTGGGATTAGGCCCCATGAGCTGTGTCGGCGTGAGAGGTGCTGTGGAGCTGATGTGGAGGTCTGTCTGCTCATCAGTGGAGCGCCCGTTGTCTTCCTTCCCAGAGCCGGGGACAGGTCAGCCCACCCCTCAGATCAGCACCGCCTTGGGGCCTCCTGGCTGTGCCGGTTCCTCCAGAGGCTCCCTGGGAAGCACCGAGGATCTGCCATGCTCTGGGAAGGTTCTCCAGGCTTGCAGGGGAATCGCAGTTGTAAATAATACATCACTTCCCAAGTCCTCTCTGATCTGCCAGTGCCTGAGAGCCTGAGGAATTCCGCAAGCACGTGGGCAAGCACCCCACTTCAAGGGCAGCCACACGCTACGCACGGGGGCCTCGCGAGGCTGCTTCCGCACACTTTTTACTGGGAGGAGACTTTTAAAGGAGCCGAAAGACGCCAAAAGAGAAGAGGAAAAGGAGTCACCCTCCCGGCAGGGTCCCCTTTCAGGCAAGGCCAGCCCAGGGATGCACTGGCTATGTGGGGAGCCTGGAAATTAGCCTGCACCCCCACGGCAGGTATGCGAGCTAGCCACCAGGCATGGTGGGGACGGACCCACCTGCAGAAACCCCAAGGGCAGGAGGCCGCAGGGGCCGTGAGACCTGACGCACAGCACTGGCTGCGGGATTTCCCTTCGAAGTCACGGACATGCCTTAGAGATCCCCAACAGGGGACGGAAAGGGGAACTCAGCCCCCCCAACACATCTGGAAGGAGGAGGCCACTGCCCCACTGCGAGTCTTGGACAAGGACCCCTTCCGGCTCATGAAATTGAGGATCCGAGAGGCTTCCTTGCCGACCCGATGTACAGAATAATTTATTTTTACTTGGTAGTACATGATGCTGTAGGAGAAATCTTAACTGCATTAATTATATTTAGTATACAGGAGGTGTTTGGGGGCTCACTTTTAAAAGGCAGCGTATTTTCAGGAAAACGAAATAAGTCATCCTCTCCAACTACTCTGTGTGCTAAAGTCCATGCGAAGTGCAGGCAGCCCCCTACCGGGTATTGCCAGCCTGGAAAAGGAACCGCCCAGGAGACTTCAGATTCAGGACCGGGCTGCCTTCTGCGTTCCTGTGTTGCAGACCCTGCAGTGCGGCTCTGGCCTCCCCCACCCACTGGGGCGTCATTTGTCTGTGATGTCGCCATGCTTGGCTCAGCCCTGCAATGGGTCTGCCTGAGGCAGGAGGGGCAGGATATGGGGTGGGCATCACTCCCCACCCAGGAGCCTCAGAGCAGTGAAGGACAAGTAGAGCCAGGAAGCAGGCCGTTGTGGGACACCGTGGGAGGGCTTCTACCCCACTGCTCCATTCCCTCAAGGCAGAGTCACCACCACAGACCACAGGACTGAGCTGAGCTTTGCTGAGCAGAACTGAAGTGTGAGGACCAGCAGCGCTGGGGAGAACGTCAGGCTCCAGGGTCCAGGATGGCCAAGGAGGTACAGTGGTGGTTTGCCACAATTGGTGCACAAGTCTTGTTTGAGAACTTTGATAATTGTTTGTCATTTTGGAGACAGGTCTCACTCTGTCACCCAGGCTGGAGTGCAGTGGCAGGATCTCAGCCCCCTGTAACCTCCGCCTCCGAGGCTCAGGCAATTCTCCTGCCTCAGCCTCCAAAGAAGCTAGGCTATAGGCATGTGCCACCATGCCTGGCTAATTTTTATATTTTTGCTAGAGACGGGGTTTTACCATGTTGCCCAGGCAGCTCTTAGATTCCTGACCTCAGGTGATCCACCCACCTTGGACTCCTGAAGTGCTGGGATTACAGGCATAAGTCACTGTGCTCAGCCAGGAACTTTGACTATTAAATGAACATGGTAAATCTTAACTTTTCCCAAAAAACAGTTATTAAAATTGTTAGGGAGGATTGCTAAGAACCAGAGGTTGCTGTCTGAGCACTGTGCCGATGGCCCTCACAGACATCCAGGTTTCTGACGCAGCCAGCTCACCTCCCAGGCCAGGGCTCCCTGTTTCTGCCCTGGCCCGCTAGCTCCTCCTGGGAGCATGGTAGGAGAGCACCTGCCTGGCTTACAGAATCGGAATTGGCCCTGTTTCAGGGCCCACAGGTGAGACCCTGCCTCCTCTCTCTGCTAGGAAGCACATCTGTGCATACCAGGCCAAACTTAGGATAATTTTGCGGCCTCAGCAGAGTTCCAGTGGGTCCCTCTTCCCCACACTCATCTCCTCTTCTCTCACCGATGCTGCCCCGTGCCCCTGGCTTGGTCACAGCTGCCCCGTCCACCCTGGTGTCAGCCCACTGCCTGGCAGCCTCTCTTCCTGCTTCCCACAGCAGCCAGTTCTCAGGAGTAGGAATTCCTTAGTTGCTTCCACCAGGGCATGGGAGGTTGGAAACGGAGACTTTTCTGACTCCATACTTCTGTCTGGAAACCTTTCCCAGCTGATGCTCCATGGTGTCTTGCTATTCCAGGAGCCTCTCTAAGGGGCTTGCTGTGTCCCAGGCTGGCACCTGAGAAGGGCAGGGCCGGCCCTGGAAATGACCTGGCTCTTCTGCACCGTTGCCCTCCACCACCAAGAGTTTCAACTTATAGCAGCACCCAAGACCTTCAGATTTGACCTCTCACCTCTGCCTTCTCCTGCTTCTTCCCCGGCTTGTCCCAGCCAGATCCATTTTCCCTGGGAGTGCAGGGAGTCTCTTCTCTGGAGTCTGCAGGTCTAAACTCTGGCTGTTTATCAGACTCACTGAAGAACTTATTAAACCTCCAGATTTTCTGATCTTCCCCAGAGACTACTGTAATGGACTGGGGGTAGGAAGCGGGCATGGGGAGGCTGCCAGTCTGGTGGGGGTTCTGAGGAGCTGAGAACCCTGCTCAGGCCACAGCCTGAGGTCGCCCTTCTCTCCTTTAGAGGAAACATCTGTGACCTGGCGCCCCAGGTGCACCTTTTGATGGCACAGAAGCCTCTGGAATTGGGAAATCCTTGAAGTCACACTCATGACTACCATAGCTCTCAATGCTTAAAAAAAATCTATCAAAGAAACCTCTGTGCTTCTGGTGTTTAACCTTTACTCAAAACACGGAACTTCACTGGCCTCATGTTTGGGGCTCCAGGATTGATTACTTAAGGGAAATGAAGTCCACTGGAAGCTCCCCCAGAGGGCATCCGATTAGAGAAAGGACCACCCTCCTCCGTGCTGGGGTGTGAGGCCCTGGGGAATCCGATGTGTGCAGCAGAAGCTGCGATCAAACCCCTGTCCTGTTTGCTCAGCTGGACTCTGGGACAGCCACCTTTGCTCAGGCGTCATGCAAGGCTCAGGGGGACTCTGGGACAGCCATCTTTGCTCAGGCATCAGGCAAGGCTCAGGGGGACTCTGGGACAGCCACCATTTCTAGGCATCATGCTAGGCATGGGGAACCCGTGAGAGGGCAAGTCGACCCAAGGAAATGCCAGGCACAGGCAGGTGCCTCCTGAGAGAGGGCATATGAGGAAGAGCCGATGGAGGTGTGTGTCACAGAGGGGGCCAGAGACCCTGCCAGGCTGCGGGCAAGACCCCTGCGAGTCGGTGGTCCACGGTGGCCATCCCTCCTGCACTGGCCCAGCCTGTGCCTCTGGAAGCCTGACTGTGTAGCCGTCAAACCTCGGCATCCTGCAGGAGCTGATCCCAAAACTCCCTGAGGACCAAGGTGGGCCTGGAAATACCCAAAGACAAGGGTGGGGGCGGGCACAGGGCTCCCAGGTGTGACGTAGGGCTGGCCAAGCTGGGACTGGCCATGGGTGCCTTCTTCTGGTGAATCATGGCATTTTTCTCCATGCCGGGTGGTCAGGGTAGAGACATGAAGAGATGAAAAGGCTTTCCTGGGATCTCCAAGAATCCAGGGTAGAATTCCCAGGGGTGGAAGTTCTGGCCATCCATCTGTTGCCCGAGGCTTCGGAAACACTGACCAGCCTTTCAGAGAGCAGGCCTCTTCCCTCTGTAGATCCACGTGGGAACCAGTCGTACCATGTACCCCTCAAGGGCAGGCAGGGGCCACATGGGGGTGCTCTGAGCACCCAGGCCCCTCTCAGCCCTGAAGGTGAGGTCAGGAGTCCCCCACTGGCCGAGATCTCTTTCTGACTGGGGTGCCCTACTCACCGGGACCCCTCTCTAGCCTGAACTCCCCTGCCCACTAGGACCGCAGCTGGACTCCAGCTGTGCCGGCATGTGGACCTTCAGGCTTTGCCCCCTCCACTCCAGGAACTGGGGGAGAGGTTCACATTCTGTCTCTCTGGGAGAGCCGGAGGAGGGTATCTGGGAGGTACTCCCCAGGGATTCTGAATGAATCAGAAAAGGGAAAGAGAAAAAATGTCTTCATCCAAAGCCCCCTTCCACAGGCCAACCACAGCATGGTTTCAAACAGAGGTAAGAGCTGATTTTCCCTTTAAGCAATTGCAATCAATGGAATGAACCCTAGCTTTTGTAACTAACTTATACCATCAGCAATTTTCCTCACATATCAAAATTTTAAAACCAGGTCTCATTAGCACAGCTGGAGCAGAGAGCTGAAGGCCTCCCATTGTGGGCTCCTGTGCTGAGACTGAAAATCAAAGTCGCTTCTGAGAATAAAAGCTTTTTATCTGGAGTCCGTGGGGTGAGCACACCATTGGCCTCGGTAAGGGGCTGTGGTGTGGTTTTGTTTGTTTGTTTTTGAGATGATGGCTTTGTTAAGTAAATCCAACAGAGGATGACATCTGCAGAGGTTTCTTTTGAAACATGAAAAGGAAAGTAGAACACACACGCCTTCGAAATACACGAGTCTTGGAGTGACTCTGGCTGGAGTGGAAAGGACACAGTTACACACGATGCTTCCAGGTCTGAGGGGCAAGATGGCTATGGTGTGACTTTGCCTGGTGGTCATAATATCTAACTTAGAATGTTTAAATGGCCCTAAATATCTTGTAACAAGAATTAAAAAAAAAACAAAACAAAAATATTTTTCAAAGGCAAGTGTGGAGGTATTATATCGCCTGACTTGAGCATTATGCATCAGGAGAGGATTTGTGTGTTTAATTTCTTGCGTATCTCCTCCAATATATTCACAAAATAAGATAATTATGTCTGAAAACTCAGAGTTATGCAAATTCTTGTAGTCTTACGAATGCATATGAGTGAAGGCTGCCCAGGGAGGTTGCACAGAATGGGCACTGCACAATACCCAATCGACATGAATGGTACTTTTGGGGTTGTGTCATATGGAGACCCTAAATAAACATCATCATTTGTGAGTTGTTTTTTTTTTTTTTTTTTTTTTTGAGACACAGTCTCATTCTGTCACCCAGGCTGGATTGCAATGGCATGATTTCCACTCACTGCAACCTCTGCCTCCCAGGTTCAAGCGATTCTCGTGCCTCAGACTCCCAAGTAGCTGAGATTACAGGCCTGGCTATTTTGTATTTTTAGTAGAGACGAGGTTTCACCACATCACCCAGGCTGGTCTCAAACTCCTGAACTCAGGCAATCCACCCACCTCGGCCTCCTAAAGTACTGGGATTACAGGCATGAGCCACCACACCCAGCCTTGTCTTCTTGGAATTACTTAGCTTCCTCTAAATCTCCATCCAGCTGGGTCAGTAAGAAATTTAGCCTCAGCCAGTTTGGGGGACCCTGTGAGGTAAAGTGTTAAAATATATCGTCTTAGTCTGTACGTGCTTCTGTAACAAAATACTTCAGACCGAGTAATTTATAAATACTAGAAGTTTATTTCTCACAGTTCTGGAAGCTGTGAAGTCTAGATCGAGGTGCCTGGAGATTCAGTGTTTGGAAAGCACTGATTTCAGCTTCCAAGATGGCCTTGTTGCTGTGTCCTCATCACAGTGAAGGACGGAAAAGGGATGAACTCACTCCCTCAAACCATTTTATAAAGGCCCTAATCCCATGTATGAGGGCAGAGCCTACTCACCTCCTAAAGATCCTAGCTCTCGATACTCTTGCATTGAGGATGAAGTTTCAACACAAATCTGGGGAGCAACGCAAACATTCAAACCATAGCAGATGTCGGCACCAAGGCGGTGGGGGAAGCCCTCGCAGGCACTGGGGCAACAACACACGGGAGCACTAGGCAGACTCCCGGCCCCAACCCGAGCAGTTCCTCCTTCAGGGCTGAGAGGGGCCTGGGTGCTCAGAGCACCCCCATGTGGCCCCTGCCTGCCCTTGGGCCTGGCTTGAGAAGCAGGAATCCGGGGGAACTGGGGGCGCAGTGGCCATTCTCTGCTGAGCCCTTGCCGCTCCCTGGAGGGCTCTGAACCCAGGCACAGCCTTCTGCCTCGAGTTCATTCTGGGCAGCTCCTTCCTAACATCCCCTGAGGCTTGAGGATGCTCCATATTCAAAGGCATAGAGCTCCCCCTGTGCAAGCAGCAGGGAAGGGGCAAAGTCTCCTGACTGAGACCACCCAGGCTGCCTCTTACGTTCCGTTCCTCTCCTTGCCAATACTCCCCCACTTAGACTCCCATTATACCTCACTTGTGCTGTTCCAGAAACTCCATTCCTATCTCCCTCTCCAACCAAATCCAGCGAGAAAACTGCAAGAAAGCAGATCAAGGATGCTAATGCATAGCGGGTCTGGACACTCCTCTGTTCTAACACCTCCCATGGCTCCCAATTTCTGTGTGCATGAAGTACACTTGTGCAGTTCTCTATGTATGAGGGGCTGTCCACACAGTAGTGCAGTCTCTTCCTCCAAATGCTGCACCCACCTCTGTGTCCCACACCTGGGCTTCTGCAGAACCAGGCTCCTCCCTGTGTGCTGCATGGGTCCCCCACTCTCTTGTCCCAGTGAATGCTCTCTAGCTGCTGTAGTGCCTGAGATGCCCGCCCCCTCCCCTGCTGCCTGTGGTCAGAACCCAGTGCCCGCTGTCGTCTCAGAGAAGGCAGCTGTGTAGGGCTGCTTGGAGGTTCTTCAGGAGGCGGCCAAGTACACGGAGCAGACCCCACGAGAACAGGGAGGGCTCTGTGGGTAGAGCCAGTGCAGAGAGGAAGGGCAAGAAGAGGGTGTTGGCTTAACACATTTTCAAAAGCATTTCGGTAGAATCCCCCACTGAACTGTCATCATCAGGGAGATAGGAAAATATTTTCATTCTCGATTGGGTTTGATGTTACTGTGTTGCCCAGAGACTAGTCTTGAACTCCCGACCTCAAGTAACCCTCTGCTGTGGCTTCCTAAGCGTGGAAGCCACATTTCAGCTTCAGTGCATAGTATTACGAGTGTTTGGGTTTTTATGTTGGGTTTAGTGCTTTTAAACTCTTGTTTATATCAAAAAGCTTGTGGCAAAATTGGTTTTCTTATATGGTGTTTCACTTAAATCTGAGTTTCAGTGAGCCTCTCAAAAATGTTAAGTTAGGACTTTTGTACGCCCAAAATTCATACATGTCCGCTTGGACCATCAAGACATGGAACAAGAGCACCCCCTGCAAAAAAAAAATAAACGCGTGAGCAGAGGGCAAACATCTCCCATGGTACTGGGCTCCTCACACTTGGGGCGGGGGACGGTTTCTGCTGGGCAGGTGTGGGCAGGTGCTGAGAACGCGTGTCCCTGGCCTTGAAGTTTGTAGCATCGAATGCAGAGTTTCTGGTCCAGTTGGTGTGTTCACGGTTTGTCTGAGCTGCTGCACATCTCCTCGTGGAGAGCTAGGTTTTCTGAAAAGATGCATCTTTTCATCAAAAACAGGTTATGAATCTTACCACCAGGCGTTTGGAATTCCGTGTGCTCTGGCCTTCACCCCCAAACCTCCAAGTGCAGCGCCCAGGACTTCTCACGCCCTTGGCATAGTGAGGTCTCTCCTGCATCCGCCTCTCACCTTCCTCCGGTGTGTTCAGGGCTGCTAGTTGTTTGGCATTCTTCTTTTTCACAAACAGAACGTGTGTGTGTGTGATGAAAAACTTGTGTAGATTGAAAGCTGTAAGTCAAACAAGTAATTTTGAAAAGATGTGGAAACTGTGGTTTATGTTTACCCAGAATAAAGACTGGTAACCAGGGTTTGAATTGTAGGTTGCTTCTACATAATCCAATAACTTCTCTTTTTCTCTAGCAAATTGCTGCTGGAAACACAGTATCAATCACCTTCCCTCGCGCTGTTTCTCTGCTGCCTGGTCTTTGCTCCTCTGATAGGCCTCAATTAATTATACACAGTTTGCTCCTTTCCACCAAAGACCCTGCGTTTCCCCACACAACAGGTGAGGTATGCAAATAGTTGAAGCCCATGAGGACAATCGAGAGGGTTACAGTGGGTTGCAAATCCAGCCAAGAACCCTTCAATCTTGCAAAGATCTTTTCTTCCCCTCTAAAACACAGTCATATTTTTAGTCCTGAAATGCTGTACATTGTTCAACCTTCATCTTGGGTTAACTTTGAAGAAACACTCTCTTACTAGAAAACGTAAGGCAACTTTTTGTATCGCTATGCACAGCTCACTTAAGACAGATGAACCGTCCGTAAGGCCTCCGTGGAGGGTCGCCTTGCGTGAGGCGAATGTGTCAGAGCGCCCAGCCCAGGTGGGAAGAGCACAAAGCTACAGGGTCTGTAAATCACACAACGCCTCCCAGTAGAATCTGGGCTGCACCTCGTAAGCACATGCATTTATATTTCTGCAGAGAAATGCATGAATATTCACACTAAGAGGAATAAATAACGATTGCAAATGGCTCCACATCAGATCAGAACAGGTTTTGCTGCCAAATGAGTTTTTGGCCATCATAAAAAGAAAGTATTCGAATTTTGGGTTGTGGCACTGCAGATGGGAGACTGTAGCTCTCCGCTCCCTCCCCATGCTCTTGTGGGTGCCGGGGAAGACGCTGGGGAAGGGCAGCTCTGTTGATCTCTGGTGTTACCAGGTGGAAATGGCCTCTCCCATACCCACTGGAGTCTGGCATTCAGGTACAGTCCTGAGGGTCCTGGGAACCTGGGTCAATGGCCCTTTGGATCGGGGCCCATGGGTGGCTGGGCCAGCAGCCCTGAGGGTCCCATCACAGCCCCATGGTGTGAAAGCTCTGAGGGTCCAGAGCTGAGCTGGCAATCACAGTGGCTGTGGAGTGAGACTTGAGGCGAGGACGCTGGCTATCAGCATCCCCAAGAAAGGAGGAGCAGAGACCTCCCCTCTGGCTGCAGGAGGCCACCAGGGGAGACGAGGACAATGGAGCCGTGTGTGGCTTTGGTCCAACAGCAGCGATCACTCTCCCACCTTATCTGATATGCAATTCTGAAGTGGTCCCCTTTCCAAGCTGCTGATGTCTCCATAGACCAGTCCTAGACAGAAAATGCCAAGGACCCTCACCAAAGCTGATTTCCCACCCCCCATCTCTTCAGGTGAGTCTTTTATTATTAATTTGACTCCATTTCCTCTCTCTCTTTCTTTCGTCCCTTTCTCCATGATCTGGGTGTGTGAGAAGAGAACAAACACATTTCTAGGCCATGACACCAATCCTGCCTTCCTCTGCTGGGCTGCCCACCCCCTGATGCTGACATCCCAAATCTAAGACATTTCCTCCAGCTTGCCTATGAGCCTGTGACCTGACACCCAGACCCTGGCCCTCCCTGTGTCGGGGCAGGGAGGGAAGTGGAGGGGCTTCCATCACCTTCTCTTGGCCAAGAAAATGTTCTTGAATACATTCATGATTTTCTTTTCCAGAAAGAGCCGAGATAGATTGACAGTGGAGGTTATTGATAGTGGATTGATAGAGAGGCTGAGGGCTTCACTAGCTTCAGTCTTTTCCTGGGGTATGTGTGATATGGCTTTTAATTCTATCTCTGCAGAAACCGGAATATGCTGATATTTACGTGGTTCTTAATACTACCAGACATCTGTCCAGTTTAAGGACCAAGCTATGAAAATGTCACTTTATGTAAACACAGCTATTCTTTATCGAGAGAACAGCTTTCAGAGAAAAATCTGGAATACTGAAAGAAAGACTTTATTTAATCAGGGGCAGATATGAGAAGTAATATCTCAGGCTAGAATACTCATAAGTAGAAACTGAGTTTACAGTGAGCGGCAATACTTTTTATTGCCTGTAGTTGCTCCTTGGGTTTCTGCAAAAGTTATGATGACTTAGCAGAAATTGGTTAGGGGATATTTTAAGTTAATATCATCTGTCATTCTAGCTTCTGTAACCAAATGCAACCTATTTCAGCAAGACAACCTTTCCCTCCATTCCTCAGCTGAGGGTGATCATTGCAGGCTATGTTCCTAGAGACCTCTGAACTTTCACAACTTCAGCAGAATGTTTGGGGACATGGGGATATTGAATGCACTTATCAGGAACCCAAGAAAACACAGCTTCCTCATGTCCAAAATGCTGAATCTAGAGGAATCTCCACTTTTCAGCCACTGGGAGGTCAAGACACAACCATATGTGTGGATAATCGTGTGTGTGTGTGTGCACACCTTTGTGTGTGTGTGCATATATGCACATACACTTTAGGCTACATGGAAGAGTGGGCTGGCCCAGTAAGGACATGGAGCAGAGTGTTGGGGGTGGGGAGGGGGGGAGGCTGCAGGTGTCTCCAGACTGAAGGTGTATGTCCTGATAACCTAGAGACACGCTGGTCTAATCTAGTAAAAGCAGTGGTAAGCCAGCCACTGCATCTTTATGTTTAATAGACTTTGCATCTTGGAATAATTTTACATTTATGAAAAGTTGTAAGGATAACACAGAGAATTTTGATGGGGCTCTGGGGGAAGCTTCAGGAACACTGAGCCCAGCAGGGAGGCCCCTGGGTGTGGGAGAGCCCACGCCAGGCCTTGCAGCATTCGGGCGTGCGGGGCACAGGAAGTGTACTACAGTTGGGGCACTCCCCTTGGAATTAGGCAGAAGTCACTGTGGCAGTGGGACCCACATTTTTCAGGACATTTTCCCCTTTGGAGAGTGAGCAGTTCATCCCTGGCCAAGGAGACCTGATGTCAGAACATGAATTGAAATGTAGAAGGTGTGAGGAGGACGGGACCCCTTCGAGGACCACCTGTAACTTCAGCAGCACAGGGGTTACTGAACCCAGGCCTTGATGTCCTTAACAGATGTGCACAGATGTGCCTGGAAGAGCAGCCACAGATCTGGTTCTGGCCATTTCCCTGCCCAGCGTCTCCACCCCCAGGGCTGGCTGTGGCCTTGGGAAATCCCATCCCTCCACCTTCAACCCGGAGCCATCCACCAGGTGCTCCAGGTCACAGCTTCTGCGCAGGCCTTGCTGGCCTTGGTCTTTTGCCTTCTCTCCTCTTCCCTCTCCCATCGCTTTCTACCTTTCCTTCTCCCTCTCCTGCTGTTTTGTCTGTCATTTCCCCCCTCCCCTCCTTTCCCACTTCTCTTTTCCTCCCCGTCCACCTGCTGCCACTCTCTTTCCTTCCACCTGATTTCGGCTTCATCATAATTTAGTAGGTATATTTTGATGTTTTCAAGTTTCTCTCACCTATCAAGGGCAAGAGAATTATATAAAAAAGCAACTATAGAAAGTGAAGCCCTTTATCATTCCTGTTTCAATATGAGGTTTTTTGGTTTCAGAAAGAGACTCTTGACTTCAGAGAGTCAGAGGTCATGGGAACCGGACCAAGGGGACGAGGCACAGCAGCAGCCACTGGGAGGGAGCCACTTTAACACCTGGAGATCTGTCCCTGCAAGAAACAGGTAACACTAAGCGATGGAAAGTGGCACTTGCCATTGTGCTGAAATTGTGTTATTTCCCATCAGCACTTAATGTACAGCTATTACTTTAGTTATAATGGCTTAGGAGTCATCTAGCTGTATTTTCCTTAGCTTGATTTTTAGTCTGTTATTTAGACAGATGTTAAGTTGAAGGCCGGCTTACATTTTTCATGATAAAATCTCAGAATCCATCCAAGCACTGGGGTGCACCTCTCCACCCCTTCCTTCATCCCCTCCTCCCCAGGCAGAGAGGGGGGTGGAGCTGTCCATGGTGCTGGCTTCAGGCGGGGACCTCAGTTCCCCTCGGCCTCCACTCTCTGCAAAGGAGGGTCCTGGACAGGGACAAGGTCACATTCTCATTCTTCTACCTCAATCAGGCGGCCTTGTCTCAGCCCTCCGGGACCTTGTGGGCTGAGTGTCTCTGAAGGCAGTTGCTATGGGTGGTGCTCTCACTAGCTACAGTCAGGCACCTCTCACCTGTCAGACCCTGGCCTCGCCCCACTGGGCGATTATATCATCTCCTGGAAAACAAACAGCAGCCATACTGCGTCCTGCTCCTCAGAGGGCTTTGCTCACCGCCTCTGACAGTCTTGCCAACTGATATGGTTTTGCTGCGTCCCCACCCAAGTCTCATCTTGAACTGTAATTTCCATAATCCCCCACGTGTTGTGGGAGGGGACCTGGAGGTGACTGAAGTATGGAAGTGGTTTCCCCCTTGCTGTTCTTGTCATAGTGAGTTCTCACAAGTTCCGAAGGTTTTATAAGTGCCTGGCATTTCCTCTGCTTGCACTTTGCTCTTTCCTGCCACCCTGTGGGAGAAGCACCTTCCACCATGATTGTAAGTTTCCTGAGTCCTCCCCAGCCATGCAGAACTGTGAGTCAATTAAACCTCTTTCCCTTATAAATTACCCAGTCATAGCAATGTGAGAGCAGACTCATACACTAAGGCTGAGCTTTCCTTCTCCTTATGCACAGGAACCCATGACCACTACTGGCCCAGGGCCCTCCCTGTCTGTAACACCAGTCACTACTGATGAGGCCTTGCATCTGAGGACACAGAGAGAATGGACGAGGAAGGTTGGGACTCCAGGTTCCTGATTCCAAAAGCCAATCTTGCTCCTACCCTGGGTGACTCTGATCTTGACTATTCACGGAGAGGAGCCATGTCTGGAAGGCCATGGAGCAGGGGCTTGACTCTTTGCAATGCTCTCATTGCCTTGGAGGGCCAGGGAGTGGTTCTGGGGCAAAGGAGCTCACGCTCCCCCATTCCCTCCTGCAGCTTGGGTGCAGTTGTGCCCCAGAGCTGAGGATGGGCAGGGAAGAGCAGGCTGGGCAGCCAGAGACACCGGCTTCTTGCTCCAGCTGAAAGGCCTGGGCTCACCCTTAACCTCTGAGACCCCTGGGTTCCTTTTCTGTGTAAACAAGGGTGTCACTGCCTCCTGCCACATACTCAAGAAAATGTGAGGAGGCAGCGCCAGCAGCTGAACCTCTTCCCCCGTCCCTTCACTTCTTTCCCCACAGCTGAGCCTTGGCCAAGCCCAAATCTGGGGAGTGGGTGACAGACTTGCAAGGTGGGTATCCCCAGCCCCAGGGGGGGACCATGGCTGGTTCCAGTGTCCCCTGCAATGCTGCCTGGCACGTGCAGGCTCAGTGCACAGAGACGAAGGCCTGAGGCGTGGATACGCATGCCACCTGCTCCCACTTGCCCACACTTGCAGGGCACAACTCTCCATGGGGGGTGCAGGCACCCTGGGAGACAGCTGGAGGGATGGATAAAGGCTGAACCAACTTTCCAGAGGCCTAGGTTCAAATTCTCTGTCTGCATGTGCTGTGAAACCTCAAACACCTCTCAGGGCTCTTGTTTTCCTCATGGGTGAAAAGCCAGCCAAAGGGGGGTTCTAAGCCTCACTGCCGGCTCCCTCTGAGCCTCTGCGCATGTGCCTCTCTACTGGGAATGACCCTTCCCACCCTTTCACACTCAGCCTGACACCCTCACCTTCTCCCACAGCCTCCCGTGCTCGGTAACATTCCCCCCCCCACCCAGTGACTCCCCCTGGCTTCCCCCATGCCTCTGTATCATTCTAGACAGATATCAGATAATGCATGGACCCCAGGGACTTCTTTTCCAATGCGCCTGCCTGTCTCCCCGTCTATACTGTGGACTCCTCCAGGGCAGGGGAGCGGGTTGTATTCATCTCAGTCGCCCAGCATCTCTCAACCTGGCACACAGTGGGCACTTACAGATGCTGTTTCATTCATCACCCAAAGAAGCTATCACTTACATTACATAGTATTAATAATATATGTATTTATGTTATATATTGTATTATATATTAATATTATTAATAAAGTAATATAATACATTGTTAATACATATAATAATATTATTATTATATGATTTGTATTATAAATCTGAAGAGAGCTTCTGATGTGAGCTGTCTTCCTATTGGCATGCTGGTTGACAAGAACTCGCTCCCTTTTCACTACAAAGGCTGTGATGTTGGGTGCTCACCTTCCTCACACAGCTGCAATCACCTTCTCCCCTGACTTCTCCCTCATTAGAGCTAACCTCATGGGATTGCCTGTGCCCACTCTCTTCAAGGAGTGAGATTTAATTAAGGCTGGTTTTTGCCCTGGGGAAGCAGCAACAGGGCTGAAGTGTCAATGGATTCATAAGCAAGGGAATGTATGTTTTCACAGACCCCAAGGCCCAGATCTCCGCTGGGGCTTCCTGTCCAGGCAGACTTCTCTCTAAGTGGACGTCAGCTGCCCTGTCCTCCCTGCTGCTCAGATACACTTTCTGAAGAAGTAGACAGAAGAGATGAACACAGGTGCTGGAAGTTGTGCAGTGCCATCTCCAGCAGGGCTGGAGGAAGGCAGTGTATGGAGGCCTTTTTAAGGGGCACAGGGGTCTGTGGGGGAGCCTGGGTAAACCCTGCCTCCTCCTCCATCTGCATTGCTGTAAAGAAATAACTGAGACTAGGTAATTCATAAAGAAAAGAAGTTTAATTGGCTCACAGTTCTGTAGGCAGTCCACAAAGCATAACACCAGCATCTGATTGGCTCCTAGAGAGGCCTCAGGGGAGCTTATACTCATGGCAGAAGGCAATGGGTGAGCTGGCACATGGTGAAAGCAGAAGAGAGAAAAGAGAAAGTCGGGAAGTGCCACACACTTTAAACGGCCAGATCAAAGGATAACTCAGAGCAAGAGCTCACCCATCACCAAGGGGATGTCCCAAGCCATTCATAAGGGATCGACCCCGATGAACCAATCACCCCCACCAGGACCTATCTACAACACTGGGAGTGCAATTCAACATGAGATTGGAGCGGGAACAGATATCCAAACTATATCACTATCCCTTCATTTATCTATCCATCCATCCATCCAGCTACCCACCCATCCATCCATGAATTCATCTATCCATCCTCTCTCTCTCTCTCTCTCTCTCTCTCTCCCACACACACACACACACACACACACACACACATACACACACACACACATGCACAGGGAGGAAGAAGAGACTTCCTGGAGAGGCTGCAGCTTGTTAAGAGGCCCCCCCACCAATGCTGGCAGGAAGGCTAGGCTGGGTCCCTACTCCTGGTTGATGGATGAGGCCACGCTGCCCCAGGCTCACCCAGCCTAGCAAAAAGGAGGAGCTGCTTCTTCCAGGCTCCCTGGAGCTTCCTGCTCAGCAACTGGAGGGCTGATGAATGGGAGCTGTTGAAATCGGCAAGGATTACAGCCCTAAGTCCTGGCTCTCTGGCTCCAGAGGTTCAGTAAGGCCATTTGCATATCAGAAGCAATTTTCAAACCTGGATTCTTCCTGTCAAGCTGAACAGCGAGGATTCTGGGAGTTTCCAGGGCCTTGATCTTTGGAATGGTTATTTTTAATATAACTTAAGGATGACAAATTGAGATGTTGACTTAATTCCCAGTGATCCAAAAATCAGTGCTACTTTAGAAGTTAGAGAAAGTGGATGGTTGCCAATTGTTACTACCTACATAACCCCAGAAAATGGGGGTTCTCATCTATAACCCGGGATGCTAATCACCCCAGCTCGCAGGGCTAGCCAAGGAAGGCAGTTTGTGAAAAGGGTTTAAGTCTACGGTGTCTGGCTGTGATGAGTGCCCAATCAGGAGCTAGCCATCATTTCTATCATTAATAATAAACCACCCACCATTCCACAATGACTCCTGACCCAGGGCCACTGGTGGGTAAGCAGCTTCATTTCATCCAGGAGTTTACTTTCCTCACTTTCCATGGAGGAACAGCAGGGAAGTGACACAAGCAGGAGGGTCGGGATTCCCACTCGGTCCCCTGCTTCCAGATCCCAACTGGATCCTCCACTTACCCAAGGGCCTCTGTGCAGAATGTGCTGGGCCTGTGGGCCCCAGTGAAGGGAAGCCAGGTTGCTCCGTCTTCTATTTCTCACCTGCTAAGAATCAGAAACAAAGTGGCATGATCCCCAAATGTGTACAGTGTACATTGTAGCTGAGTCATATTTGTCAAATAAGAAAATGCAAGAGCAAGTGACAAAATAGAGGAAATTATTCACAAAATTGGCAAAGGGTTGGTGCCAAGAACATATAAGGAGCTCCTACAAATCAATAGGAAAAACACAACAGCCCCATAGAAAAGTAGGCACAGCAGACATGGAGCCGAAGAGGAAATGCTCACTGCCCACAGGCTCGGGAGGATGTGCTCCGATGGTCACCAGGGAGGCGGGGTGCAAACCTTGGCCTCAGCGAACACAAACGTACACCTGGTCAATTGCAGGAAAGAAGGCAGCTCACTACACCACGCATCAGAAAAGAA
This sequence comes from Ateles fusciceps, assembly GCA_036589455.1. Taxonomy (NCBI): domain Eukaryota; kingdom Metazoa; phylum Chordata; class Mammalia; order Primates; family Atelidae; genus Ateles; species Ateles fusciceps. The sequence continues at coordinate 6,878,029 of JAZHEH010001784.1, read as the reverse complement.
GTGAACCCACCATGCAAATGTATTAATCCACCCGTCTACATGTTTATATGTTGCTGGTGGAAGGATAAATCAGCACAAGTGGTTGGAAAGCCATTTGGAGTGATCTACAGTGAAGACATGCACCTGGTGGCTTGCAGTGCTATTACCTGGTGTGTAGGTAGCGCTGAGCAATCCCTGGATGTCCAGGGAGATGTGTTCAAAGTTGGTCTTCAGAGCATCACAGATGCTGGACCCTCCGCAGAAGAGGAGGAGAGCAGAGGGCAGAACAGGCAGAGGGGAATCCATCCCAGCCAAAGAAAATGCTCACGACTGGAGGAAACCTCCTGAATCCTGAGGACATAATCTGAAATTTCAAGAGTGAACTCCCATGATTGCTTCCAACACTATCTTTTTTCACAAAGATTAAAAACAAACACTTAAAATATACTTTTATTTCATTTTATTTATTGCAGATGCAATAAATTACTTGAAAAGGAGAACAGGGCGTGCTGTGCGTGGGGCGGTGGATGGCATTTGTGGGGCTGGAGGGAGGTTGGCGTGAGGTTTGAGTTGGGGCTGCAGGGCTGGAGGCTGATTGTCACTAAGAAGCGAGGTCTTGTTTGGGGTGCAGGGGGGGGGCACCGTGACCCTTTCAGCTCTGCCTTAGCTCTAGGTCCACTCCTCCACCCCCAGCTTAGCGGCGCAGGCTGAGCAAACCCAGCTCAGCTCTGCCAACACGAGCTGGCCTGAGAAGTCATGGCCACGCGGTCAGCAGCCCCCAGGAAGGCTCTGAACAGGGAGCCCTGGAGGGTGGCTCTGGTCAGCTCCTTCTCTTCCCATTTCCTCAGTTTCCTACCCCCAAGTGCAGTTTGTTCCAGCACTGGACCTGCCTGGCAGTTTTTTCAACACTTGCAGAGTCAGCCTCTCATTCTCCTTCAGACGCCCACACCAGCCAGCCGGTTCCCCTCCTCAGACCTCCCCTGTCTCAGCCCCGGGACTCCTACTCAGCACTCAGGGACCCCAGCACCAGCTGGGCGGCGCCTCCTCCCCAGAGGCCCCCCAACAACTTCCCCCTTTCCCATCCCCACAGGGCAGCAGCTGCCCCCGTGTTCCTCTGTGTGCACAGGCGTCCCATCTGCACTGGTCAAGGCGGCATCTCTTCATTTTAAAATCTGTCTATCAATATAACAGCCATGGTTCTGCCTCTTGACTGCATGCTGACTGCCATTGGTGCTTATCAAATTATTGTAAAATGCAGGAAGAACCATGTTGATAAGGAGAAGCAGAAGTAAACGGAGGGGAAGAGATGCCTGTGAGTCAAAGCCGAGGAGCCCACGCCTTTGTGCTGGACTGTGGTCTGCCGCCCGTGCTTCTCACTGCCATGACTTTCAGGCCAGCTGGTGTTGGCTGAGCTGAGCCTGGGTGCTCATGACTGTGGCAGGCGTTTCCACAGGATGTCTGGTAAGAATAATCACACAGGCTCTCACACAGCCCAGCCTGCTGCTTCCCTAAACTATGCTGGGCATCTGAAAATGCTGGGTATGCATTCAGGCTGCAGTCCCAGCCCTTTGCCAGGTTATGGGAGTTGGGAGGTTTCCAGTGCCCTCCACTCACCTGTGCTAGGTGGAAGTGCCAGGAAATCCAGGACAAACCCATGCCAGCATGACGTGCGCGACAGTGCGTCACCAGGTGCAGGAGGGATGTGGGAAAAGTCGTGATTGCAATCCCAGGACAAACAGGAGCAGAAGGAACACGATGTCCCCAACGCAGGGAGGCCTCCACGCGTGTGTCACCAGGACTCTGAGCATTGTTTTTACAGCTTCCTGAAGGAGTGCATGGCTTATAGCTCAAAAAATCCAGCAATTACAGATGGGGGGCTGTTGATGCGGAGAAAGAGCATTTTCCCAGCTCCCTTGAATGCTAGCTACAATAGAGGCACCTTACACGCCTATCTTATCTAAATTTCTCAGCAGTCTGGGTGTGGTTAACATTATCCCCATTTTACAGATGTGGAAAGTGAGGCTCTAAGAGTTTGGAAAACTTATCCCATGTTGTTAGAGACAGAGTCAGGACTCAAGCCCTAGTGTCTAAATAACTCGACACATACACACACACACAACATGTGTGCATGCCTGCACATACACACATCCTCAGTGACTTTATTCAGCCCAGACCTCCCCCACCTGAAGTTTGTCTCTGCCTGTCCCCCTCTAAAGGACAACTTCAGCAACAAATAGAAACACCAAGCCCCCAAACACCAATAAAATCATCAAGTCACGCCAATCAGTATTGTTTGAGAGCTAATTAGACAGACCCTATGCTTAGCACTTGACAAATGAGAAATGAAACTTTGAGAGGTGAAATCACTTGCCCAAATTCTTCAGCTCTGAAGCACCAGGGAAGGCCTCTGTCTGGTGTCCGACTTTACAGAGTCCAACCTCCGAATTCCACTGTGCCGCCAGTTTGTAATGATCAGCTTGACCGTGTCCTCCCAGAACCCCACAGCGTGCACCGAGAGCCGACTCTGGCCCAAATGTGAGGGCTGCGAGGCAGACGTGGGCCCTGACCCATACTCTCCACCATGGCCAGGCAGGTGGCCATAGGTGGGTCTCAGCTCTGTGACTCCTTGTCAGCTTGGAAATTCAGAAGTTACTTTTCAGATGGCCATTCTCATGGGAGGATGGATTATTCAAGTCAGAAGACACGTGGGTCAAGAGCAGGAAGGGAAGCCGACTTGGAGAAATGGAGACATGAATGCAAAGTCCCTGCACTTCTCCTGGACCTTGGCCCAGGCTGCATTTTCCTCTCTGGTGTCTAGTTCCCTGACTCTAAGATAAAGGGGTCCATCCAATAAAAAATCGAAGGTCTTTACCAGCCGTCACTGCCTGTGTATTTCAGGACATAAACTTATTGCCAGGGCACCAACTGCTCTTATATTTATCTCAGTGCTTCTTTTCAATATGTGATTTGTTTGGGCAAAATTACATGGTTGTAATGCTATTTTTTTTTTGAGATGACAAGAAGGAAAGTGGCTTCAAAGGACAGCAGGTGAGAAAGCATTCATTGTGCACAGCACAGTTCTCCAGGTCATTACAGTGCAGTTACCCGAAGAAGCCCTTGAATGGTGAGCTAATGCTGCTGTAAACATATTTGCAAGTGTGCTTGGTGCCATCTGTGCTGAATGCTACTACCTGTGCTGTTTGGCTGTAGCTCTGTAATTCTCATAATGGCTTCACTCATCATGCCAAAATAGTAGCTGCTTATAACCTGTTTGAGGTTGTGAAATTGCTTACTATTTGCTTATAGGAAAACACAGAAAAACACCGGTCTGTGAATAGAGAAGTTTGTAATAAATGATTTTCTCCAAGTTGGATAAGGGAAATTTCCAGCTTGTTTATTCCTCTGCTAAATTTTACAATAACATTTAGACTATCTCTCCTATACTTGGAAGAACACGGAGAAGCTCTAAAGGAAAAGTGGATTCTCCTCGGCATTAATGTCACTGTGAGACTTCCTTCTGTGGAGAGGGGTGGTCTAGGAGAGAAAACAAACACACGAACAAAAACACACACATACACAGACCATGTAGGGTATCAATGGAATGCTGAATACCAATTAGATACCATTTACAAAGACAAAAGGTAATTCTATGAAATACAGTAGAGGAAGCTGCAGCTTCAGTTCAACCAGTTCAGTTAGGGTTAGCTTCAACCCTAACCCTCAGTAGCATCCTTGTGCAAGAAGCACAGTGGGTGTGGTAAAACCAAGAGCTCTGGGTGAGGATGTGCTGGGCAGTGGTCGCCATGGAGCTTTGGCAGCTGGGAAGCGAGAGTGTAAAGGTCTACGTAGCTTGCAACTGATGGGCTGCCTGCCTCCTCTCCTTGCTCTGCTCCCCCTGAACCTTGACTATAACTGTTGCCCAGCCCAGCCCCTGCTCCCAAGAATGCCATCAGGAGGGGGCCTGTTTCTCTGTGTGGACTGCCAAAGATCTCTGGTCAGGACCTGAGGATTCTCACTGTGGCAACGTGACCACGCACACAGCTAGGACACCGTACATCCAGTAGCCGTGGCTATAGCAGGGCAATTGATCATGCATGACATTCGGGGTGACTTTTGTGATGTTCTAGGAACACAGGACCAGCACAGTAGCCAAGCGCACATGGACTGCTCGGTAGATATTGTCTGGATAGTTTATGAGAGAGCATGGTCACAGGGGGAGGCGTACATATGTGTATTTCAGAATTCTTCAGGCCATTAATCGTCAAAAGCGGTTTCTCTATGGAATTTTGATGTAGGTACAATTGTTGGACCGAAAGAAAGTTCAGGCCAAAAGAAAAAGTAGATATTGGCACAACCCAAAGCCAGGAGGGTCCTGAGCTGTGCCACTGTCTGCCCAACTTTACTCCATCTGAGAGCCGAGGTTCTGTGTTGCACTGGGGAGTCTGCTCACTGGTACCCCAAGAAGATGGAGCAAAGTGTGAAGACCAGCAGGAAGGCACTAAGTCTACTGGAGCGACATGACACTAAGGTGCCTGGAAAAATCGTGAAACTAAACATCTTTGTTGAGGATAAATTGAGATGTACCAAGATTTTCATTTTTTACATGGGGATAAAAAAGAGTTCTCAAATCCCTTGGAAAAAACTTTTGCCTGTGGCAAAGAACATTTCTATAAATGTCCACTCTACCAGAAATGTAGATTGCTTTAGGTGTGAGATGTAATTTATCAGCTTCCGCCTTCTCTGTATCCAAGACAACAACTTTAAATGCAGTAGGAAAAAAAAGACAATATTGCCAAGAAAGTGTGCTCATTAAAAGAACTATAAAATGCATAGGTAAATAGCTATGCTTAGCTGTAAACCTCTCTGCCCACATCCCCCAACATAGGAAATGCACTTAGGTACCATAAGAAGGTTGAGCAAAAATTGAGCTCTCCATGGATATAAGGACTAAAACTATTTGACTCTCCTGAAAGCAAAGATGTGTTTAATGTACAGTCAGTAGAAAGCTCTTGGGACTCAATAAATCCAGAAATGCAAATCATGTTTCAGTTTAGGACCACTCTGACGATTTTTTTCTTACCTTAAAAGTGCGCCTTCCTTAACTTTCTAATTCATATGCTATTAATGTTGTTGGTAAATCATAAAATGAGATTCTCAACAGGCCAGGATTAACACTGTGTGTCCCAGTGGACAGCTCTGTCTTCCTTCCACTTTAGGATTTACTCTGGCTTTCCTGCATCGGAGACACACTTACTGATTATTGAAGTAAATAAAAGAGATTTATAAATAGAGAATGTTTAGATAAAGGCAAAACATCATCTATCTGGAAAGAGAGGCTTATCTACAGTGGATATGTGTTTATCGAGGGAAATTGGCTGCACATTAAACCTCACTGCCCTGTTTTGAAAGGACATAAAGCCAGCATTGACTAACCCAGTGGTCCATCACAGAGCCAGTCCCCTGGGTTCCTACACCAGATGTATTGGGCTATTTCTCTCCAGGGCAGAGCAAGGATGACTCCAGCGTGGCATCAGAGTGAAAAGAGAATGGAATATGCCTTTAACGTATGCCGGGTCGCGTGTCATGCCCACAGAGGTAGAAATAATGATGTCTAGAGATGTATTTGTGGAGTGTTGAATTTTAGGCTGTGTTTAAATCTGCACAAATAATCCAGTCATGACTTCAAACTAAACACATACTTGAAGAATTCTTCTCTTTACCCCTCCAGTTGAAGAAAGTAAAAGAGATAATTTTATGTGATCTAACACGGAAGTTTTAAAGTTCATCTCTTGCAAACACATGTAATTTCTATCTCTTTTACAACTTGAAAGATTCTTAAAGCTCTGTTAAGGTTTTGTGCCAGGGAAGAAACCATGTCACCAGGTCTGGTGTGTGCTCTTATTTCAAGGGACACCCTCTCAGAGTCAGTCAGCCCTGCCCGGAGTATGATGCTTCAGTTAGGATAAGGGCATGCTGAAAGTCTTAACAGCTTATGAGCTAATAGAAATTATTTCATTTTATTAAAAGATGAGAGTTGAATTTGCATAAATTTTAGGAGACATCGTATTTTCCCTTGCTCTTGAACACAGCACCGAGTGCGTGACTGTCCTTTCTGTTCTGAAGCAATGCGCTCACCACAGGGAGAATGGTGGTGTGGTTCTGTTAGAGGTCGGGTGTTTTGGAAATGGCAGCTGGGCTCAGAAACAAAAACTAGGTAGCTATCCCATTCTAAGTCTTCTCTGTGATCACGACTGAACATAAAACAATTACCACATCTTCTCTCAACAGAACCGTATGTCTCCCAGTGCCAGGGACACGATTGTCAGCCACTTGTCTGAGAGCCCTGGGGGACCCTGGTGGTGAACAAGATTCCTTGCGTGGGCAGTGGACTTGGCATCCTGCAGCAGTGCCCAGGGAAGTGGAGACCCCACCTTTGGCGTCAATGATGATGAGTGGTTCATGTTGCTTTGAAGAACTGGTATCAAGCCAGGCTCTATGAATGCCAGCTGTCAACAGCCATCTGCTGTCACAGCCATGGGACGTGCTACCCAGAAATTGTGTCTCAACTCAGCATTCCATGGTCTCTGTGCCACTGTCCTGAGAGTCATTACCAGGACTCTGCAGAAAGCAGAAGACAGAAGACAGAGTTCAGCCATAAAACAGGAACCACCAGCTCTTATCCTGTTCCCAAAATAAGGAACACAAGTCCCCACAGTCCCTGGGAGACATTCACGCTCTCCATCTGTAATCACTTCCTGAGGCTTCCATAACGCAGGCCCACACACTCAGTGGCTTGAAGCAGCAGACCCTCTCACGGTGCTGGAGGTCACACGTCTAAAGCAAGGTGCAGAATCCCTGGGACCTGTGCATCCTTAAGGGACTTTGCAAATGTGATTCCTGAAGGATTTTGAGATGCGGAGATTATACTGTATCACCCAGGCAGGCCCAGTGTCATGACAGGGGTCCTTAAAGAGAAGGCAAGGGGAGATTTGTCTGTAGAAGAAACAGAGGGCCACGGGATGCACGGCTGCCCCACAGCCTTGTGGCTTTTTCTGTGATGGAGGCCACAGGTAATCATCATGTCTTCTTCCTCCCACTCCTCTGGTCAGGGCTGTTCTCCTAACACGCTGACGCAAACCTTCATTCCTGGAGTGGAAGCCTGCCGTAGCTCCGTTCGTTTCTTCTTTATCCGCAGTTTCATGGTTGTAGTTTTTCACTAACTTTTACCACTGGACATGGAAGTGCTAAGCGCTGTCCCAGAAAATTCTCTCTGTTCCAGGCATACTGCTCCCTGTGCTCACAGAGTGCAGCCAACCCAATTTTCACTCTGGACCAGGTGTCAATCAGCCCAGCAGTGGAGAACTCCCCCTTGGGCCTGTGAGGTTAATTTTATGAGACGTCTTGACTGGTCAGGTGGCAGTTTCAGGTTCTAATTCACTGGAATTGCAGTAGGATTCAGTAGTAAGTGCCGTGGTTTAAATATTTGTTCTCTCCAAAACTCGTATTCAAATGGCCATTATAAGAGTAGTAAGAGGTGGCACTGTAAGGAAATTAAGCTGTGCTGGCTCTACTCTCACAAATGAATGACTGCTGTTGTGGGCAGAGTGGGCGTGTCACCGCAGGGGAAGGTTTATTATAAAAGGGAGAGCCTGGCCCCTTGTCTCTCTCTCTCTCTCTCTTCCTCTCACCTTCTGTCAAGATGCTGGGGCCTTGGAATTGGACTCCTCAGCTCCCAAACTGTGAGCCAATACATTTCTGTTTAATGTAAATTACTCAGTCTTAGGCATTCTGTTAGAGCAGGAAAAGCAGACTCTGTCTTAGCAGGTGTAGCAGCAAGAGAAGCAATTTGTATTTCTACCTCCTGATTCTCGCACCCACACGTTCTGGCTGAGGGAGAAATGCTCTGCGTGCTGGTGTCTTGTTCAAGTGTCTGCACAACACCCTGTAACAGAGAATTCAACCCACTCAGGATATTGCTGGAACTGAGTCTTCTGTAGCTCACTACATTTTTCTGATAGACCCAACCCTCCTGAGTGTGGTAGGCGCGAGGACCCTCTGGATGCCAAGGGCATGAGTCCATGTTCGCACTTCTTTGCTGCACCATGGGTTTTTTGATCAGAAGTGATGCTGTGTTGAACCGTTACGGTGAATGCAGCATCTCATAAAGTCCACATACGACGGTGCTGGTGAAAGCATTAGGAGTGGGGAGGGCAAATCCAAACCCACAGCACGTGTCTATAACCAATAAGGAAAACCGCTCTTTCCATGATGGAGTGATTCTACATGAACTATATGTATGTAATCAGGTGACTGTGCGATCACCCCAGGAAATGGCACCATACAGGACTGCTGGCAGGTTAGCATTGACTTGTACGAGGAGCCAGATAATCCATGGTCTGGGAAGTCCACGTTTTGGGGCCCATTCTTGGGCTTTCTGTCACCATGGCCACTTTCTATTAATGTTTGTCCCATAGAGCAAGCCTGAGAGTGCCTAGCAAAGAAGACTTTGGGACCATGCCCTGTAACCTGCTTGGCTATTGATGGTCTCTTCTGCCATGGGTGCACGCACTCGGGACACAAATATCTTTCCATGCTGCATCCATTCCAAGAATAAAAGCCCCATGCCTTCTCCCCAGAACTCCTTGCCACCAACATTCCAATTCTATCATTTTCAAGCCTGGGGCCATCAGGAAAACCATTAGCAAGTACCCACAAGTGAGCCCTGATTCTCACTTCGGAACATGTCTGCGACAACTCACTGAGTTCACATTCCTGCTGACTGGGAGGGTTTTTTACTGCCTGCTGTCTTTCAGATTCTCTTCATTGAGTGTGTAACGCTTGAGGAGTCCACTCTGCTTGATGCCAACAATTCAAGCAGAACCATTATATGTCAGGGCTGAGCAGCTTCTCCTCAGTCAACTGGTCATAAGAAACTCTCCATGAGCCATTTGTGCGAACTGAGGTACAGGAAGAAATACAGTAGGAGTGGGTGTCAGAAGAACCTGAGACGTCTTTCATGTAACTGAGTGGAGCCTCCTGGGCCCCTGCTGCCTGATCCCTTGAACACTGCAGTAGCACCATCCCAGCCTCTGATGTGCTGCTAAAGTCACATGTGACATGGTTTGGCTGTGTCCCCACCCAAATCTCAACTTGAATTGCAGCTCCCCAAATTTCCTCATGTTGTGGGAAGGACCTGGTGGGAGATGATTGAATCACAGGGGCCATTTCCCCCATACTGTTCCCGTGGTAGTGAAGAAGTCTCACGAGATCTGATGGTTTTATTAGGGGAACCTCTTTTGCTTGGCTCTCATTCTCTCTCTCCCTGACGCCACGTAAGATGTGCCTTTCTCCTTCCACCATGATCGTGAGACCTCCCCAGCCACATGGAACTGTGAGGCCATTAAACCTGTTTTTCTTCGTAAGTTACTCAGTCTCGGGTATGTCTTTATCAGCAGCGTGAAATGGATTAATACAATGTGGCCCTTGATGTCCTATGGTTAGGAGTTGCTATGAGTTGAATTTCATCCCTCCCTTCTTCCCCCTCCCCCACAAAAATACGTTGAAGTTTTAACCTCCAGTAGCTCGGAATGAGATTTTGTTTGCAAATAGGGTTATCACAGGTGCAGGTAGTTAGGATATGCCCATACTGGAGTAGTGTGAGCTGGGGCCCACTTCAAAATGCGTGGTGTCCTTATAAGAAGAGCCAGGTGCTGACAGGGACACACGGGGAGAACGCCACAGGGACACACGGGGAGAATGCCACAGGGACACAGAAGCAGAGATTGGCTTCGTGCAGCTGCAAGACAAGGAGCACAAAGCCTTGCCAGCAACCACCTGAGCACACCTGCAGACACCTTGATTCAGACCTCTAGCCTCAAGAACGATGGGATGATAAATATCTGTGGTTCTAAGCCACCCGGTTTGTGGTACCTTGCTAAGGAAGCCTTAGAAGATTAGGAGTGTTTATGCAAAGGAAGTAGTTATCTTCAAAAGGGAGAACATATTTACTCTAAAACACTAAAACAGTGGTGTCCAGCATGTGAGCTCTGAACCAGAAGCAACAGGGCCACCAAGGAACTTTTAGAAATGCAAACTCTTGAACCCCACTCCAGACCCATTGAGTCAGAAACTCTTGGGATGGGACCGGTAATCTGTTCTAATGGCCCCCAGGTGTTGTCCATACATGCCAAGAGAACCACTGCCTGAGAGGTGCAGGGGCTACACATGGCACCCCTGTTCAGCACAAACCCTCTGTGCATGGCCAGATCCAGCAGAAGTATGCCTGCAAGGTGCTCAGGTGGCTAGGCTCCTTGGACAGCATTCTCTTATTCTGAGTCCCACTCAGCAGTGGTGATCTTACAAGGCACTCAGTGAATGTGAGCTAGGAAGCACACCGGAGGATGGAAAAACTGAAACAACAGCTAAAACAGAATAACAGAAAACCCAAAATAAGGTAGAGAAAATGGCCACCATCCTGGTCAGGGTAACATGTCCCTGACCATTCTGGGCAAATCCAAATAAGGAAGAAAGGAGGTGGCAACTGGAGGGTCCCTGAAATTCCCTCCTTTCCAGAATAACTAATGACTGTCACACGCCCTAACTAAAGAACCACCAATAAAATCAGAAAACCAAACTCCCTGGTGCAGGACTCGCTCTCCCAGGTTTGCGCCCACGGCCCTCTTGAGTGTGTATGTTCACTTTGCATCAACAGCTTCCTGTCTTCCCCTTCATTCCGGCTCATCTCTGAATTCTTTCTTGCAGTGATGTTAAAAACCAGGAAGCCAGCTGGGGCTGAGCTCTCCTGGCATCTGGAGACCCTCCTGAGCCCTCTGGTAACACATGGATCAGAGCACGTGGTGTGTAGGGTATGCAAGACCTCCATGTGTGGTAGAGAAACTCCACAGTGCAAAGTGGCATCATGCTTGCTTTTAAGTGGCAGGCAGTGCAAGGCCCAGTAGCTTGTCTCTTAGCTTGAAGGGGCCACCTGAGCATGCTTCAGACCTCCTGGAACTTCATGGCATCAGAGACCACTAAAGCTTCACAGGATTTTCTCTCACCCTTTGGCTTACCTGCATTCTACTGAAGTGTCTAAAATTGTGGCTACTTCCTATTCTCTGGGTCCAATTAGCATAATTTTATCACTGTAGTAAACCAGTGCAAGCTTACTTGGAATAGTGAGAGAATCAGATCCCTGGGAGCTCCTTCACTGTTGAAGGAGAGAAAATGTGGCCCGGAGACAAAACCGTGCAGGTACATTAATGCCCTCGCCAGGTTGAAGCACGCCTTCTGGTGTAGCAGAATTGCAAAGCAGAATAGCAATAATTAATAATAATAATAATAATTCGCCAAGTCAATAGCTAAGAATCACGTTCCAGGGATTATGTTGATTTACTCCAGTAAAGAACATATTTGGAACAGCAGCTTCCATTAGAGTCACCAATTAACTAAATTTATAATAATCCACAGTCATTCTCCAAGATCTTCCTGCTGCATAGGAAGAAACAGATAGTTGTATAAGCACTGAGTACCTATTCCCTCCTCTGAATCTTTCAAGTCTTTGATGATGGCTCTAATCTCTAACTTATCTGAGGATATGGATTGCATTTGGTTTAATGTTCTGGTGGGTGGGGGACTTGTCAAGGTCTTCCACATGCTCCTTTCCACCATTATAGTCCTAGTTTCTGGGTTAGAAGCAGTATGGGGATTCTGCCACTGAAGTCATGACAATTCTAACGATAAATTCTGAACATCAAAAATAACCTCCTCGAGTCGGGTACACATGAGGCCACAATGATTCAAACCTTGGTCAAATTACCTGACTACCATTAGTGACAGTGTGGATGGGCAGGCTACAGGGCTTGGGAAGAGACATCTAGGAATGGCACTAATTTAATAGGAAATCTAGGAACCACTCAAAGAATGTGATATTTTATTTTACTCAAAACACCCGTAAGTGACCACAGGGTCACTTAGGAAAGGCTTTGAGGAAGAATGGGGTGATGGCGTCTCACGATCCTACCTCAGATGGATCCAACTTCTCCTTCAGGTGAGGCCTTCTGGACTATGGACTGGCTTCGTTCTAGAAATTTGGTGAAAAGCTATACTTCCCCATCTACTGACTCAGCTTGGTTTCTGGCCATCAGCCCTGGTGCTCTTCCTATTGTACAACGATCAGGTGACATTTTAATCCTGCTTATCTATTCTATTCCCAGGAAGACCACGATCAATCGGACACTGCCCGAACTCCCTGGCACTCAAACATTCTGATGGCCACATTGTCCCTGATGTTCATGCAGCAAGTGCAACCACCTTGCTCCTGGCAGCTCAGCACCTCCACTCGGCTCTGCTGCCCAGGATCCCCGCCACCCCCAGTAAAATCTGGGAGGCTGCTTCAGGGTCACCTTCTCCCCTTGTCACTCAGGTTCACAGGGACAGCTGCCAGGAAGCATCATGAGGGTCAGGATGCTCCCCCTCACTAGGGTGTTTCTCCATGCCTCAGCAAAGGGCTCATGTGGGGTCTTAGTCTGGAAACATGGTTGTGGAGAATACATGCAAGAAATCCTTTCCACGTTTGTATCCCTTAGAACTTTTGATCTTTCTCTCTCTGTCTCCATATATATGTAGGAGTATATGTGTACACACACACACACAAGCCAAGAGACTTCTAACATCTCAACTCCATTGGTTCAAGTTTCTTTCGATGAATGCACTGGGCGAACTATGAGGGTCACCTGCACCTGCACCTGCACAAACTCACTTACCCTGCGCGGGCTCCCTGCAGACTCAGGCGCCCCCACGCAGGCTCCCCCGCAGACTCGCGCGCCCTGTGTTGGCTCCCTGTAAATGCACTCATGCGCTTGGACTTGGCAGTTTCCAGTGCTATGTTGAATCCTCCTTTGTCCATTACCTAAGAATTCATTTCCATATATATGTCTGAAATTTCTGAAATATAAACTAACAATAATCTCTAAGAAGTGGCCTTAGAGAATAAGCCACTTCTTCCTGGGTCAGACTTCTTTGTGCCTTCTCTCAAGGCACATGCTGAGATCTCACCCTAGTTGCAAGTCTAAGGGCAACCTAGGGTGGATGGGTGGGTCTTAGTGACATCCATATACCGTGTCCTAGATGAGATTATCGCAGGTCATTGAATTAAAGGATGGTATGCTAGTAAACTTGGACATGGAGGGAGGGCAAGTGGGCTGTTTTCAGTGACAAAAGAATCTCAGGGTTATTTGGGGATTCAACACTCTCACCTTCATTTATGTCCACTTGTGCATAATGCACCCCTCATTTCCAGTCTCATGGACCCACTCCTTCCCCATCAATGCCCCAACTTTTACATTAGCAACTTGGTGGGGCTGTGAATTCAACTTACATTGTAATTCTGCAGCCTACGCAATTCACACTGTGTCTTCCTGTTAGAGAGATCAACCTTGCAACTATAAGGAGTAGGAGATTCTTTGGTGATTATCATAAAAGTTCTGCATTCTCTAACCATGACTTGAGAGTTTAAAAACTTGTATCTGTAGAATGTTTTCTAGAAGCATTTTATGGCATGCCCAGAAGCAGGTATCTACATAATCCTGTGGTTCTTATCGTCATTGCTAATGCTACAAAAGCCGTCAAAGTCACTTGATTTTTTATAGTAACTACTTCATATTCATCAAGTGCAGGTGACAATTTGATTACTGTTGCCTTCAGTACATGCTTTGGAGCTAGTACTCCATATCAGGTTTGCAAGAATTGCAGCCTTGCTTTCAGGTCTAAAAATGTGCCCAAAACAATCCCCACATACCATTTTGAGCATCTGTTTCCTGAGACTACTCCTGGTTGTAATTTTTATATTAGTCAAGGTCCAGGAAATGATACTATACCCTAGATAATTTAATGTAAAGACTTTTTACCTTTTCTTAGTGAAAAACTGAAAAGGCAAATAGAAAACACTGAATTTCATGGAGGTCATACCTCCAGGGACCAATTTCCATGCTTGAGGTTGAGAAGGGAACAAGGGAAAGAGGTTAGAGTGATAGAACCCAGAGGCTTGGGGTACAGTCCCTCTAGACTTGGGCTGCAGATTTCTGGGGCGGGGAACTGCCTGGCTGGTGAGACGCTTGATTGGAGCCTGAGTGCATTTTCCCAGACATCAAGGGAAGGGGGAGAGGGCAGGACATGAGCATAGATAAGGGATGTGAGACAGCATGGCTCTCTCAGGTGCACAAGTAGTTCAGGTGCACAAGCAGTGCACAGATGGGACACAGACACAGTTAGGGGAGGCAGCAGTGGCTATGAAGCAGCTTGTGTGATGTGTTGAGGGATTTTGATTTACCTTGTGAACAATGGAGAATCACTGCAGGGGTTTCAGTAGAAGACCAAAGAATTAGATTTTCATGTCAAAAGATAACTCTGGGAATAGCCTAATAGATGCAAACCCACTGGAAAATTGCTCTCATTGTCTGGACAGAAACAAACCATTTCAGTTTTTAGACCAGAAATGTTAAGGATGGTGGCAAGGATATGACCCCAGGTGTCATGGGACCAAGTGGATGGGCACCAGAGCCAGGGAGAAAAGTCAGGATGACATCCTGGGATGTGGCTTGAATCTGAAATGTAAGAACATCTCAGGTGCCCCACGAGTCCTCACTTATCAGAAGCTTCTCTGTGCAGAGCCTCGGCTGTGCTGGAGGCACGTGTCTCTTGTCAGAGCCTCTCCTGCCTTTTTAGTCTGTGGATTCCAAGCGGTAGCACAAGACTCAGCGAGTAATCAGTGGTGCAGAAATGTCTACTGATCTCTCACTATCATGCTAACTCACGCTGGGGGCGGAATCTGAGACCCAACATGACCCTGTGCCCACTGAATTTTACCTTCTGCTGGAAACAAAGACCAGGATTGAAACTAAAGGTGGCTTCTGAACAGAACCAAATATTAAACAGAGACTATTATTGACTAGACTATGAAATACCTGAATATTTGGAAATTTATGTTCCCTACACTAAAAATCTGGTATAGATTCACCATAATCTCCTTAAAAATAGAGATGTGTTTTTTTTCTAGTTCTGTGAAGAAGGTCAGTGGTAGTTTGATGGGGATAGCATTGAATCTATAAATTACTTTGGACAGTATGGCCATTTTCACAATATTGATTCTTCCTAACCATGAGCATGGGATGTTTTTCCATCTGTTTGTGTCCTCTTTTATTTCCTTGAGCAGTGGTTTGTAGTTCTCCTTGAAGAGGTATTTTACATCCTTTCTTAGTTGTATTCCCTAGGTATTTTATCCTCTTTGCAGCAATTGTGAATTGGAGTTCGCTCATGATTTGCCTCTCTGTCTGTTATTGGTGTATAGGAATGCTTGTGATTTCTGAACATTGATTTTGTATCCTGAGACTTTGCTGAAGTTGCTTATCAGCTTAAGGAGGTTTTGGGCTGAGATAATGGGATCTTCTAAATATATGATCATGTTGTCTGCAAATAGAGACAATTTGACTTCCTCTTTTCCTAATTGAATGCCCTTTATTTCTTTTTCTTGCCTAATTGCTCTGGCTAGAACTTCCAATACTATATTGGATAGCACTGGTGAGAGAGGATATCCTTGTCTAGTGCCAGTTTTCAAAGGGAATATTTCCAGTTTTTGTCCATTCAATATGATATTGGCTATGGGTTTGTCATAAATAGCTTTTATTATTTTGAGATATGTTCCATCCATACCTAGTTTATTGAGGGGTTTTAGCATAAAGTGCTGTTGAATTTTGTTGAAGGCCTTCTCTACATCGATTGAGACAATCATGTGGTTTTTGTCTTTGGTTTTGTTTATCTGGTGAATTACGTTTATAGACTTGCGTATGTTGAACCAGCCTTGCAGTCCCAGGATGAAGCCTACTTGATCATGGTGGATAAGCTTTTTGATGTGCTGTTGCGATCGGTTTGCCAGTATTTTATCGAAGATTTTTGCATCGATGTTCATCATGGATGTTGGCCTGAAGTTTTCTTTTATACTTGTGTCTCTGCCAGGTTTTGGTATCAGGATAATGTTGGTCTCATGAAATGAGTTAGGGGAGGATTCCCTCTTTTGTATTGTTTGGAATGGTAGAATTCAGCTGTGAACCCGTCTGGACCTGGACTTTTTTTGATTGGTAGGCTATTAATTGCTGCCTCGACTTCAGATCTTGTTATTGGTTTACTCAGGATTTCAACTTCTTCCTGGTTTAGCCTTGGGAGAATGCAAATGTCCAGGAATTCATCCATTTCTTCCAGAGTTACTGGTTTATGTGCATAGAGCTGTTTGTAGTATTCTCTTGATGGTAGTTTGTATTTCTGTGGAATCGGTGATCTCACCTTTATCATTTTTTTATTGCATCTATTTGATTCTTCTCTTTTCTTTTTATTAGTCTGGCTAGTGGTCTATCTTGTTGATCTTTTCAAAAAATCAGCTCCTGGATTTATTGATTTTTTGAAGGGTTTTTGGTGTCTCTGTCTCCTTCACTTCTGCTCTAATGTTAGTTACTTCTTGTCTTCTGCTCCCTTTTAAGTTTTTTTTATCTTGCTCATCTAGCTCTTTCAATTTTGATGATAGGGTGTCAATTTTAGATCTTTCCTCACTTGTCATGTGGGCATTTATTGCTATAAACTTCCATCTAGACACTGCTTTAAATGTGTCCCCCAAGATTCTGGTAGGTTTTGTCTTTATTCTCATTGGTTTCAAAGAACATTTAGGGAGCCTGCATAGCCAAGACGATCCTAAGCAAAAAGAACAAAGATGGAGGCATCATGCTACCTAACTTCAAACTATACTACAAGGCTACAGTAATCAAAACAGCATGGTATTGGTACCAAAACAGGGATATAGACCAATGGAACAGACAGAGGACCCGGAAGCAATGCCACACACCTACAACCATCTGATCTTTGACAAAACTGACAAAAACAAGCAATGGGGAAAGGATTCCCTGTTTAGTAAATGGTGTTGGGAAAACTGGCTGGCCATGTGCAGAAAGCTGAAATTGGAACCCTTCCTTACACCTTACACTAAAATTAACTCCAGTTACATTAAAGATTTAAACATAAGACCTAACATCATAAAAACCCTAGAAGAAAACCTAGGCAATACCATTCAGGACACAGGCATAGGCAAGGACTTCATGACTAAAACACCAAAAGCAATGGCAACAAAAGCCAAAATAGACAAATGGGATCTAATTAAACTTAAGAGTTTCTGCACAGAAAAAAAAAAAAAAACAAAAAACAAAAATAAACCAATCACTAGAGTGAACCGGCAACCAACAGAATGGGAAAAAATGTTTGCGATCTACCCATCTGACAAAGGGCTAATATCCAGAATCTACAAAGAACTAAAGCAGATTTACAAGGAAAAAAACACACAACCCCATCAAAAAGTGGGTGAAGGATATGAACAGACACTTTTCAAAAGAAGACATTTATGTGGCCAACAAACATATGAAAAATTGCTCATCATCACTGGTCATGAGAGAAATGCAAATCAAAACCACATTGAGATACCATCTTACCACAGTTAGAGTGACCTTCATTTAAAAATCTGGGGACAACAGATGCTGGAGAGGATGTGAAGAGAAAGGAACACTTTTACACTCGTGGTGATAGTGTAAATTAGTTCAACCATTGTGGAAGACAGTGTGGCAATTCCTCAAGGATTTAGAAATAGAAATTCCATTTGACCCAGCAATCCCATTACTGGGTATATAGCCAAAGGATTATAGATCATTCTTTTATAAAGACACATGCACATGCATGTTCACTGCAGCACTGTTTACAATAGCAAAGACCTGGAACCAACCCAAATGCCCATCAATGATAGACTGGACAAAGAAAATGTGGCACATATACACCATGGAATACTATGCAGCCATAAAAAACGATGAGTTTGTGTCCTTTGTAGGGACATGAATGAATCTGCAAACCATCATTCTCAGCAAACTGACATAAGAACAGAAAACAAAACACCCCATGTTCTCACTCATAGGCAGGTGTTAAACAATGAGAACACATGGGCACAGGGGAGGGGAACATCACACACTGGGGTAGGTTGAGGGGTGGGAGGCTAGGGGAAGGACAGTGTGGGGTGGGGGAGGCTGGGGATGGAAAACACTGGAAGAAATGCCTGATGTAGGCAATGGGGGGAAGGAGAGTGCAAACCACCATGGCATGTGTGTACCTATGCAGCAATCCTGCACGATCTGCACATGTACCCCAGAGCTTAAAGAAGAAAAAAAAAAAGAAAAAATTAAAAAAAAAATAGAGATGTGATCTTTGTCTTTTCTCCTCAACTACCAGCCCCACTAGCAATGCCTCAGGCATCACACATGCTGAATACGTGTTACTGTTTGCTGAATGACTGATCATAGAAGTCGCTTGGAAAATGGAAAGAACATCTCCTCCCCTTTCTTCAGCACTGTTTGCTCCCCCGGCTCAGATGCTATTCTCGGAAATATCATGATGATGTGAAGCAGTGAGCCCCAGCAGCCTGTGCCACCTGCATCTGTACTAAGCAAGCACTAATTGAACATTTCGTAATTTCCTCTATATTACATAGTCTATGCTCCCACATCTCTCCAGTGATAAGGCTTTTATGCTACGAAATATGAAGGAATTTTTATCCACATTATGATGGTTTATATTCTTAGCTAAAGACTAAGTCCTGAGTTGTATACGTATTTAGTTTTATTTTAGTTTAAATGCATAAGTCACATCTTTCTAATGAGAACTGTTTGAGTAACTCCTTGTTTAACATCAATTTTTTAATGTCTTTATAAA
The DNA here is from genome assembly GCA_036589455.1 of Ateles fusciceps. Lineage (NCBI taxonomy): Eukaryota > Metazoa > Chordata > Mammalia > Primates > Atelidae > Ateles > Ateles fusciceps. Next base: position 6,859,264 of record JAZHEH010001784.1, on the reverse strand, counting down.
TGTGGGAGGAAGAGGGATAGTCAGTTAAAAAAACCTGTATTTGTGGTATTGAGTCCCATTTTTACTAATCCCATTCACTCACGTGTTGTCCATGTTTTATTTAGGAAAGCGCTACCTAATTGCTACTGCATGCCAAACTCGGTCACAGACACCAGAGAGGAAAGAATAGGCAAGTCGAGTCCCTGGAGGTCAGAACCGAGCGGGGAAAGATGAGATCTGTACAGTCAAGGGTGCGGCAACTGATGCGCTCTGGCATTTTGGGGGAAGGCTTCATGGGAGAAGTGCCAGTTGCATGGAGTCATCATGGATGAATCAGTGTTTTCCAGGCCAGAAGCAGGAGCACGAGATTCCAAGCAGAGAGGACTGTGTGCAGAAATCAGGCTGGGCATGGTGGCTCACTGAGCGTGGTGGCTCACCATCCCAGCACTTTGGGAGGCCGAGGCAGGCAGATCACATGAGGTCAGGGTTTCAAGACCAGCCTGGCCAACATGGTGAAGCCCTGTCTCTAACTAAACATACAAAAATTGGCTAGATGTGGTGGTACATGCCTGTAGCCTGTAGTTCCAGCTACTTGGGAGGCTGAAGTGGGAGAAACACTTGAATCCGGGAGGCGGAGTTTGCAGTGAGCCGAGTTCCTGGATACTTCATCTCAAAAAAAAAGAGAAAGAAAGAAAATCACTGGAGAGTGTGTGTGTGTGTGTGTGTGTGTGTGTGTGTGTGTATGCATGTGTGTGCGTCTTGAAGGGCACAGGGATACACCCAGGGCAAATATGGGGAGGTTAGTGTGACTAGAGACAGGGCTCCTGGGTCTATTCTGGGAGCAGGAGATGAAGGCAGAAGTGCCGGCTGGAATCAGGCACACAGAGGCCCCGTCCTCTGGAGAAGACATTCTTTGTCCTGTAGCAGGGGAGGGAATCTCCCAGCTTGCAAAGCAGGGGAGTGCAGTGGTGTTTCTTTAAGACATACGAGTAAAGCACAGAAAATGGACAGAGCTGGAGGCAGGGAGATCATCAGGGGCCATTGTGTAGATAAGAACCGTGGTCTAGAAGTGATGTCATCAGACTGGAGCCCAGAACACAGGGCATGAGGCTCAGGCCGGTTCTAGTACATAAAATTCAGCAGAAGAGGTTGTTGACCGGATATGAAATCTAAGAGAAAGATAAAAGATGGCTCCAGGGCTTCGATTAGAAGCTGTGAGATGGTATTGCCATTAATTTAGAAAAATAATTTAAAAGGGGCCTGCACAGGAAACATAAACAGAATGAAGTGGTTGGGCAGAGTGCCTCAGCCTGGCTCCCGCCTGTGCACGCCCAGGACCCGCTACCAGGGGCTTTAACACAAGAAATAATTCTGGAAACTCTGAACTCTTTCTGTGGCAGCTGATTATTTGCTAAAATAAAACATAGGCAAGAGCTTCTGGTAGAGAACAAAACAGAAAAGCAGAAACCCTGTGGACTCAAAAAAAAAAAGATCTGGAATGTGTGCAAGCCTGTGACACCCGACATCCCTCGCCAGGGCGAGGTTGAGGAATCAGAGCCATTCTGGGGGCAGCATTTAGGCGCTGATCTCGTACAAAGTTTAGCTGTATTCATAAATGACCATAGGAATCTTGTGAACTGTTTTACTGAAGAGTTACCTATTTTAAAATACAAGAATAATTCAAAGGAACACTGGTTGTGCTATGTCATTTATTAAGGGGAATTTCTCCTGCTGTAACAGGCACCCCAATTTTGAAGTTGCACTTAAAAAAAAATAGAGGCAGATTCTCACTATGTTGCCCAGGCTGGTCTCAAACTCCTAGACTGAAATGGCCCTCCTGCATCAGCCTCCCAAAGCTCGAGGATTACAGCGTGAGCCACGGTGCCTAGCCCTGATATTTGCATGTTTATGTTAACATGTCACCAAGTGACGTTGCACTTTTATTCTCACCAAATATGGAGCATTAATCTTTTCAAATTCATTCTTTCTTTAAAAATCATCTGATCATATTGTGGAAAATGAGACAAGTCTACCCCACACTTCACCAAAACAATCACGATGGGTGACTCCCTGGCGTAGACCCTCCGTCTTTACTACGTCGTAACTGTAACTATTAGCTATGCCATGTTATTTGACATGGTTTGGCTGTGTCCCCACCCAAGTCTCATCTTGAATTGAAATCCCCGAATCCCCCATGTGTTGAGGAGGGAGCTGGCGGGGGGGTGATTGGGTCGGGGGGTGGTTTCACCCATACTGTTCTCACGATAGAGGGTGAGTTCTCAGGAGAGCTAAGGGTTTTATATGGGGCTCTTCCCTCTTCGCTTCCTTCACAGGCTCTCTCTCCTGACACCTTGTGAAGAAGGTGCCTTTCCCTTTGCCTTCCACCATGATTATAAGTTTCCTGAGGCCTCCCCCAGCCACACAGAACTGTGAGTCAATTAAACCTCTTACTTTTATAAATTACCCAGTCAAGTGTACTTCTTTATAGCAGTGTGAAAATGGACTAATACAATTACTACTTTCTTCAACACAGATTGGCTTTCCTGTGCTCATAGCCTACACCGGCTCCCACTGCTGGCCCTGTTCACCTGAGGATGCATGGAGAGCTTCTCCCTGGGGCCCCACAGCCTGCAGGGGCTTTGCCTTGCTCGGGGCACTGCCCCCAGCTGGGGCTGGGCCATCATGCACCTCTCCCATCACAAACTGGGCACCTCCATCACTTCTGATTTTCAGTACCATTAAAGAAGCCCAGTTCACTGCTTGAGATAACACTTTGCTGGCTAGACCAGGACCCCTTCAGTGTCCTCTCAACAGGTCATAATGATGTGGCCAGTGGGCAACCATGGCATGGCAGGAGTGAGTGAGTACTGTTACCAGCAAGCTCAGCCTCTGTGGGGGTCCCGGGAAGGCTAGTCAAGACTAGTGGAGGGTAAAGGCAGCAGTCCCTCTGTAGAGGACAGTCTCTGCCCCCTGGAGACCCAGGTGTAGAAATATGATGCGCTGCCTGCAGGAACACAGCTGCTGCTCCATCCTCAGCAGAGCCAGGCTGCTGAGACAGACTGCAAGCTTCACCTGCAGCAGCTGTCACCTGCAGGGATTGACCCAGGGGAAGGGACTCAGGAGGGAGGAAGTACCCTTCATCTGGCTCATACTCAGCAGGAATCTGGAGACAAGGTGCTGTCTTCAAAGGGCCCTGCCTGCGGGCATTGTACATTCCTACATGGCCAAGCCAGCAAATGACCTGGATGCTAGGCACCCACGGAGGTGGCCCTGGCATGCACTTCTACCTGCTGAGTCCCCTTTCGTGATGAAGTGCATTCCCCACAACCCACTTGGTGTGCGTCCTCCATCTGCCGTGTGCTGGTTCACCTGCTTCCCTCTTCTCTGCAGTGGCCTGCTCTCTGCCCCCACAGGAGCGAGTGGAAGCTGCCAGGTGAAACAAGGCTGTGACCCATCCTGAGAAATGTGGCCCACCGTCCCAGGGTCGCTCACCAGGAACACGGTCCTTCTTGAGCAGCAGCACTCCCCAGGGAACAACCTGTGCTTTCTCACGATGTGCCCCTTACCAGGCACCATCCAGGAATAAATGCACAGAGCAGAGGTGAGTCCATTTGAAAAATAATGATTCTTGCTTGAGATGCAGGCCAGTTAGCCTACCCCTGCTGCCCTTCCCGAAGGCTCAGGATGGTGCTGGGGTGGGCACAGGCTCTGGGATCCCAAGACAATGAAAAAAAAGAGAGAAAAGGCAGCATGAGTGAGTACAACAGCCCAGCTCATGCGTAAGGACCAGCCAGCTGCCTGCCTGTGCAGGGACCCATCTTCCTCTGTGCCCTGGGAAGGGCTGCTGGTATGGAGGGGCTGCTGGTATGAAGGGGCACCGAGGACAACTGAGCTGGGTCAAAGGGCTGGTTTTCAGACAGACAAGGGGTGCGGGAGGTCACTCTTAAGGCAAACGTGCCACCAGTGTCCATGGTATAGGTAGTGCAGACAGGAGCTGGTGTGGAGGGCAAGGCCGGGTCACTGGGCTCCTGATAGCAAGAAACCTATACCTTGGGCTGAGACGTTAATCCTGAAAACCCGTAGAAAATTCCACCCCCTGGGGAGGTGGACCCTGAGTCAGATTCTTGGAAGAAAGGGAGGGGGGGGGGGGTCTGTTGTAGGCACCCCTGGGATCACTGAGTCAGGGTGAAAATGAGCCCTGGGGAGGTGAAGTGAGAACACAGAAAAAACATTGTGAGGGAGCCCGCATAGGACTCAGTCCTGTTAAACAGAGCAGATGGCTGTCTTCCATCACATGATGTAAAATGCTATTTGTGTTTCTTTGAAAGATGTTCAATGCCTGAAAAGAAACAGACTCCAGAATGTGTCTGTTGCCAACCCTCTGGGCTGTGGAAAACCTCTAGATATTGAAGTAGAAACAGGGCTGACGGTGCGTGGTGTAGACCTGGACTCACATCTGTGGCAGGGGCTGCTGTGCAGGGTGAGCTGGTGCCCACAGGTAGGAGCCTGTGGAAGCTGGCACTCCTGGGTCACTGCCCCACATACAGGGGGAATCACAGTTCCCTGCCCTGTGGCACAAGAAAAATGTCACATCCAAAAGCTCTTCCTAAATGCTTTTTTGGGGTAGTGTAGACATTGCTACGAAACGGGCACAGACACATGATCCGAACCTCTGGAAATAGCCAGATGACACTGCGTCTCTGTCCTTGCTACGGGTGTGGGGGCATGCTTATCATGGCAGCTCACATTAGTGAAATACAGCATCGGACCGAAGGAGAATCATGCTGTGTTGAGATCACTACCATCAATTACACATTTATGATCGCATTTGGGGGGGTTGTCATGCCCTCTGTCCAAGTAACTCACATGGATTTTGTGCCTGTCTTATCTTAACAGCCTCATGGGTGAGGAGCCCCTGCCAGACGGGAGCACTCAGAGAACCACGGAATGCTGAGCCTCGTAGGGGATTTGCAGCCCTAACCTCCCCACATCTCTTGTAGATCTGAAACCGAGCATGGCTCACATTTAGACATGCAGAGTTTTCCATCAAGAGTTCACGGGGGTTGCATCCAACAGCTGTGCACCCAGGCATTGGCGGTGAAGGATGCTCCCACTGCTGCTGGGTTTAGCTCCTCCTGGATTTACATCCTGTGCCAGGAGCTGCAGTTCTCCCCATGATTTTGTTCATGCTGACATTTCAGCACACAATGAAACAGAAAGGTCATCAGCTGCCTCATTTCAAAACAGCATTTTGGTCACTCATCCTCCTGGAGTGTCAAGCCCTGTGGAGCTGGTGGAATTGACATGTACTTATTACCACGTTTGGGCTCCTGAAACCAAGCTGGGTAATTTGAAGCCCTGTCTTGGGCAGCCCTGGGAAAACCATCAATCAGTGCCATGATCACCAAGAACGATCTCTGCCAGGAGCGGGCAGCGGAGGTCCGCGAGCCTCACCACTGCTGCAAGACAGTTTGGGGGGGATCAGGGTGATGGTAGTAATAACAACTTATTGGACATTCGCAATGTATCGGATTTAGCATGAATTACTCAATTCAACATGAAACAACTCCAGCAAATGGAAGCTCTGCTGATGTACATAATTTATAGGTGAGAAAACAGAGGGAAGAAGAGGGTGAGGAGGCTGCCTTGGTCTGCACACTCAGAAGGAAAAGAAACAGCCTTGAACCTCCCGTCTGTTCCAGGGTTCTGGAAAAAGTGTCTCCTGCTTAGTTTTCCACGGTCTCTACTGTGCCTTTCCAAATTAACACAACAAAAAAAAGGAGCAGCTCTTCACACTGCATAAACGTTTTTACTTTAGGGAAGCAGGGGATGAAAGAGTGAAAGTAACCTGCCTTGCTTCAGTCACCATGCACCATGTGCATTCTCTCGCTCCATCCTCGAGTTCACCCCACAGATGTGCATGAGTCTTAAAATGGAGACAAGGAGGCCTGGAGAGGTGAAATGACTTACCCAGCACTGCACAGCTTGCATGTGGGGGAACTAGGACTTCTGATCACCAAGCTAGATGGCTTCAAAGCATCGGGATTATCAAATGATTATAATTACTTGTGACTGAGCAATTGCTGTTGGACTTCTGCACTTGACCCTGTTATTGCGACAACTCCGTCATCCCTGCGCTTTGTCAGATGAGGAAATTACAGCTGATAAACCCTATTGGAATTACCTGGTGGAGAAGCCCCAGTGGCTCCTACAAGCCAGACTTACCTCCCGTCCAGCGGGGGACACGTGAGCTCCACTCTCCCTGCCTCAAGGGCTGGGGAAAATCTATTCACAGCCAGTTCTGCCATCCTCTGATGACCTGCCCCCTAACTGAGAGTCCCCTCTCTGACCAGGCCCAGGCACCAGGTCTTTCCTGGTTCTCCTTTGGGTCCACAGCAAGAACTGCATTTCCAGGGTTTGGGTCTGCCTGGTGAACCCCTCAGTCTGAGCCTTCTCTTGCATTGAGTTTCTTCCAGGACAGGGTCCCCTCTTCCCCTGTGATTTTTCTGGAACTTTATTAGTGAAGCAGCCAACATCCCCAGGTAAATGCCCAAGACCCATCTGGGGAGCTCCCCGTTTCTATCCCCAGCACCCTCGGCCTCCCGCCGTGTGTCCTGAACTCTTCACTCGCCACCGTACCCCATGCCCGGCCCTGTGGTTCCTCCAGCCATTCACGTAGGCCCAGTTAGGAGAGGTCACCCTGTCTTTTGTCTGTTTCATTAGGGTGATTATCAGCAACTTCTCCACTACGTCTCCCCTAGTCTCCTCTGTTCCTGTGTCACTGAGAAGTCTTTGCCCTTCTACTTGGTAGAAAGCTTATTTTTCCTTTGCATAATTACAACTTTGAAGATAGTTTCTTGTCTCTCAGTGCGAATCTATTTATTCCTCCATGTAAACCTTTTTCTTTGCATCTAATTTCCATTCATCGTGATAAAAGATACAAGCACATTTCATTTCACCCAATCCTTAAAACCATGCCTCGTCATTTAGAGGTGGATTGCAGTTCAGTGTGAAACATCTCATCGGTTACCCTGCAGTGACTTGTGCCGTCCCCACCACACAGACGCTGTGCTCTGACACGCCCACGTTACCTCCAGAAGAACATGCAGTTCCTATCAGCATTGCCAGAAATTCAGGCTGTGTCACTCGGAGGCGTCCTATAAGCAGGATGGAGGGAGGACAGAACCTAGAGAGCTGTCAGCTGCCCCGTAAACCTGGGACTCGGCTAGTAGTCACTGAGGACACTCTTCTACGAAGGAGTCAGAGAGCACGCACTTTTGGAGATAACCGGCACAGGTCAGGAAGATAACGTCTTGCTAGCTTTGTAAAATAAACATGGCCAGGCCAGCCAGTGGAAAACATCCAAGCCCAAAGAGTCACTGCAATGGAAGAAAACGTGCTCAGATTTCTTGCACTGACAAGATGCTCTCCCCAATTGCAATGGGTCACGGTTTGAGCAGCCTCAGTCTGTGAGTTTCAAATGTCCACCAAGGACCGGTTCAAGTGCACGGTTTTCATCCCAGACGCACAGGCTCCTCTGTGGGCATCATAGAGCCTGTACTGCTTTTGAGCTCTGTCAGCTGTGGGTGAGAAAAATGTGAATTCACATGACTTTATGTGGAGACTCTACCCAAAGAGCACCTCCATCCAGGCTCCCCTTGTCTGGGGAAAATAAATATCAAGGAAGGGTTCCCAAAACCCATAGAGTCATTGGTCCAGCCAGATAAACCTGCAGCAAAAGGCTGGATGAACGTAGGAAGAACAGTGTGTAACCTCACAGAGACAGCTGCACATGACTGTGGAGGACCAGGGCCACATTCCCAGGGGAAAGAGGAGTGATGAGACAGTGAAACAAAGCAGGTCAATCCGGGAAGCCTTCTTGGAAGAGGCAACTTCAATAATTCCATGGGACAATGTGGTTTTAGTTAGTAGAGACAGGAGGGGGTCAGAGCAGGTATTGAACAGGACAGGGTTTGGGGAACTGGCTTGCCTGAGCCTGAAACAGGGTGAAATCCCACGAAGGAGGAGCAGACTGGAAGAAGGGAGGTGGGATTCTGCTGGAGATGCAGAAATGCTTCAGAGGGTGCAGGGGTCTGGGCGGCTTTGTGGACTGCTGCTTCCCAGACCCCTCCCTGAGCACTCCTAGAGAGGACTCTGTTTCCTTGTGCATTTTCATAGCACCTGTTCTGACATAGAGAAGTGTCTTTGAGAGCACAGCTCCTCAGCTTCAGCCACAGGGAGAATCGGGTGACCTCCCTGCTTCATTAACCCTGGTGGCAGGTTCAGCCTCTGTCAGCATGCATCCCAGGGACCAAGGTGGCATGGGTGCCCATGAGCCCTCAGAACCCCTTCCTGAAAACAGGTGTGACAGGATTCCAGGCTGCAGAATGGAGCCTGTTAGGTCCTTGGGACATCTCTAGTGACACAGCCACCATTGCAAGGCCACCAGAAGCCAAACTTCCCACTTCTCTGAGCCAGGCAGCAGGGACAGTGCACACACTATTGCTCATTATCAATAGGACCACACAAGGCAGCTTTTAGAGAACCCAGGGCTCAGGGAGTTCAAATAATGGGTCCAGATCACAAGGCTGGGATCCCCAAGTTGGGATTTGAAGCCAAGTCTGTCTGATTCAATTCCTGGACTCTTTCCCTCCCTCCCTCCCTCCCTCCCTCCCTCCTTCCCTCCCTTCCTTCCTACTTTCCTTCCTTCCTTCCTTTCCTGCCTCCTCCAGTGCATAATTAGAAAGGTGAGAAGTTCAGGAGGTTGAACTTATTGGGAACATTCTGACCCTGTCTCCAGGCTGCAGTCTGCAGGTTCATTCCTCTGCCCAGGAATCACGATTCCTTCAAAGCTCTGAGCAGCAGGAGTAATCACACAGCTGCCTGAGGTTCAGAGCCCAGAACCAGACACATCATGCTGTCATTTAGCGCCCAGCTCCAGCTGCTCTGTGTGCCTCGGTCTCTGTGCCCTCTGCAGCTGCATCATGGCCCTGCTCTCCTTCTGAGGTCAGGAGAGATGCTCTAGGCTGCAACCTTTCCCTTTCAAAGACCTCCAGCTTTCTCCTCAAGGGACCCTTCAACGCGATGCTGGACATGCTTGGAGGCAAGTTGTCCTGTGGGCAAACCTGCCTGGCTGGGGAACCGGAGGCTTACCTTCTGCTGTAGCCTTCTTTTCCTTTTTTATTCTGAAAACAGAACTTTGGGTTGAACTTACTCCAACCCCTAAGCTTCCCCTACTGGGCTTTGTTGCAGTTCCTGAAATGAGGTCGGAAGAGTCCGCTTCAGCCCCTGGCTGTTACGGGAATGCAGATGTCAGCCCCTCGCTGCAGAGACATGTGTGTGATGTCTGCTCCTCTTCTCCCCTCGCACCTGTTATCTATACATGCCCCCCTGGAGGTCATCTTTACACTTTCGAGGACAGGTGACCTCACAGTAAGAAGAATCTGTGTTTGAATTTGAGGAGTGTTTAACATTAGCCCAGAGAAGGGCAGTGCGTGTCCCAGACATGGATGCAAAGTCTAATGGCACTTGGAGTCTCCTCAATTTGGGGAAAGAATGAAAATGCCTTGATTGCATGAAGACAGTGGGATTTTGCTGGGTGGAAACAGGTGTGCATTGTACAGGGGGTGTCAAAGGTGTGAGTGAACTCACAGCCACGAAAGCTGTGCCTGGAACCACGCCGTGTCCCTCTCCACAATACACTGTCCCGCTTCTACCTTGATGCCACACTGGGGACTCTGCACCCCACATTTCTGATGCTCCAGCTGGCTCCATTTCAGGCTGTGCCGAGAGGCAATTGCAGAAGGGGACTGCTGAACAAGTGGAAGAGGACCGTTCTTGTTTTCTTTTCCTTTCTTCTGATTTACTTCTTTAGCGGTGGTTCCTCTGAAGGCCACCTAGGGACACAGCTTCAGCCCCACATTGGAGGTCTCTTCCTACATAGAAGTCTCTGCTGGAGGCTGGACACAGTGGCTCGCCCCTATAATCCCAGCACTTTGGGAGGCCAAGGCGGGAGGATCACAATGTCAGGAATTTGAGACCAGCCTGGTCAATATGGTGAAACCCCGTCTCTACTAAAAATACAAAAAATTAGCTAGGCATGGCAGTGCACAGCTGCAGTCCCAGCTACTTGGGAGGCTGAGGCAGAATTGCTTGAACCTGGGAGGTGGAGATTGCAGTGAACCAAGATCATGCCACAGAGCGAGACTCCGTCTCAAAAAAAAAAAAAAATAATTTCTGCTGGAGTGCTCCAGACACGGGAAGGACCACCCGCCACACCGCATACACACTCCCCCACAGGCCTGCATCCTCCTCCTGCTCAGAGGCTGTTGCCCACACCCACCCCACCTCACCCCCAGACCTCTAAAGGCAGGAAACCTGCCTCCAGGGTCAAAGTCTTGATGATCTCAACCTCTTCCTTAGATCTCCGAGTGCCTTCAGCAGTTACTGCCTCTGTGAGATGGCAGCATCCTCTACTTACCAGTAACCCACTTAACGACTTTCTACCAAGCCTGTTATTCCTTATAGCAAATTATCTCAGTTTAATGGTCAGTGCAGTGTTAGCCTCCAGGGCAGCTCCTGACTGGTGCTGAGCTGGCACGAAACCACACCTGCTTCTGCAGGTGACCCTCCGAGGGCAGGAGTCCAGGCTCCAGCCAGACTTACCCATAGGCTCAGCCACTGGCCAGCCCCCGCATCTTGGAAATGTCACTGAACTTTCCGTTCCTTGGTGCTGTAGTCTGAGCAGCTGGGATCTGCTTCACGGGTTCTTCTGAGGATTGAGGCGGTGAGAAGATGATGATCACCATACATTTCCCTGGGACTATAAGAGCACTCACAAGCATGAGCTACCATGACCATGGTGACTCATAAAAATGCAAAAGCCGAAAGGTAAAAGAAAAAAAAATCCCCGAACCTGAATTCCAATAACCACTATGCATGTTATATTATTAGCATTAGTGTAGATTTTTCTACCTACATACAGGTGGAAGAACAGAAACCTGAAGCTGAGAGAAAATGTTACAGCAAAATCAGAATATACATTAGTGTTTCATAAATGTGTTAAGTTTAATTTCCCTGGAATGAAACAGGAACAGAAGTGAAACTCAGGAAACCGCTAAACTTCAGAGAAATATTTTCTTTGCTCTGTTTCATACAAGATCCCTCTGAGATTTTAAATCAAAACATTATGAAAAATACTGAGGTTTCAGTTCTTTGTTGAAATAAGGTTTCCATTTTACTCAGTAATGATGGACTCCCTTGTATGTAAGAAGAGATTTTAAAAGGCACAGAATTTTACCCACTCACTTCTTATCTCCTTCCATTTTTGTTAGAGCCAGGATGGTATTATTATTTTGATTATTATTGTCCAGATTTATGAAACATTCTGTTCTGTAATTGTAATTCTCACACTGTGTATTATCAGGACCGCAGACAGATGAATTAGTGTTCACCATCAGCCCTTCTATCACAGATTTTCCATTCCTAAGAACTCTATTTTAACTCATCTACTAGTTTCCAAAATTCAATTGGCAAATAGGCATTTCAAGAGGATGTATAGTTTTGATATTCCCTGAGGCCTTCCATGCTTAAGAATTGGGCTGCTGGTGATTCAGCACCACAAACTGAAAAATTCATTACCATGGATATATTCAGGAATACTTCAAGCTTCACTTATTGTTATTTTTCTCAAACTGGCAGCCAAAGAGTTATGCAATGAGTTAAAAATGGGTCAATGTGCCCAGTGTTTATGACCATCAGCCTCACCCTGTTACAATGAAAGACTTGCTTACGTTGGCCACAGTGATTGACAGTGCTGGGTGCCCGACTTCAGCTGTGGCTGCTCTCAGAGGAAATGACCCATCTCGGGCATCTCCAACCTGCTCTGATTGGGTACAGTGTGCGGATCCTGGAGGGCTCTGCAGAAAGGCTGCATCCTCCTGTGAATGCAGGGACCAAACGTCGAAAGTGAAGCTTTTTATTCATTTCCACAGACCCAGGCTCCCATCTGAATTTCCCTAAATCTGGGACAATTTCCCTGAATCTGAAAAAGCTCTCTTTGCTTGCAGTGGACCTTGTAGTGCAGTTCTGGTGGAAATAAATTCCCTTAGCTTTTTTTTTTTCCTGAAAACATCTTTACCTTTTTAAGAAATCAGCCATGAGGTATAATTTACATCTAATAACATGCAACTATATTAGGTGAACACTTGAATGAGCTTTGACAAAAGTATCCATCCATGTAACCACGATGACAGTCAAGATACACAGCACTTCCACTACCTGAGGTCTCCTCCTGCTTCTGCACTCCAGTTCCCAGGCCACGCTGCACCCAGCCCCAGGCAGTTCCACATCTGCCTTCTGGCACCGTGTATCAGGTTCCTTCTGTTCTGGAGTTGAAGGTATAGGGAATCACACAGCAGGCTCTTTACGTCTGGCTCCGTGCTCAACATAACATTGCCGAGGTCAAATTACTGTTGAATCACCTATTCATCGTCAGTATTGCCATGTGGTATTTTGCTGTGCAGGTTCACCCAGACGTGTTTTCTTGTTCACTTCTTGATGCCTATTGGTGCTGCTTCTCATGTTTTCATCTCTGTTTTCGAACAATTTAACTGAGCATAATTGTTGCGGTTCAGTGCTTCATGGACATCATTCCAGCATTTCCAGGTGGCCAAGGTCATAAGAGCCACCTCCAGCTGACTCTCCTCACACAGCTTCAAAGCAAAATGAGAAGAAACAAAACATCTTCTGCTTAACAGGCAAAGAACATCACTAACTTCAAATTACCTATTGGCAGAAAATTAACGACCACACTGTAGTAGCAACATGTCTTGAGCTTCCGCTGCAAATCTTTGTAGAAATCTAGTGAAATTTGAGGAAATTAACAGAAAAGAAAGGATAAAAACAAATAGCCTGAAATGTAAGTAAAAACAGCCACAAACATAGAAAGTCCATCCTAAATGCAGAAAATGTGAAACGATCCCATCAGTTCAATGTACTGACTACAGGGAAAAGACTTAAATTAAGTGGGTCAGAGGAAGACATTGTTTCTGAGGGAGATGAGGCAAAAATTGAGGAAAAGGCCCCCATTAGACATTGGGTGTGAAAGATAAAAATGAAAAACAAGGCAAACACCCTTCTGCACATCACCCCCAAAGTGCACTCAGTAGCTACACTGCGCTATAATGACAGAAGTTACTCTTAAGACAAAACTTGTAATATCCTCCAAACCATCACTACATGAATAGACATAAGTAGTCTCCGTTTATACAAAGCAGATGTGAGAATAAACAGAAAATGTAGATTAAAGTATTTTGGTAGATGAATCCACCACCAAAAAAAAAAAAACAAACAAACAAAAAAAACAAAATAAAACTAATGCAATACTTCAAAGTAAATCAAATATGCTCACAGAAGCACTGTAGGTGAGAATATTAAAAATTCGGAAATTAAAATAAACCAAAGGGGAAAGAAATCAAAGTAGAATTTATTGAACTCAGAAGAGAAAGAAGAAAACAGTACTGTCATTTAGAAATAAAGATGAATTTAAAAACTGCCTGAGAGAGAATATATTTGAAAAGAAATTTTACTAAAAGAAGACATAGAATAAATGCAGGAAAATAAGAGAAAGAAAGTGAAAGAAGGAAGTAAAAAGGGCCAGAGAAAAATGGTTGAAATAGACATTAAGCAAGAAAACAAAATCCAACATATGTATAATTGGAGTTAGCAAAAAAAAGAAAAAAAAAGGATCACAACTCACATTTAAACCTATTTTTGATGCAAAATAATAAACTATAAGATTTTAGCCTAGTAAAACTATTAAATTTTAAAAAATCATAAAATAAAATCAGGACATCAATGCAAAAAAATGAAAATGTCAAGGCAATAATAGGACACAATAAATATGGAAAAGAACATGTTAACGAAGCATTTTATATCCAGCTAAAAACAGTCTAATGTCAAGACTCTTGAATACCAATCTTAATCATGTAAGAGCACAAGGAATGCTGTTCTCATGAGCTTTTGAGGCATTTACTAAAAGCTGAGATTAATCCAACCAAGAGATAACTGAAAATCATAGGCAAGATGACTGATGATTACTATTTAATATATTTAATTGAATATTAAGACTGAAATATAGGTCGTGATGAGAGCCGGAGAATAATATGTATTATGTATTTTGACAACATGGAAATAATAAAACTAAAAAGGGAGATAAACTAAAAGAGAAAGGGAAAAGAAAAATAAGCTTATTGATTGTGACATAAGCTATTGATTGTGATATAAGCTATTGATTTTAATATATAGCACAGGTGACTATCAAGAATATCACTAAAACACATTTTTATAAAGGTAAGCAAATTGCTAAATAAAGTCACAGAAGACTAATGTGATTTAAAAGGTGTAAGAGCAAAGGTGCCACCAGGACAAAACCCAAAGCAATGTAAATGCCAAGGAGGGTGGCAGAGAGAGAGAGGGCTGGAGAAAACACATCGCAAAAGAAAAGAGCAAATATGCATGAATAACTATTGCAACCGTAACAAGAAATACTGTAACTGCAGTCAACACAAACATACAGCTCCATGAATAAATAGGAATCAGTTTAACTGACCTATTAAAAAAATTATTTTCAGTTTGTGTCAGAAAGCAAGACTCAACTCTATGCTGCAGCTGCAAGATACATCTGCAAACAAAGTGACTTAGGCTAAACAGATAAAAAACAAAAACAAAAATCGCTGAGGTACACCAGGCAAAAAAAAAAAAACACAAAAAACTATAAAACAGAAGTCTACTAATTATAGATGTGTGACACTTACAAATATCTGTGCCAAAAATACCACAGCAAACATCTCCAGAGAGCAGGAAATACAGAAGCAGGCAAAAGAGAAACTGGAGACCTAGCAACATAATCAATGAGGCAGCTCTTAGTGAACTACGAAGGGCTTACTCCTTGAAAATGGAGACTACAGCTTCTTCCCAGCCACACACGGCACATTCACAAGAACGGATCATTGATTACATCACAAAGAAAGTATCAATATATTTTATAAAGTAGACATTTGCAAACCCTCTTTTCTGATGGCAGTGCAGTAACTCTAGAAGCTAATAACAAAGCAAACAAACATAAAAATAAATCATTCAGCCTGGAAATTAAAATGAACAAATGAAAATAACTATTCTGTTAAAAAATTCTTATATAAAGAGAAAATGCAAATTGAAATGACAGAACATCTTTAAAAACATTGATAACAGTTACGACGTTCACTGAAAGCAGTCAAGAAAGAAAAATCAGTAGCTTTAAGTAATGATAACAATGTAAACAAAAACAGTGAAAAATGAAAAATATAACAAAAGAACAAAAAGTTAACCAAATTAAAACACAGCAAAGCAAACAATAACGAAAGTGAAAGTTAATATAGTAGAGAGTAGAAAGACAGAAAAGCGAATGAGTAATCAACATGTGGTTTTTAAAAACTGAAAATAGACAAGCAACTATCCAACTTGATTAAGAAAATGGAGAAGAAAGTACTAAAAAGAGAAGGAAAGAAGAGAAAGAAAGGGAAGGAAGGAAGGAAGGAAAAGGGGGAAAGGGAAGGGACAGGAGGGGAAGGGAAGTGAAGGGGAGGGAAGGAGGGAGGGGAGGGAGGGAGGGAAGGAAAGGAAAAGGAAAGGGAAGGGGAGGGGAGAGGAGGGGAGGAGAGAAGAGGGAAGGGGGAGGGGGAGGCTACTCAGGAGTCTGAGACAGGAGAACGGAGCTTAAGGCTTAACCTAGGAAGCAGAGGTTGCAGTGAGCTGAGATAGCACCATTGCACTCCAGCCTGGGAGACAAGAAAAAAATCCATCTCAAAAAAATAAAATAAATAAAATAACAGCTGTTGGTGAGGATGTAGAGAAAAGGGAACTCTTATATTCTTTTTTTTTTTTTTTTTTGAGATGGCATCTCACTCTTGTCGCCCAGGCTGGAGAGCAATGGTGAAATCTCAGCTCACTGTAATCTCCACCTCCCAGGTTCAAGCGATTCTCCTCCCTCAGCTTCCTGAGTAGCTGAGAGTACAGGTGCACACCACCATGCCCAGCTAATTTTTGTGTTTTTAGTAGAGACAGGGTTTCACCATGTTGGCCAGGCTCGTGTTGAACTCATGACCTCAGGTGATCTGGCTGCCTCAGCCTCCCAAAGTGGTGGGATTACAGGCATGAGCCGCCTCTCCCAGCCAGGAACTCTTATACTCTTATACGCTGTTGGTGGGAATGCAAACTAGCACAACCTCTATAAAAAACAGTATGGAGATTTTGCAAATAACTATAAATAGAACTACCATTCAGTCCAGCAATCCCATTACTGGAACTCCACCCAAAGGAAAAGGAATTACTGTATCAAAAAGATACCTGCACTCATGTGTTTATCACAGCACTCTTCACAGTAACAAAAATATGGAATCAATCTAAGTGTCCATTAATAGATGATTGACAGAGAAAATGTAGTGTATAAATACACAACAGAATACTATTCAGCCGTGAAAAAGCATGGAATCATGTCTTTTGCAGCAAAATGGTTGGAACTAGAGGCTACTATCTGAAGCAAAACAACTCAGAAACAGAAAGACAAATACTGCATGTTTTCACATATAAGTGGGAGCTAAATACTATGTGTAGACAGGGATATAGAGAGTGGAGTTACAGACCCTGGGGACTCGGCAGGGTGGGGGCATTGGAGTGGGTGGTGCATGATGAGAGATTACCAATGTACAATGCAGGTTATTTGGGTGATGGATACACTAAAAGCCGTTCGCCACTCTGCAATATATCTATATGGCAAAATTACACTTGTACCCATTAAACTTATATAAACAAAAGATGAAAGGGAAGGAGAGGAGGAGGAATGGGAGGGAGGGGGAGAGAATGAAAGGGAGAATAAGCCGATTGTTTACCTATAGGGCCTGTTGGCAATGGAGTAAAAAGAGTTGGGAATGATACTTTTGTGAGTGTTACTTTTGGTATTGTTTTGAATTTTGGAACCACGTTCAGATTTTACATAGTCAAAGTCCTTAAAATACAACATAGGAACTAACACTGCATCATTTCAACTGAATAACATAACACACTGACAGGGAAGAAAACTAAACCCAGAAGTGTTGAACGCAATAATTTGACTGTGTAGCCTGATTTTAAAGATGGGTAAAAGACTCTAAACAAATAATGAACTCTAGTTAGCACGTTTGTTTTTACAGTGTTGTGAAGTGTTTGGAGATAAAAGGACACTCTGTCTGTAACATAATCTGAAGTGAAAAAAAAATCACGTGTGTGTATATATATATATTCTTTTTCAGTTGTATGTAGTCACTGATAGAACATGCACAAATGATAAATGAGTAAAATGAAAATAGTTGGTGAGTTGGAGTAAAACACAGAGGGGATAATTTATTCTTCTTGCATCTTTTCTGTTTCTGAAATCACAGGACAGTAGAGTCTCCGAAGATCATATTATTTCATGTCTTCTGGATCTCTGTCTGTGTTGAAATGTCAGCTTTTAGTCCTGTTCTTGCAGCTCTGAAGATAGTGACTCAATTTCCCCCTCTGGGTATTCTAAAGATTTTCTCTTTGATTTTGGTTTTAAACAATTTGAGCATGATGAGCTTAGGTGGGTTTTCTTAGCATTCATCATTCTTTGGGTTTGCAGAGTGTGTTCACTCTTTTACTTGGTATTTGAATTTGTTTGGGGCATTGGTTATGATTGAACTGTTTCCCCAAAAAATTCATATGTTGAAACTCTAACCCCCAGTGTGTCTGTATCTGGAGACAGGGCCTTTAAGGAGGTAAAGTTAAATGAGGTCCTAGGCATAGGCCCCACTTGGATAGGACTGGTGTCCTTTATAAGAAGAGGAAGAGACACCAGAGCTGTCTCTCTGCAGGCCCATTCAGAGGAAAGGCTAAGTGAGGACACAAGGAGAAGGCAGCTGTCTGCCAACTATGGAGAGAGGCCGACCTCGCCAGCACCTTGACCTTGGACTTTACAGCCCCCAGAGCTATAAGAAAACAAACTTCTGTTGCTGAAGCCCAAACTGTGGTCTTTTGTTTTGGCAGCCTGAGCAGATGAATACATCCGTTTTGGGAAACCTTCTGTCAACGTGTTCTCAAAGGCTGCTTCAGTCTCACCCTCCCTTGCTTCTTCCTGGGACTCTGATACACATCAAGCAGACCTGTTCACTCGGCCCCGTGTGTACCTTATACTCTGCATTTTCCATTCTCCTCTGTGCATCGTTTTATCTTCTTTCAAATGAACTGTTGCACAGCTTAGGAATTTTTCCATCTGATGTGTCTAATCTCTTATTAAATGTATTTGTTAAATTACTAATTTAATTCATGGTTATTTTAGCTCTAAAATGCCAATTTAGTTTTTCTTTCCTTTTCAGGGAATCCAAGTTTCTGATAAGTTTTCATCTTTTTCTCTGCATTCTTAATAATATTAACCCATTTTAAAGTTTATGATCTTGGTATTTCGATGCTGAGTTTTAGCAGGCCTTGTAATTTTTTTCTTACAGGTCAGCTTTTGCAGCTTTGCAGATGAAAAGAAATCTTAGAGGCTACCAATGATGTGGTCTTTCACCAAAGAGGTAAACTTTCCCCTCTGACAGGTAAGGAGAGCAGTGTCAGATCTCATTGGCCCCGTCAATAATCCCTTTTAGGGCTTGTTATGGTTACATGCACTGGTTTTCATGTTGCCCTCTGGATGTGCCCCTTGCTCTGGGGGGGGGGGGGGCGGGGCCCTTTTGAGATCTCAACTGAAGCCTGAGGTGCTTCTCAAAGCCCTTGACCTTTGCAGGGTTCGAGCTCCTTTCCGTTTAGTATCTTGTGGCTACTGAAAATGTTCTCAGTTTTTTGAGCTATCAGCTCCTACTTTCTGCTTATTCCTAGAATTCTTAACCTCACATGAGTAGTTTCGGAGTTATCCGGCTACTTTTGAAAAAGTTGTTGGCAGATTTTGCAGCTCACGTCTCTGAGAGTTCTTTCTCCCCTGGGATTTAGCCCCAAAATTTTCAGCCACTTTGTTATCCCTGAACTCTGATCTATGTCGCTCAGTGAAATTCCTGCTTTCTGCCTGGACTCTACCCATCCCCCAATCTCTCACCACAGCTCCACTTCAATCTTTTGAAATGGAATTCATTCCCAGGAAAGACACTAAGATGAAAGTGAAGCCCTCTTCTGCTAACTTCTCTAGAGGATACCAACTCCTCAACTCCCATCTGCATTAACTGCTCTCTGTGTCTCCATCCCAGTTACACACACACACACACACACACACACACACACACACACACACACACGATGCTTCCTGGTTTTGATTCAGAGACAGAGGCTTCCAGTAGGCCCAGGGCTCACCTGTCAGCAGTAATCAGCTGATACCAAGAGAGACTCACAGCTCATCTGCCTTGGGTCCATCCTCCCTCTGGAATGTCTCAAGGTCTTTTCCATCTGTCTTTTCCATCACGGCCAGCTCAAGGCATGGGCTGTGGCATTAGCTTCCGGCTCCTGGTCCCTGCCACGTCCTCAGAAAATGGAGTAGTGGAGCCTCCTCCAGGAAGAGGAGGGCAGAGCCAGCCCTGTGTCACCAGGGGTCAAGACAGGTGCAGCAGGGGGTGAGATGTGGTCACGCCATCCTGGGAGGTGTTGCTGTCACCTAGGAGAGACAGCCACCTGAATCAGAAGTGAGTTAAGTTGCAGAAAGGGCTTCGTGTGACTGACACACTTGTGGCTGAAGGATGTCAACCTTGTGAACCTTGAGGCTTTTCCATGGAAACAGGACATAGGGAAGACCCATCATGGGACCTGTCGGAGGCAGGATGGGG
Organism: Ateles fusciceps; assembly: GCA_036589455.1. Lineage (NCBI taxonomy): Eukaryota > Metazoa > Chordata > Mammalia > Primates > Atelidae > Ateles > Ateles fusciceps. Next base: position 6,839,441 of record JAZHEH010001784.1, on the reverse strand, counting down.
GCCCAGCAAAACTCTGCTGCTGTCTTGCTCTGTGACATTGAGCTGCTTGGCTGGCCTCTCTCTAGACTAAGGTGCTTGGACTAGAGACCTCTAAGGTCTCCTCTGCTCTAACATTTCACAAGGCTGAAAGAGACTGGTTAAAATGTTATTCAGATGCTGTGAATGCTGCCACATTGCCAACTGTTTAATTGCAAGAATGTCTTCCTTTGTTTTAAAAGATGTCACTTGCTCATCTTCTGAGCACTGATGGATTCTTTCTTTGTGACCTGATCAGTGCAATTAGTAAGTGAACATTTAAACACCTGAACACCAAGCTGGAGTCCCTTTTTTGCCCTTTCTTCATTCCACTCTAACCTTGCTTTGTAAAATAGAACTAATGAACATCAAGTTTGTCATGAAGGTTAGAGAAACATATGCAAATACCTTGAGTATCAGAGACCACAGAAGGTGATCAGTGAAATATGGCTATCCTCATCCTTAGGAGCGAGCAAGGTGAGGCTATCCCTACTCATGGCGCTTCCCACTGTTGAAACACTGCCTATACTTTCTGACTGGTGAGTTTCCTTTGTAAAAATTAAAAATAAAGAAATATTTTGTTAGAAACTCTCTATGTATCCCAAATAGTCAACTAAGTCAAGTCTGCATCCTGCTGACTGAGTTCTATGTCATAAGTCCAGGCATCTCTGCAGAAGATAATCTGCTTTAAAATAACCATCTACTTGGCAATCTATAAATTGCAAGTCATGAGGAGGAGAGTGATTCATGGGAGACCCTCCCAGGGACACTTCCCCACACACAAGTCCTGGGGTGATTCACAGCTTTACATCTTAGGAAAATAAGTCAAACAATTCCAAAGAGGCCTGTCAGCTCTGCACCAGTCTTCAGTGCCTTCCGAAAGATGCTTTGATCTAATTTATGAAAAGAAGCACTGCTGGCTTGAGGAATGGAAACAAACAAACTTCCAAGCAAGAGAGCATCAGCAAATCATCAGGAGAGCTGCAGCTTCTGGCATTCAGCTCTGGAGGAAGGTGCTAATCCAGCTGTGCAGCCAGCTGTGAGCCTGCCTCTCACTCACATGTTGTCTCCAGAATCCCTCTTTCTGGACCAGCCATGCCCTTGTTCACTTAGAACCCTATAGAAGGATTTAGGGCAGGGGAGCAAGGTTGGACCTCTGTTCAGACCCCCACACACCTGCAAAGTTCCTCTTGCCTCCTGTAAGTTAAAAGTCGTCTTGAATCCCAGGCCAGGACTGCCTCCACCTTGGCTGTAGAAGCTCTACTGATCCTTTACAGAGGCAATTCAGCCCTCAGCAGGTGCACTTTCACGTGTACTCCTGAGAACCTGGGGGATCCCACGCCAATGGCTTTGGCAATGATTGAGATCCCTTCCTGAACCATTTCTGTAAGAAAATCAGCATTTTGATGTTCCCCTCCCCTGTGTCCATGTGTTCTCATTGTTCGACACCCCCCTATGAGTGAGAACATGTGGTGTTTGGTTTTCTGTTCTTGTGTCAGTTTGCTGAGAATGATGGTTTCTGGCTTCATCCATGTCCCTACAAAGGACACGAACTCATCGATTTTATGGCTGCATATAGTACTCCATGGTGTATATGTGCCACATTTTCTTTGTCCAGTCTATCATCGATGGGCATTTGGGTTGGTTCCAGGTCTTTACTATTGTAAACAGTGCTGCGATGAACATACATGTGCATGTGTCTTTATAATAGAACGATTTATAATCCTTTGGGTATATACCCAATAATGGGATTGCTGGGTCAAATGGAATTTCTATTTCTAGATCCTTGAGGAATTGCCATACCGTCTTCCACGGTGGTTGAACTAATTTACACTCCCACCAACAGTGTAAAAGCGTTCCTATTTCTCCGCATCCTCTCCAGCATCTGTTGTCTCCAGATTTGTTAATGATTGTCATTGTAACTGTGGTGAGATGATATCTCAATGTGGTGTTGATTTGCATTTCTCTAATGACCAGTGATGATGAGCAATTTTTCATATGTTTGTTGGCCTCGTAAATGTCTCCTTTTGAAAAGTGTTCTGTTCATATCCTTCACCCACTTTTGAATGGGTTTGTTTGTTTTTTTTCTCGTAAATCTGCTTGAGTTCTTTGTAGATTCTGGATATTAGTCCTTTGTCAGATGGGTAGATTACAAAATTTTTTTCCATTCTGTTGGTTGCTGATTCATTCTAACGACTGTTTCTTTTGCTGTGCAGAAGCTGTGGAGTTCGATTAGGTCCCATTTGTCTATTTTGGCTTTTGTTGCCATTGCTTTTGGCATTTCAGTCATGAAGTCCTTGCCTGTGCCTATGTCTTGAATGGTATTGCCTAGATTTTCTTCTAGTATTTTTGTGGTAGTAGGTCTTACGTTTAAATCTTTAATGTAACTGGAGTTAATTTTAGTGTAAGGTGACAGGTAGGGGTCCAGTTTCAGCTTTCTGCACATGGCTAGCCAGTTTTCCCAACACAGTTTACTAAACAGGGGAATCCTTTACCCATTGCTTGCTTTTGTCAGGTTTGTCAAACATCAGATGGTTGTAGATATGTGGAGTTGCTTCCAAGACCTCTGTTCTGTTCCACTGGTCTATATTTTTGTTTTGGTATCGGTACCATGCTGTTTTGATTACTGTAGCCTTGTAGTATAGTTTGAAGTCAGGTAGCATGATGCCTCCAGCTTTGTTCTTTTTGCTTAGGATTGTCTTGGCTATGGAGGCTCTCTTTCGCATGAGGGGCTAGGGGAGGGACAGCGAGGGGTGGGGGAGATGGAGGAGGGATAACACTGGGAGAAATGCCTGATGTAGGTGATGGGGAAATGGAGACAGCAAACCACCATGGCATGTGTGTGCCTATGCAACAATCCTGCAAGATCTGCACATGTACTCCAGAACTTAAAGTACAATAATAAAAAAAAGAAAATCAGCATTTGGTTTGAAAAATAAACAATGGAGTGTTGATTGTCAGTGAAAAGCCTAATTTTTTTTTTGTAAGCGTTATGACCTGATTATAAGGACTTCGAATTTGATTTACTTTGGAAATTAATGCAACGTGTAACAAAAGTTAGGAAATTAATGCAACCTATTAAAAGATTTTTAAAGTGTCTTTTCCAATTTAAATGTCAGATCTAAGGAATGTCATAGAATACTTTCCTGTGTGCTACAGGAAATAGTGAAATTATTTTCTTGTCCAAGAATGAATCCAGACTTGCTAATGTGTCTAATCCATTGGAAATCACGGTTTTAAAACCGGTTTTACAATGATCAGAACCGAGTGAGCAGGCATCCATCCTGCTGCGCGGCCTCTCCACAGCCCTACAAGGCCCTGGTGGCAGGTGTTACTGGTCTTGGAGCCAGCAATGAGATCAGACCTCTTTATCCAGCCTGGGATTTCTGACCTGGTTGTGTCACTTGCTACAGACTCCCCCAGGGTTTTCAAAGGAGTACAGTGCATCCTGATTCTTAGAATGATGGGGGAGGAGATTGCAAGGCTTGAGTCAGAGGAAAGGACTGTCAGGTTTGACTCCCCCAGTGACCATCTCCAGCACACTGGGTGAACCCCTCCTAAAACTGCCTCTAGGTAGATGGTGAGAATTAAGGGAGGGAGACGTGGGGGCACCCAGCACATCCCTGCAAGGCAGGAGCTCCAGCAGGGCCTGCTGCTTCGCTGCAGAGGCAGCTGGTCTAGCGGGTCTGGGGACTCCACAGGCCCCTTGTCTTCTGCCTCCTCATGTCCTGCTTCCCCTGTGACTCACCCCACAGCCAGGTGAAGGGCAGATGGTCCAGGTGTGAGCCTGCCTCCCACTCACAGGCTGTCTCCAGGATGCCTCTTTCTGGACCCACCATGTTCCTGTTTACCTAGAACCCTATAGAAGGACATAGTACAGAATAGTAAGGTTGGACCTCTGTTCAGATCCCCACCTGCCTGCAAAGTCTCCAGTCAAGTTAAAAGTCAACTTGACTCCCAGGCTGGGACTGGTTCCATCTAGGAGCTCCACTGACCCTCTGCAGAGGCACTTCAGCATGGACTTGCACATGGCGCAGTGCTGGCCCCATTAGTGGCCCTTCATTTGCAAGGACCGTGGGTACAAACCACGAAGTCTTGAACTAGAAACCTTTCTAAGAGCAAACAATACTAATTAAAGAAAAAAGCAAGACGAAGCAGATATATTTATTCAGCTACAGAGAAGTTCCCACTAACACAAATGGAGACTTTTTTTATACATTCAACTAATGTGTCTTTACTGACAGTAAAGCTCTAATATTCCTAGATTACCCATGACAAATTCGTTTATTGTTTCTGGGGAACACGGCCACAATCAATCACAAAATAGAAGTAGGTTGTCAAAGAGCGTTACTTATTTGGCTTGCTAGTATTTTGGTGAGGACTTTTGTATCTGTGTTTATCAGGGATGTTGGCCTGTAGTTTTCTCTCTTTTGGGTGTCCTCATCTGGCTTTGGTATCAGGGTGATGATGACCTCATAGAAGAGCTTGGAAATATTCCCTCCTCTTCAATTTTGTCAAGCATTTGGGAAGGATTGACATTACTTGTCTTTTAAATGTCTAGTAGAATTCAGCTGTGAAGCTACCTTGACTTGGGTTTTTGTGTGTGTGTTGGGAGGATATTGATTTAACCACCATATCTGTTATTGATCTGTTCAGAATTTTTATATCTTTATAATTCAGTTTTGGTAACTTGCATGTTTCTAGGAATTCAACCATTTCCTCTACGTTATCCAATTTGTTGGTGTGTACTTGTTCATGATAGTTCTTGTGGTTCTTTTTTTGTTTGTTTGTAGAAAGTGATTTATTTAAAGAGAGAGAAACAGGAGAAGGAGAAAGAAATAAACAGCTAACTCTCACACTGTGTGAGAGAATCCAAAAAGATGGAATCCAGGGGGAGGAAAGCAGCTTCCACACTGAGTGGAAGAGAAGACAGAGAGAAGGAGTTTAGGAGGGGAAGACAGGCTTCCACGGGAGAGTGTGGAAAGGGGGACTCCAGAGGGGAAATCCAGGAGAGAAAAACAGCTTCCACAGAGGGAGTGTGCGTGGAAGGCAACCCAAACATGGAGTCCCCCGGTTCTTTATATTTCTGTGGTATCAGTTGTAATGTCTCCTTTCAATTCTGATTTTATTTATTTGACTCTCGTTTCTTTTTCCTTAGTGAGTGTAGCTAAAGGTTTGTCCATTTTATTTATCCTTTCAGAACAGCAATTCTTTGTTTCGTTGATCTTTTATATTATTTTCTAGTGTCTGTTTTATTTATTTCTGCTCTGATCTTTATTATTTCTTTTTTTTCTACTAACTCTGGGCTTAGTTTGTTCTGTTCCGAGTCCCTCGAGGTGTAATATCGGGTTGCTCATTTGACATTTTTTTAATATAAGTGTTGTTGTTGCTGTGAACGTCTGTCTCAGAACTGCTTTTGCTACATTTCATAAGTTTTGGGATGTTGCTTTTCCATTTCTGGTTGTCTCAATATATTTTTAAATTTCCCTTTTGACTTCTTTGACACATTAGTTGTTAAGCAATGAAAGCAACTACTTTTAAATTTATTTTTTAATTTCAACAGTTTTTTTGGGGAACAGGTAGCGGTTGGTTACAGGAATAGTTCTTTGGTGGTGATTTCTGAGATTGTGGTGCACCCATCCCCTGAGCAGTGTAACTGTGCCCGATATGCAATATTTTATCCCTCACCACTCCCCACCCTTTCCCCCGAGTCCCCAAAATCCAATGTTCCCTTCTTATGTTTTGCATACTAACAGCTCAGCTCCCACATGAGTGAGAACATACAGTGATTGGTTTTCCATTTCTGAGTCACTTCACTTAGAATAATAGTCTCCAGTTCCATTCAAGTTGCTGCAAATGCCATTGTTTTCCCTTTATGGCTGAGTAGTATTCTAGATAGGCATATTAGGAATTTCAGGCAAGGGAGGCTTCCTCACTGTCACTGTGAGTAGACAAGAAGAAAGCCAGGTAGTGGCCACTGCTGCCTCTGCAGAGAAGCGTGCAAAGGCCCGAGGGCAGGGATGTTCTTGGAATGTTCAAGAAAGAGTAAATATGTGCTTTTTTTTTTTCTTTTGAGATGGAGCTTTGCTCTAGTCATCCAGGCTGGAGTGCAATGGCATGATCTCTGCTTACTGCAGCCTCTGCCTCCCGGGTTTAAGTGATTCTCCTGCCTCAGCCTCTCAAGTAGCTGAGATTACAGGCATCCACCACCACATCCAGCTAATTTTTGTAGTTTTAGTAGAGACGGAGTTTCACTATGTCAGTCAGGCTGATCTCGAACTCCCCACCTCAGGTGATCCACCCGCCTCAGCCTCCTGAAGTGTTTGAATTACAGACGTGAGCCACCGCACCCGGCCAGGATGTGCTTTTTGTACCAAGTTATAACCCTAGTGCTTTGAGCACTGCCTGGCACATTGTAGGTGACTATAAACACTTGCTGAACGAATCAACAAAGTCTTAGACACTCCAAACACGTCTGTTGAGTGAAATGAATGTGCACCACGTTCCAGATACTGAAATTATCGGAGAAATGGTCGGTCCTTTCCTGCAAGTCCTCACAGCCCTGAAGTAGCAGCAATACAGACGTGGAAGAGACCCAAGTGCAATAAGAGAGCAAACACTGGAGAGAGAGACAGCAAGCACCACCACCCGTCTCTGTTTCCCAGCATGAGCGGCAGTCACTGTGAATACAGGAAGAGAAGATCTCCTTAGTCTTTCTGCCGAGGAACCCAAAGATGGATTGTGCTCCCCACGTCCGCACAGGAAATGAAAGTCGCTGGTCACTGAGTGCCACAAGAATGTCTGCACTGCAGGAGTGCCCAGCACTGACCTGTGGGAAAATTGAGTTTCCTTGTGCCCATTCGGAAATACACAATTCAGAAAAGTACTCTCAGCAGTATTTACAGATGTCAGCTGCGTGACTTACTACTGTTCTTCATGTCAGAAATAGCTCTGTGCCACTTACTGATAGGATGGAGATGGGCATTGAGGCTTCATTTCCTCCCCTCCAGGATACAGCGTCAGCGGGGGTCACCCACTCTGGTTCTTTAACTGCATTTCAGGATCAAAAGGCTATTTTCAAGTGTGTAGCTAGTTTTTCTACTGTAATTCTTTCTCCAACTTCCTGCATTGATAGACTTACAAACACTTAAATAAAACATAACAAACAGTTGCAACTTGGTTTCCATAGGTTATTGGTGAGCCCAAAAAAGAAAAGTGAGATGAAAGTAGGAAAATACTTGTTATCTCCAGGCTGAAGTGATCCATCTCCCTCAATGAGAAACATTTCCACCTGACACAGCATGATACATGAACAGTGGCCAGTGTGCCTCCAGCACAGCTCTAGATCCACACACAGGAGCTGCTCTCTGCACAGCGTGGAGGCCTCCTCTCCTGGCTGAGATGCGCTCCTGCAATAGAGACCCAGAAGCTGGTGAGGAGGCCATCAGAGGGCAGCCACTGCCTGGAGCCTCTGCATGACTCGCCTGGGGCTGCTGGCTCACATTTCCAAAAGCTGGGGAGACCCAACCAACAGAAACTGATTTTCTTGCAGTTCTGGAGGCCAGAAGCCTGCAAACAAGGCACTGGCAGGGCTCCTCTGCAGGCACTGAGGGAGGCCCCTCCCCGCCTGCTCCAGCTGCTGCTGGCCCTGGTGTTCCTCGGCTGGTGACCATGTGGCTGCAACCTCTCCCTCAATCAGCCTTGGATTCTGTGTCTTCTCCTCTCTTCTCTGTTCTGTTTTTCTGTCTTTCTGTTATTGTTGTTGTTGTTTTGAGACCGAGTCTCACTTTGTTGCCCAGGCTGAAGTGCAGTGGTGTGATCTCAGCTCTTTGCAACCTCCACCTCTGGGTTCAAGCAATTCTCCTGCCTGAGACTCACAAGTAGCTGGGACTACAGGCCCACACCACCATGCTCAGCTAATTTTTGTATTTTTAGTAGAGATGGGGTTTCACTATGTTGGCCAGGTTTGTCTCGAGCTCCTGACCTCAGGCGATCCACCTCCTCAGCCTCCCAAAGTGCTGCGATTACAGACATAAGCCACCACGCCCAGCCCTATTTTTCTGTCTTTTGTAGAACACTTCTGATCAGATTTAGGGCCACCCAGACAATCTAGCATGATCTCATCAAGAAGCTCTTAATTTCATCTGCAAAAATTCTTTTTCCAAATAGGGGCACGCTCACAGCTTTTGGGGTTGGAGAGATCTTTGGGGGAGCCATTCGGCCCGCAAGAAGATGTGATCGACCATCATCTCACATGTAAGGACTGTGGCCCCTACACTCCCGGAGCACCTGCTGCCGAAACGAACAGCGCTGATCCCTCACACCGGGACCTTCCCCAGGCTCCTTGGAGGGAGGAACGTGAGCTCTGTGGCCACATCCATAGATGAGCTTCGGAGGGAGCCCAACAGGCAAGCTGCTTCTCCAACTGAGGCGGGTCCCCTGTCTGCTAGGGGCTTCCCTGCACCCAGACCCCATCACCAGGCCACGCTGCTCTTGTCTGAGTTCATCTCCCATGGACTTTCTTAGGGTCAGCTTCTGCAGCTGTTTCAGAGAAGCGACTTTGCTCCTCTGTTAAGTAGATTTTTTCTTGTTCATCTCACATCCTCTCTGCCTCACAAGTCCCCAGGTTCTTGAGTGGGTGCTGGTATGGAGGGACAGGTGCTAAACGGGACCCTGCAGAGAAGAATGGAGGCTGGGCAGGGGCACGCAGGAGCTGACGGAGAGGTGCAGGCACAGGTGGGGCCTCAGGCCTGCCGGGTGGGAGTGGCGTGAGCCTACAGCAGCCTTGCCCTTTGGTAGAAATCTCTGAGGCATATTCTACATGGAGGGGGGAGGAAATTAAGGCCTGTGGGCCCAACTGGGCTCACCTCCAGTTTTTCTAAATAAAGTTTAATTGGAACACAGTCCTGCACGTCCATCGGGTACCGTCTGTAGCTGCTTTCATGCTAGGAGAAAATTGGGCAATTGCCGTTGAGGCATGGCAGACTGTGAGAATCAGCTAGGAACCACCTGGCCATATACAAGAAAAGTATCCCAAGCCCTCATCTGGGATCTAGCATCTCTTGGAGGCCCATCAGGCCTACCCTTCCTGCCTGCAGTGGGCACGGCTCCTCAGCCCAGGCTGCAGTGGCCCCTGGCCTGACCGGCCTCACTCCCCACTCCCCCACTGGTTCCAAGTGTCCCTGTCCTAATGAACCACAGGCACACACCTTGCCTCAGGGTTCATGTCCAGGAATCCCCAAGGGAATGGACCTGAGGAAAGAAGATGCCTCGCAGGACCTCACAGATGGACGGTGGCCACAGGGGCTCCCTCAGGCTCAGGCAAAATGGCCATCGAGGCAGAGGAAACAGCAACACAGAGGCCAGGGGGTGGGACTGGGCTGCCTGGAGGTGGAAGTGGAGGGTGTAATTAGGAAGATGGTGTGTGCAGGGTCAGGAGGAGTCAGACCACCATGAGCCAGGGAATGAGTCTTGTCCTGTGTCCCAAGGGTGGTGGCCCAGAGTGTGATGTACCTGGAAACTTGCAGGTGGGGTACTCCCTGTGGGTGGGGTGATCTCTAAAGGTGGGGTACTCCCTGCAGGTGGGGGCACTCTCTGTGGATGGGGTACTCCCCATGGGTGGGATGCTCTCTGCAGGTGGGATACACCCTGTGGGTGGGGGTGCTCTCTGCAGATGAGATGCTCTCTGCGGGTAGCATGCTCCCATGGCACACCTCTGACCATGGTCACAGCAGGCCGGCCATGCTGGCTGCTCCTTTGACACCTTCCTTCTTTCCCTGCCTGCTTCCCTTCTATGAGCAGTGGGATATTAGGAGGAAGCACTCACCAAACAAACACTTATTGTATTTAAGGAAAAGTATAGGGATTCAGAGGGTTTCACAGACAAACTTTGCATGTGATTCACTCTTCCCTCACAGGTGTGATGGGATTTGCTTCAGACTCTCCTGGGGACAGTGCCCTTTGTTCTTCTCTGTCTGCCTGGTGCCCATGTCCCTGGGAGCAGCTACAGAGCCCTCTCCACCGATGTCTGCCCAGTGGGTGCAGGCAGCGCTCTGTGGAAGTCCAGACTCACATTCCACCAGGCTGTGATTGCTGGCTGCAGTTCCGATCCTCCTCAGGTTCAATCTGAAGATATCAGGAGGCCTGAAGAGCCATGCCCAGCAGGGCGGAGGGCAGAGCGGTGCACCTGCTCCTAGAGCATCCACAGGGCAGCCTTGAAACGGGAGCCCGAGCTTTATGAAATTATCCTTTCTCTTGCTGTGAAAATTCAAGCTTTTTGTAGGGCAGCTGCAAAGTCTGTAAAAGTGGCCTCCACACGGATAATGGATGAAAGGTACGTTTTCATCTGCAGAGAAGAGCTTGTATTTGGGTGCTGAAAACAATGGTGTGAGAGAAATGTGACTTTTCTAAGAGGAGAGGAAGTGTCGCTGGTGTCCATGGGAGGCCATCCTGCCCCAGGCCCGGGACCACAGACGGCAGTGGGGCAGCGCTGCTCAGAAGCTGATGGCATCACAAGAATTTACTCTGAGTTACAAAAGAAACCTTCTGATGGAAAAAAAAAATTAGAACCAAAATTCCTGGGGAGTGACACCCTCGACTGTCCAGATGGTGCTGAGAATAAGGGTTCTGGTTTAGGGTATCACTCACTCTGCCTTCCCATGCTGCAGAGGCTCTGAACCTGGGGACCCCTGTCTGTAGGGCAGCCTCAGCCACGTCCAATGGCAGGGCCATGATGTCACCCTGGGTCACTCTGGCCTCTCTTGCTGCTGAAGCCATGGTGCCCACCTGGGCGGCCTGCAGAGGGGCCGGGGCTGGGGCAGGCCCATCTCTTCTTCTCCAGCATCCTTTGCTTCTCTTTAGAGTCTCAGGCAACCTGCTCTTCTGCGGAAAAGGTAGGTGTGGAGTTTTTCCACGTTGAAAGATTCGTGTTCCTTGTGTTCTGATGAGCTAATTATCATTCCTGTTCCACACGCAGCTATGACCTCCGTCTCTAAGTTCCACTCTTGGCCTGTTCAGTGCCAGAGTCGGTTTCCCGAAGCTTCAGATCAGCCCCTACCACCCCCTACTGCCGATGAAGCCAGCAAAGGCTCCGCTTACACCAGACCCTGGCGAGCCACCTGCGGCCCTTCTAAGAGACTCCACAGCTGTCGGAAAACAACTTGCTGAAGGCCCTGAGTCACTGCTTGGATCAGGGGTGTCATCTCCCATATGAGGAGCCCGTCTGATCCTTTTTGATACCCTCCTTAGAAGCAGCTGTCTTCTCTTGCACCTCCTTCCTTGTTCCCCATTAGGAGACAACTGCTGAAAATATTAACTTCCAAATAAAGTAAAAGCGATCCATATTCATGTAATACTAATTAAGGACATCCTGAGTTCATTATTGCCAATTTTAAAAAAGGAATCCAGATTTTTTTCCTGCACCCAATTTCGCTGCCTATGGCAGTTGAATGAAAAGAATGTGTAAGAGTGTGTGTGCCTGTGTGCACGTGCGTGGGGGTGCCTGTCAGTCTTCAAGGAAGCCATAGACAGTCCTTTACCAGGAGCAGCTGGAACCTGACCTGACGTACCTGAGCATGATTTTGGAGCTGGGATAACTGAACTTAAGAACCACCTTATTTGTTTTTCCTTTTTTTTTTTTTTTTTGTCATTTCTTATCTAATTTTTTTTTATTGTACTTTAAATTCTGGGGTACATGTGCAGATCATGCAAGATTGTTGCATAGGTACATTCATGGCAAGGTGGTTTGTTGCCACCATCCCCCCCCATCACATACCTGACATTTCTCCCCCCATGTTATCCCTCCCCCACCGTCCCTCCCACTGTCCCTCCCATAGCCCCCACGCAACAGACCCCAGTGTGTGATGCTCCCCTCCCTGTGTCCATGTGTTCTCATTGTTCAATACCCGTCTATGAGTGAGAACATGTGGTGTTTGATTTTCTGTTCTTATGTCAGTTTGCTGACACTGATGGTTTCCGGGTTCATCCGTGTCCCTACAAAGGACATGAACTCATCATTTTTTATGGCTGCATAGTATTCCATGGCGTATATGTGCCACATTTTCTTTGTTCAGTCTATCATTGATGGGCATTTGGATTGGTTCCAGGTCTTTGCTATTGTAAACAGTGCCTCGATGAACATACATGTGCATGTGTCTTTATAATAGAATGATTTATATTCCTCTGGGTATATACCCAATAATGGGATTGCTGGGTCAAATGGAATTTCTATTTCTAGATCCTTGAGGAATCGCCGCACTGTCTTCCACAATGGTTGAACTAATTTACACTCCCACCAACAGTGTAAAAGTGTTCCTATTTCTCCACATCCTCTCCAGTGTCTGCAGTCTCCAGATTTTTTAATGATCACCATTCTACCCAGCATGAGATGGTATCTCAATGAGAACCACCTTGTTGCTAAGTGCCCACAACCACCACCTGCAGGTCACGCCCTGGTGCTGAGAGCTAGGGTCTGAGCAGTCTAGAAGAGTGAAACATGTGAACACAGCAAGTACCCAGTGGGAAGTCTGAGATCGTGGAGCTCATGATGGGTTATGCAGGCCATGAGCCCAGGCAAAATAAAGCTGCGCACATGTGCCTGTGTACACGTGTGTGTGTGGGAGTGTGTACATGTGTGCTTATGCATGTGTCAGGGTAAACATATTAAACCTTCTGCCTGACACCGGCACCCAGAACTGACCAGAAAGAACCAAAATGGCAGAGTAATCATCAGAGACAAAACTGCCATTGGTTTCCTAAGAGTCGTCCAAGTCTAAAAAGCACAGAATCTCTGCAGAGTGAGTACCAGCTCAGAGTCGTCCGAGTCTAAAAAGCACAGCGTCTCTGCAGAGTGGGTACCAGCTCAGAGTCGTCCGAGTGTAAAAAGCACAGCATCTCTGCAGAGTGGGTATCAGCTCAGAGTCATCCGAGTTTAAAAAGCACAGCATCTCTGCAGAGTGGGTACCAACTCAGAGTTCGGGATCAGAGACAGCAGGATTTACACCTTGTCCATGACTAACTCACCTTGTGACCCCAGACTTACCTCTTCAAACCTTACTTTTCCCCTCTGTAAATGAGACAGGTAATGATACCTCTCTCAGAGCAGAGGCATTAAATAAGATGCCACAGATTAAATGTGCAGCTTGGCGTCTGACATAGTGCACTTGTTCTAAAATAGTATTAGGTATAACTGTTCTCTGCTGTTTATTTTAAAATAAACTTTATTTTTATAAAAATTTTAGATGCATAGAAAACCTGAGCAGACAATACAGGAGTTCCCAACGACCCCGCCGCACCTGCTTTCCCTCACTGTTAACAGCTCACTCCAGTGTGGTACACTTGTTACGATGAATGAACCAGTATTGACATATGGTTATGAACTGATGTGCAGAGTTCATTCACATTTCCGCAGTTCTTTTTCACCCGTGTTCTTTTTCTGTCCCAGGACACCACACTGCATTAAGTTGTCACATTTCCTTAGGTTCCTCTTGTCTGTGATCGTTTCTCAAATTTTCCTTGTTTTTGATGACCTTGACAGTTTTGAAGAGTACTGGCCAGATGTTTTGAAGAGTATCTCACTCGTGTAATTTGCTGGCACTTTTTCTTACAGCTAGCCTGGGTTACAAGTTTTGGGGAGGAAGAGCGCAGAAGTCAGTGCCATTCTCATCGGGTCATTTCCAGGGCACCTGCTGTCAGCAGAGCCCATCACTGTTGATGCTGCCCCTGGTCTTCTGGCTGAGATAGGGCTTGTCAGGTTTTTCTCTGTCAAATTACGGTTTCCCCCTCGGTTCCATGGTGTATGCTCAGAAGGAAGTCGTCATGAGCAGCTCCTACTTAACACGTGGACAATAACGCTGCATACAATATCTGGAATTCCTCTGCGTGGGATATTTTTCTCTTCTCATTCATTAATTTATTTATGAGTTTATTTTTGTCTGCATGGAATTGTGGATATTTATTTTATGTCTTATATTTTAGGGGATCGTAATCTAATATGGCTTACTTTTGTTGCTTAAACTGTTCCAGCTTTAGTCTTTGGCAGCTCTCTGATTGGTTAGTTCCCGTTCCTGTCAGTGTATGTGTTGGGGGTTATTCTATTGCTCTTCCTGGCACTACAAAACATTCTAGGCTCACACTGTATACTTCCTGTCTTAGTTCTACAATCAGCCATTTCTCCAAGGAGCCACAGTTCTTTTCACTGAAGAATGATATTTTAAACCAAGTTCTGAGAAGGATGTATGCTCGTTGCTTTTGGAAAGACATTTATTTATGCTCTCTTAGCTGACAGAACAAGGAAGTAGTGGGTGCATGTGTGTGTCTGTCTCCATCTATATGGAGCTGATCATGCATTCTTACTGTTGTCTCTGGCTCTAATCCATTATCACATGGGTAATTCTAATCTTTTCTTACTTACATGTAAGCCCTGCTCTTAACAGTGAGAAAATTGGCCCCCACCCTCTGTCATCCAGTTCTTCATTGTTTAATTCTGGTTCAAAAATATAGAAGTATTATAACTGTTAACCAATAACCCAACAGGAAAATCTTTATCAATGAGTGCACAGTCTCCTGAGCGGTTGCTTTTCCCTTTAAATTTATGGACTCCACTTATTTCCAGAGTTCTTTAGGTCAGTAACTCAACCCCTCAGTGAAGTGGTTTCAACATTTGTAACACAGTTGGAACCTTTTTTCCCATTCTGCTTCCGTCCTGGTATCCCACGATCTCTCAATGATTTTTTAAAAAATTATGCATTCAGATGCACTCTTTGTGCTCCAAAATTCCATGGATTTTGACAAATGCAACATCTTCTTCATTCACCATTACAGCATCAAACAGAAGCGTTTCTGTGCTTCACTAACTCAGTCCTCCCCCGTCTCATTCCACACCCTTGTCAGCTACTCATCTGCTTGCCATCTTCACATTTTTTTTTTTCTAGAATATCGTATAATTGAAATCAGAAAGTAAGTAGCCTTTTCAGGATGGCTTCTTTCACTAAAAATACGCATCTAAAGTTCCTTTCTGTCTTTTGAAGCCGGGCGATTCATCTCTTTTATTGCTGAGTAATATGCTATTGCATGAGTGCAGCATAATTTGCATAGCTATTCACCTGCTGAAGGACAGCTTGGTTTCTTCTAGTTTTGTGGTGATTATGAATAAAGCTGCTCTAACATTTCTTTGTAGGTTTTCGTGTAGTCATAAATTCTCAAATCTATTGGGTGAATGTTAGGAGCAGAATTGCTGGATCATATGGTAAGAGTATGTTTAGCTTCGTTAGAAAACATCACACTGCCTTCCAAAGTAACATTTGTATTCTCATCAGCAGTGAATGAGAGTTCCTGCTCCTCTAGACCCTCACCAGCATTTGCTATTGTCTGTTTTGTTTTGTTTAAACCATTCTGATGTGTATTTACTATCTTATTGTTGCTTTAACTTTCACTTTCATAGAACAAATGATGTCAGACATATTTTCTTCCATATGCTTATTTGTTATCTATATATCATCTTTAGTGAGGGGTTAAGAGCGCCGTTGGCATTTATTTAAGTTGGGTTGTTTGTTAATAATAATAATAACTTTAGATATAAATCCTTTATGTGATATATGTTCTGCAAGTATTTACTCTGTTTATAGCTTGCCATTTCATTATTTTATCAATATGTTTTAATTTTAATAAAGTCTAACCTATCAATTTTTAATGGATTGTACTTTGGGTGTTACAGATAAAAGTTCATTGCCACACCTAGGTAGCATGGACTTTGTCCTATATTTTCTTCTCAAAGTGTTATAGTTTTGCCTTCTACATTTAGCTTTAGTATCCATTTTCAGCTACATTTTGTGAAATACGTAAGACTTCTCTCTAGATTCATTGTTATTTTGCATGTGGATGTCCTACAAATTGCTTCAGCATCATTTGTTTAAAAGATTGTCTTTTCTTCATTGAATTGCCTTTGTTAAAAGATTGGTTGGCTTTATTTTTGTATATTGTTTTCTGAGTTAATCCATCCTGTTCCATTAACATATAGATCTATTCTCTCTAATATCCGGCTGTCTTGATTTCTTCATGTATTCAGTCAGCTTTGAAGTTAGGTGATGTCAGGTCTCAAACTTTGTTGCTCTTATTCTTTCTCCTCCTCTCATCCTCCCCCTCCTCCCCTCTTTCTCCGCCTCAGGTCAAAAATTGACACCTTAAAATATTGAATCATCCAATATCTGAACATAGACTCTCTCTGCATCTATTTGATCTTTATTTCTTTTGTCAAAGCTTTATAGTTTTCCACATAGATATTATGTATCAAGTTTTTTGGTTTTTGTTTGTTTTTATTTCTTTATGTTTTTTTCTTTTTCTTTTTTTCTTTTTTTTTTTTTTTTGAGCTGGAATTTCGCTCTTGTTTGTTGCAAAAGCTGGAGTGCAATGGCAAAATCTTGGCTCACTGCAACCTCCACCTCCTGGGTTCATGCGATTCTCCTGCCTCAGCCTCCCAAAGTGCTGGGATTACAGGCGTGAGCCACCGTGCCTGGAAAAATTATGTATACAGTTTTTACAATTTGTACCTAAGTTTTCTTTTTTGAGGGGAGAGACTTTCTATTCTACATGGCATTGTGTTTTAATTTAAAATTCTAATTGCTCATCTCTGGTAAATAAAAAAGCAAAGAACTTTGGTGCATTATCCCTGTTATTTTATGATCTTTCAATACTTGCTCATTAGTCCCAGGAACTTTATTGTGTATTTGTTGAGATTTTCTGCATAGGCAACCATGTCATTCCTAAACAAAAGACAGTTTTACTTATTTCTTCCCAATATTTTTTATTTCTTATTCTTGTCTTATTGTACTAGCTAGGACTTCCAACACTATGTTCAATAGGAGTGGTGAGAGGAGACAGACTTCCCTCACTCCCAATCTTAGGAGGAAAGAACCCCATTTCTCATCATTGATCATGATATTAGCTGTAGGTATTTTGTAGATGTCTTTACCAAGTTGAGAAAGTTTTTCCCTATTTCTAATTTAATGATTTTTTTATCTTGAATGGGTATAAAATTTTGTCAAATGCATCTGCTGCATTCATGATATGATCTTTCTTCTTTATAGCTTGTTGATGGGAGTGTATTATACTAATTTGTTTTCAAATATTGAAACAGTATTTCAAATTTGAAATAAACCCCACTTTGTCATGGTGTATGATTATTTTTTACACATTGTTGGATGTGATTTGCTATTGTTTTGGGAATAAGTTTTGCATCTATATCATAAAAGATGTCATCCTGTGACTTTCCTCTCTTGAAACACTGCCCTGGTTTTGGTAAGAGCATAGCATTGTTCTCAGGGAACAAGGGGGAGATTCTCCCTCTGCTTCTATTTTCTGGGAGAGATTGTAAAGATTTTCTAAAATTACTTCTTATATTTTGGTAGAATTTACCAATGGAACCATCTGGGCCTGATGGTTTATTTTTGGATTAATTATTGATTCAATGTCTTCAATAATTTTAGGCCTATTCAAATTGTCAATTTTTTCTTGTTTGAGTTTGTGTCTTTCAAGGGATTGGTCCATTTCATCTAACTTATTTTAATTATGAACATAGAACTGTTAATAATATTTCCTTTTATCTTTGTAACATCCCTGGGATCCATAATAATGACTCCGCTTTCATTTCTGATGTTTGTAATTTTTGTCCTCTTTCTTTTTATGTTAGTTGGGCTGGCTAGAGGTTTACCAATTTTAATGATGTTTTCAAAGAGCTGGCTTTTGATTTTTTAAAATTTTCTCTATTGATTTCTTGCTTTTAATTTTATTAATTTCAGTTATAATTGTTACAAATTTTCTTTTGCCTGTTTTAGGCTTAAGTTATCTTTGCTATTTAGTTTTCCAAGGTAGAAGCTACAATTATTGACTTTAGAGTTGTTTTCTTTTCTAATGTGCACTTAATACTATTTATTTCCCTCTAAGTGTTGCTTTTACTGCATTCCACAATTTTTATGTTATATTTTAATTTTCACTTAGTTCAAAATATTTCACATTTCTCTTGAGATTTTTATTTGACCCACATGTTATTTAGAAGTACATACTTAATCTTCAGTTATTTTGACAATTTCCATGTATCTTTCTGCTACTGATTTCTACTTTAATTCCACTATGGTCTGCAAATATATTTTATATGATTTCTATCTTTTTAAATGTGTTATTACGTATGTTTTATGACCAAGAATGTGATCTATTGTGGTGAAGATTCCATATGGGCTTAAAAGCATGCTATTTTCTGTTATTAGATGAAGCATTCTATAAATGTCAATTCGATCAAATTGATAGTTCATGGACTCTTAACTATATCTTTACTGATTTTCCTGTTGGCTTGATCTATATAAACTTTAAACTTAATCTATAATCTATAAACTTTAATATTCCTGAAAGAGGAATGTTAGTCTCAAACTATAATAGTGTATTTTTCCATTCCTTCTTGAAGTTTGATCAGTTTTGCCTCATGCATTTTGATGTTCTGTTGTGAGATGTATTCACACCTTTGTCACAATATAATTTCCCTTTTCTATCTGAAAATGGTTTTCTGTTCAGACCTCTGCTTTGTCTGAAATCAGTATCACCAACTTTCTTTTGCTTAGTTGCATGTTACAGTCTTCTTTATACCTTTACATGTAACATATCTGTCTCTCTATATTTAAGGTAGGTTTCTTACAGGCTGTTCATGGTTGAGTTTTGTTTTTTTAACCACTCTATTTGTCTCTTAATCAGTGTATTTAGACCATACACATTCAAAATGATTATTGATACAGTTGTTAATATATACTATGCCTATAACTATTTAAATAGTTTCTTATGTTCTTGTTTTTGCCTCCCTTGTTGTCTTTGGATTTCCCTAGGGATACCTTCTTAAATAGAGTCTATTTCTCTTAGCTCTTTCTACTGCAATTCACCCCTATGATACTGGATCTCTGTTGATGTAACAAGGAAATGTGGGGAAGAGGGTGCATTCTATAATCTTGTAAGATGTCTTCTAGTGGGCTTATGTCTCTGAGCTTCACCATTGTAGGCTTTTATTTACTTCAGACTACCCAGGTGACACAAGAAAGCTAGGGGGCCCAAAGCAAGTTAATGCCCTCCCCTCAGGTGGGATTAGGTTCTAGTAAAGTCTTTTCTCCTGAAATATAGCCTTGTTTCATGGATAATACTTAGGTTTATTTCAAACTGGTTACTTTTTCCCTCTGTGTCAAAGTCATGAGGGTTTTTTTTTTTCTCTTGACTGTGGGAACTTAGGTTCCTGGAGATAAAACCAATTAAAGTGTGCGCTCTACCCTGACTACAGCTCCCAGAGTCTCTGAGTCTCTAATTTCTGTGCTCCCCCACCCTGACTACAGCTCCCAGAGTCTCTGAGTCTCTAATATCCGTGCTCCCCACCCTGACTACAGCTCCCAGAGTCTCTGAGTCTCTAATATCTGTGCTCCCCCACCCTGACTACAGCTCCCAGAGTCTCTGAGTCTCTAATATCCGTGCTCCCCACCCTGACTACAGCTCCCAGAGTCTGAGTCTCTAATATCTGTGCTCCCCACCCTGACTACAGCTCCCAGAGTCTCCGAGTCTCTAATATCCGTGCTCCCCACCCTGACTACAGCTCCCAGAGTCTCTGAGTCTCTAATATCCGTGCTCTCCACCCTGACTATAGCTCCCAGAGTCTGAGTCTCTAATATCTGTGCTCCCCACCCTGACTACAGCTCCCAGAGTCTCTGAGTCTCTAATATCTGTGCTCCCCACCCTACTACAGCTCCCAGAGTCTCTGAGTCTCTTCCTCTCCCCCCTGACTACACTCCCAAGTCTCTGAGTCTCTCAATGTCAGACTAGTCCACTCTCAGCCTCCAGTGAGTCATCAAAATTATAATTTAAGTCTTTCTGCCCAGCTTTAGCTCCAGTGTTTTCTGCCCTTGGGATGTTGATTCCTGTACTCATCTGCCTCTCCAGATTTCAGAGCAGCAGCTTGTTTTGTAACCTCAGTTCCATGATGGGTCCAATAAAGTAATTGACTTACTTTGTTCAGCTTTTCCTTGTTCAAATTCCATATTCTTTAAATGTCACAGTTTAACCCAGAGTTCCTATCTGCGATTCTTAATGATTTCCACTGGAAAGCACCATTGCTGAGGATGGTAGAGGGCATCAGCCCCTTACTGCATCTGGGCCAGGCTTTGATCAATGCTGAAAGCCTCTGCTGGACCCGGCATCTTTTACAGAAGCAATGGAAGTTGGTAACTCATTTTCACTGCATAGTAGTGATCAGAATCTAGTGCTGACAAGACCTGAAGGAGCTGCCTTAGAAAATACCACTTGATAAACTGAATAAAGTGTTATTTAGCAACGGGAAGATAATTAGAAAGCAATTACTGAAACAAAAAGAAACCCTGAGTACACAAATAAACAATTAGAATCCAGCCCAAATTTATAGTCAGGGTTAGAGACTGTGTTTTAATACCTGTGTGGCAGGAGCACATTAGAAAATCCAAATTAATGCTTAATTTGCACAACTGACCTACCTATTATTGAAATATGACTAGATATCTAATTGCCTTATGTAATCAGAGAAGGCTGCAGGTGCTTTTCTCTTCATTATATTTCAAGAAAATGCAACAGAAAAAATTTTATTGCATTTTTACCAGAGCACCTAAAGCTACATCTCTTACACATTACTGAGGATGCTTTTGAGATAAGAGCCATGCAAGTGAAAAGGTAGCATTTTATCCCGCTGTGTTTGTGTTTGCCACATGCCTTCTTGCCCAGTATAAGTCGGATCTTGAAGGACAGGGGATGCTGTAGGGACAACTCCTAGCCAGTGGCATCGCTGCTTGGTTGCCTTTTTGTGCTCTGGGGGAGTCCACTGTTTGAATCTCCAAGTGCCACATTTTCCCCAATCAATCGCTGTCATCCCATCCCGGGCTTTTTCCTCCAAGGCCCAATTCTTCTTTCAGACCTGGGCGTGACCCAAGCTAGGAGTGGGGAGGCTCCCTGGCTTTGTCCCAGGTCCTTTCTCTCAGTAGAAAAGCTTTAAGCCTGAGCCTCCAGGTCATCATCTGGAAACTGTGGGCAATCAGGGGGTTTCAGCCATGGTGGCTGCTCAATACACCCTTTGGAGACCCTGAAACCACCCTGGAGGGAGGGTGAGTCAGGAAGCAAAAGTATAAATTAGGAAATATTAGAAAATTAGAAAATTCAGGTGGCATTATTACGCTTGTGGAGAGTGAGTTTGTGGTAGGGCATGTGCGTGTATGTGTATCATATGTGTATATGCATGTGTGTATGTATGTGCATGTGCCCACACATGTATGAATCTGTGTGCGTGTGTGTATTCATGTGTGCGTGTGTGCACATGTGTGAGTCTGGTGCATGCATGGTCATGTGCACATACATGTGTGTGCACATTTGTATCTGTGTGCGTGGATGTTCATGTGTGTATGTCTGTGTGTATGTGTGCTGTGTGAGTATGCATGTGTGTGTGTGTGAGACAGAGTGTATGTCTGTGATTATGTTCATTTTGATTAAAGAATTACCTGGGGCTGCTCATTTGAACAAGATATAAATTACACAGTCATCCTTCATTGCCTCCAGTTTTCCAGCTTGAACTGGGAAGCTCTGATCTGGGTTCTCGGGAAAGAGATAGGAAGAGTGCTGGGTTCCCAGGGCTTAACCAGGCACCCTCCGCTTCCAGAGACAGAGAGTCAGAGCAGCACTAGCTCCCTTAAGCTGCTAGAATGTTCTCTGTGGACTATTAAATCTCACTCCCGGTGGGAGATGGCTGATAGTCTTGCAAGCCACGTGGACATGATGCAGCCAGCCGAAGGTCTGTATTTTTCTTGCTGGCTTACTCATCATGTAACACGGTATCTGCTGGTGTTGATAGGATCCCTGACAAATATTGTCCCCATCATCCCTTAGGCACAATTCTGGTTAGATCCCACTGGCATGTCACTGGGAGCTCCAGTTGGTTGGGGAAAGTCCCTTTGGAAGATTTTTATAACTTCCTCTGGCTTGTAGGCTTCACGTAACCCTGTCCTCAGCAGCATGAAGCCCTCACAACTTGTATAACTTCGTGTGAGGACCCTGTGGTCACACCCTGCATCTCTCCCCCAGTGCTACCTCAAAAAGCACAAAGTCACACAAGTTGTGTGCAGCTCATTAGAGCTCAGGGCCAGTTTGCCTGTGATTAAAATAAAAGTGGGTCCATGGTAATGTTTTAAGTAGAACCAAGTTCACTAAAGAGCAATAGATAGAACGTTTCCCCAGCAAGGTACAGCAGATATTAGGACCTTTCTCATGAAGCCCAGCTTCTGCAATCCTGGGAAGAACAAGGTTTGCCTTGTTGGGCTACAAAGCTGTGGGAAAGACAAAACGAGGCCTGCAGGACCAGCTGTATCACTTACAAGACCCAGTGTAAAAAAAGATCTTTTCAAAAGATATTACGAATTGCAGTGTGGCAATTCCTCAAACACCTAAAGACAGAAATACCATTCGACCCAGCAATCCCATTACTAGGTATACACCCAAAGGAATATAAATCATTCTGTTATAAAGACACAGCCATGTGTATGTTCATTGCAACCCTATTCACAATAGCAAAGACATTGAATCAAACTAAATGCCCATCGGTGATAACCTAGATAAAGAAAACATGGTACATATATACCATGAAATACTATGCAGCCATAAAAAGAACAGGAGCATGTCCTTTGCAGGAACATGGATAGAGCTGGAGGCCATTATCCTTAGCAAACTAACATGGGAATAGAAAACCAAATGCTGCATGTTCTCCCTTGTAGGCAGGAGCTAAATGATGAGATACATGGACACATAAAGGAGAACAGCACACATGAGGCCTAGGCTTAATACCTGAGTGATGAAATAATCCACACAGCAAACCCCTATGACTCCAGTTTACCCATGTGACAAATCTGCACATGCACCCCGGAACTTAAAATAAAAGTTAAAAAACAAGAATTGCAAGTCGGCAGCAACAGAACATTAAACTGCATGCAGGTGCTTCTGAGTGCCAGGCCTGTGACAGCGCTGGGCACAGGTCCGTGAAGCTAGCCCTTCATGTAGACTTTCTGCCCTCTCCCCCGCAGACTGGTGCATGTGGGTGGGTATGAGTGCATGCAGATGTGTGATTGTGTGTGTATGTGTGTGTGTGTGTGTAAGATATGAGGTGTGTGTGACTGTGGGGCATTAGATGGGTATGAGTGCATGCAGGTGTGTAATTATGTGTGCCTGTGCATGTGCAGGTGTGTGTGGGGGGTGGGTCAGTTGCCGAGAGAGCGCAACGGTGCACCTGCGTGGCTCCCCCGATGGGAAAGTGACCTCAACAGGTACTGCAAGATGAGCAAGACCCTCCCAAGGGAGAGGCAGTGTCTGGCCAGCCTGTGGGGAGGAGACAGAGGACCAGGAAGATGACACCTAAGGCAAGGTCAGAGTCCAGCCAACCTGCGGGGAGGGTATGTAGGATGGAGTGGGGTGGGGGAGCGGCATAGACCACCCCCCATGAGCAGGACCCACGTCTGTCAGAGAAGTGGGGCTGTACCCATGAATACTGAAAGCCCTGAGAAGGTCGGGTGGGGGTGATTAGAGGCCCCAGAGCTCAGGCGGGGATTGGGCCGGGGGTAGAGGGCAGAGAAGACGCAGGAGGCACTTTGGCAGGGGCCTCAAGTCAGAATCCCCCCCAGGGTTCCCCACCCTATGTGGGCAAAGAAAGGTGAGGCCTGCTGTGCTGTGACCAGGATGCAGCAGGGGTGGCTTGTGAATGTGATTGTGTGTGCACCTAGGTATGAGCAGGGCTCCCACCCTCCTCACTTCCGTATGCTCTGCCCCCTCCCATCCATGAACCCTCTCATCCCCAGCAGTGTTTGGGGGGGGCCCTTCCCTTCAGCCACATTGCAGGCGCACGTTTATTTCTTGTTGAGAAAACAGGCCACATAGTTATAATTGAGCAGTGTGCATATGGCTTAAGTTTTAAGTTATAAAAGAATTCTAATTTTTTAAAAACTTTTACATTTCTGTGTTCAAATAATGTGGTTATACATGATTATGGAAATACATTTTAAAAATCCTATTATTTTAACACAGCTGTGACTTGTTTTGCGTTTCTGTTCTATGTGTGCACCCCACAAAGCTGTAATCATGGTGAATAGGTAATTGTGAGGCTTTGTTTTGTGTTTTGCATGATTTTGTGTACATTTTTTATATTGTGACACTTTTATGTTATTTAAAATAAAATATACTCATATATAAACATATGTTCAACACAAACATATCGACAACATAAAAATGCATAACGCTACCGACATTCTGAAAAATCTCCATCCGCACTTTGGAATAGGTCCTTTCAGGGTTCTCTGCATAAACACTCACATGTATTTAAAAGTGGGATCTTGCTGTTCATGCTATTTTAAAGTCAGTTATGTTTACATGTGTATACATACATGCACACACCCACATGGAAGATTTTACTGTGTGAAAAAAATACTGTTATAATACCACATTCTAGGTATGTAATAAATATTAAATGATTTGTATAATACATTCAAGTTTCAGGCATCTTTTTTTTGAATAATTTATTTATTTTACTTTAGGTGCATACCATATCTGGCATTTCTCCCCATGTTATCCCTCCCCACCCCCCATTGTCTCTCCCCTACCCCCCCCAACTGTCCCCTGTGTGTGATGCTCCTCTCCCTGAGTCCACATGTTCTCGTTGTTCAACACCCACCTATGAGTGAGAACATACTATGCTTGGCTTTCTGTTCTTGGGTCAGTTTGTTGAGAATGATGGCTTCCAGACTCATCCAAGTCCCTACAAAGGACACGAACTCATTGTTTTTTATGGCTGCATAGTATTCCATGGTGTATATGTGCCACATTTTCCCTGTCCAGTCTATCATTGACGGGCATTTGGGTTGGTTCCAGGTCTTTGCTGTTGTACACAGGGCTGCAATGAACATACGTGTGCATGTGTCTTTATAGTAGAACGATTTATAGTTCTTTGGGTATATATCCAATAGTGGGATTGCTGGGTCAAATGGAATTTCTATTTCTAGATCCTTGAGGAATCGCCACACTGTCTTCCACAATGGTTGAACTAATTTACACCCCCACCAACTGTGTAAGAGTGTTCCTATTTCTCCACATCCTCTCCAGCATCTGTTGTCTCCCGATTTTTTAATGGTTGCCATTCTAACTGGCATGAGATGATATCTCAGTGTGGTTTTGATTTGCATTTCTCTAATGACCAGTGATGATGAGCATTTTTTCATATGTTTGTTGGCTTCAGATATGTCCTCTTTTGAAAAGTGTCTGTTCATATCCTTCACCCACTTTTGAATGGGGTTGTTTGTTTTTTTCTTGCATATTTGTTTTAGTTCTTTGTAGATTCTGGATAGTAGCCCTTTGTCAGATGGGTAGATTGCAAAAATTTTTTCCCATTCTGTTGGTTGCCGATTGACTCTAATGATGGTTTCTTTTGCTGTACAGAAGCTCTGGAGTTTAATTAGATCCCATTTGTGTATCTTGGCTTTTATTGTCAATGATTTTGGTGTTTTAGTCATGAAGTCCTTGTCTATGCCCATGTCTTGGATGGTTTTGCCTACGTTTTCTTCTAGCGTTTTTATGGTGTTAGGTTTTATGTTTAAATCTTTGATCCATCTGGAGTTAATTTTAGTGTAAGGTGACAGGTAGGAGTCCAGTTTCTGCTTTCTGCACGTTGCTAGCCAGTTTTCCCAACACCATTTATTAAACATGGACCAATGGAACAGAACAGAGACCCCAGAAGAAACACCACACATCTACAACCATCTGATCTTTGACAAACCCAGCAAAAACAAGCAATGGGGAAAGGACTCAGGCATCTTTTAAAGACAGGGCTAAGGCTGCATTCGAACTCCCGGGGCTCAAGTGATCCTCCCATATCAACTTCCTGAGAAGCTTGGACTGCAGGCAGTTGTCATTCTGCCTGTGCTATGTTTCAGGGCATTTAAACTTTTTCCTTCCCTCCCTCTTTCCCTTTCTCTCCCCTTCCTCCCTCTCTTCTTCCTTTATTTCTTTTTCATTTGAGTACTATAATTGTTTTTGAGGAATAATTTTATAGCCTATATTTTGTGTAATTGCTCAATTGTTCTTAGGAGAGATCATCAGAATCAGAATTGTTAGGTTAAAGGCTATATACATTTAAATATTTAATACAAATTTGTCAAACATTTGCAAGACATTTGTGATAATTTACATCTTCTCCAGAAAGGCATATGAATTTTCCCATAAACTTTCCAAATATAGACAGTATCCTGTTCGTAATTACTGTCAATTTGACAAGAAAGAAAAATAATGCCTTATTGTTTGAAGTTGTATTTCTTTAGCTTTTAGTGAGGTTGAATTTTTGACGATGTGCATTGAATATTTTGTTTATTTGGTTTTGTTGATTGCTTTTTCAATAGCTTGGAGCATTCATTTGGAGAACACATATATCATGGCTAAAATATTAGGCTGGGCATCAACCAGACCTCTGTCACGATCTCAGATCCACCAAGCTGTGAAAGCCTGGGCGAGTCACTTCACCTTTCTATGATAATAGCTTCTACCCCAACAGGATCTTGTGAAGATCTAACGGGATAATACAGTATCTGCAGAGTATAGCATACAGTAAGCCCTAAATAAATATCTGTTTATTTTATGGGATTTTTATTAAAGTATAACACGAATGCAAGAATTGTGCAAAAAGTCTAAGTGTACAGCATGAAGAATTCCAAAACAGATTGTATCCATAGCAACTGGATCACAAAATAAGCACTGCTGGAATTCAGAAGCCCCTGGCAGACCCATTTCAGCCACTCAGACTCCCCCGGGGGGAACCACTGTCCCAACCATCATAGAATGGTTTTGCTTGTCATCAGGGGTTCTATAAATGGATTCTAGATGATTCCCATCCTCCATTGCTGCCAAGTGCCAGCACTCTTGTGACAGCTTTGCCACTGTCTCAGCCCAGGCATGGGGCTTCAGAATCCATCTCAGCTCTGGACCCACCAGTCACCTGGGCTCCAGCCTCAGTGATTCAAGTCATGACAGCCATTTGAGTCTCTGGGGAAACAAACCATCCCCCCTGACCCAGGGTCATACACAGCAGCTGCTGTTTGTACCACTGAGTCTGGGGTGGTTTGCTCTGCAGCGACAGGTAACTGAGCAGGGTAGAGCTGGACATCCTCTTAGGGCCTCTAACGGGCATGGGAGTTAGGCAGAGCCATCGCTCCTGCATGTTCTGGTGAGAACACTCAGAGTCCCAGTAGGAGTTAAGACACACTGATGTCGAAGAATGTGTAGCCTTATTTTAAAACTGCCGCCACCATGTTTACTGTTTTGTGCCTGGCTTCTTTCACTCAACATGATGCTTGTAGGACCCATCCAAGGCAGGGGGAGTTGAAATTTGCTCATTCTTCTTGCTGTGTAATCTTTCACTGCCTGCATGTAGCACACTTCATTCAACCATTCTACTGCCAGTGGATGTTTGGGTGATTTCCAGTTTGGGGTGCATTCTGGGAATAGTCCTGAGTGTGCTGGGACTGTCCCATCCACATCATGGCTGTGCATGCACACACATTGCATGTGAACACCTAAGAAGAGGATTGCTGCATGTTGTGGAGCACACCAGGTCAGCATTTGTGGGCACGATCAAACTGCCTTGCAAAATGGTGAAAATGGTGGCACCAATTTACCCTCCAACAGATATGAGGAGGGCCCTGCCTCTCACCCTCGCTGACATGGTTTGGCCTGGGCTTCCACTCACAGCCTTTCTCGTGTGTGTGTTTTGATATCCCATTACGGTTTAATCTGCGTTTTTCAATGACTACTGAAGTGGAACACTTTTTCAACATCAATTTGGATGACCATTTTTGTGAAGGACACGGTCAAGTTTGGGATTCTTTTTTTAAATTGGTCTGCCTGTCTTTCTGTGGTGACGTAGGTAGAAGTGGTTGATGGTGTTCTAAGGGTGAGTCTTTGAATACACGCATTGTGAATACTGTCAGTATCCTCACCTGCATTGCAGCTGGGCTTTTCGCTTTCTTAGTGGAATCTTTTGAGAAAGAGAAGTTTCTTTTTTTAAAACAAGTTTTAATGTCGTCCCATTTATATACCTTTTTATTTGTGGTCAATGCCTATTGTTTCTTCTACGTTTAAGAAATCTTTACCTACTCCAAGGCCTTGAATATTTTATTCTGTTATCTTCCGAAAGCTTTATTGTCTTATCTTTCACATTTAAATCTCTGTTCTATTGGAGGTTTGTGTAACTAAAATAATGCAGGGGTCAAGATTCATTTTTTCCCCTTGGAAATATCCAGTGGACCCATCATTATTTCCTGAAATGACCAGCCTTTCCCCCACTTCATTGCAGTTTAACCTTTATTATAGTCAGATGGATGTATACAGCCAGGACTGCCTCTGGGCTCGCCATTGCTGTCTCTGTTCTTCTTTCTATGACACAGTGTCTTAGTAACTATTGCTTTATGTCTCAATGTTTGGTAATATAAATGCCTCAGGTTTTAACATTTTTCTTTGTTTCCTTCATTTGCTATTCTTAATGCTTTGCATTTTTCTATAAATTATTTAGAATAAAATAGTTAATTCACACAAAAAATGTGCTGGCGTTGTAGATGAGAGTTCATATTGTAACATTTTTCCAGTCACAGGGAATCTGGGGATGGGATTGGCAGAGAGAAGCCTATCAGGTTATTACAATAGCAGTCTCTTTTGTTTTCTTTGTAACAGTCTGCTTCTATCACAGCATGTTTAACATGATTTTGAAAACAAATTGAAGATCTCATAGGTTCATTTGTACATCCATGTGCACCACTAGGTCTGTGGTTTTGGGGTGTATGTATATGTTTCCTCCAGTTTGGGGGAAGCATTTCTCCATTGAACCAAAGATATGGAATCAGCCTAGGTGCCCACCAATGGTAGACTGGATAAAGAAAATGTGGTACATACACACCATGGAACACTACACAGCCCTAAAAAAGAATGAGATAATATCCTTTGCAGCAACATGGATGGAGCTGGAGGCCATTATTCTAAGCAAACTAATGCAGGAGCAGAAAACCACATACTGTGTATTCTCCCTTATAATTGAAACCTCAACATTGAGTACACAAAAAAAGGAACAGTAGACACCAGGGTCTACTTGAGTGCGGAAGGTGGGAGGAGGGTGAGGAACAGAAGACTACCTATCTGGTACCAAGGCCACCACCTGGGAGACAAAATAATCTGTACACCCAACTCCCATGACAAGCTATTTATCTGTACAACAAATCTGCACATGTACCCCTGAAACTAAAATGAAAGTTAAAAAAAAACAGAATACAGTATTGTCTCTTTCCATTAGCTTATATTGATAATTTTCAAGAAGATGTTTAGCAATCAATAATTTTCATATTTTTAAACAAAAATCTGGGAATTATAAAAGTATTTGGCAGGTAACTCTTTCTGAAAATGGTATTATCTATTAGTAACAAACGCCCACTGAATGAATGCCTTCTCTGTGCAGAGCCTGCTGAGCATGACTGGTGGTACCCAAATGCACAGTAACATATTACTGTCATTGATATGGCTACGCTTTGTGTCCCCCACCTGAGTCTCATCTGGAATTATAGCTTCCATAATCCCCAAGAGTCATGGGAGGGGAAGAAATGGGACATAATTGAATCGTGGGGCAGTTACCCCATGCTGTACTTGTGATGGTGAGCGAGTGCTCAGGAGATCTGATGGTTTTATAAGGGGCTATTCTCCCTTTGCCTGGCACTTCACCTTCCTGATGCCATGTGAAGAAGGACATGCTTGCTTCCCCTTCCGCCATGACTGTAAGTTTCCTGAAGCCTCCAAGCCCTGCAAGGAAAGGCAAAAAGCATAAATTGTGAGTCAATTTATTCTCTTTCCTTTATAAATTACCCAGTCTTGGACAGTTGTTTATAGCAATGTGAGAACAGACTAATACAGTCATCTTCTAGAAATTTCCATGTTATAGGGGTGATGCACATATACAACCTACATATAAATATACATGCACACACATACGCATGCACTCACATTTACACCCACACATATACAGCTAGACATACATACACACATACAGACACACGTGCACACTCACAATACAACCACACACATACCCTTGCACATACATAGCTCTAACATAAAAGAGAGAATGATCAGTGGGGGATGTCTGCATAGGGCCTCTTGGGAGCTGCAGAATGGGCACCACGTGACTGCTGTAACGATGCCTTTAGTTTCTTGCCGAGGTCACTGCTTGGGGTCAAGCACACCCTAGATTTTGGACAGCCTTCTGGGCACCCTGCCAGTTGTCGAGAGGCCTGAGCTTAGGATCTCCAAACCACAGATATGGGCTCCTGTTCTACCACTGCTCATTTAGTGACCAGGAGTGTGTTAAATGTCTCTGATTCTTAGTTTCTTCACCTGGATAATGGAGGCAATGATTCAAGAAGTCAATGTCGGTGGAACCTAAAATCAAATGGAGACCCTGCACAAGCACTTTGTCATCTAGGGAAAGGGCTGAGGGATTCTTAAATAGCATGTAAATGGCAAATGTCACGGGACTTTTAAACAGAAACATAAAGACTCTTCACCACAAGAGGAAGCTTCTGACCGCGCCCCTTAATGCCGGCGTGTCCTCTGTACCTTCCCACACTCAGCTCCGAGTAGGGTTCTGACTCCAGCTGCACAGCCAGGAGCTCCCTGCATTGAAGGAGACCTGCTGCCTTGGGTGCTGCTGGTGCCAATGAAACTGGGCATTTCCTGGGACAGTTGTGACCCTCCTGACCAATGTGTTTGGCTGGAGCAGCAGCTGGAAAAGTGTTTTCTCTGTGGTTATGGCTCTCTCTGAGCAGAGCTACAGAAGGCAGCTGGCTCCACCCCAGGCTGCTCTGAGCATCTTCATCTCTGTGCCGCAGCGTGAGGGACCCACGTCTCATCTACAGAGATTGCTTTCTCCATGCGCTCTAAATGAAGCCCATCTGTCTTTCCTCCTCCCCCACACTGGAGCTCACATATTAGTTGTTCTGAAATGCTGATGCCTGACTTATGCAGGCTAGTGGCAAAGTGGATTTTAGTTTCCACTATCATAATGTTTCATTTAAAAAAACCACAGTATCTCAATGAAGAATGATGCTCCTGTCACAGATTTACCCTACACGGAAATTGTCTGCCCAGTGCCTCAGCTTGTGGAAAACACATGGAGTGTCTGGGGCTGCAGACGCATCGAGAGTGGTGAAGGGCTGGGAACTGCGGCAGGTGGAGGGCAGTCAGAGGATACCCACAGAGGCAGTGCTGCTTCCAGTGGGTTCTGCAGGAGTCAGCCCTTAGCTCCTGACACCAGGACGTGGGAGCACTGCCCAGGGGGTGCTGCCTGAAGAGTGCCCGTGGACAGTAGTGCTGGTCCCACATGGTAAGAGGCATCACCAAGTCTCCCCAGCACTCCTCCAGGAGCGCCTGGCTTAGAGCAGGTGCCCAGGATGTCTGTGCAGATCTGGTGATGACTGAGGAGAGGCAGGGTCTGCAGAGTCATCTGCAGTCGCTGACCCTGGGGTTCATGGCTGGTGTGATTCAGCCTCGGAAAGGATGGGTCTCAGTGCAAAAGCACCAAGGGGAATGGCAGCAGATTTCCATTTGTCTTGTCTGTCTGAGTATCATTCACAAGGAACTTGGAGTCTCGTTCCTCTCCCCATGAGCACTGAGCCCCTGGAGCCTGCTGTCCACCTTCACCGGGGCTTCCTTTTCATGAAGAGGGCGCTGGAGACAGCAGGCTTGGCCCAGCCTCCGTGCTGACACGCACCAACCCCGTTCCTCATCCCTTTCGCCTTCAGTGCAAGGAGGTCCCACCGCCCTCCCACAGTGCTGTTCTGAGGTTCCCATAGGGTCACAGATACTCACTCCCTACACAGAGCCGAGCACAGAGTATGCTCAACAGAAGGCAGCTACGGGGATGGTGATGACAATTGTGTGGCTTACTGATAGAGTGATTTGACCTGAGCATGTTTACTTCTTGTTTGCTTTTCTTCCAGCTTTATTGAGGTATACTGACAAATAAAAATTATATAAAATTAAGGTGTACAATGCGATGTTTTGATGTACATTCTCAGAGTGTGGTGCATTCCTTAACTCGTTCGGGTACAACAAAATGGTCACCCCAATCAAGCTAATCAACACATCCATCACCCCATGGAGTTACTGCCTTTGTAGCGAGAGCACTGAAGAAGAGTCTAGCAGATTTGGAGTGCAAAATTCAATGCTGTTCACCAGAGGCTCCTGCCTTGCATTCGGCTTCCAGATCTCCTCTGTCTCATCACTGAAAGTCAGGGCCCTGTAATCACAGCCTCCCTGTTTACCTCTCTCCTCATCGGCTGGAGTTGACTGATTCCAATTCCACACAGAAGTGAGATCAGGCAGGATGTGTCTTTCTGTGCCTGGGTTATTTCACTTAGTGTCATGTGCTCCAGGTCTGCCATGCTGCCACCAGTGGGAGGATCGCCTCCTTGTTTAAGGCTGTATCCTATTCCAACACCACATTTCCTTTGTCCACTCACCCATCGACAGACACGTAGGTTGTGTCCCCATCTCGGCTTTTGTGAAGACTTGAGCGTATCTGACTGGAATGACGGGGCCACACAGAAGGCACGGCGTGCTAAGTTTCTGACCATGCCGTGCCCAGGGAGTGCCTCTCACTCCTCTTCTGCAGGTGCTAGAAGCTACCTGGGCCCCAAAAATAAACCTCCCGGCCCTGGAGCCAACTCCAGGACAGAAGCTGTGGTCTCAGCAGCCACAGCGGCATCACCATGAGCACTCAGTCAACCAAGGGACCCTGGAACAGTAGCTCCTGAGTAGACAGCAGAGTTGCCCAGGTACAAAGAAATGTCAGGTAGATGTCTGCCAACAAACTTGCAGAAGACTCTTACCAAAGCTTTACTGAGAAATGAATAATGTTTTTGAATGTAAATGACAGACGACTCAGAAAGAAACATTATTAGCAGCTTTGTCTTGGCCAACTTTTGATTTAAACTTCTCTTTGATTTTTATAAGATTTCTCTTCCCTAAACAATAAGTGATAAACTGATAGTATCATTTACATGCAAATTAACGTGTGAACAATATCTATGACTTTTTATTTCTTGCCATTGAAAGTTTTTTAAAATAAATTGAGACTGATGACTTAAGTTATTTCATTTGGTTTCTTGGAAAACACAGGCACATAAAGAAGATAAAGGGAAGTCGGTTTTCTGCTGGTAGCGATACTGAGATGAGACTTTCCTCTTTTAATTTGAATTAAAGATAAATATTAAAATAGAATTAATTAATGTATAAGCAGAGATAATTAAAACAAATGTGGTCACTGAAGACTTTAACATTAAAATAAATTAGGTTCATGTAAAAGTTGGGCAACATTGAATAATATTGCATATTTAATCGGGGGCTCAGCTGAAATTGATTAAATATGCCCTTGAAATTAACTATTGATCATTTTTTAACTGGTTGAATGTAACCGACTTTATTTACCTATAGGGTTTCAACTGAATTTCATAACTTACACAATTTCTAAAAACACTCGTTCACTTCTTATTGATAGTAAAAGGTTTTGATGTCAACATGGAATGGTGTGGCACACAAAACATTTACAGAAGTGTTTAAGTAACAGGGAGTTTTTGTGCAGGAGTCAGTGTATTTGTGGTCCAAGGAAAAGATGAAGAAAGAGAACAGAAATCTATGTCTGCATTTAATCTATAGATCAGTAAATTTATCCATTTAAAGGATCCCAGTACTGCATTTTCAAATAGGATATAAAATATCAGTTTAACCCAAGACTCAATCTCAAGCAGTTGAAATGATTGTGTATTCTCACCCATTTTCATATCATGTACAAACTTCTCTTTATTTCTTAGTTGATCTTCATGGTCAGATTTATTTCTAGGACACTTTCTATTCATTGATGAGCCACATCGCCCATTCTGGGACCTTCCCTTAGCCCACTGAGTGCAAGGCGGAAACTCAGATACAGTTTCCATGCTAGCAAAGTTCTTACCTGCAACACCACTACAAGGGCCTGTTATGGGATTAAAAAGAACTCATGCTGTGATCTCTCCTGGGCCTCCAGAGAAAGAACAGCTAAGTGACTTAGTTTGTGGGGTCGGAGAGGCATTGAGAATAAAAGTTTTATGTGTTGTCAATTACTGGCTTGGATAAAGTTTATGATTCCATTTGATGGCACCTCTCCTAGCATTACTGAAGCAGAAAGAAGATTTTTTAAAGAGCTTGTCAATAAACACATGTCTACCCAGCATTTTCCTATATGCAGTATTTAACCTCTCAATTTCCTGGATATATAGCTCTGTTGCTAGTAGGTGTCTACTTAAAAGGAAAAGTGGTTCAGTTCCGTCTTAGCAGACTCCCTTGGAGGGAAGCATTCGAGTTCACAGGAGCTCCTTAAGCCATTTGTAGACATTCATCAGAGGCTACCCCTAACGTCTGGGTATGTGCCTGCATTAAACAGTCTTCCATGGTGTGGAAGGTCGGGGGAGCCTGGTTGTGTGGGGTGGGCTTTGGGTTCTCACACATGTATACATGTTGGAAATAGATGCTCGGTGCTACAAAGAGAAATCAGCACTGAGACAAAGGATTTTTCAGCAACTCAATTTTTACTTCCTCGACTGCAGGAAGGGTACCCTCGCTAGCCATCATGCCATGAGAGTACAATGAACAAAGGAAAACAGACATATTTATTCCTTACGCATTTGGGGTCATCCTTACTGCTGTGTCTATCTCCATTGGCTGGAGCCAGACCTCACAATCTAAAGTAAAACCTGATTGGATAACAACTTAAAACTTTTCTAAACAGGTAAAAGCAATGGAGAGCTGGGACATGCCTGTGAGCAGGTCCTCGGCACAGATATCTTGATTAAAGTACAAGGACATAGAAATGTACTGTGTGCCTGTAAGTAAGGCATGTCTTAACAGCTACATAGGATGGGGATTAACAAAGTTATTAGCACACTTATACTTTAATGAGAAGGAAAATTTAGAAAGGAACTTTTCTACTTCCCACAATACACCTGTCAATGGCTGCAAGGTGAGCCCTGTGACATGCAGGAAGCTCTTAGGATTTGGCCAGGTCTCTGGGAGGGGAAAGGAAGGGAAGGGAAGGGAAGGGAAGGGAAGGGAAATGGGAAGGGGAAGAGGAAGGGGAAGGGGAAGCAGAGAGAAGGGAAGAAGGGAAGGGAAGGGAAAGGAAGAGGAAGGGAAGAGGAAGGGGAAGGGGAAGCGGAGGGAAGGGAAGAAGGGAAGGGAAAGGAAGGGAAGGGAAGAAGGAAAAGGAAGGGAAGAAGGGAAGGGAAAGGAAGGGAAAGGAAAAAGGGAAGGAGGGGAAGAAGGGAAGGGAAAGGGAAGGGAAAGGAAGAGAAGGGAGTTTCTCCCCAACATGTGCTGTCATATTGGATAAGTTTTCAAGCTTCTGTGAGTCTTTCATTCCCATCTGAAATAAAATGGGGCTTAACCAAAAAAATATGTTATATTAGTCGTTTTCAAACATTTCACACAACAAAGCCATTAAAAAAACATCTCTCAGGAATGCTAGGAGATCAACTGAAAGAAAGTGGTGCTTTCAGGGCCACTGCAGGCAGGTGGCCAGGGGTGGGTAGGGATGGCCCCCCTTCCCCAGCAGCACGCCTCTGACGCATCTTCCAGGCTGGGTGCAGGTCCACGAAATGTGCCTGGATAGCCATCAGACGATCGTCACCATATCCCAGCTCCACAAAAGGTCACCGTATAATTATTTCCATTTTATGCACATTTGAAAGTATTCATAATAAAATATTGGAGAAAAAAATATGAAATGTACCTTCAACACGGAAAAAAAAACAAAAAGAGACAGTTTTGACTGGCAGCATCCTGTGGCCTTGATCACATTATTTATCTCTCTCTAATGAACTGAAAAGTTGTCTGTGAAGTGCTGCTTTTCTGAAATAGTTATTATTTGGAATGTAAAAACTATTCCTCTGAATAAATGAATAAGGCAGGGGGAAATGCTAGTAATTATCTTTAAACTTCATATTCTTGCGGTTATGGTGAGAACATGTATTTCAATTATCTACTACTGTGTAAGAAAGCATCTTCAAGCTTAGTGATTTAGCACGACTGCTGTATTCCTGATGGTTTTGTGAGTCAATGATGTGGAACGGGCTTGGCTGCGTGTTTCTCTGTTTCAGGGGTGTCAACTGGTGTGGCTGGAACAGTGATCCTCAGTCTCTCTCCCCCTCCACGTGCAGCCTCCTCACTGGACGAGGACCCCCTATGCTTGGCTGTCTCCTGCAGTGGCTCCATCTCTTACATGGTGACAAGCTCTAAATGGAAGGCTTCCAAGAGCCAGGAGGAGGAAGCAGCCAGGCCAGCTATAACCTTGGTCCACAGGGGCTGCAGTGTCCCCTTCTCCAGATTCTATTGATCAAAGCAGGTCCCCAGGCCCACCCATCCTCATGGGAGGGGAGGAGGTGGGGCAGAAGACCGCATTTCTAGATAAGGGCATGGCCACGGAACCTGCCACAAAAGAGCAAACGTGATGGCAGCCCTTGCTGCAGCCATGTTAAGAAAATAAAATCTGCCATATTGGGAATTATCACAGCCATTCCTCCCAAGAGAAGCACAGATGCTGAATGCTGAGGTTGCAGAGGCAGATGTCGAAAGCCCCGTGTCACGGTGAGTGGGCAGGTGGGAGGCTGGGCAGAGGCTGGGAGAATCCACCTGCTGTCTGGGGGACGTCCTCAGGGAAGGAGCCCCCTGCCCTACTTGGCAAGTGCTCCCACCTTCCTGTGCCTTCCCCAGGGGGCCCATGAGGCAATGGTGCCTCCACCCAAGCCTCACCTGGAGGTCACATCCCAAAAGCCTGAGAGGAGAGGCAGCCTTAGGACAGAGAACTCACGCTTGCTCCTGAGAACCACAGGGGCAACACGGTGGGCCCCACAGTGGCCAGGTATGAACAGGCCATGGTAAGAGAGCCGGGTGGGGGTAGGGAGGTGCTGGGGACCAAGTCCCTCCAGGCATGACCTCCATCCATGCCCACCACAGACCTCTGTGCTCACTCAGAGTCAGCTCCCCTGTCAGAATCGGAGTCATGAAGCAGTCACCATGCAGGAAAAGGAGTAAGAGGACCCCCCTGCCCCCAGGATGCGCTCACACAGGACGGGCACACTCAGGTCTTACAGGAGCGTGTGTGTGACTCACCCTGAGTGGAGGTTGCCTGTGGATGGCCTCAAATGCGATGGAGGATGATGGAGACAGTGGTACCTGCGCCTTGCCAGGAGGCACTTTTACCCTAAAACCACCCATTGCAAGCTAAATTGAAACTTTTTTTTTTCAATTGAAAACTATAGGAATTTGACTCAGTTGGACAAAGATTGGGAAAGGATGTCATTTAGCTGAGCTGAACTGGACAGCAGTGAAGCCTTCCCTCTGAAGCTCCTTCCGCCGAACGTGCCTCTGGAGTTGGGGTCCGGGTTCCCCAGCAGCACAGCAGGTTGTTCTGGCCACCTCCTCTGTACTCTCACCCTAGGGTGGTGGCTATGATAGGACGTGACGCCGGGCAGAGGAGATTGACAGCAGTTTATCCGTCATTCTCAGCCCAGGAGATGGCGTGTGGGGGGGTTCCCAGCCTGCATGCAGGGCCACGTGGACCAGAGGCAACAGCCGGGGGGGGGGGTGGGAAGCTGGCTTTATAGTAACTAGCGGGTGCTCCTGGTTCCTGCAGGGGGTGTGGTTGGCTTTGTGAGTCATTCCGTGGGCGGCAGGGAACAGAAGCCCCCAACTCAGGGGTGAGCAGGAGCTGTTCCTGGTCCCCACCATAGGAGAGTGGTTTTGTTAAGGGGTCTTCACTACGAGAGCAGAGCAAGAGGGGGGCTCAATGTTAGGCCAGATAAGGCCCTCCCAGCCCCACCAGAGGTCAAGGCAACCTGTCCTACAAAGTCTTAATTCTAGGTCTTACTCCACCAGGGCCTTTGGCTTTGACCTGGCCAAGTCCTGCCACCTCCTCTCCCTACAGCCACCTGCCCAGTGCAGGCCACGCAGGGAGGTTCGTACCTGGGGGAGAAAAGCTCAGGCTTATTTTCTAAGTAGCTTTCTCAAATGAGCCTCGATAAGATACAGCACAGCTCCCCCTCCAGGAAGCTCGGAACACACATTAGAAATCCATGCCCCGTCACTGCTTGGGAAGAAGATAACTTCGTCCCCGAACCCCAGAAGTTTCTGTTTGGCCTTGTAGAATATTAGCAAACACACATGTTGTGTTTTCCTCTGAAAAATAGATGCTAAATAAGACCGTCACCTATTTAACTTACTGTGTTATTTGAATGAATTGAAACAGAATGCATTAGGAAAATAAAAGCATTGTGCGTGTGCCACACGCCATGCTTTCTGTTTCTCGGGCATTCTCTGCCCATCCTTCCCACACCCATGGGGATGAGGGAGTTGGTGGAATGACATGTCTTTTAAGGGAATGGAACCCAGGATGGCGGGACTGGCTTCTCCGCTCTGTGTGGGGGACCCGTATCACACAGTGGGGTTCATATCACACAGTGGGCCCAGGGCCTCCCAGTGAGCCGACCTCTTGCTCAGTGTGCACGGCCAGCCCCGGAGATCCCACCCATCAGATCCATGCTCTGGGCAGGCTGGGAGGATGAAGAACACAGGGAGAGGAGAGCTGCCCATGGGACCGGTGACCCCAGTAGTGTCAGCCCAAGCACCAGTTGTCACCCATAGAAAGTGCTAGAGAACCTGCGGGTCCAACCGCGACCCACCCCCCAGCATCCCCGGAACACAAGAAGGTCCTTCTCACCCTGATGTGGAACTTCAGACGTGGGAGGAGATGCCTCATGCCTGCATTCAGCTGACATGAACCAGCGCTTCTGAAAATCCACGATGGACGTGAGCAGAGAGAACTGGACATTTGCAAGGTGCACGCTGGAGAGAGAGACAGTTGTTTCAGTTCCCGGCTCTCCTACAGCAAACTCTGAGACCCGGGGTGGGCTGCCCACTGCAGATCCCATCCCTAGCAGCCCCCTCAGTTCCATGTGCATATCCTTTTTCTCAGTGATGCTTTTCTTTGATTACTGCAGGAGGGAGTTGGTCACAATCCTGATCATTCAGCCTTGGAGGGCTGTGGAGGACCTGGCCTCCCCTCATGGTGCCCTCTGTGCAGGGTGGGAACAGTGCAGCAGCCCCTGGCCTGGCCTCCAACCTCTGGAGTGGTGAGGGACCCGGGGTTCTAGGTCGTCTCTAAGTCTTATTCCCTCCATCTGCAGAGCAGAACCTCGGGCCTCTTCCCTCTCCACCTGGTGAAAGGCACCGAGTGTTTTCTCCCTCACACATTCTCTCTTTTCCTCTGCTCTACTTTCCCCAATTCAATAAATACTTATTCAAATAAATACATGCTCTGTTCAAAGCCCTTTGACCAGCAAGTGCCTCTCGGTGATCTGAAAGGCCTTCAGAGTTTCCCTGAATGCCCGGTGAGTAGCCTTGGTGTGGACAAGGAGACACGTCTGACCTGAGTCTCCCCTGTTCCCGGACATGCCCGGGAGGTGCTAAATGACCAGAGATGGTGTAACACACAGCCGTCCCATGGCACATTCCTGGGCTGCCTCCACCCTGGGAACCCCATTCTGGAATCCCCACCCAGACCTGGGCCCAGAGCTGCTGCAAAGTGGCTTTTGAGGGCCTTGAGGCTTTTTGGGCCAGAGGGCAGCAGGGGATGGGGAAGGCCAGGTACCTGGGCACTGTGTCTGTTCACCGATGCCCAGCTCTGCCCAAGACTGGTGCTGATGGAGGATGCACTGGCAGTCAAGGCCTAAAGGTGCTACACAGTAATCCTTTTCCTTGCGCCCTTCCCACATTTCAGGGAAAGCCTAGAAATTGGAAACAAAAATTCCTAAGAACTACAACTTAAGAAAGACACAGAGAGCCCAGCCACTCTGTGATGTATGGGGAAGACATCCATAGGCAGGGCATCTGACATCAGGTGAGCCAGGCAGGGCAACAGGGTCTGGGCAGTGAGAAGCGGCCCAGGCTGGCTGTGGGCACAGGTGCAGGGCAGGGATGCTCAGCGAACCCCTCAAGTCCCACTGTGGGCCCTCGGCCTGCCTTCTCGGCTTGGGCTGCCGGTGCCTCTCCCTCTTGTCCACCCCTAGCCCATGACCTTCCCCTCAGAAGGCCATAGACAGTGAGCTTCAGGGCACAGGAGATGAGCTGTCACATGCAGAACAGATTTGCCGTCCACGCCCATTCTGCACTCCCGCGGGAGAAGTGTTTCCATCCGTCAGGCTCAGGAGGATCATGTAAGAGCAGCTCCAGGGTTAGGGACGGAAACCTAATACATTCATTAGCTTAAAAGCGATGAAATCACAGCCATCCATGAAGCAAACCCTGGTGAGACTGTCATTTATATTTAAAGTAAACAGTTTTGAAA
Source organism: Ateles fusciceps (assembly GCA_036589455.1). Classification (NCBI taxonomy): domain Eukaryota; kingdom Metazoa; phylum Chordata; class Mammalia; order Primates; family Atelidae; genus Ateles; species Ateles fusciceps. Next base: position 6,798,904 of record JAZHEH010001784.1, on the reverse strand, counting down.
ATGTCCTAGATACCAAGATGTGGAAAAGGAAGGTCTCCATGCTGTATTTGTGACACGAATAATAGGCATTCGAATGCAAGGAAAAGCCCCTGGGTGAACGGGACAGAATCCCAGGCAGAGGCTCTGTCCCCTGGCGCTCCTGGCCTGGGTTGTGCTGAAGGACCTGTGCCCTCCAACGTGCCCTCCCCCGGCCCCTCCAGTTTGCTAAGACCCATTCTCCAGCCTCAAAAGTAACCCAAAAGGTGGCAGCAGCCTGCTCGGGGCATGCTTCGGTGTTCCTCTGAAGAGTGGGGCAGTGAATGTTTGGAAACTCAGCATCCCTGCAGCGTGGTTTTCCTGTGGAGGTGGAACTGGAGAGGGGTGGCCTGGGATGCAGGGACATTGGCCCCCATTCCAGGATTGAATGCCACACAGTCCACAAAGCACAAACTCCAAGTCAATACGGAACCCCCTCTGCTTTCAAATGTGCTCATAAACCCTTTTCTCAGGAATACTTTTCTTTAATTGCTGCAGGAGGGAGCCGGTCGTCATCCTGAAGGACGCAGTTCCGAGCACCAGAATCCTGAATGTCAGCATGTTGAAAGATCAAGATCCTGAACATATAATTCTGGAAAAAAATAATTTTAAAAAGTTTAAAGACATGTATTTACACTTTTTAAAGAATATTTGACAAAAACATAAAAACACAACAGAATACTTGAATACTTTTCAGGCCACTTTACACAATAAAAGGCAAAAATAGCATACACATTTCTACAAGCATAAAGACTCAGGTGCGCCAAGGGGAGCTGTGCGGGGTGGCGGATACGGGCAGGTGGACTGTGCTTGGAAAGAAATAGGTCCAGAAGGGGAAAGCATCAGGGCCTGTCACCACCACGGCCACTGTGCTCAGCCAGCTTTGGGACTGCTCACCTAAGCGCCGAGAACTGAGAAGAGCCTGAGTCCAATATCTGCCCAGTGTGAGACAGCAGCCCTGTGACAGGATTTTCAGGGCTTCACTCCCCAGGGATTTTAGGCTTTAAGGATTTTGATCTTTCTCAATTTTAACATCTGGGGTTGCAGTGATTGGGACTGTGTCTTTCAGGATTAGCATCTAAACCCCTGCAAATCCCTTGTTGTCAAAATGTGTATCTGAATCTCTCTCCGAACAGGTATTTATCTTGATGACTGTGACACCACTATTTGCAAAACGTATGTATGAGTCGCCCTCGCCAAATACCCCTGATATTTTCTCCTGAGCACAGAGGTCTCTCTTCTTTTGACTCCTATACCATATCCGGAAGGTGGAGGGTAGAGAAGGGGACCTGGTGGAGGCTGGCTTTCCTCGCGTGCTGTGGCGTGTGAAGAACTCAGGTAGAGGAGTCTCCGGTTGTGGCTGTCGGATGCCTCCCTCCTTGCTTTCTGCATGCGGAATTTTAGTAAACAGCTGCGTCAGTGTCCTACGGTAGCCATAGCAAATTCCTACACACAAGTGGTTAACAGCAACAGAAAGCTATTCTCCCACAGTTCTGGAAGCCACAAGTTTAAAATCAAGATGGCAGTGGAGTTGGCTCCTTCTGGAAGTTGTGAGGCAGCATCTGGTCCAGGCCCTGCCCGGCTTCCAGGGGTCACCGCCCTCCTGGTGCTCCTGGGCATCTGACAGCACCGCTCCAATCTCTGCCGGCACCTCCATACGCCCCTTCCCTCTGTGTCTGAGTCCCGTGTCTCCACGTGGCCTTCTTTCTCTGCGTCTGTCTCTTCTGTTCTTCTAAGGACACCAGTCACTGCAGTAGCACCCGTCCTCATTAGGGCAACCTCATGTGAACTAGTTACATCTACAAACACCCTATTCCCTAATAAGGAAACATTCTGAGGTTCTGGAAAGACATGGATTTGGGGAACACTCTTCATCCCACTGCAACAGCAAAAGTCTTATTTCAGTAAGTGCTGTGGTCTGATACCACACAGCACCCATGGGGAGGGGCATGCGCCCTCACTGCTCATGGGGTTGGGTCTGGATAGCATCCCCTGAAGCCCCCTAAGCCCTTGCTGAATATGCAGATTTCCAGGTCTCTGGCCTGGAAATGCTGACTCATAGATCTGGATTGGGGTATTGGAGAAAGAGGCCAGAAAATTCTTATCTTCATGGGAGCTGGAGGAGCTCTTCAAAGATCCTGTTGATGGAAGGAAATCCCATCAACATCCCAGTAAATAAAACCTCTCCAGAGGAGGAGAAAGATGAAGCATGTTTATCAGAGGAAGCTAAATGGCACTGAAGGCTCCCAGAGTAGTGGGTACCAGCCAGTTTGTCCGTTTCTGCCACCTGATATTCAGGGGTAGAGAGAGGCTGCAGGCAAGGGAGGCAGTGCCTGTGGAGGGGGGAGCCCCGGGAGGCACAGCCCCTCATCCTTCCAGGCCTGATGGAGCTGTAAGGGAGGAACTGGGGCCAGAGGAACCATGTAGTGGCCACAGATCTGGGGAAGCCACCTTCAGACAATTGCCAGGGTGGATCCTCCAGCCATAGAAGAAGAAGGAAGCCCATGGCCCTGGAGGCAGCTGAGTTTAGGGGTCCTGATGACAGAGAAGAAACGCATCATCATCACCCAGAAATTTTAGGAGCAGACAGGGTCACAGAGGAGACCCAGGAGAGCAGTGCTAAGGAAGGAAAGGGGCCGCCTACCCAGAGGAGAGGAAGACAGTGGGTAACTTGTTCACGCCACAGGAACTTGCCAAGAGCCTTTGATGCTCAGGGATGGGCCTCGGCTGCTGACACTAAGTGATGTGTTCTCTGCACCAGACACTGCGATGAGGACTTCCAATTCCACCTTACTCTGTTCTCACACCCAGGCAGAGTCTGAGGCTGACTTTACAGATGGTGAATAAACTGGGTCACGGAAAAACATCTTGGTTTGCCTGAGGTGGTGAACATCATAGCCTGGGGGACTGAGATGCAAGCCCAGCTTGTCTGCTGTGAGTCCTGGCTTTCTGACTCCACAGCACACCTTGTTCTGAGAAGACTCTCAGCTCTCAGTGAGTCTGAGGCACAAGCGTTGAAACTGTGAAGTTTCCGGGGGCTGAGTGCTCCCTGTCTGGCCTTGCTGTCGGGGATATTTCAAAATGCATCTGCCTTGTCCTGAGTCCTTTGAGACCATGTGGAGGCGATCCTTCCAGTGACTTTCTGGATCCAAAGGAGAACAGCACCTGGTGCTTCTCTAGCAAGTCTACAAAAGCAACCCAGGAGAGAACGAGGAGAGTCCAGACGCTGGAGGGGCCTCGGGCGAGGTGCTTATTTCCACATGTCTCAGGTTCCTCACCTGTCCAATGGGCATAACAACGGCCCATCCCTCCTGGAGGCTTTGTGTGAATTAAATGAATTTAAACATAGGTGGCTGGGTGCAGTAGCTCAGCCTGTAATCCCAGACTTTGGGAGGCTGAGGTGGACAGATCACCTGAGGTCAGGAGTTCGAGACCAGCCTGGCCAACCTGGTGAAAACTCACCTCCACTAAAAATACACCAACTGCTGCACGCCTGTTGTTTCAGCTACATGGGAGGCTGAGGCATGACAATCTCTTGAATCTGGAAGGCGGAGGTTGCAGTGAGCCAAGATCATGCCACTGCACTCCAGCCCGGGCAATAGAGCGAGACTCTGTCTCAAAATAAATAAATAAATAAAACTAGAAAAATAAATAAATTAAAACAGGCAAAAGCACCTAGACCGGGGGATCGTCACAGAGTGTTTTAGTAAATGTTAGCTATTTCTATCATTCCACTCCCCTAGCCCACGTGCAGGCACTTGGTTTGATTTATTGTTTAACCTTTTTGCTCCCATGCTAAGTACGCTAAACCTGATTCATAACAGAATATGGGCTCTCACGTGAGGTAAGGCAGCAGCCAGGATGCCCATCACGGGGATGTGACCCATTGAAGACAAGGGCAGGCATTGATACCAAATGGAAAGACCCCTCATTCTAAAAGAAAACAAAAATATCCTTCAGCCTTCAAGTTTCTTTTTTGTTTGTTTGTTTGTTTGTTTTGAGATGGAATCTTGATGTCTCGCCCAGGCTGGAGTACAGTGGTGCAATCTCTGCTCACTGCAACCTCCGCCTCCCAGGTTCAAGTGATTTTCTTATCTCAGCCTCCCAAGTAGCTGGGGATTACAGGTGCACACCACCATGCCCACTGATTTTTGTATTTTTGGTAGAGATGGGGTTTCACCATGTTGCCCAGGCTGGTCTTGAACTCCTGACCTCACGTGATCTGCCTGCCTTGGCCTCTCAAGGTGCTGGAATTACAGGCATGAGGCACTGCGCCTGGCCAGCCTTCAAGTTTTCTAAAGACACGATTGTCTCTCCTGCTTTTCACCCCGACATGGCACATCAAGTGGGGAAAATGTGACCACATGCCCACTGCCCACCCCACCAGCTGTGCACACCATGGACTGAGCCATCAGCCCTACCGCCTGGTCTTCTCAGGCCTTCGGGGTCCTTCTTGATCCAGGACTCCAGGCCTCACCACCACTGACTGACTGAGGTTAACCTAGGGGTTGAAATCCATTGGTTCTCCCGGTCCGCAGCTTCTTTCCCCTTACTCATTTTATACTTCTGAACCCATGAATATTTGAAAGGACCCCAGGGAGGGTATTAAAGCACCAAGCTGCTTGTGCACCCCCCCCCCCCCCCCCCTCCCCCCCCCGCCAGGCCGGCCCCCCCCCGCCACCCCCCCCGCCCGGGGGCCGGTCCTCCTGGCCCGCCCCCCCCCACGGGCGTCGCGCCCGCGCCCGGGGGGGGGGGCCGGGGGGCCGAGGGCCCTGTGAAACTCTTGCAAGAAAAAGGGACCTTCGTGGGACAGAGCACTTCCCGGGTGATGCGTGTGTGCGGGTGGACCCGCGCTCTCCAGGCAAACACCTGCAGGAGGTAATGAGAGAGGGCACGGAGAGGCGCCTCAGGAGGAAGGAATGCACTTCCCTTGCTGAGAGAAAATTTTTCATTGTGGTATTATCTTATGATTTCTGAGACTGTCTTGTGAGCAAATACAGGATCTACTTAGGGGTTATTTATTATAAACGAAGTAAGCGAAAATGCTCTGGAGAAGAAAGAAATATGACCACCAGGAAGAACCAGAAAATTGAGCTTTCAACAAATGCACCCATAGCTGGTGTTTCATCTGCTTCTCCCTCTATTTTCTCTTCCTCAACTACTGCTTGAACTGACATGAAGGTAATTAGATTCTGCTTTTTCAAGAGAGAAAGAGTTATTAATTTTTCTATTTAAGACTCTGCAGTCCTCGTGCCTTTACAGAGAACTCTGCCTTCCCCCTGTGCTAAGCAGCAGCCCGGGCTGCCATTCTCATCGGGGACCCTGGGAGCCAGGGAGACCAAGCGGGGCCAGGAAACTCCCGAGGGAAAGCCCGGCCTCTGAAGACCCACTGGCGGGTGGAGCCCGCAGGTCTCAGGCACCCAGGCTCCACCCGACACGCACCCTGCAGACACCCTGACAGCTGCCCAGCCCAGCACCGTCTGTGCAGGGAGACCTGGTGAAGGGTCCCTCGCTCATCTGCTGAGGTTCCTTTTCTCACTCTGCACACATCCGCATCGTCTAACACAGTGGTCATTTGGAAGAGAATGCTGAATTTGCTCTCTGGTTTACTTGATCCTTAATTTTTACTTATCTTTCCTTTCTTTTTGTTTGGATGCATGTGCTGGGTATCACTATTTTTCTTAATAAAATGCTTTTCTGTTTCAAGATATCATATGGAAGACATTGGTCAGGGATCAGTTTACTCCCCGACCCTCCTGGTGGGAAATAGGATTTTAGGAGGGTTCACTCTGCCCAAGCAGCAGGGCCACAGAGTCCAGTTACAGATGAGGACTCAGCCGTGTGCCAAGACCCTGTCCACCCTTCCTCCATCTGGCAGCTGAGTCCCCCACTCTCCAAGGTCTCTGGGTCACGACGGGCTGCACGCCTGCCCCCTCCATCCCCCATGGCCACCAGCTCAGAAATCAGCACGCACGGGTGCCACTTCTCCTGCCAAACGAGCTGTCTTGGGGCTTGGATGCGGGCCCAGCACGACAATGGACTCAGTCACTGTTTTAATCATTTATTAACCGATTAATTCATTAATTCTCATGTCTTGATAGAGTAGGAACATTTTTACTATTTAACAGGATTCCTGATGCTGGCAGAGAAATGGTTGCTCACATCTGGACAAAGGCGTTTGCGGTGCAGGTTTTCAGAGTGCCAGCACCCTTATTTAGACACAAAACTTTTGCTTGACCACATGTTTATGCCTTAAACATATTTAAAAATATTTTAGAAGGGGCTGGGCATGATGGCTCATGACTGTAATCCCAGCATTTTGGGAGGCCAAAGCAGCCAGATCACCTGAGGTCGGGAGTTCAAAACCAGCCTGGCCGACATAGAAAAACCAGTCTCTATGGTTTCTATGTCTCAATTTTTATTTTAAATATAAAAATCAGCCAGATGTGGTGACTGGCACCTGTAATACCAGCTACTCAGGAGGCTGAGGCAGGACAATCACTTGAACCCGGGAGATGTTATATATATATATATATATATATATATATATATATATGTGTGTGTGTGTGTGTGTGTGTGTGTGTATATGTATATATATATATATATTACAAGGGAGAAAAAGAGTTCTATGCCAATTAAATAACTCTGTGTAAGAACAGCGATGTGGGAATAGCTTGCTTGCTTGTTCAGGCCCTCCCACCACAACAGTCCTAAGTCCTCATAAACATTAAGTTTCCAATCCTTCCTAAAACCTTACCAAGTATGCCTGATCCTGTCCCCCTCAGCATGAGTCCTGGTGTCCTCAGGTTTTTATTTTGTCCACCTGCGAGGTTCACAGGCCCACACCCCAGCCGTGTGAGCTTCACATGCAGCAAGGACCGTCCAACTTCTTTGTCCATCCTGAGCTACGCTGGGGCCCAGACATTCTCATCTCACCAGGCCCGTTCCTCATCTCACACGAAGGGACGAGATGTCATCTGGGAGCAGCTTCTCTGTAAATGGGTTTAGGGGCTAAGGGATATGACAGCTGGTAATCTTCAGGTGAAATGGAGGCCAGGGAAGGCCTCATCTATTTGCAGGTCACACACCTGGAGGGGGCTCTCCAGGCTGATTTGGAGCCATCACTCCCCCAGGTCCAGGCACTCCCATTCTTCCCGGAGGAATCGCTCTAAGCAGCGTCTCAGGTCTTCTCCAAGCATCTGTTGATTTGTCCTCAGTGGCAGGCTGGCGTCTGAAGGGCAGACTCTTATGGAATCTTACTCACAGCGCATCTGTGGAGTGGCTATTTTTGTGAATTGTCAATCAGCTAAGAATTCAATTAATGCTTGTGTAAATGGAAGGATTCTGTTCTTAGGGCCTTTACCACCATTTCTAGGAACTGGCCCATTTCTCCACAGCTCAACCATATTGCCATATTGAAGTCTGGAAACTTCAGGGGAGATAGCTCCCCCGGGCTGTGGCTTCTCACCAGCAGCAAAGCCCACGGTTCACCAAACAGCGGTGCTGCCCATTTCCCACTGTGGCATGGGCCTCGTGCACCTCAGTTGTGTAAAATAAGTGGTCTGTTGACAAACAGAACACAAAACCTCAAGACCCACTTACTGTTTTTTTTTTTTTTTTTTTTTTTTGAAACAGGGTCTCACCTTGTCACCTAGGCTGGATTGCAGAGGCGCTATCACAGCTCACTGCAGCTTCGACCTCCTGGGCTCAAGCAATCCTGTGGCCCAGCCTCCTGAGTAGCTGGGCCCACAGGTGCACATCAATCACCTCACCAGGCTAATGTTTGTATTTGTTGTAGATACAGGGTCTCAATGTGTTGCTCGGGCTGGCCTTGAACTCCTGGGCTCAAGCAATCCATCCACCTCGACCTCCCAAGTGCTGGGATTACAGGCGTGAGCCACGGCACTGGCCAAGTCCCATTTTCAAAGGAAAATGAAGGCCAAGAGTTTGGGAGCTCGGCCGTGTCCTGACCACTGCCCATCCTCATCAAGGACATCCGGGCAGGGGCGGCACCTTCGGAGTCAGCATCCACTGGCTTCGCATCTAAATTCTGTGTCCTACCAGACCCTGTCCCCTTCACTCCCGTTGCTCCTCAGGTTGCCTTTTTCTATGCTGGTGAATGTCCTCCCTGTTTGTCACCCACCTCCCCACACAGGGACAGGGGCGTGCTATGAGCGCTGTCCAACGCTGTCTCCTCACTCAGGGCCAGTGGCCGGCATGCAGCAGGCACTAAACCCGGGCTGCATCAAGTATTACAAAAGACAGATTAAGAGCGATTATTGTGTTCTCTAGAATGATGATTGATATGCAATATGTATATAGGGACAATTCACTCACTCACTCACTCATTCAAGAGTATGTATATGCATATTTTACTACTAAGTTATTATGTTCACACACACACACACACACACATACACAGAGTTTCCTATTGGCTCTGTTTTCCTGGAGAACTTAGACTAATTCCTCACACTTTCTGTGTCCAGCACAGCAATACTGGCACAGAGTTTTGAATCACTGGATGAATTAGTAAATGAACAAGAATAAGGAAAAATTCAACATGGGTTTTAAAGACCACACCTTGGGCAGGTTCACCAAGGTGACGATGTTTTCAGAAGAGACCTCAGAGAGCAGGAGCTTCAAGCCCAGGGGGGAAACGGAGCACACATCCGCAGCAGTGTCCTGGGCTCAGTGGGCAGGTGGCAGCTGAGGGGGAAGACAGAGGCGGGGGGAAGGAAGGCGATGCCACCAACCTTTCCAAGCTTCCAAAGATGCTGACATTTTGATGTAAGATTTAAAAGGATGGTTGAGTTCTGGAACCGGATGGTGGAGATGGTTCTACGGTATTGTGAGTGTACTTTAGGCCACTGAATTGTGCGTGTTAAAATGGTTAAAAAGCAAATATTGTTTGTGTATTTTACCATAATTTAAAAAAAAGAATGGCTGAAAAGTGAGTTAGAGGTTTGTATGCAATAAGAATCTTGAGATTGTTAAAGGATTTAGGAAAGGTACATCTGAGCTTGGGAAGTGCGGGAGTCGTGACACACTTTCCAACTTCCACTTGCCTGCGAATGACTTCATGTTCTCCTGGCTGTTTCACTGCACACACAACAGCTAGAGGGCCACGCATGGGTCGTGCCCAGTGGTGCCGGTGCTGACCCGGGTCTGCCCAGGATGGGTGTATGTAAAGAAAACACATCCTCCAGGCCTAGCTCCTCTGGAATCAGCAAAGATCCCATGGAATGGAGTTTGCTGCGGATTCCCAGGAGAGCTCTGAATAGCGCTGGGGGCCTCAGGTGCACCCACGGGAGCTGTGGCAGCCATTGCAGGCCATGGTCTCTTGACCTCTCGCCAGCACAATGACACAGAGAGCCTGCACTGAGGACTGTGCTGGGGAGACGGGAGGGGGGATCCCAGCTGGACCTGGAACAGGAGACCCCGTCCTGTCTCTCCGGCCAGCTTCTTTGTGTCATTTGATACCATCTATGGCTCAGAGTTGGTGGAAGAATGAGCTGACCCACATCAGCCCAGAAGGCAGTCTGCTCGCGGCCAGGATAGTGCAGACAGATGTGAAGTAACAGAATACAGCCCCTGATAGATGAGGAGACGTGTTAGTGAAATGAGAGGGGGTGAACTCTAAATGTCAAGTATCAATCATCAGGCACCGGGCTGCAGAGGTGCACGGAAGGTGCTGAGCTTGACAGCTGACTCTCTACCACCCAGAGGCATGTCCCCAGGGGTTGCCACCAGGAACTCAGACTCCAGGTCCCTGGGGACAAGAAAGCTCTAAGTGGGACCTGCTGTGCACACTCCCCTCCCTCCCCTGAAACTTGCTCAGTCCAGACCCTCCCTTCTACAGGAGTCTGGCCAGAGCAACCCTTGTGGACTCCCCCACGGGCCAGTCCATACCCTCCACTCAGGCACCAGAGCTTTCCCTTTGAGGTTCCCACCAAGCAAAGCAGCAAACCCAAGGTCCCCAGACCACCTGACCTCCAAGTGAGTGCTAATCCATGCTGTGAAGTGAGCAAGGCTGTGCTCAGCCACACCCCCTCTTGGGGCCTTTTCTTCAATTCTCCATGAGACTACAGCATTTGGCCTCAAATCTTCAGGGTGGCATGGTAAGACTCAGCATTTTTTTATTCATTTATTTTTTTTTTTTTTAGATGAAGTCTCGCTCTGTCACCCAGGCTGGAGTGCAGTGGCACAATCTTGGCTCACTGCAACCTCCACCTCCCAAGTTCAAGCGATTCTCCTGTCTCAGCCTCCTGAGTAGCTGATATTACAGGCACATGCCACCACTACGCCTGGCTAATTTTTGTATTTTTAGTAGATATGGAGTTTCACCATCTTGGCCAGGCTGGTCTTGAACTCCCGACATTGCGATCCACCCACCTTGGCCTCCCAAAGTGCTGGGATTAGAGGCATGAGCCACTGTGCCCGGCTGAAGACTCAGTACTTTTAAGGAGTCCTGCTAAGAATAGCAGTGGTGCTAACCAGCAAGCGTCTCCCCTGGAAACCTGGACCAAGAGGAGCTAGGGAAGAAGGGTCACTGAACAGAGGAGGCAGGGGGACCAGGCACGGGGGGGACGCTTCGCCTTGGGCACAGAGCCCACATGGAGACAATGGACAGCGGATGAGGGGAGCAGGGCAGGCAGGGAAGGAGGGAGGGAAGGAGGCTCTGCTGAGGGTGATGGGAACTGTGGCCTGGGGCCAGCCAAGGGGAAGGGAGGACTTGAGATTATCCTTGGAAACATGGGGGCTCTGCGAGGGGCCGGGCCAAGCTTCGTTGGAGCCCTAAGTCCCTGGGGCTGTTCCAGCATCTGCCTCCTCCAGCCACCTAGGCAGGGACGGAAGCAGCCAAGCTCTAAAGGCCCCACTGGCCTTCTGGCACCTGAACTAGGGGTGGGGGGCATGGCGAGGAGGCTCAGGGCCCTGGGAGCACAGCCAGGAAGCCAGTCAGGGGAGCAGAGGAGGGTGGAGGGAAGAGGGGCTGACAGGCATGCAGGACACAGGACAGAGGTGCACAGGTGTGTGGGTGCAGCATGCACATATGAGTTTGTGTGTGTTTGTGATGTGTGTGCCATAGGTGTACAGGACACACAGAGTATTTGTATGTGTGTGTATGTGTACATGCATGTGTGTAGGCATGACATAGATGAGACATATGGAGATGTGTATGGGGTTGTGTGTGTGATTGTGTGGTGAGTGTGTGATAGGGTTGTGTGTAGTGTGTGTGTGTGTGAATGCATATGTTTGTGTGGTGGGTGTGTATCTGTGTATGTGTGGGGTGTGTGTGGTGGGGATGTATGTGTGGGTAGGGGTGGTAGGGGAACGTGTGATGGGTGTGTATGTTTATGTGTGTGTTGTGCGGGGAGAGTGTGTGGTGGATGTGTATATATGGTGTGTGGTGGGTGTATGTTTGTGGTATGTTGGGGGAGTGTGTGGTGGGTTTCTAGGTTTGTGTGTGGTGTGCGAGAGGAGTGTATGGTGTGTGGAGGGGGTAGAGTGTGGTGGGAAATGTCTGTGTGTGCATGTGTGGGTTGTGTTTGGTGAGAGTGTCTGTGTGTGAGTGTGGGGGGTTGTGTCTGGTGGGAAGTGTGTGTGTATGTGTGAATAGAGTGTGATGGGAGTGTCTGTGTGTGTGTAGGAGGGTGTGTTGGATGTGTATGTTTGTGTTGTGTGTGTCTGGTGTGTATGTGGTATGTGTGTGTATGTGTGGGTAGAGTGTGGTGGGAGTGTCTGTGGAGGAAGTGTGTGTTGGGTGTGTATGTTTTTGTTATGTGTGGGTGGTGTGTATGTGTATGTTAAGTGTGGTGGGAGTGTCTGTGAGTGGGGGGTGAGTGTGTGTTGGATGTGTATGTGTTGTGTGTGTGGTGTATATGTGCTGTGTGAGCGTGTGTGGGTAGAGTGTGGTGGGAACACCTCTGTGTGTGGGGGAGGGCAGAATGTGGTGGGAGCACCTGTGTGTGTGAGTGTGTGTGGGTTGAGTGTGTGTGTTATATATGTGCTGTATGTGTGGGTAGTGTGGTGGGAGCACCTGTGTGTGTGTGTGTCTGTGTGACTGTGTGTGAATAGAGTGTGGTGGGAGTGCCTATGAGAGTGTGTGTGTGTGTTTAGAGTGCGGTGGGAGTGCCTCTGTGTGTGTGTGTGTGTGTGGGTTGAGTGTGGTGGGAACGCCTGTGTGTGTGTGTGTGAGTGTGTGTGTGTGTAGAGTGTGGTGGGAGTGCCTGTGAGAGTGTGCGTGTGTGTGTGTGTAGAGTGTGGTGGGAGTGCCTCTGTGTGTGGGGGGGGTCGTTGAGTGTGTGTGTGTGTGAGTGTGTGTGGGTTGAGTGTGGTGGGAGCACCTGTGTGTGTGTGGGTAGTGTGGTGGGAGCACCTGTGTGTGTGAGTGTGTATGGGTAGAGTGTGGTGGGAGTGCCTATGTGTTGAGTGTGTGTGGGTAGTGTGGTGGAGCACCTGTGTGTGTGTGTGTGTGTGTGTGTGGTGGGTAGAGTGTGGTGGGAGCACCTGTCTGTGTGTGTGTGTGGGTAGAGTGTGGTGGGAGCACCTGTGTGTGTAGTGTGTGTGTGTTGAGTGTGTGTGGGTAGTGTGGTGGGAGTGCCTGTGTGTGTGTGTATGTGTTGAGTGTGTGTGGGTAGAGTGTGGTGGGAGTGCCTGTGTGTGTGTGGGTTGAGTGTGGTGGGAGCGCCTGTGTGTGTGTGTATGTGTGTGTGTTGAGTGTGTGTGGGTAGTGTGGTGGGAGCACCTATGTGTGCATGTGTGAGTGTGTGTTCTGTCACTGCACGCCGGTGTTCACCGCACACAGCCCCGTCACACCAGCCCTGGGCTGAGCGCCTCGTGCTTGTCCCTCCCGACAGTTGCCCTTTGCTCAGCGTGAGAAGGACCTACCTCCGGAGTAGGAGGAGGAACCTTAGCTGGAGGGAGGGGGAGCTACAATAGGAAGTGATGTGGAAAGAAATCAGTACAGCCCACTCCATGGAAACCCAGTGAGTCATAGCCCAGCCTCCCCATAGCTGGATCCCAGCCATGCCTGCAGCCACGCCACAGTCTTCCACCCCGAGGGGAAGTGGGACCTGCGGAAGGTCAACCTGGAAAGAAAAAACTCAGCAGATTGCAGCTTACGGGTATTTTGCAAACATCTCAAAACCTGTGACTCCACGGACACACCGCCAGCCCCTCCCAGGCTTTGGGTAGCCAGGACCTGGGAGGCCTTGAGAGCTTCGGGCCCACTGGCTATTCTGGCTTCAGCAGGCACCGCGGGTGTCCATGCTGTGTGGACACTCCCCACCCTGGACTCTTGCTGGGATGGGCAGCTTCCTCCTGATCCCTTCTGTCTAGGAAGAGTCCGGGAAGGGTCTAGACGTGGCTTACCTGAGGAACTCAGCTGCTCTGAATCCTCCGGGGGTGGAACAGCTCAGCGTCAGTGCCCTGGGGCCGCTGTGAGAGAGTGCTACAAACTGGGGGCCCCCGGAGAGCAGAAACGGATCGGCTCCCGTTAGGAGGCCAGAAGTCTGGAATCGGAGCATTAGCAGGGCTGCGCATCCTCTGAGGGCTCCGCCTGAGAATGCTGCCCTGCTGCCCCGGCTCCTGGCAACTGTCACCGTTCCCTGACACCCAGTCTCTGCCTCCTCATCTCCCGGCTTCTCTCCTGTGTGTCTCTCTCCTCATAAGGACACCAGCCCCCTAATCCAGTGTGGCCTCACTTTACTTCATTCCCTCTGCAAAGACCTCCGTTCTAAACAAGGTTATCCTCACAGATTCCGGGGGATAGGATTTGACCCATCTCCCCAGCAGAACCCAGCATGGGGGAATTAGGACTGAGTGAAAGTTCTACCGGTAAGAAGGGACCAACCCTGTCAGCTCAGGGGCCCTGAGGTGTCTCCCCCACATACAGACTGAATGCTGCAAGACTTGGGATGCTCGAAAGCTCTGAAAACATCATCCCTATATTCACTTTTCCTTTTGTCTCAGACACAGCACAGACACAGAGAGCAACTCAGCCAAGAGGGCACTCTGGGCTCAGAGGGAGCAAACCCTCCCAGGACTCCCTGAGAAAGTGGAAACACAGGTGCAAGCAGAGGGATCCTCCAACCTGGAGAATCACTGGCAGGTGGTGTGACCCTCTTGTCTCTGGAGGAAGTTGCAAGTTCCTGGCCACACCCTCGCTGACCCCAGCATCATGTTTAGGGGTCTAAAGAGGGGCATCGCCAGCAGATCACAGCTCCCACCTGTGTGCCTGGAAGAATGCAGTAAGTAAAGGTAGCCTTTCCTGAGCAAGCACGGACTCTTTCACAGACCTGTGCTCCCTGCCCCTGCGCAGGAGCTGGGCTTGTGAGCAGAGCAAAGTGAGGGTAAGAGAGTGGCCGAAGCTCTTGACTTCAGCAAAGCTCTGCTCATCCACGGCCTGGAATAAAATCGACTGGATACTTGAGAAATCAGAGGTGAATTTAGACATTAGCTCAGTGATTATATTTCTGCATGTAATCGTAGTGTCCGGAGTGTGGTGGTGGGGGGCAGGACAATACGTGCATTTCTTGAGAAATTAAGTGGTTTGTTGAAGCCTTAGAAGATCATGGCATTATCTTGCAGAGTGAAATCCGTATCCAAGAGAGCAAGAAGAAATCAAAGGAGCCTGCTTGCTCGGCTCCAGGAATGAATTGAGCAACAGCCAGGCACGTGGTGTCCCAACTGATCTAGATAAAAATCAATTTTGTTATTTCTCGTTCTGCAAAACTGGAATTAAGGCTGGGCAGAAGAATATCTCCATTTCCAATTCAGCAGAAAGCTGTTTGTTTTTTCAATAACTACAGGCTTACTCTTGGCCAAGCCTTCTTCAGCCCCCTAATAAGAAGACATATTCTTTTTATTGGAGGCTAACAAAAGACAGCTTTGAAATTTGGTGGGAAGTTGTTGTAATATTTAAAAATTGGCTTTTAGAGAATGAGACTGCAGTCCATGCATTTCTTGGGGATAGAAGCAAGTCGGGGGAGCAGCGACCTTTTGAGGGAGCCTTTCCCTGCGGGAGCCACAGGCTGGCTCTGGCAGTGGCCCTGACAAGGTTGTCCGGGAGACAGTTGATGAATGGCCACATGCTTTCTTTCTCTCTCCCTCCTTGCCCACCTCCCCTCCTAAGACAGGTTCTGGGGCTCTGGGACAAGGATCGCATTCCCCAGGCAGAGAGGACCCTTCTCGGGCCTGCTGAAACCCGCAAGCCTGGGAGGGCAGATCCTGCTGCAGACCAGGAGGCTGCAGAGATCTTCAGTAGTTCTGTGCCGCAGCGGCTCAGCTAGGAATAGACTCGGCACTCTAAGTGGACACTGGGGAGCCTCAAATGTGGACTCCCTGGAGAGGACCACAGCAGGGTCAAGGCAGCTCAGCCAGGAACAGACTCAGCACTCTAAGGGGACACTGTGGAGCCTCAAATGTGGACTCCCTGGAGAGGACCACGGCAGGGTCCAGGCAGCTCAGCCAGGATGGGAAGCCCTGGGCCAGCAATGCCACAGAGGCTTCCCAGCCCTCAGCCTCCAGGGGCCCAGGCAGGTGCTGCTGACCATAGCCCAGGTGAGAGCCTAGAGAGCTGCCCAGCAGAGAACCACCTCTGCCTGCCCGAGCTACTCAGGCTTCATGCAGGGAGCAGGGGAGGAGGGGGAGGAGAGGAGGAGCAGCAGGCTCCTTCGGGTTCCCTGCCTGGGTGCTGGTGGTCAGGACAGTGCCCCGGGAGCAGTCCTGCCAGACCCGGGCTCCCACAGCACCCCGCAGGGCAGCGCAGGCAGGGAGCCAGGAGGCGGCCTCAAACTTTGAAGCTGTCCCGCAAGTCGGCAACAGAACCGCGCCCGCCTATAGAGGTTTCAGTAGGTTGTCCTGTGTGTCCACAGCCTCAGTAGGAAGAGACTAGATTTATTTTGTGCTCACTGACATGTGTTTGACATTTCTCAGCAATCCATTTATTTAGAAACATCAATAAATGAATGTGCAATTCGAACTGATTTGGAAGGGCCTCCATGTTCTTCAGCCGTGACGAGTGATCTTTCATCACTAGTGACAGCTGTCTGCTTGGATCAGAGTTCGGCAGGTGAGCCTGTCCCCGCCATCTCTGGCTTGACAGCAGAGACAGTTGGCCCATGGCTGCCCTGCCCTAGGCGCAAGGGGCTGCAGGGGCTGAGGGGGCAGGAGAAGAATCGTATGGGAGTCAGCAAGTGACCGAAGAGTCATCAGATTGCAGATTTAGTAAAAAGTGAGTTGAGAAACCAAGTCCCTGGAGGAGAGACACTGCGTGGACCTTGCCTAGCTAACGGGGCTAACGGGGCACAGAAGCCTTGTCTGGGACCTCGAGATTGAACTCAGCTCCACAGGGCGACTGGGAATTGCTCAGGGAGAAAGGAGGGTGGAAGTGTGTCCCAGGCAGTGGAACAGCCTCTGGGAAAGCCAGAGCTGGAAGGGAGCATGGCTCAGGAATAGGACCTGGCCGGTGTCAGATAGGCCGTCTCATGATGAATGGGGAGAGGGCAGGAGAGAAGGGGTCGCTGTAGACATAGAGGGCTATGCTGGTCCCCGTCCTGTATCTTCAGGGTGATGGGAGTCCATGAAGGGTCACAGCTGGCAGTGGTGAGATCTGCAAACATGTTTCAGGGAGAATTCACCTGCAGTGCAGGGATCAGGTAGACCAGAGGCACTCGGGGTGCTGGAGCCGGTGGAGGAGGCAGGTGTCCAGGCCAGAGAGGCTGAGCTGGTCAGGTGGGCTGTGAAGGCCAGGAGGGAAGAAGGTGAGGCTCAGAAGGAAGCAGAGTGTCTTCAGGAGGTGTCCTGTGGACGGCACCATGTGCCCGCCACTCCTCTCCTCTCTGTACGCCTTGCCCGAGCTGGCAGCCTTGGGTCGTTTGAGTGCTGACTCTTCATCTCACCCATCCATGTGAAGAACAGCCATGAAGCCGCAATCACCCTCAGTCACCCACCAGCATGTAGGGTGCACACAGGCCCAGAGCTGTGGTCTCTTCGTTACAGGCAGAGTCCCCTCCGCAGGGCCCACCTGGTGGTGCTGGGAGCTCAGTGGGCTTGAGCTTCATGCCTGCTGAGCGGGACAGGGCAGCCTTCCCTGGCTCCTGCAGCTGGGAGCGCCCTTGCTACTGAACATGACCCCAGAGCCCGTGACCTCTGATTCTCATCCTGCCCATGCCTTCCTCTTGTGGAGCACTTTCTCAGAAGCAAATGGAAAGCTGCTGTCCTTGAAACTCGAGACTTCCCAGGAGACGCAGCAGCCTGGGTCCTAATCCAAGCCTGTCCTAATAAGAAGCGAGTTAAACACAGAGATACTCAGGGACAATGCCACATGATGGTTGCAGTGAAGTCTACAAGCCACGAGCTTCAGGGATCGCCGGCTACCACCAGATACGGGGGGGAGAGGCATGGAACAGATTCGCCCTGTGAGTTTCAGGAGGAACCAGCCCTGCCCACATCTTAATTTTAAACATCTGGCCTCCAGAGCTGGGAGAAAATATGTTTTTGCTGCTTTTAGCTACTCAGTTTGTGGCACCTGGTTGTGGCAGCCCAAAGAAACCAACACCCGGACTTTAGTGCAGACAGGGAACAGGGCACAGGGAAAAGGGCTGTCCAGACGCCAGCCCTGGTGAGGGCACACCCATCTTCCCTCTGTCCAGCACGGAGGAGATAAAAGATCCTGTCTGGTTGGAAATACTTTCTTTCTATGAGCAGACCCTGATTTGAATTCACAAATGGCATTGACCTGCCTGGATATTAGGGTGCAAGAATTGTCCGAGCTCACAAGGACCCCAGAAGTCCTGAGTCTGCTGTGCATTTGATGTGAAGTTTGTGATGTTTGCCCTCACCAGCACCCCCACACACAGATGCCCCGTGGACACCCCAGCAGGCCCTCCCTTGACCCCTGTAGCAAGGCAGGATTTTCATGCTAAAGGGGGTAGGTTTCTAATATGTCCCAATTCCAAAGTAAAACTAAGCCCCAAGTATCCCATGGAGCATAGACACATCAGGATATCTATGCCTCATATTCCTGCTGGGAAAATCTCTTCTGAATGCTGAAACCTAGAGTCACTGGCCAAAGAGAGCTGGTTTTTAATTCGTGAGGAGTCGGAAGCTGCATTACCCGCAGCCTGGGGACGGAGCTGGATGTTCCTTCCCCAGCTCCCTGTCTTGCTCTCTCTCTATCTCCAGGCACAAAGAAAGCTGACAGGCAAGTCTCTTTCCACTGATGCTGGAATTTGGCATTGATGGTGTGAGCTGTCTGCAATCAGCTTAGAATGATCAGCTTAGTGCTGTGTTGGAAAATGGGGTTGACGCTGAGGCTGAAATAGTACTGTGCTCAAAGTGAGTTGGGTTGTACTTGAAGAGATCTCATCACAGAAGCTTATTGTGTAACTTATTTTTGAGGAAAAAGAAATCCCTGTAGGCCCACCAGTGGCAGTTACGAGGTTCCTGAAAGAGTCCCAGTTCTTGAGACTTTGAATCGAATCCATGCCCCTGGGACGGAGATAGGTGATTTCAGAGAGAGCAGGTGTGAATGGAAGCCAGAGATGCTTTAGAATCTGCTTGAGGAAGATCATCTCCACACATTTCATGTATGCTCCAAGAATGTGAGTAAAGCCTGCAGTCTTCTAAAAGAGTGGAATCACACAAGACACATGGAACTAAATTTCTGTGTCTGCCACTCACTTTCCATTTACCTCGCTAGAGCCACTCTCTACCACATCTACCCTGCCCTGTGCCTGCAGATGGTCCAACACAGTCAGGGGCCTTCTGAGTCCCACTGGATATAACCAAAGGGGCAGGGGCGAGGGCAGCGGGGAGTCCTAGCCGGGAGAGGAGGAAGGTCAGGGCGTCAGATCCACTGCCTGTTCCCTGCAGGGTGCCTCGAGCTGGCGTGTCTCTCAGCCAAATGCCCATCTCCGCTTACTGTAGCCCTCCTCCTGCTGGTCTCTCTGCCAGCTTCAAGCAGGGGCTCCATCTCCCAGCCCCACCTCCGGCTTCAGGGAAGCACAGCCACAGCAATCCTAGCACCCGGATCCCACCCTGTCCCCTTAGGGCTTCTCTCATACATCGTCTCCTCACTCGTGCCCCCTGGGCTGCCCTCTTGAGTGAGCCCCAGCTTCCTACAGGGCCCTGGCATGCCAAGTCTCTCACAGTCCCTGCTATTGATCTTCCACTCAAGTGCCAGTGGTACCGTGATTTTGTGTGGGTCTTTGAAGAAACTGTCTTGCTAAGGAAGTGTCTGCTAACTTTAAGCTACATCACATGCTAGTGTCTGTATCAACTCCTTTGGGGTATGTTTTTCTGTTGTGTTCTAGATAGTTACACACCCCACCAAAATCATTTCTTTATTATCAGCCGGGTCATGTGTCTAAAAAATGTCAAGTTATGCAGACTTCATAGAGAAGGCAGGGGGTTTCAAGTTTCACAGCACTGCATGGCTGGAGAGCAGGTGTAGGGGCATTTGAAGAGGTCCCGCAGTCCACGCAGGCTGTGAAAGGCTTGGCCAAGAGGAAGAACTGGAGAGAAGTGGTCCATAACAGGATGTCTAGGTGGTAGGTCATCTTATGTGGAAGTTATGGGGAGGGAAACAGTCGTTTCTTAAATATTTCAAAGCATAATAGACTCCGTGCAAAAATAAACCTGCAACACATGCTTACACACTCATTCATTCACTCAGCAAATAATGACTGAATCCTATGCACATGGCTGACAACGTTCTGGGTGCTGGATCACAGTTAGCAACACCAGCCTTGCTCTCCGCCCTCTAGACACTCACAGTGAAGGGTGACGTCATCCAGGAAGCAGGTGGCAGAGCTGTGGCTGGCTCCAGAGAGGACAAGGATGAGGTAGGATGCACACTTGTGATGGAGTGTTCCATGGTCAGGAAGATCAGGGGAAGGCTACCAGGAGGAAGTGGCATCTGAGCTGAGGACTGTGAAAGGGTAGGGGAGTGGGGTCCCAGACAGAAGGGAAGATGGTGCTAAGGAGGCAGGAGAAAGGGCCAGAGATGGGGACCAATTTGATGTGGGGGGGGATGTGGGACAACTTGGGATGAATTGTCAGGGAGGGCTCTACTGAATAATTCTGCTTTATCTGCCGGGCAAGGGGAATCACTAATGGATCTCAGTTCCTCAGGGACAGAGATTTGCGTTCTTGTGAGGTCACCCTGGCTGAGACCAGAACAGAAGCAAGGGGCTCTGGAGATGGGGGGGGGGATGCATGCATGTAGAAACACACATGAACACAGAAACACACATGCACATACACGTGCACTCATGCACACAGAAACACATGCACACACACATGCACGCATGCACACAGAAACATACACACACATGCTCTCTTGCACACAGAAACACACATGCACACAAACGCATGCACTCATGCACACAGAAACGCACATGCACACACACATGCACTCGTGCACACAGAAACACACATGAACACAGAAACACGTGCACACACACATGCACTCATGCACACAGAAACACACATGCACACACACATGCACTCATGCACACAGAAACACATGCACACACACGTGCACTCATGCACACGGAAACACATGCACACACACATGCACTCATCCACACAGAAACACACACACATGCTCTCTTGCACACACACATGCACACAAACACATGCACTCATGCACACAGAAACATACATGCTCTCTTGCACACAGAAACACATGTACACAAACACATGCACTCATGCACACATAAACACACATGCATACATACATGCACTCATGCACACAGAAACACACAGGCACACACATAGCATTCGTGCACACAGAAACACACATGCAAACACACACATGCCCTCATGCACACAGAAACACACATGCACACACACACACATGCACTCATGCACACAGAGACACACAAGCACACACACAGCACTCGTGCACACAGAAACACATGCACACACACATGCCCTCATGCACACAGAGACACACAAGCACACACACAGCACTCGTGCACACAGAAACACATGCACACACACATGCCCTCATGCACACAGAAACACACAAGCACACACATAGCACTCGTGCACACAGAAACACACATGCACACACACATGCACTTGTGCACACAGAAACACACAGGCACACACATAGCACTCGTGCACACAGAAACACACATGCAAACACACACATGCCCTCATGCACACAGAAACACACATGCAGACACACATGCAGTCATGCACATGGAAACACACATGCACACACACACATGCACTCATGCACACGGAGACACACAAGCACACACATAGCACTCGTGCACACAGAAACACACATGCACACACACATGCCCTCATGCACACAGGAACACACAAGCACACACACATGCCCTCATGCACACAGGAACACACAAGCACACACCTAGCACTCATGCACACAGAAACACACATGCTCTTACGCACATGGAAACATGCACACAAACACGCCCTCGTGCACATGAAAACACACGTGCACATGGAAACACATGTACACACACATGCACTCGTGCACACGGAAAAACATGCACACATGCTCTCATGGACATGGAAACACATGCATACACACATGCTCTCGTGGGCATGGGACCACATGCACACACGTGCACTCGCGCATATGGAAACATGCACACACATGCTCTCTTGCACACAGAAACACACATGCACACACATCAGCACACATGAACACATCACATAGGTATGCACATATCGTTTATGCACACACATAGACACATAAAAACATACATGCACAAACATGCACACACTCGTTCTAATAATAACACAGGCAATGCCGTGGTTCTTGTGTGGTAACTCATAGGATTTCCTTGGTTTAGGCAACTCTTACAGTATCTGCCAGGAGGCGGTGGTTGCATAAAAACTACTCAGAGTGAAGCTGGCCAGACCCTGGCTGAGACATGCGCTGTGGGTCACTCTGGGTCGCTCCCCAGCCCTTGAGAGCATCTGTGTTTGACTCTCTCGTGATGAGCTGGGAAGTGGTCCCATCAGCAGTTGCCTATCTTGCTTCCTCAGTTAATTCTCCAGCAGATATTTCTGGAAGGAATGAATAAAGTTTCCTTTCATAGCCTACATTCCAGAATGAAAAATTGTAGTGATCAGCCTTATCTTTCATGTTTTAACCTTCATTATGTCAATGTTTCCTTATCATAGAAATTAAGTAACTTCAATCCAGTGCTGGGTCGTAATCCCCTTAAGTAAAAACTAAAAGTGCTCCCTGCCGTCAGCAAGCGCCGCAGGATTTGGGGCCATCTCCACCTAAGGGACACGTGTTGCTCTTAGGAACAGTAAGAGCATGTTGTTTTCAAGCCTAAATCCATCCTTACATTCAAATGTAAAACTTAAAAAAACATTCCTATGAATCTGTTGCGTCATAGGAACAGACCAACCCTCCTTTGTAGAAAACAAAGACTGAATGGTCAGTTCACGAAGTATGTGAGCAGCGGCCAGTCCGCACAGGGCTGCAGTCTCGAGTCTCACCTCCTTGAAGGAAAGTATTTGTCTGGGGGAAATAAGGCAGAGTGAGAGACCAGGCAGGTGTTAGGACAGGAGCCACTAACTCAGCACCTCTCAGTGACATGGAGCCGTGGACAGTGTGTCTACAGCCCTGAAAGAATACATTGAAAATAACTTGGCCACGTCTATTTTATTTTTCCCTTAGAGATAAGGGGAAGCAGTTTGCCCTGCACTTTGAGGGTAGCGGAATCAGCTGCTGTGTCCTCCCAGGGCCTGGCCCTAGCAGTGTGATCCTGGAGAGCCCTGAGGCCCTCCCACCAGTGGATGCCTTGGGGAAGGAAGGGGAAGCAGAGTGTCGGGGTAGGACGGTACCCCATCACCTCCGTGTCCCCATGCAGAACCCAGCAGTGCCCCCTGGAGCAGTCATCCATGACAGAAGCAGGGTGACCACAGGGGTGACCACCGACACCGCAGCCCCAGATGCTAGGCACCCTCAGCTCCTGGATTCAAACCCACCTCCATCCAACCACACAGCTGGGCTCTCGGCATTTCAGCCAGAGAGAAAAGAGCTGAGCTCCGCACGCAGCTTCCTTTTTGCACATTTGCCCAGCTGAGCCATCTCCTGGGTCTAAGCATGCATGAAAATGATGGCCAAGTCTCTAAGTACCAGAAGTTTACATTTGAAAAGATGCGAGTGTAACGATAGAATTTCAGCAATCTAAATCCCCACCCGTTTCCAAGCACAACTGAGAGACCATATACAATTCCTGACCTCCTGGTCGAACAACACGTGGCTCCTTGGTTTCAGATGCCATTCGCACCCCACCGGGCCTCCCCCACAGTCCTGTCTGAGGCCGGATGCTCTCAGATGCTCCGAAGCCTGGGAATCGGGCCGCGCTGTGGCGCCAGCACTGTCAGCCGAATCTGGCTCTCAGCCTTGTCCGGCACAGGCTCTCCCGGCTCTCAGCCTTGTCCCGCCAGGCTCTCCCCCGGCTCTCAGTGTTGTCCCGCACAGGCTGTCCATGGGGCTGCTTCGTGCTGCACACTCCAGGCCCCTCTGAAAGGTTTCAATCCAGTGGGTTGGCGGACCCAGGAATCTGCATTTTACCACTGAGCGTTTCCATTGCCCTCGTCTTTGGAGATCACAGCTCATCGTGGAAAGCTGTAATCACGTAACGCTGTGTGCACCAGCCCCAGAAGTGAAGGCTGTGGGGGAGCCCAGCCGTGGCCGTCACATTTGCCCACCAGCCTCTGCAGACCTCTGCCCCCACAGCCCAGAATGCTGGGGGCATTTCTGACCTTCCTCTTGGATGGTCCAACTGAGAGCTGCTCCAAGTGGAGATTCTCCCGACCCCTGGCACACCCCACACAGATCCTGCTACCCACCAAGGAGGGGCCAGGTTCGCCTCGCCACAGCTGATCTGACGAAGCAAAATTGCTGGTTTCCCCACCTGAATAACCCTGGAAGCCGCCCACCATGTCCTTGCCTCCTGGGAGGGAGCCAGAGCTCTGGGATGCGTGGGCGCCCTGCCCTTGCCAGGAGGGTTTTGCTCATTTGGGCAAGTGAGGCCAAATTGTCCTGGGTTCTACATGAGGCCCACTGAAAGCACGTCCTGGCCTCCCAGGAGCATGTTTCTCAGCAGTGAATCTGGGTTTCTGGAACAAGCCCCATAAGAGCTGCAGAAAAAGAGCTCCAGGGCTGCCGAACCCCTGGCTTCCCCTCCCGACCAACTACTTCTCCAGCCCTGGGTGACCTCTTCAATCTCCCTTGGGATCAGACAGGATTCTACCGTGGCTGGCCCTAAGTCTGGGTCCAGCATCCCTTTGATTCTGTGTAGATGGAAAGCTTAGGGTGCACCCAGGGAAGATGGCCTTTGGGCCACACAGGCCTGGCCCTCAGCTGACTGGTGCAGAGCCTGGCACAGGTAGCATTTGGTAAATGCTGGCTCTATGCCCTTTTCATTGTTACGAATGGCTTGGGGAAGCCCAGGCACCTCCAGTCTGCCTTGAGGGCTGACATCTTGCCTTAGAGAGGCCTTCCTCCAATCAGGTGACAAAAGCAACCACACATCTGTGTGGTTCGACACGTAAAGTCGAACACTGCTGTGTGTGACCAATCCCCCTCCATGTTCTCAATCCTTAGATAGAATTACTTAGGAAAAATGTTAGAAGAAGATGCAGTTCAGTGCAAATCAGTCCTGTGATCAGCTGCCACCTTCCTGTTCTCTCCCTAGATTCTAGATTCAGATTCTGTTTCCTGATCATCCCCCACTCAGGCTGAAATGTAACTTTAATGTGACAGGAGCTGGGGAGCGATGCAGAAGACACGTGCCGTAGTGCGCCTGCGGGGCGTCTCTGGAAGGGGGTGGAATTTTCAGCTGCATGGAAATATTCTGGAATTCATGATTCCTGCCCAGCAATCACCAGGCAATTCATAGCGAGCCACGCTGCAGAACACGCCCTGAACTTGATGCGGTTCCCATGGAATTAGAATCGTGAGAGCTGCATTTACTATTGAAGCAGAATAGCCACGTCTGCTTTTAGTCACGCACAATGTTAGTCCAGCAGCTGATGACAACCTGGTGATGGTCGTAAATACGGTGAACTTGGTATAAACCAGTGTGCACACGCTGTTGTCCACGTGCAGTGGTCAAAGCCAGTTACCTTTAAAGCTTCTGCGGCTTGTTCTCATCCATCAGCCGTGTGCTGGGAGGAAGAGTGCCCTCAGGAGCCACGTACGTCTAGCGCCTCAGAATGTGAATTTTAACTGAGAAGGAGGTCTTTGTGGGAGTCATTAGTTAAGATGAGGTCACATTGGACGAGGAGAGGCCTAAGTCCGATAATGTGTCTCTTTATAAGAAGGTGAGAGGAACACACAGGGAAGAAGCCACGTGACAGCAAAGGCAGAAATTGAAGGGACACACCTGAAAGCCAAGTACCCCAGCAACAATGAGGAAAGGTGAGCAGGCACCCTCCTCCAGAGTCTCAGGGGGAGCGCAGTCTTATAGACATGGTAACTTTTGGACTTCCGGACTCTGAAAGAGTGAGAGGAGAAACTTCCATTGTTTTAAGCCACCTGGTTCTTGGTCACTGGTCCTGGAGGCCCAGGAAGTGGACACACCCAGCCGGAGAGGTTTGTCCTGCTCTGAGCGCTGGTGGAAGAGGTCACCATCCGAGGACCAGTGTGGTCACTGGCCTGCATAGAGCAGGATCCTGTGTAGGATACCGGCTTTTCCCTTCACCACATTCTTCTATATTTTAGCAGGTGTCACGTGGAAACATACCTGATCATGTTGAATTTTTAAAGATTTATAAATAGTTTACTATCTTCCCAGTGTGGGCCAGTGAAAAGGCTAGAATCACTTCTGATCACCAAGAAGCAAATATGTGCTATTTGGGGGCTCGTGATGTTTACAGCTGAAGAGGAAAAAGCCATGAAGTGCTGGATGACTCCAGGGTGAGAGTTGGGGTGCAAGTAGGTTTCTTACTCTCAGAGAAACATTTGGGGGAGCTGCAGGGGCAACACCACTTCCCTGGAAGGAAAATTCCATGATGAGCCAGCCTTGGTTCGAGCCCATGCATCCAGTCAGGGCCACAGGTTGAAGGGAGGGGGCATCTGGAGGATGCAGCACGGGGCTCTCAGCAGAGCCAGACCCTGCCTGATCAGGAGAGCTTTGCCAGCTTCAACATTCCAAGATCACTGCCAGGGACCAAGTCTCCTGGCCTCATGCTCCTGAACTCAGTACCAAACCTCACTCTCTGAGGGACATCTAGAAAGCATGTTCCCATAAGGTGGCCTCCAGTGGCCACAACAAGGGCCTAGTACATAATGTCAGGGATTTCTCTTGGGAAGCCCAGCAAACCGCAAAATGTGCAAATTCACACTTGTGATAAATGCAGGGTCAGATAAGACTTTTAGCCCCCATCCCCAATTCCATTTTTTAAAAAAGCAAAACAAAAACTTTTTTAAAACCTTAAGATTGAAGCTCGGATTTGGTGCTTCCTTTGTGTTGGACACAGGAGCCTCGAGCCCAGTCCTACAGGAAGGTGGACGGTGCAGCTGCAGCTGCCCAGGGCAGGGATTGGTCTGGAGGACCTGGGAGCAGGGGCCCCCCGGAAAGTAAGAATCACAGTGCCCTGAGTCCTCTCTTTATCCTGGGGTGCTAGTTCTCACGGGCTCTGCACCAAGCCCATTGTGCTGTACCTGGGCAGGGCTGCCGTTCTCTGGCTGGTGCGTGCTGGACGCAGGTGGGCTGGGCAGGTGCTCATCAGGATGGAGGGCCATCAGGAAGCATGCAGGCTTGTTGAAGTAATGGGTGAGAAAAGTGACAGGTGTCAGGCTAAGTCCTGGGCAGGGTGTTGATCTTCAAAGATGTACCCATGTCCGAGCACAGGACAGGCCAGACCCTCCCACTCGCCAAAAAGTGGGTGTTTGTGGTACCTGTCCTTCCCCGACAGGCCACTGGCTTAACCATCCATGGACCATGCTGTATCGGCTGAAACAGGTTTTGCCTTGGCATTTTGCTCTTAAATTAGGCTAACTTTTTATTCATACCTAATCATGCTGAGCCTTGCACAGAAAGGAAGTTGCAAAGAGACTCATATCTACACGTGATCAGAGGCCCGTCTCCCACGTGGGATCACAAAGGCTCAACGCCCAATTCTTCTCTGATGCTTTTAGAAATGCTTTGATGGGTTCAGAGCTAGAAAGTGTTTGCTCTCTTCCCCTGAGGATGGCAGCCTTTCTGATATTTGCCAAAATACGAAAAAAGAAGGATGGCGTGGCTTATATCCCCTTGCTGCAGTTTCTACTACCATCAAGGAATTTGCTACCACTATTGGAAGAATTATGAAGGCGCTCAAGAAAATGAGCTGCTAAGAAAAGGCATTTAGGTATAATAAAATGAAAGGCCGTGTTTCTTCTTGCCAAAGGAATTATGCAGAGGGACAAAATGTGTGATGCGATGGCTGGAAGGTTCTGGCTAACATTTGCTGATTTGATGGCTGAAACGTTCCGGCTAACATTTCCTGCTCAGTCACGGCATGAGGATGGATAGAATGGCCTAGAAAAACAAGCTGAGGATGGACTCACCTAAATGGGCCTCCCTTCACCCTTGCCTGAACTCTGAGGAGGACGCTCGGCGGCACTCGGGAGCAGCTGGTGCATACCGGGGAGCAGGGGCTGCGTCGGCAGAACTGTCAGGAAGCTCCGTGTTGCCTGTGTTTGCTCTCTCTCTATAAACCTGGAATCAATGAGCTTTGCAGGACCATCTTTTGCTGGTTTTGGGGAAAACAGGTTAAAACAGTGAGCCCAAAGAGCTTCTTAAACCTGAGAGGCGGAGGTTGCAGTGAACCGAGATCATCACTGCCCTCTAGCCTGGGTGACAGAGGGAGACCATCTCAAAAAACAAACAAAAAATGAGCCCAGATTAGCTCACTAAGTGTATGCTTTACATAAAAATAACCCTTGGGAATCCACATGGGAAGTGGAATCAGGGATAGGGCTGGTCGGACAGGAACGTATTTTAGCAAGCCAGGTCCTGGTTGACTTTGCTTTTTTATCTCTCAGCATTTGCTAATTTTGTCAAAAGCGTCTCTTCCTTGGATAGGATTAGCCCCGGTGGCAATGACTGACCAGAGACAGCTGCCCTGATTCATGGCCCGGGGACCCTGAGCAGATCCGCCCAGCACCCTGCAGAGGTCAGAGCACCAGCCCCTATGGTAAGGCAGTTTTCACTGCACTGAACACTCGATTAATCAGATCAGCTCAATCCATAAGGGAATTTCTTAAATACGTGAATTGATCCTACATGTTGTGAGCAAACACGAAAACATTCAGCTCCTTATTTACTTAGCCCTGATTTAAATAACGAGGTGCTTTTTTTTGCTGACATCTTCTGACAATTCAGCTTTGTTGTTGGGTTTTTTTTGTTGTTATTCAAGAAATGTCTCTAGAGGTAAACAGATCGGAATTCACTTCACATTTTCAGCATGGATTCTTTTTATTTCTCTCTTAAAAAAACAAACAAACGAAACAATGAACTGTGCACTGTAAATAAGGAGAAATGAAATCCATTTTTTTATGATGATAATGCTTAAACCTATTTCCCTAGATGAAACTCTTACAGTGATACACAAGCCCCATTATAAATACATTTCTCATATTTTATGCATCTGGTTCTAACGTTATAATATTTACCATACACAAACACAAACTCCATCATTACGTTCATGAGTAAGCTCAGTTATCCAAGAAACGGCACAAACACAAGCAGAGGCAAAGAAAACAAAGACGAGAATGAGGAGCCACAGGAGGTGCCACCCTGTGCCACCGTCATCAAATGAAGAGACCTCAGGGCACCTGCTAGGGCTGCCTCCATGGGGGTGGGTGGGGAGCAGGTCGTACCCTTCTGCCTACTCCCGCAGGCCTCACACTGGGACCTTCCCCACCTTCTCTCTGCTGCTCTTCAGCAAGACTGAAATGACCACAAGAGGCTTTTGCCAAGGCACCTGCCTGACCTCTCCTCTACCACCTCTGATCTCCTGCTGCGGTCTCCATTGGGCAGAGCCAGGCTGGGGCAAGAGGACAAAGGAGCCTGGTCCCTGGCACAGAGCCAGGAAGGATAAGGAGCAGGAGATTCAAAAGGGCAAAGGTAGCAGCGTGTCCTCCAGGAGCCTGTTCATCTTTTCAGCCTAAGCCATCCTCGGAGAACCCGTAAGAGTATCTTAACCAGGCTCCTGTGGTCCCACCTGGAGCAGCCTGAGCCTCACAGCCAGCATCTGCTGCGGGGGCTGAGTACAGGGGCTGCTGCTACACTCTGCAGCCAGGCCTGGGGTGGCCCTACACGGCTTCTCTGCACTTTCCTTTCTACCCAGAGATCCCCGGAAGAATCCCAGCCCCACAGCCCACTAGAGATTGCTGATGCCTTCAAAGAAATGAAGGTTCTCCTGTACCCCCGACAAACCAGGGAGCATTTGGTGCCAGCGCTTTGCCAAAACTGCTCTGCTGTGTCCCCCCCCAAGGAAGGCTGAATGGCAATGGAACTCCACCAGCATCTGGCCACATCTGGAAAGGAAGTGGGGTTAGAGGAGAAGCCAGAGGGACGACAAAGCCTGTTTGGAAGGTCGTTGTTCTCCCAGTATGTATGACACCACCCCACCTGCCTTGATCCTGTCTTCTCAACTCCATGGGTGTTTAGGGTAAACTCAGAGGGCTTTTCTCTTCTGTTTCAAGGACAAGGCATCTTTGAAAACGGGTTTGGAGTTCTGAAGTCCTGTTTTGAAATCCAGGAAAATCCTCTCTCTTCATCTCAGCAGCCCCTGCCATGTGAGTGGTCGTTCTGTCACAATTCAGCATGGCTTTGTGTTGCATATTTAATAATTGCTGTGCACGGGGCCTCTCAATGTCAATCACCTGAGGAAGAAAACAGCTGCCGGGGGATTAGCATGGCTCAGGGAACAGATCTGTAATTAGACTTAACACTCCCCGACAGCTATGAAAACCAGTAAATCCCATAGGACTCACCACGAGGGACCGTGTGGAGTCCACAGTGAGTCAGACCACCATGACTGTAGCCGACATGCCATGGGGAAGAGCAGGCAAGGCGGGTAAGGGGCCCTAAGGGCACAGCTCTCCTCCACACGTCTGGAGCGTGGCTCCACTCGGGATGCCGTGTTGGCCCATGAGGTTGCAGCACTGAAGGCACAGACTGTCCTAGAGGGCCCCCAGCTCATCCGGGGAGGCAAAGAGATAAGCTAGTGGTCACTACACAAGCCTGCCAGGGTGCAGGTCAGCGGGGCAGGCGGAGGCCACAAGCCATATTTCAAGAGCTTAGAAGGTAAGAGTCAGGCTAACCAATAACATAATACGTTCATCTTCTGACCCCGGCAAATACACCTCACAGGACAGCATGGAAAACCACGTGCAAATCTATTATTAGGATAGTACTGAAAGTTGGCAAAGTATCAAAGATGATAAAATTAATCATCCTTGCATGTGTCTGAATTCTGTGCTGATTGCCTGGTGAAATCTGAGTAATAAAATGAAGACACAAATTCCATAAAACAAAATCCATCAAAGCATTTTGTTTGCTTTCATTTCAGCAAAATGTCTAATTATGATGTAATTAAGGAGAATTTTAGAGCTTGCGTTTTCTTTATATTTCACAGTAATGTTATATAAAATTAAAAATAAAATTCACTGGCATTCAAATAAAACGTGAAAATTCATCAAAAACTAAAATAAATATAAAACTTCAAAATGTAATTATTATATACATTGCAACACTATTTTATCTAAAATAGCCAAATATCTCTTACAAAATTGGAACACAGAGTAGAAATTACAATTAAGAAATATGACACCATTACAAATAAATCATTAAAATAAGTCTGAATTTTTACATTTACCATTTTGAATTTTTAGGTCAATTATATCAAATAACTTTATAAACAATAAAACATAGGGCAGGTTCTTACTCAGCTTCCATCCAGTTGACCAGTTAAAGAACTGGTATCGTGCTTCATTCAGATCGCTTCCCAACTATACAGATTGAACTTTGAGAGCACAGGGAAGATGTGGTGTCTGTGTGAAGCTCTGTGCGAATTCACGGGCATGTGCAGGAGGAGGGCTGTGTCAGTGGGGGAGCGTGCTGTGGCTGGCAAGAGGCCCCTGCCAGCCTGTGCTCCCGAGGAAGCCTTGGCAAGCTCCCCCACATGATCCGGCTGCTTCCCTGAGTTCTCCCGTGGCTGGGATCCTCTGTGCCCGGAAGAGCCAGGAGCAGGTGTGTCCTGGGTGCAGGGGCCCTGGGCTCCTTTACTGTGTCCTGCAGACAGTCCCACTGTGAAAAAAGCCCAGGGCAGGTGACAGGGCTTAGAACCCACCAGTCCGAAGGGACGAACCAAAGAGGGAGCCTGGAAGAGGGCGGGGGAGCAGGGGGACAGCACCTCGGGGTGCTGTGAGAGACAGCCAGGTGAGGGAGGGGCCCTGCCAGCGGGAGTCCGCAGAGCTGCAGCCCAGCATGGGGCGTGGGGCATTGGGAAATGATGCCAGCCAGGGTTGCGGGGCCACCTGCTCCTGGGAACTCAACTGTCCCCAAGAAGGTGTGGGGGACCCTCATCGCAGGAAAGAGTGGGGTGTTAAAAACCCCGGGGGGGCTGGTGCAGGAGCCAGTGGGCAGCTTCTTTTAGGGCCGATGTCCTGGCACATCCCTGGGTCTCCATGAGGTTCTGTCTGCTTCCTCCCTCCTCCGTCCCCTTCATGTCCCTTGTCCTCATCTCATCCCTCTCACCCTTCATGTCCTCTTCTCATCCTTCTAAATTATCAGAAGCAAGAGGCGGAGATTCTCTGCTGCTCACATTCCCTTCAGCAGACCCTCCCTGGCTCTGTCTCTCCCAGAGTGGGGTTCCCCAGCTGGGGCACATGGCCTGTGCCTGCAAGGGCAGCCTCACTCCTGAGCAAGCTTAGCCTCTGCTTGGCGGCTCAGACCAAGCTGGTGTATCTGCTTTGGGGCCTTCAGTCCTCACAGCAAACCCCAAGTTCTGAGGCCCATGGCCCTTCCCCTTTCATAGACCCCCAACTACACTCAGGGGGCAGTCATCGAGAGCTCAGCCCTCTGCCCACCACCAACACAGGGGGACGGATGCCTGTTCCCCCTTTCAACCCAGGACACTGTCAGGGCCACATGGGGGTCTGAGAAGGGCTTCAGTGCTGGAAAATCACAACCGAGAGAGCGAGGGAGGCAGCGCTGGTGGGCTGAGGGAAGCAGCCGGTGGTGGTCGGGCACGGTGCAGGTGGCTGAAAAAGGCACCTGAACTTCCTCCTGACCCTGTGACACCGAGGGACCCTGCCCTCACCCCACGAGGAGAGCTTCTGTGAGGCAGAGTGGGGCGCACTTCACCATTCATGGGGAGCGTCTGCAGACTGGCACGGGATGGGCTTCAGTTTTAAAATCATTCCATTTTCATTTTACTTTTAGTTGGATATTCCCAATTTTTGAAATCTACTTTTAGCTGTTCCAAGAATTTAGTTGAAGTGGATGGATTCCCCCTCCCGGGCTGTCTAGACTGCCCCACGCAGGCAGAGCAACCTGGGAGCTGTCACATTCCTCTAGTCAGCATCCCCTCCATGCACCCAGGTCCTCTCCACTGTGAAGGGGACCCAGCTCCGTCCTGCCAAGGGGCACTCTGGGAAGTGCTGGGAGGGGAACGGCGTCCACCATCCCCAAGGCTAGGCAGGTCCAGATCCCTTCCCCCAGGCTTGGCCATGAAGCACCTCAGACCCCAGTACATGCAGGTCATGGCCTTCCACACCCAGGCAGGGTTTGGAGCCCTGGACACTGGGACCCTAGCAGCCCTTGAAGCATTCCTAGCCTCCAGAGCCACTGTGGGGCAGGTGGCCAGCAGCCAGGGCCACCACTGACCATGGCGCACATGTGCCATGTGACAAGGTGAGTAACCCAGCCCACACAGCCAGCCCCACAGGTGGGGAGAGAGCTGCAGTGTCACCTACCAAGGGCCTGGGGCTAAGGGCAGCGTGGAACGTGTGGCTACCCAGCCTCAGAGTCTCTGGGAACTTTCCATGCACCCTGTGCATGCTGATAGGGAGAAACCTGGGCACAGCAGGCTGGCACCTCAGTGGGAAGGGCCCTCTGCAGGTTTCACTGCCCCATGCAATGCTCTAAGACACCATATCAGGTTCCAGGAGATGGGCCCAAGCCCATGACCTTCCAAGGGGGAGGCCAGACGCAGCTGAGTGAGAGGCCATGCGCAGCCCTCCCCTCCCAGGTACTGTGAACCAGGGCAGAGCTGGGGCCAGAGAGCAAGTGACCGAGATGGCCCACTCGGGGGAGGTTCAAGGCTGAGGCAAGGGAGATGGGGACAGACAGGACCCTGTAGGGCAAGCATCCCTCACTCTGGGGACCAAGCACAAGGTACCCTCGAAGTCCTCAGCATGGACGCCAGCTGGGCTTCTTCTTAGCATGGCGGGAGCCTTGTCCTGGAGGAACGGGCAGCCCCTCTCTGTGCCTTGCTTGCCTACCCCGCCTCCTTGTTTCCAGGGCAGTGTCTGTGTTCGCACTGTCGGAGCTGGGGCAGCTTCTGGCCTGCATCTTTGCAGGGCCCAGTGTCCCCACTCTTGGCCAGTTCAGGAGAGAGCTTCTCCCCCAGACTGGGTGATCTGCTGTTTCCCTGGGACCTGCAGAGTTGGGTTGGGAAGTGGGGCCCAGGCAAGTCTTGCCTGGTGGGGGAGGCAGTGAGGAATGAAGCCACCCTGCTCTCAGAAGCCAGGGAGGCTGTGCTGGGAGCTCAGACTCTGGAACCAAAGCTCCTGGCCCCAGACTCTGGTACTGTCATCCTGTGGGATTTGGGAACGTTGCTCGGCATCATCTGTCTCGGTCTGTTCTTGCTGCTATAACAAAATACCTTAGACTGGGAGGATGTATACATAATAGAGATTTATTTCCGCCAGTCCTGGAGGCTGGCAGTTACGGTGCCTGGTGAGGGCTTCTCTCTGCTTCCAGGATGTGTCCTCCAGAGGGGACAAACACTGTGTCCTCAGGAAGGACAGAGGAGCAAGAGGAGCTGCCAGTTCTCTCCAGCCCTTTTGTAAGCACCAATCCCAACCCTGAGGGTGCAGCCCCCATGGCCTAATCACCTCCCAAAAACTCCCTCTTAATACTGTTGCATTGGGGATTCAGGTTTAGCAAGAACTTTGGAGAGACACAGACATTCAAACCACGGCACCATCCTCCCAGGCAAGGACAGAGCCTCGACTTCAAACTCCAGGCCCCTCCAATTCAGGGGGAGAGCTCTGTCGCCCCCAGCTCTGCAGTTTCCCAACTCTGCCTGTTGCCTGCCTCATCACCTAGTCCCTGCCTGGAGCCTGTCTCATGCCTGCAGGGCCCCACTTGCCCCCAAAATCTCCTAGCCTCAGCCTCAGCAGCCCCTCCCCCACTGTGGTCCTGAAAATGTAAGCGGACCTGGCCCAGCCTCACTGATCACCCTCCATGGGCCCCATCGCACCAACACCCACCCCTTGCCACCTGTGAGGTCCTCAGGCTGTGCCTTGGGACCCCTGGGATACCTCTTCTTGCAGGTCTGCCCTGCCAGCCCTCAGTCTGTGGCCAGTATCACAGCCTCTGTTGTCGTGGCCTCATGAGCTTTAGCTTAGCTCCATATTTCCCATCAAATTAGGAAGAAATAGTAAGAGCAATTGCAGACGTGATTGCCAAGGCCACTCCAGGCTGAGGGTGAAGGAAGAGGAATGGAGGGCCCTTCCAGGCAGGAAATCCAGGCAGGACAGTGCAGCAGGCTAAGCAGCAGCCCTCAGAGATACTAGATTCTAATCCTGGGAAACTATGTCACCTTATATGGCAGAAGATATGATTAAAATAAGAGTCTTGAGGTGAAGAGGTGATCCTGGATTACCCAAGAGGGTCCTAAGTCATATGTATGTATCCTTGTAAGAGGAAGACAGGGGAACATTTGACACAGACAGAAGAGGATGGCCCATGCGACCACAGAGGTGGAGATTGGAATGATGTGACCACAAGCGAAGGAGTGCCAGCAGCCGCCAGGAGCTGGAAGAGGTAGGGGACAGATTCTCACCTGGAGCCTTTAGAATGAGCACGGCCCTCCTGACACCTTAATTTCAGCCCATTGATACTGCTTGTGTAATTTCATCCCCCAGAACAGTAAGAAAATCAATGTGTGTTAACTTAAACCGCCCCCCATCTGTGGTCATCAGTTCCAGCAACCATGGAAAACTCACTGCTCTCTGCAGTGAGATGGTGCAGTGGTGCAGTGGACTGGCGGGCAGCTCACACACAGGGCCAGGTGGGAGATGGGGATGTACATGAGCTGCCAGCCAGTGGCCGTAGGGGGCCAGGCATGGCTCTAGTTTGAGGGACCAAAGCCCGTGAAGAGGTCTGTAACACACGGCAGGCAATGCAGTGGTGCTCCGAGCATTGGCATCTGATTTCTGCCAAGGTCGGGCCCTGCTGTCCCAGGAACCTATGATATTGGAACTACACACTAAAGCAACTGAGGCACATAGTTCAGCTGATGGAACCCACACAAACATGTCCCCCAACTTGCAGAATCCCCAGCAGGTCCATAATCCCTGACCAGAGGGTGGGCCAGAGAGTAAAAGGACAACACTTGTCACTTGTGGTCATAAAATACAGTGTCTCATTCTGCAAAATCTGCACAAGTATATCACCATGTGGCTATGTTGCCAGGACCTGTGCAGGGTCTTCAGAGGGCCCCAAATTTCAGCCTCAGGTCAGTAGAACACAGCATCAGGTCAATTAGAACACAGCGGTCTGCACCTGAGGTGGAGCCCAGCACCTGGTACTGCCTGAAACCTAGCATTGAATGAATGAATAAAAGAAGAAATGGACTGATGCATGAATTCTGTGTAGGGGAAAGTGAGACCACTTTATAGCACTCTGTACACTGCACCAGATCCACCTTCGTCCAGCCCAGCCATGAATCCTCAAGCCAAGGGCCATGGAAGAGCAGCCCCCATGCTGAGATCTCCCCAACCTGGCTGTCATTCTTTGCCAGTCACACCCAGGAGAGAAAACAGACCCTGCATTCCAGCTCCCTGCCCCTCAGCCTGCATAAACCACCACACTCATACATGCACTGCACGTGAACCCACCCTGGGTACGTTTGACCGAGAGTTGACGAGACTTCCCAAACACAAGATGATTTTACTTTACCTAAAGTTGCACATCATCCTCAGAAAATGATCAACACAGTTACACTTAGACTCGCTTTGATTGTGCCATTAATTTAGAAGAGTCAAGAACCCCAGGCTCTTCTCCCTGATTTTCTATTCCTCCCTCTGACATTGCGGTTGTAGAGAGACCTAGCATTATGGTTTAATGAGGTAAGTCCATTTCCTCTTTTCTTTTCTTGCATCTCATTTATTAAATCTGGAATAAGTATTTAATGAGAGCCCACCAGGGATGGCTACACAGGGATGCCAATGGCCTCTGGCATCCTCTGCCTGCTGGCAGGAGCATTCTCCTGGAAACTGGACATGGGGCTGGGCCTGGGGTCAGCAGGTCCTCCAGTGGGGGAGGCTTGGGCACAAGGAGGAACAGGCTTTCCCCAAAAGAAAAACTCAGGAGGGTGCCTAGAACCTTCTGTTAGAATGCAACCATCAGGACCAATTTCAGGGGCTCCTGGCAAACTCAGATCTGGGGTCATGAATGACACACAGTGTGTCTGACTTTTGTGAGCAGAATTTACTCCAAGCCTGAGGGAAAACCACAGAGGTAGTGACTGGTTCCTTTCATCACCTTCCAAGACAAGGGGCAAAATGCAGATGACAGCGAGAACAGGATGAGGCAGGTGCCAGAGTGCTTCCATTTCCAATAATATATAGGAATATGAGTGTGCAATGAGTATATAGGTTCACACATGTGCACATTTAGGTTTTTAATTAACTCTTGTAGGATATGCTCAGAACTTGGTGCTAGGATAACGTGAGATGTGTGTTGAAATGCAAATGTTCATGCCACAGGAGCCCCAGAGAAGCAGGACCCTACCCAGCCATCCTCACAGGAACTCAGGGTATTCCCCACCGGCTCATGCTTCCCCCGCTGGGGACAGGCCCAGTGTCCAAGATTCCTGAGCTCCATGGTGTCTGTGATCACCCCACTGGATGCCAGCTCCACCGGGCCTCTTATGAAGACTCACTCTCCCACTTGAACCATCTCCAGGGGCTCAGAGCCCTGGCCTAACCTGCACATGACCTTGAACCAGGTCAGCCCATTTCAGGGTCTCTGGGTACTGCAGGTGCAGAGCGGAGGCAGAAGGAGGGGAGCACTCTGACTTGTGTCTCCAGGGTTTAACTGAACTGCTGCTGCAGTCTTGCATGTTGTCCAGGTGTACTCAGTAAGGGCTTCTCCCACCACCTGAAAACAGATCATACGCTCACCCTGGATCCTGTGTCTCCGGAAGGTCCCCCAGTAGGCGGCATCCACTGTCAGGCCTGAATGAGGGACCAGAGCGAGAGGCTGCAGGGAGCAAAGCTCCCTCATTCATCTGCAGTGCTTGTCAGAAGAAGAAGAGAGTAGCTTCCAGACCCTGATATATGACACCAAGGTCAAGGTCAAGCCGCCATAAAGAAGGTGTTAATGGCGTTGGAGACAAGCCGGCCCTACATTCCTGGGTGACGCAGCTGTAAATCAGTCTGCTGGGTCTCGGTGTCTTGGAGGAGGGAGCACACCCCTCCCAGGTGCATCCTCTGCAGCTGTGTCCTCTGCACACCTACATGGAATCCTAGCTGGGCTGTGAGCTTCTCTAGACAGTCTCTGGAGTCAGTGAGAAGGGCCTTACCCATCTGCCATCAATAGACGAGACCCATGAACCCCTGGAGGACGCAACAGGGGTTGCGTCATCCTCACAAACCAAATAGGCCAGCAGGGCCCCCAGAAGAGAGGGGACTGAGGCGAGCCAGGGTCCAGCAAGGCCCACTAGGCAGAGCTCACCATGGGGGCAGAAAAGGGTGGAGTCCAGACACAAACAAACCCGGCTGCATTCTGCAGGACGAGGCTGACCCAAAAGCTCTCCTTGACTTCAGGGGCAAGAAAGACTTCTTATTCTCACTTCTGCCACCTCCAAGGATGCTGCTTTTCTCAACACCTACCCTGGAGGATCTGCAGGCATCACCCTGCCAGCATTCTGATGGACACATATTTACATGAGTACTGTTTCTCCTACATACCCCAGGCAGCATCCTGAATCCCAAACCCCTATCAACAGTGTACCCCGAGTCCGGAACCCCTAACACCTGTGCATCCTGAAATCCCATCCCCATCAACTGTACACCCCAAATTCCCATCCTAACAACTGTGCGTCCTGAAATCCCATCCCCATCAACTGTACACCCCAAATTCCCATCCTAACAACTGTGCATCCTGAAATTCCATCCCCCATCAATTATGCACCCCAAATTCCCATCCTAACAACTGTGCATCCTGAAATCCCATCCCCCATCAATTATGTGCCCCAAATTCCCATCCTAACAACTGTGCTTCCTGAAATCCCATCCCCCCATCAATTATGCACCCCAAATTCCCATCCTAACAACTGTACTTCCTGAAATCCCATCCCCCATCAATTGTGCACCCCAAATTCCCATCTCCTAACAACCGTGCATCCTGAATCCCAAACCCTGGAGTGTAGCCCCTCCCCATCACTCACCTGGATGACCCAAGGAAGCTGCGACACCATTCCAGAACCCGTGCTCCTGTCTCCTGGCTGAGGCTTGCTCCCAGGTCCTGGGCCGGCAGGAGTGCTACACTACCCAGTGCCCTAGACCCTGCGTCCCAGCTCACTGCCCCTCAGCCTCACCAGCCACCTCTCACAGAGTCCCATGTGATCTCCGTCCTGCATCTCCCACATCAAGTGCACACTGCTCTCTCCAGTCCTATCACCAGGCTGCCTCCCTGCTCTGGTGATCTGTCACCTGCCCTCTGGGTTGCAGGAAGGGGACCAGATGAGCCTGCAAGGCCAAGCTGTAACTGTAGGATGGGCAGATGTGCCTCTGGGCACAGCCTCCTGCAGAGTGGATAGGGAAGGTGGTAACTTCTCGTTGGAAGACATGCTGTTTGTTCCCTGCCAGTGACTGTGACGTAGGAGATAGGACCCAGGTCTGGGTGACCTGGGGTAGCAAGGGATGTAGGTTTGCACTTACTGCTCAGCCAGCCTTGCAAGCCCCGCAGGGATGTCCCGGCACTGGGGCAGTAAGGATCCCACGTCTCTTGGCTGGGCTTCACTGGCTGTGGTCTGCTGTTAGAGCCATCTGGGCAGAGGCCCTGCTCCGTGCTGCTCAGCCCCTTGGAAACACACATTCCACATTATCACATGCTGTTCCAGTTTATAGAAGAGGCCTGAGGCGAATCCTGCCTGAGTGGTGTGAACAGGTTCAGTGCCCTCTCTGAGCCTTACTCTCCTCATCTGTAAAATGGGAATAAGAGCTGTGCCCCCAGCAGGTTGCTATTGAGACTTAGGGGCTTGAAGCCACACGGGCACATGGGGCAGGTTCTACGTGTGCTTCACATGTGCTGCCTGTAGCAGCCTGCCAGAGGCGCAGCTACCCCCCAGGGAGGGACAGCCTGAGACACCGGGCCCTCAGGAGATGCCTCCAGCAGTGTTTTTTGACAAGGCCAGTGCAGTCACAGAGTGATACCCCTCAAAGATATCCACATCCCGATCCAAAGAACCTGCAATGACATTACCTTACCCGGCAGAGGGAATCCCAGTTGCAGAGGGAGGACGGTTGTCATTAGCGGACCTTGAGCTTAGAAGATCATCAGGATGATCTGGTGCAGTCAGTGTAATCGCAGGGCCCTGAAAGGGGGAAGAGGGAGGCGGAAGAGGAAAGCTGAAGGTGCGGCATGAAGAGTATTCTGCCTGCGTTTGCTGCTCTGATGATGGAGGAGGACATGGGCCAAGGACAGCAGGCAGTTCCGGGGCTGGAATAGACGAGGAAACGTCTCTTCAGATGAAAGCATACAGGGGAAACCCAGCTGACACCTCCATGGGAGTCCAGGGAGCTCCAAACCTGAGAGCTGACGAATCTGTGTGATCTGAGGCCACCAAGCCTGTAGCGTAGGGATGAGAGACAGCGGGGCAGGAGCTGGCGTGCCTTGCTCTCCTCGCCTCTCCCATCAGGCGGGGGTCTCTGTGTTACCGGCTCGTCTTCCTACATTTGTGCCTTCAGTCCAGATCTTAATCCAGCTTTTCCCAAGCTTGATGGGGTGTATAACTTCATTAAGACAGCCAGCCCCTTTCTAAATTACAGCTGCTTTGTATAAATTATAGCTGCTTTTTATGTCCAGAAATCCTTCCAAAGACCTTATTTCTAGGCAGAGTAATATCTGTTTTCCACACTTTAGGACATCTATTGGCAGGATCACTCACTGTTCACGTGCTTTCTTATTCTTTCTTTTTCTCTCCCCCTCCGTCCCTCTCCTTCCTCCCTCCCTCCCTCCCTCCCTCCCTCCCTCCCTCTCCCTCCCTCCCTCTCTCTCTCCCTCCCTTCCTCCCTCCCTCCCTTTCTCCCTCTCTCTCTCCCTCCCTCTCTCTCTCTCCCTCCCTTTCTCTCTCCCTCCCTCCCTCCCTCTCTCCCTCCCTCCCTTCCTCTTTCCTTTCCTGCAGGAAGTCCAGGACAACACTGTTCCCGGTTACTGCCTTGGCACAGCACACACACAGTGTCCCTGGTTGCTAACAACAGTGATTTGTGAGACAGCTCCATGCAGGACCCTGGCCAGAGAAGACCCATGGCCATGGCAGACTTTGCACTGAACGGAGAGGCGGCAAGGAAGGTACAGGCAAAGAACCAGGGACAGGATGTGTGCAGAGGCAGGAGGGAAGGCGCAGGCAGAGAACCGGTGGCCAGGACGTGTGCAGATGCCTGGTTTTCACTCTTGCCTTGTTTGAGGTAAATGGGGCTTGTGTGATATTAAAATGCAACCTCCACCCCATCTCCATTTGCTGCAAAGATAGTACCATGAACCTTTCACCAGGTGAAATGGAGGCAGGGTGATGGCAATGCCAGGCATTTGAGACATTTTCATGCATTTTTTTTGTAGAGTCCTTGTGATTTGTACACAGATAATTGTGCCATTTGCAAATGGGAACAATTTTATTTCTTCCTTTCTGATCTGCAGGCCTTTATTAT
This sequence comes from Ateles fusciceps, assembly GCA_036589455.1. Classification (NCBI taxonomy): domain Eukaryota; kingdom Metazoa; phylum Chordata; class Mammalia; order Primates; family Atelidae; genus Ateles; species Ateles fusciceps. The sequence goes on along the minus strand of JAZHEH010001784.1, from coordinate 6,757,716 downwards.
TATTTTTTTTCCTGACCATTGAGCTGGCTGAAACACCCCCACCTTAGACTGAACGGGAGTTGTCAGAGGGGATGTTTGCTTCGTTTCTGATCTGAGGGAGACGCGGTCAGTCTTTCATCATTAAGTACGATTTCAGCTGTGGATTCCTAATAGATGTTCTTTATCAAGATGAGAAAGTTCTCCTTTATTCCTATCTTTCTGAAAATTGTTGCTATTAATGGGTGTGTGTTTTGTCAAATGCTTTCTGTACCACAGTTCATATAATCCTGTGATTTTTCTTCTTCAGCCTGTTGATATGGCAAATTGTGTTGATTGATTTCCAGTATCGAAACAGCCCTGCATACCGGGAATAAACCCCACTGGCTCATAGTGTATGATTATTTTTTGATTTATTACTGAATTTCATTTGCTGATATTTTGTTAAGAATTTTTCCATTTATATTCATGAGATTGCGGTCTGCAGTTTCACTGTTTTGTATTGAATAGCCCTATAATTATTCTGGAAATTGAATTCATAATTTTAAAATTTCACACTAAAAAATCGTGAGGCCTAGATGGTTTCACTGCAGAATTTCGTGACATCGTCACATGATTTTAGCATCAGGATGATACTGGCATCGTAAATCAGTTGAAAAGTTCTCCCACTAGTTTCTGGAGGATATCAAATAGACATTGGGTTAATTGTGCTATAACCATATACTAGAATTCTGCAGAGAAACCAGCTAGGCCTAGTGATTTTTTGTGTGCAATTTTTAAATTATGAATTCAATTTCCAGAACAGTTATAGGACTATTCAAATTATCCATTTCATATTGCGTAGTTGGGGTAGTTTGTACTTTACAAATAACTCCTTTATTTGATGGAAGTTGTCAGATTTAAGTCTGTAGAGAGGGTGGCTTGTGATGTTCTATTATTTTCTTTTTGCATCTGTAGGGTCACAGTGCATTCCATATTTCCTTCCTGTTACTGGTCATTTGTGTCTTCTCTCTTTCATCGCCTTAGTTTTGCTGGAGGTCTGTCCATTGCACTGATCTTTATAGACAATCAAGTTTTTGTTCATTGATGTTCTGTATGGTATGTGTTTGTTTTCAGTTTCATTGACTTCTTCTGTTCATTATTTTTTTTTTCCTTCTGCTTGCTTTGGATTTATTTTGCTCCTTTTCCTAGTTTTCTGAGAGGGGGAGCTTAGATGATTGATTTGGGAGATTACCTTCTTTCTTTTCTTTTTTTTTTTTAATTGTACTTTAGGTTCTGGGGTACATGAGCAGATCATGCAAGATTGTCGCATAGGTACATACATGGCAAGGTGGTTTCCTGCCTCCATTCCCCCATCACCTATATCTGGCATTTCTCCCCATATTTCTCCCCCAACCTCCCCATTCCCCACTGTCACTCCCCCAGCCCACCCTCAACAGACCCCAATGTGGAGGGGAGCATCCACACTGAGATTACCTTCTTTCTAGCATAAGCATTTTGTGCTATGCATTTCCCTCCCAGCACTGCTTTACCTGCTACCTACACATTTCAATATGCTGTATTTTAATTCTTATTTAGTTTACTATACTTTTAAAATTTTTCTTAAAACTTTCCCTTTAACCTGTGGGTTATGTAAAAGTTTGTAGCTTAGCTTCTAAGTATTTGGAGAGATCCCTGTTTTCTTTCTGTTATTGGACGTAGTTGATTCCACTGTGGTAAAAAAAAAGAAAAAAAAAAAGACAATGTGCATGACTTCAGTTCTTTCCAATTTTCTCAGGACAGTGTGGGCCAGCATATAGCCTATCTTGCTCTTGCTTCCCTGGACACTCGTAAAGGTTGTTGATCTGCTGTTGTTGGGTGGAATGGTACATAAACATTGGTTAGATCCCGTTGGTTGACAATATTGTTGAGTTCTGTATCCTTACTGATTTTCTATCACTTGTGGGAAACATGGTATGACAGTCTCCAACTGTAAGTGTGGATGTAACTATTTCTCTTTCAGTTCTGTCAGTTTTGCTTCAGACATTTTGAACTTCTATTCTTTGGTATATACACATTTAGCAATATTTTCTTGCTGGGTTGATCCTGTTGTTATTATATAATGTTCTTCTCTGTCACTAGTAATTTTCTTTACTATGAAGTCTACTTTATCTGATATCAATGTGACCATTACTGTTTCATTTTATTTAATGCTTTCATGGTATGTTTTTTGTCCATCCTTTTACTTCCAACCTGCATGTACCATTTTATATCAAGTGAGGGAGCTTCTTATAGATAGTTTATATTTGGAACATGTTTTCTTTTTCTTATTAAATTCACTGTGATACTCTGTCATCTAATTAGTATATTTAAACCATTTAGATTTAATATAACTATTGATATATTAGCACACGAATCTGCTCTTTTATTTTGTGCTTACTGTTTTATTTTTACAATTTCTGTTTTCTTTATTCCATCAGTTTTAAAACATGTTTGAGGTCTCATTTTAATTTTTTATGTTTTTGATTGTATCTCTTTGCACAGGACTTTCAGGGATCATTCTATATATTAGCAGATAATGTGTGTGTGTGTATATATATATATATATATCTCTTAAGTATGCATTTATCTAGTGATATGTGTATGTGTGTGTATATGATATATACATATTACATATAATATATACAGATGTTCCTAAACTTATTATGTGATTATGTTCTGATAAACCAATTGTAAGTTGAAAATATTTTAAGTTAAAAAAGCATGTAATATCCTAATAAACCCATTGTAAAGTTGAAAAACCATGAGTTGAACCCCTGTTAAGTCCAGAGGTTCCTCAACTTAAAATGGACTTGTGTCCCAATAAACCAGTTATAAAGTCAAAAAATTGTAAACCCATCCATTGTAAGCCAGGGAGCATCTGTATATGTGTTATATATATTATATAAGCTACATTACCATAATATTATGACAATTATAAGATATAGAAATGTAGATGAAGAGATAATCACAGTCTACTCTTGTAAATATTTACTTAGTCAAGCAGTGAAGTATACAAATCTTCCTTCCCTTCATCTCTCTTTTTCTCTTCCATCTATAATGTAATCATCTTAAATAGTTCCTCTACATGCCTTGTGAAACATGTCGTACAGTGCTATCATTTTTCTTTTTTTTTTCTTTTTTATTATTTTTTATTGCATTTTAGGTTTTGGAGTACATGTGAAGAACATGCAAAAATTGTTGCATAGGTACACACGTGGCAGTGTGATTTGCTGCCTTCCTCCCCATCACCTATATCTGGCATTTCTCCCCATGCTATCTCTCCATAACTCCCCACCCCTTGCTGTCCCTCCCTATTTCCCCCCGACATTTTTCTTTAAGAATCAAGCGTAACTTAGAAAACTCAAGAGGAAAAGGAAAGTGTATTATGTTTGTCCATTTCTTTGTTCTATTTGTCTTGCCCCCTGATGTTCCGAGATTCTTTATTTTTTTAATCATTTTGTTTCTGCTGAGAGGACCTCCTGTTACCTTTCTTTTAGTGTGGAATTATTGGTGACAAACTGTCTTAGTGTTCCTTCAACTGAGAATGTCTGGACTGTACTTTATTCCTGAAGTACATAGAATTCTGAATTGACAGTTCTTTCTTTTCAGCACTTGAAAAATATTGTGCCACTTCCTTCAGGCTTCAGGGTTTCTGATGAGAAATCCACTGTTATTTCAGTTGCTTTCCTTCCTCCCTTTAGGTGATGCATTGCTACTCTCCGGTTATTTTTAAGATTTGTTTTATCTTTCATTCCCTAAAGTTTGACTGTAATGTGTCTTGGTGCATATTTCTTTGAGTGTGTCATATTACATTTGAGGCCTACTCAGTTTCTTGAATCTGTGGGTTTATAAATTTTTGCCAGCTTGGGTAATTTTTAGCTGTTACTTCTTCAAGCACTTTTTCAGCCTCACACTTTCTCCTCTCCTCTGAAGCTTGGATGACACAAATGTTTACTTGGTGAGCAGAATAACGAGAAGTATGACTATTCTGTTCCTCCAGAAGTGCAAGCCCCATTTCCAGAAAAATGCATCCCAAAGGATCAAAGAGCACCACAGGTGTCCCAGTGATCCTGATGAGCAGGATAGTGGGAATGTTTTCGTGGTCAGGCTGTGTGTCAGTGTTCATCTGAACTCCAATCTAATCATGCAGCCTGCTCTGCCCTTTGAGTCAAACAATTTATAAATATTTTCTAAGTTCAATCAGTAAGGCTGTCATTGCTGATATTTAGAGAAATAATTCCCTGATAATCAATAAGTATTAGAATTATAATTGCAGGTATTTATTAGTGAGTATTAACAAGTTAAACCTTGCAAATCCCATGCTCGTGCCAGAATTCGGTAGAGTCTATTCACCTGCTTGGGGGTTCTCTGTATTTATGCGTTCCCGTCACTCATTTGCAGATCTGTTCACTCAGTCAATCAAGTTTTGTAAAAGAAAAGTTTTTATTGTGGAATAATGTTAGGTTTTCCAAATAGCAAAAACAGTGCTTGTATATTCCTCATTTGCTTTCTCTTAATGTTAACATCTGTATCGGTGTTATCCAGAGAAACAGAATCGATAGGGTGTTGATGTGTGTGTGATATATATATATATATATATACACATACACAGAAACTGTCTCTATATTTATATTTATATAAGGTTTGATGGCTTCATGAAATGTGGAGTCCTGAACTGGATCCCAGGGCAGCAAAAGGACTTTATGGAAACTGGGAAATCCCAATATGTGTTTAGTTTAATTGTGTTGTGTGAGATTTAATGTCTTAGTTTTGATAGGTGCATTCCCACATGGGAGATGTCATGGTGGTTAATTCCAAGGGTCATCTAGGCTGAACAGTGAAGTGCCCCCACATTGGGTCACATGTGACTCTAGGTGTGTCCTCTCTCTCTCTCCTCTGTCTCTCATTCTCTCTCTCTCTCTCTCTCTCTCTCCTCTATATATATATATATATATATGAGGACAGCTTGCTCTAGCTATAAAATACATACATATATATATATATATATATATATATATATATACAGAGAGAGAGAGAGAGAACCAGATTTTATACACAGTATCCAGGGTTATTCACTTTGCTTTATATATATATGCATATATATATTAAAGTGAATATATATATATATATATATACAAAGACAAGAGAGAGAGAGACAGAATTCTGGATATCTCTCTTTCTCCCTCTCTATATGTAGAGAGATAATAAGGAATTGCTCATGTGATTGCAGAAGCTAGCAAGCTTCAGGGCCCACAGGGTGACGGAGCAGGCTGGAGACCCAGGAGAGGAGGGTGGATGGTATAGTTGCAGTTTAAAGGCCGGTAGCCTTGAGAGCCAGGAATAGCTCATGTTTCATTTCAAGTCTGAAGGCAGAAAAGTCCCCAGTGTCTCAGCTCAAAGGCAGTCAGGCAGGAGGAGCTCCCCTTTACTTACAGTGGGGTTTGCCTTTCATTCTCCCCAGGCTGTCAGCTGACTGGATGAGGCCACTCACACTGGGGAGGGCACTGACTTCATTCTGTTCACCAATCAGACATTCTTCTCTTCCAGGACCCTCACAGACACACCTAGAGCCACGTCTGACCAAATGTGTAAGCACTCCCTGTCCAGCGTAGATGCCCCCTAAAACTAACACCATGACATCTCCCATGTGGGAATGCATCTATCAAAACTAAGACATTAAAACTCACACAAGACAACTAAACTAAAGGCGTGTTGGGATTTCCCAGTTTCCATAACGTCCTTTTGCTGCCCTGAGATCCAGTTCAAGACCCCACATTTCACAAAGCCATCAAACCTTCTTAATCTCCAGCCTGCACCAGAGCCCCAGGCACTACTTTGATTTATAACTTTGACAGTGTTGAAATGTACTCGTGTTGTGTTTGTAGAATGTCCTTTCACTTGGTTTGTCTGACTTCATCCTAATAATTAAACTGGAGGTACTTGTTTGGGGGAGACAACCAGGGAGGTGAAGTCCCCACCTCCTCACATCCCATCAGCAGACCGACAGCCAAATAACTAAGTGCAGGTGAATAAGCCCCGATCACGTGAAAAAGGGGGTGTCTGCCAGGTCTCTTCCTGACAGAGTTACTATTTTCCCCTTTTCCTTCTATTCCTCGGAAAGTGAGTCAGTAAGTCCAGCCCACCCTCAAGAGGGGAAAGGATTCAGCTCCACTTCCTGGAGCCAGGAGCATCTACATACATGGTTTTGAATTCTTCTGAAAGGAAGATGTGTTCCTTCTCCTCTCTTTATTTATTTATTCAATCATTTGCTCAATCATCTTCGTTCCAAGAGGGAGCACGTGGAGACTCCCTATAGGTAGGGACTTGGGTATCCTCCTTGTATGCTCTGGGTTATAACCCAAAGTCCAGGCTCTCCACTTCCCACGGGGTTTGCACCGACACGGTGGTGAGGTCCTGTCCCTGCTGGCAGGAGTCCAAAGCTCCTCTCCATACCTGTCCTTCTCTGATCCCACTCTTCACTTTTGAATTCCTCCTCGCCTTCTCTTTATTTCCTCTGCCAGCACGACAGTTGGTTTTCCTTTGGAGGATTTCTGGAAGTTTCTGCTGTGGAGATGACAGAAGGAAACAGCCTTCATGCTGGGCTGGGCCCTGTGTGGCCCTGCATGGCTTCGTGGCAGCCCCAGGACACACGTGTTCAGATCGCTTGCTCGGCATAGCACCCATACCCCTACAGGGTCAGTCCAGCGCCACCAGCCCAGGAGCACTACATGACTAATGCTGGCCCTTTGCTATGGGGGGTGCAGCCTGCCCTATGCCCACCCTCTCAGATTCCACCACGTGGGAACCAACAGAACATCTCTGCCTGTGTGCCAGGCACTGGGATATGCTGCTTGGCAAATGGAATGCACCTGACTCTCTGCTTCATGTAAGTAAATGAAAGAGCAAACCCTCTCCCTCACTCCTTCCCTGGTGCTGCCAGATCCACGTAATGAGGGTGTGGGATGTGATTCGAATGTCCCATCAGGCTCAATAAATGGGGCTCTGCTTGCTCTCACTGTCACCTAAGCTTAATGATGCTGGAGATGCAGAGGAGGCTTATCTCCAGGGCTTTGGGTGGAACTGTCAGAGCCTGAGAAACCCAAGAAAAAATAGCAAAAGATGAAGAAGGAAAGACCTGTGGATTGTCTGCAGTAAGAGTCCCCACCACATCTGCCACTCCAATGCCTGACTTGGAAAGGGCTTTCCTTTGCTGAGAGGAAACAAAGATGGTCCGAAATGTACCAGGGGCAAGTGGCCAGGCTGAAGGCGAAGCTCTGATGGGCCAGGGCTGCCCATTGTGTTGGGAGGAAGCAAGGTCCATTGTTCCTGGTGACGCCTGGGAAGGGCTGGCTGTGGAGAGGGACCAGGGGCAAAGCCACTGGTCCACCAGCAATGAGGTTCATCCAAGCAGGGGCCTTGGACCTGGAGGGAGGCACTGAGAGGCCAGGACAGCAGCAGAGGACAGGATGGAACCCAGGCAGGAACAAGGGAGCAGCCAGGATGATGGTAGTCATTCTCATTCCAGAGGGAGCTAGTGAAGGGCCGCTGTCTGTGCCTCCTGTCCCCAAAACAGAAGCTAGAAGAGGAGAGTCACTAAGGGAGCACCGAGGGCATGCAGGAGAGGACTGGGCTCTGATTCACGGGGCTACGGGCAGCAGCTGGACATCAGGCTGGGCACCAGGGCAGGGGCAGCCTCAGAAAGCCACACCTTGTGCAGGGGCAGCGGCAGGGGTGACAGGTGCTGCTGCCCCATTTAGTGTCCAGAAGAGCCCAGGACTCTGCCGTGGGGCAGGGCAGGCAAGGAGCCACAGCAAGAAAGCGCCTGGACTCCCATTGATCCACACGCAAGACACGGAGGTATTGCTCTGGCAGAGATTCAGAGGAACCACCCATGTTTGTGATGGAGTGGAGGGCAGGTGAGAGTCTAAAGGAAGGGGCAGGCAGAGGCGTCAGCTGCACAGGACTAGGACATACCCGAGGCACAGGTGCAGACTGCAGCACAGGGGACAGGGACCACAGAACAGGTGGGGGATCTCTGAACAGGTGGAGAGCTCAGGACAGGTGGAGAGCTCAGGACAGGTGGGGGAGCTCAGGACAGGTGGGGAGCTCAGGACAGGTGGGGAGCTCAAGACAGGTGGGGAGCTCAGGACAGGTGGGGAGCTTAGGACAGGTGGGGAGCTCAAGACAGGTGGAGTGCTCAGCACAGTTATGGAGCTCAGGGCATGTGGGGGAGCTCAGAGCAGGTGGAGAGCTCAGGACAGGTTGGGAGCTCAGGACAGGTGCTAATCTTAGGGCAGGAGGAGAGCTCAGGACACATCAGGGACCCCAGGGCAGGTTGGGATCTTAAGGCAGGTGGGAATAGCAGGACAGTTGGGGGACCACAGCACAGGTAAACCACTTTTTCAGACCTGCCTCCAGCCAACCCCAGCCTCCTCCTTTGCCTTTTCTTCCCACAGGTCCCATTTCCAGCCCAGTTCCCAGCAGCCTGGAGGAACTGCCCTCAAATGAGAAACTGGCCAAGGCAGCCCTTGCCCAATTCTTGCCACAGGGTAGGGGGAGACTTCCGCCTCTCTGATTCTGTTAATAGAGGAGGGTCTGGTCAAAGTTTTCATGGTTCATATGTTGGACAGTGTGTTTTAAAAGTAATAAATACCTGGACCTACAGGCAGCCTGTAGCCTTTTAATATTCAAACTAGAAGGTAGGAACTATTTCAGAAACCTACATATCAATGGTCTATGCAGGAGTGTTTGGAGAATTTCTTGGTTAGAGAGATCAGTTTGACCTTAACTCTGCCTTTGAAGCTGACCAATGTGAAATGCCTCTCAGATAGTGTATCTGGGCTATTAGCTTTATTAGCAAATATTTAAAACAGCTCCAGAGAATCATTATATAAGATCAAAGTAAATGATTAAAAAGCTAATGCTCCTGAGTAGAAGAAAATTATGCATGTGTTTGTACATATATATATACAAACACTGTTTTCAAATATGAGCTTGAACAAGCCCATATGTTAAAATGTTTTCATTTTGAAACTTCAAATACATCAGATGTTATTTATTTGTATTTAATGCTTAAACAAAGAGGAAAAATTTCTCCCCCGCAAGCAAATCGAGGCCAGGACCACAATCTTGCGAAGGCCAGATTCTATCACTCGGGTTAATTGGGTCTATCTTCAAGGTCACCCTGTCAATATCTCAAGGGCAGCAGAGAGCACAGAGGCTGCTGGGAATGAATGGGCATGAGGCTGGCTCCCCGGTGCCTGGCTCAGGCCCCTGGGGGAGTTCTCTGTCGCCGCCCCCGCCATTTTTTTGCTGCAAGTGATCTGGGGGGCAGCCATGCCCTCCACCGTGTCCCGGGTAAGTAAATGACTGTGTTGTGCCTGAGAGATTTACGGCCTGCCCTGTTCTACTGTTTATAGCTGTGGAGTTATTTTTAACCTCACAGAAAATCTGAAATGTCCTCCCCAGGCTCTGTGGCGTGTGGACAGCTGGATAAACTCAGAAGGCCACCGCGGGTTGCAGGGTCCTGGGGGAGGGCAACCGGGATTCGAGGGCTGCAGCCGAGGCCAGAGCAGGAGAGTCCCGGCCTGTCAGGCGCCTTCTCTTTCTCAGGTCTGTGCTATGCACTCGGGGCTGGGCTTGCAAAGCCCTCTTCAACTTGAAAATGTGAAGTGGGAAAATGTGTTCACAAAGCCCCATGCCTGTGTGCTCAAATGGTCTTCTGTCCAAGCCCTGAGAGAATTTCTCACCTAAAGTGAAAAGCACAAGAGAACTGGAAAGAAATAGAAAATCAAGATTCCCCTTCCCTGGAGAACTGAAAACCAGATGACATGGGCGAGTATCGGTGGAAACCGCGGTGATTCCGGAGCCCTCTGCTGCGTCCAGCGCTGGCACTGGGAGGCGGCACACCCTGCTGCGTGTGCTGGGGATGATCAGCGGGCTCCACACCGCCCTGGTTTCCTGGTTCCAGATGGTTGAGGCTGCCCTAGTAATGAAGGTTCAAGCAAAAGTTTGGTAGACGGGAGTGAAAACGGGTCTGGTGTCTGCACCATCATAAATAATAATGAACATGGCGCCAGCCTTGCTGTGCTGGACGCAGGGGTGTTGAGCCTTCCCCACTCTTTCCAGTGTAATTTAATTAACCCACTGCAGCCAAGTTGCTCACTGAGTCATGGTAAGTTGCTCGCTGAGTCTGGGTTGTGCTGAGTCACAACCCAGAGCAGACAAGAGCACCATGTGGCCACGTCCAAGAGGGCCCTGATGTCGCCCTCAGGTCAGACCACGGCACTGTGCATTACCAAAGAAAAGCAAATTCATACTTAGGTAAGAGAGACTTATTCAGAAGGATGATTGCCACAAGAGGAGTATCTTCCCACAGGACGGAAGGGGCTTCTGCCTCAGGGGAGAAGCTCAGACCACGAGATCTGCAGGAGCCCCAGAGTCAGGCAGGAAGGGATGGTCTCGCACAGCAGGGAATAAACAAGGCTAGGAAGACACCGGAAGGGGCGGTGTGGGGTGTGACTGAACGGTTAATCGGGGCATGTTCTCCGAGTAGCTGTTCATGAGAAGTAAGGTGTTCCCCCACTCCCATGTTCCAGAGGCGGCGAAGTTCAGAGCTGGGGAAAGGGGGAGAAGCCTTTGTCAAGGAGGAAACCACATTTTGTCTACCCTTTTAGTGTAGCGTCTGGGGCCTGCAAATTAAACTGGCAGAGGACAGGTTTACAGGAAGAAAAGTTTACTTACACATCAAAGCTCATGGACGCAGGGCACTCAGGGATGACTAACTCAAAGTGGTGGCTAGAATCTGGGGTGCGTGTACCCAGTTTAGTAGGGAGTAGGGAGAAGAGGGAAAAAGCCTTTATTAAAAGAACAAATCGGTTTCTTTAGCTACGACAAATGGGTGTTTCGCAGAACAAAGGAGAGAGGAAAGCTTGTAATAATGCTCATTTATGCAGGTGTGAGTGGTCGCTCTGTCTTCCCCCACGGACATAAAACTGTCCTGAAGAGAGGGCTGTTGGTAGATTTACGCTTGCTCTCTCTCCCCGGGAGCAGAAGCGCCCTGAGGAGGAAATCTCTGGCGGCTTTCTTGCCCAGAAGCTACTGCTCTTAGTCAGATAAGGGAAGCTCAAAGGAGATTCAACGGATTCCTGCATCTGTTGAATCTCAAATGTCTTCAGCTTAAAATAATCTTCACACCAACTCTGGGCTTCCTGGTGCCCCCCACACCTGACTGAAGTTTGGCCAAGTCAAATTCGTGGGCATTTTGTCCAAAGTGGTCAGTGGAGACAAGTATTCTACAGCTCAGCTCATCATTTATGCAGCAAAGCATGGGGATGGGGAGGCTCTGGACATGGCCTGTCCTAGGTAAACTGAGGCAGCTGTGAGCCTCATCCAAGTCATGTGGGTTTTGCAGTGAGCCCCTTCCCAGAGCACCTGGGTTGGGGGTGGGTAACTTCTCGGAGCACCAGGGTTGGAGGTGTTTAACCTCCCAGAGCACCTGAGTAGGGGGAGGGAATTTAACTTCCCAGAGCACCTGGGTGGAGGGAGGGAATTTAACTTCCCAGAGCACCGAGGGGTAGTGGCGGGTATTACCTGCTGCCGTTCCCAGGATCACAGGAGACTGGACAGTGAGCCAGTGGGTTCCAAGGCAGGGCTTGGCTGAGGGAGTCTTTTATCACTGGCATTGCTTTTAAATGCTCTCCAGAAAATGCCCTCTTTACTGCCTGTGCCTGGGGTGGGCCTGTCCACCACATGCCCTGGGGGCCGCCTCAAAGCCCAGGTCTTAGCCCAAGTATTACAGCAGTGGGGAGGGAGCCCACTCAGGAATTGCACTGTCAGAGTGGCTGATGGGAATTTCAAGAAAGTAGAAGAAAGCAATGCAACTTCTTCCTCCCTGAGTCTATTTACAACTCTGACTTCAAACATGTCTTCAGCCAGCTCAGCTCAGCTCAGCGGGCCTTCTGCATGGCTGCGAGTCTCCCTGAGGTCTGTGTTTCCCAGGCTTCAGGAGCTCGACTGGACTACATTGGGAGTAGGCAGGCTGGCTGGTGCCCCCTGTTAAAGGCACCCACATGCACCATGGGTCCACATTCCTGGGCTATGCTGCTGGACACGGGACATCCGCTTAGCCCAGCCCAGCCCAGGCACGTCAGGGCAGAGGAGCTAGAGAAAAGATGAAGAAGGACAGAGACCCCAGGCGGGACTTTCATCTTTATCGGAAGTGTCTGTGGTAGGGTTTGCAGGCTGCCCCTGTTCTCAGGACACTCTGGCATCTTCTGCACTGCTGCCAAAAGTCAGCTCTGCTGCCTCATGCTGCCAGGGGTTCTGTCACCAGGAGGCTGCTGAGTTCTCTAATGAGGACCTTTTACATTTACAGGAAATCGGTAATTGTTGGTTTAAGATCCCAAATAATGACTGACACAATGTCTTAAGAAAAAGAAGAGCGATAAAGTCATCTGGTTCAAGCACGTCACCTTGGGATCCACAGAGTACCGGGAGCGCGAACTGCATTTCCGTGTTAGAAGATTCCACTGGGAGCTTCCGTTCACTGGGCTTGGCCTCCGAATGCAGCACTCCTGGGCGTGGCACGGCAGTCGTCAGTTCTGGCCTATGATTCCGTCAAGTTACGGGTAGATCAGGGATTGCAAATCCCAGGCTTTCGCTCCCCCACCTGGCCCGGCAGGTGGCCTAAATGACCTGTGACTTCACGAAGTCTGGTCCTTGGTTACAAGCTTTAGATGAGCTATCAGGGAAGAAGAAAAGACACACAAAGAGATTGGATTCGGGGAACAAAATACAAACAAGCTTTGTCTCCACTGAGCTCTACACCGTGATCTGAAAGAGTTTCTGCTGTGGTCTCAGCAGCGTCCCAGCAGGGACAGGGACTTTGCTTCTTGTCTGCAAGCTGTTGGTGGGCTGCACTGGGGGGGCCATGCTGGGCAGTGGAAGGACCCCTCGAAGCTCTGGGCTTTCACAGCTGCACCCTCTCAGGCCTCAGCCCATGGGGCTCTGGCTTTGGTGTTTTCCATAGGAAGCGCAAGGAGAGAATGTGCTTTTTCAAAGCTTGAGTGGTTGTAAGAAGAAACAAGAAGGCAGCTGTTGGAGGAAACCCAGGGAGAGGTGGGAAGAAAAGCCTCCTCATCTGCAGGGAGGGCAGAGGGCAGGGGGTGCTGGGTTGGAACCCTGACAGAACCCCAAAGGCCCAGCTAGCCCCACAGATGGCCAGGCAGGCTGAGCTCAGGTGAGATGTGTGGGTCACAGCAGAGGCAAGGGTGGCCCTGTGGCCCCAGGCAGCCCTGCCTCCACCCTGGCCATAGCGGCATCAGCAACAGGGAGGCACAGGGGCTTTTGCCACAGACTCTGCCAGAGGAATGGCAGCTGGCCTGGGAAAGATGAGGTGGAGATGCCAGGTGGGCAGCCAGGTGGAGAAGGACAGTGGCCAACAGAGCAAGAAGCCGCCCAGGGAGCCGCACAGGGGAGGGCAGGGGTGTGGGGAGGGCAGGGGTGTCCACAGAGTGGGACCGAGTCCACCTCTGCTCATCTCTGCTTAGGGCTGGAAAAGCAAAGCCTGCGATGGCTTTTTGGCTGTCGGTGTCTGGGAAAGCTGGGGCGATTGCTGCCACGGCGACAGTCCTGAGATCCTCAGCATGGTCATCGTGGGGTTCCTCGGGTGTACCACTGGGCTTCCTTCTGGGCTTTTCTGGGCACTCGGACTTTCTAGCCCTGCATCTCCACAGCATCAGCAGGCTCCCTTAGCCCTCAGTCCCTTATGGCCATGGAAGGGGATGGGGGGGCCTGCCAAAAGGCCTCCCGCTTTAGCAGACCTCGTTATGTACTTCATCTTCTCAGAGCTCCTGCACAGGTTCTGCCAACCCATGGTTTCTCTAAATTGTCCTCCCGCCTGTCCACTCCAGCTGTCCCTGCTGCCCTGGCCATTTCCGATCTCAGTGGTTATGAGAGTCTGAGGGGGCCCAGCCGTGGTCATGGGCCAGAACGTGGCTGTGTTTCTGCAAGTCTGTTTTTAAAATCCCCTGAACTGGACTCATTTTGCTGCAATTTTGGATTTGGGTCCCATTAGCTCTGATGGTCTGGCTTCTGGGATGGTCAAAAGCAATCATTTCCCCCATTTCTTTCACTCTCTCTCATTTTCTTCTGATTTTCGACATCTTCCCTGATTCGTGCTCAGGATTGCTGTGCTCTTGGGCTTCAGCACCTGATGGGGAAGGAGTGGGGCAGGCTGGGGAGGCCCGCAGGGCTGCGGCTGAGCACTCTAAGGTCCCAGCTCCTCGGAAACCCACAGGTCCGCAAATTCTTTTACTGCACCATGAAGTTCTGCGAGGAACCAGGGCTGAAAATGGACATAGTAGCTTTCCCCTGAAAGAGGGGGCTGAGTCCTCAATGGCAATTGTGGGGGGGTGCACCCTGTGGGCTCAATGTCAGGCCCAGAGAAGGCAGAGGCTGGGGGCGCAGGAGGGGGAATGAAGATGTAAGAGGTGGCAGGGGAACTTTCAAGACTCCAGGTGCAGCTATGGTGGATCCTGTGAGATGCAGGAGGCTGAGCACCGGGCCAGGAAGGCTGGAAGGAGAGAGCCCAGAAAACAGGCAACGCTGGGAGAGGCCAAGCCCAGCACAGGACCTGCCTCCTCCAATGCTTGGCCCCTGAGTCCTTCCAGCAACTTCCTTCAGAGCCTCTATGCCTTGCCTGGGCAGAGCACTCAAAGGTGGCGGCCTCCTTCCATTTGGTTCTAAGGTGTGCAGAGGGCTCAGACCTTGCTGAAAATGAAAGCAGCCACTGCACTCCTCAAAACTCCTGTGATAATCCTTCCATTTGCTGGAGATGTTCGCCCATGTGGACTGCTGTGAACACACATGTAAGGTGCTGAAGGCCTGTGCGGGGGAGTGAGAGGAGAAGCAGGCCCGGCCCTGTGGCTGCGTCCAGGGCTCTCCCGTCTGCACCGCTGAGACTGGCCGGGCCAGCTGGGACCCACGAGGCCCCCTCCCCTGCCGAATGTGGGGCGGGGCCTAACCGTGAGTTTTGTGTGGCATCTCGTAGACACAGACAGACTGACAGAGCAGGTTGCCCTTCTTCCTGCCCTGTGGCGGCCAGCACAGAGAGAACAGGTGGCCGACAGCCAGCATCATCCAGGCAGCAGGGCCACAGGACCTGGGAGAATCCCAGAGCATGTGACTGTGGTCCAGGGAGGCTGCCTCTCAGCTGTTGCCTCCTGCTGCCCCAAACTCCCTCTCTGGGGTAAACCCATGCCCAGAATCAAGAACGAGATGATGAAAAGGGCTGGATTGAGAACCAGCACCAGGGCAGAGCCTGCCCCAGGGCACCAGTGCCATCCAATGTCGTGAAGTCTGTCTACAGCCCCCTGGGTGCCTGGGCTGGGGTCCTGCAGTCCCTCCGGTTCCTCCAGGGCATCCCACAGGAGCAGGAGTGCCATCCTGGGTTTCCATGGAACATCTCCCCAGCCTCACCGAAGCCCTGCTTGCTGCCCTGTGTCTGCTGCACTTCGAGAACCGATGGAAGCTCTCCACGTGGTGTTGTGAGTCTGAAGTTCTTGGCCTGATGGTGAAAACGTCAGACCAACACAAAACTCCTTTCCTCTGGGTGTGTGTGCACTTTTTCTGAATATCCACGGTTTTAATCTAATTTTAAAGACATCTGTGGTTCCCACACTACCCCTCAAGTTGAAAATCTTTGATACTTTTGCAGACACACCCTTGCCCACATGCTCTCATAACACACACACACACACACACACACACACACACACACACACACACGTACATTTCCTTTGTCAGCAATGACTCCTTTCCGCTAAAGGCAGCCCATGGTTCTGGCACCCCATGCAGGGAAAGCTCCCTGCTCTCGCTGGCCCTCTACCAAACCACATTTGAAATTTCACACTCTAGACTCCACTCGGCTGCCAAACTTCTCCAGGCATTTTATTAATTTTTCTTGTTGTTTCCTTGCTAAGAAACCAAGCTGGAAATACTAATTCAACCTTTAAAGATCCCAAAATCTTAAGCCACATTTGCCTCTCCATGTGAGTATATCTAGGGATTTATGAAAGTTTTCCAAAAATTATTGGAGGAACTACTTTTGTGTTGTTCTAGAAGAATTTGGCACAGATGAGAACACCCACAAAGCCCCCTTCTCTCCAGTTACTCAGTCCCAGTGCAGGAGACACCTGGCCACATCTACACTGCAGACGGCTGGTTCAGGGGCCTCGGAACTGCAGAGCAAGAGGGACTGCTGTGCGCCTCGTGCTCAGCATCTGCTGCTGTCTGGAGGACGTGTCACCAGCTTCAGCTCTGGAGGGCGTTCTGCCATTTCACCAGGCTTTGGGCCTCCAAAGTGTCCAGCTCCACCCCTCCATCCCTGTCTCTAGTCCAGGAGGCCAAGCTAGTCCCGCTGTCTACTGGTTCTATCAGTCGTGGAGACGCCATTGCTCTGGAGAGGGAGCTGTCCTCGGAGGCAGCTGGGATCATCAGCTCCCCCACGCCTCCCCTGTCTCCTTCATTCCTGGTCCTTGGCGCTGGCTGGCATCAGTCACTCAGTGGCTTATGGGTGAACATTTGCTGGTTTGCTTGTATCCAAGCAATTTTACAGATTCATTAGACAG
The DNA here is from genome assembly GCA_036589455.1 of Ateles fusciceps. Taxonomy (NCBI): domain Eukaryota; kingdom Metazoa; phylum Chordata; class Mammalia; order Primates; family Atelidae; genus Ateles; species Ateles fusciceps. Next base: position 6,741,088 of record JAZHEH010001784.1, on the reverse strand, counting down.
AAACGAGAAGCTGCCATGTATTTTAGCAGCGGAATTTAAAAGACCTTGGAGGGACTGTACTTCAGGAAGAAGCGGCCCCTCCCACCATCTGTCAGATTTGGAAGGACTTTATCAGGATGCTGACCCTGGCCCGTGCGCCAGCCTGAAGCTGCCCACAACCTGCACTGTGGTTCTTTCCCACCTCTTTCAGCTTCTCGCTCACCTGTCCACCTGTGCACTCAGGTGAGAATCAGGACTCAGATGATTACAGATCTATTCGTAAAATGAGATTGCACAATTTAGCCAGGGCATCTGCTGTCAGTGCATCTAACTTCCAGGAGGAGCACCTGGACACTGGCTTGTAAGTTGCCAGCATCAACAACCCTCAGGAGTTACGGCCCCGAATGTGATCTGGCGCTTTCCACACTTGGGGACAGCAGCAAATAATCTCGTGGTGTCCCAGGTGGGCACCTGGAGGGGGTGGTGGCGGATCTTTCCGAATGGGCTCCCATACACACGTGGGAGGGAGTGGGAGGGAGGCAGCTCCCTGCTGGGCTCCACGGGGCCTCCAGGCATACTTTCATGCAGATACTTTAGTTGTTAATAAAAGATGACCCCAACTGTTCTCGTCGGGTTTGTGCACACCTTTCCACAGTGTGGAACCTGTGGTCCTCCCTCAGCTGCCATTATCCATTCTCCATCACACTCATAGCCAGCCTCCCGTCACTCTTTCCTTCCCTTCTCCCTGTCTGTTCTCGGCCTCCAGGGTACCCCTCTCTCCTGGGCCTTCTCCTGCATCTCTGCTTCTCTTTCTCACAATCTGGACTCTCCCTAGCTGGCTGCTACTCGGCCCCTGTCCTGGCACCTCATCCCTTCTCCACCTCGGTTCACGCCGTAGGTGATTTCACATGGTGCCGTGGATACCACTGTGTGCTGACAAGGCCCTGTCCAGAACGCCAGCTCTGCCCCTCAATTCCAGACCATGTGTGTCTGAGGCCCCTCCCCCACCCTCACTCATATGACCAGGAACAGCTGGAAGTGAAGACGCCCAAGCAGGTGTTTGGCTTGTCCTCACAGCGCTCTTGGTGTGTCCTCTGTCTCGCGAAGTGGAAGCCTCATTCTTCCAATCACGGAGGTCAAAAGACGGGCTCTTGTCCTTGTATCACCTTTTCAATCTATTAACAAATCACAGTGGCTCTGCTTTCAAAGTCTATCAGAATCCAACCACTTCCTGCTGGAAGCCCTTGAAGATCCTAGTTGAAGCCACCCTGATTTTCTGCCTGGCCTATTGCACAAGGGTCCAGTAAGAGAAGGGTTTGGTTTTCTGTGACTGAGTTTGCTGCAATGACCCTGGGCCCTAGAACAGCATGGCAGGGAGTATGTGCTCAATAGATAGATATTGAATACACGTGCAGTTTTTAAACTGGCCTCTTTTCTCCAATCTCCTCCCCCAAAGAAGCATTAGAGTCATCATTTAAAAATTATGTTATGTCTGTCTTCTGCCTAAAACTTTCCAGCACCTTCCCCTGCACTCAGCTGAGGCACAGCATCCTGCACACTGTGAGGCCTGACCCTGGCCCAGCCCTGCTGATCCCCTGCCTTCCTCTTCTCCTACTTTCGCATTGCTGTTGCCCAGCCACGCTGGCCTCCTTGCTCTTGTACACACCAAGCACATGCCTGCCTCAGGGCCTTTGCACATGTGCTCCCCCCTGCCCAGACATCCACAGAGCTCAGCCTGTTTTATTGAGCTTTCCACTCCAGTGTGACTTCATCAGAGTAGCCTTCTGGATTAAATAGCTCATTCTTGCATTGCTACAAAGAAATCCCTGAGACTGGGTAATTTATAAGGAAAATAGGTTTAATTGGCTCGTGGTTCTACAGGCTGTTCAGGAAGCACAGAGTGAACATCTGCTGCTGGAGAGGTCTCAGGAGGCTTCCAGTCATGGCAGAAGGTGAAGAGGAGGCAGGTGTCCCACCTGGCAGAGTGGGAGCAAGGGGCAGGGGAGGTGCCGCACACTTTTAAATGACTAGATCTCATGAGAACTCATTCACTCAGTGGTGAAGACAGCACCGAGCCACAAGGCATCCTCCCCCATGACCCAAACCCCTCTCACAACACTCCACCCCCAACACTGGGGATTACATTTCAACAGCACATTTGGAGGAGACACACATTCAGACCACAGCACCATCCTTGATCCTCTGTAATGGTTATTTTCCATTTGCCCCTCCATATACCCTTCTTGGCAGGCACCTGGGAGGCACAGACTTCATAACCGAAGCTCCTGTGCCTCTGGCTTCTGGTTGGGCTCAGTCAATGGAAGGCAGCAGCACGAGACAAGGAGGGAGAAGAGGGGATCAGGGCTTTAACCCCTGGCCCCTTGCTACCTCGCCACCCTTCCCAGAAGGCACCTAGAAGGCACAGACTCCATAGCTAAAACTCCTGGCTTCTGCTTGGCCTCGGTCAATGGAAGGCAGCAGCATGAGATGAGGAGGGAGGAGGGAGAAGACGGGGTCAGGGCTTTATCCCCCTGACCCCTTGCTATCTCTCTGAGTCTGTCAATAAATGTGTCTCTACCTATGACTGCAGCCGCAGTAGACAGCCCCTTGTTCCATACTCACAGCTCTCGTCAGGTCCTGGGAACACTGATCTTTTCTTTTGCCTCCTCAGGCTTAAAGACACACATGGCCAGATGCTGTTTCCACTCCCAACGGCTCCACCATTGCTTCTGGGCTCCTTTAACTCCTCACGCAGCTCTGTAAATGATCCCCCTGCTAGCTCTCTGTAGTTAAACTCTCTGAGGTTGCCCTCTCTGTCCTTCTGGGGTCTTGACTGATGCAGCATCCTACTTAAAGCAGCTCTTCCTTCCGTGTCTGCCTGCCTTTGCATTATTTTTCATTGAAACTTCTGTCAGCCAGGCATGGTGGCATGTGCCGTGGCCTCAGCTACTTGGGAACCTGAGGCAGGAGGATTGCTTGAGCCCAGGAGGTCAAGCCTGTAGTGAGCTGAGATCCTGCCACTGAGCTCCAGCCTGAGCAACAGAGTGAGATCCTGCCTATAAAATTAATTAATTAATTAGTGGTGGAGGCTATAACACACTGATTGCTTTAACAATGTAGTTTCCCTGTCCTGAGGCAACAGGCTTGGTCGCTGTCTGTGGTGCTGAAATGTCTTTCTCTAGGAGGTCTGGGATGTGTCTTTTGAAGGCTGCTCTCTGTCCCCCGATGCGATGCTGTGCTTCCACAAAGCATTATGATTCTGCTTCCATGTCCTGTCTGTCAGGCTTTAAACCTAGGTCTGTACATCTTGAAAACTGGGGCCTTCCCCTTGGCAGTGATGCCTCCTGAACTTATATGAGAACCTCAGTTTATTGAGTCCATGGTCCTTGGTCAGGAAGGAAATACACATCCACAGCCCCCCAGGTCCTCTTCCTCTTGTGACTGCTCAGTGCAACAAGAACCATGAATCGAAGGGCTAAGTTGCATAACAGACTCAATCCCTCCAAGGAGGCCCCTCCTCTCTACTAGAAACCCTCACTGTACAAGCAGAGCTGGAGCACAGAGGCAGCTCCAAGCACAGGGGAAGAGCTCTCGTCCCCCCCCAGCCTCATGAGCATGAAAGTGGTGCTGCTAATTAAATCAGTTGTCCAGATGGCTCGGCAAATTGCTCACGTCTCCCTTAGAAAGAAATCTCAGATCATTTAGTTGGAGCAATAATTTTTTATGAATAAAATAATTAAAAATATATATAAATGGAATATAATAATCCATTAGCAAAAATTATACCCTTGTCTTTTTTCCCTTTAACTGTGAAATACAGAGAGGCAGGATCCCACTTCCTGAGCTGTCACAGGAAAGCCATGGAGAAACGCTTTGGGGCATCAGGATTTACACTGATCATTTAAGTCACGGGATGTTCCATTTCCCACCAGCCAAGGAGGATACAAGGTTCAGGATTCAAATCTGAAAGAATAAAGCTCTACTGTAAGATCAGGCATCAGCTCACCAGGTGGTTCTGGTTAAGCCAGCAGAGATCCCCCTAAGCTTCAGACTCCTCACCTCTGAAGTTTGTTGTGGAATGAAAAGGGCTACAGAATTTTGGATGGTGGCCCGTGTTCCTGGGATAATAGACATTTACTGCACAATGTTATTTGAGAATGCACTGACAGGTGCTGCGATTAGTAAGTAAGCTAAGCTCTAACGTGCTGGGTTGTGCCATGAGAAATTAAAAGCCATGGGAGGACTGACTGGCCAAGAGCAAGGGTCTGGGAGAGTAGGCTGTGGGTGGACAGAAACCACTGCAGGGCAATGACCAGAGGATCTGTGTGTCCTAAACTTCCCAGGGGCACATGGCACGGCAGCAACTCAGCTCACAGGAGGAAGACTGGGCTGGCTGCCTTCACACATAGGCACAGAAAAGGTCTAGAAGGATGTACAAGCATATGGCAGGGCTAGGACAAAATCCCCAGGACTGCTCAACAGATGGAGTGGGGCTGGGTGGGGAAAAATGCACCATTTAGTAGCAAATCCCAGAACCATGTTGGGCTCCCTTCTTCAATGCAGGGGTGTTTCCCCCATGGCCGGGGCTGCAAGTTCTGTGATTAGCCCCTCCAGCCTGGACTGACGTTACACCTTTCCAGGGCCCCATCTGCATCCCGACCTCTGCTCTTTCTTTCCTGCATGAGCCTCCGCTCCTCCAGGGATCCTGTCTTCCATCCTGCCAGCCTTTGCTCTCTTTTGGTCATGCCTAGAGCCTGTCATGACTGATCACAGAGCCTCTCTGTACATTCAGGTTCCAGCCTCTCCTCTCTGGTCAAAGCCTTTAGCTCCCCACCCTCCATCACCCCAATCCCAACATGCCTTCACCCCACCAGCCTTCAGGCTACTGATTTCATCCTGATACCTCAGTTCTCACCCCTCACATCCATGCTTTCTCCCTCCCTCGAACTAAAATTAACTCCTTGATTAATTTTCAGTCACTCCTGTGCATGCTCCCAGATCCTCGGTCCTTCCTGTCTTTGTTGTAATATATTTGGCTAAATTTCAACCCAGGTTAGTTCCAGCCCTCTGCCCGGTTCATTGTCTACTGCCTGTGTGACTGAACATGACTGATGGAACACTCAGCTTTCCCAACTGGCTCGGCAAATCTACGTTTGCTGCCACCAAGGCCACTCTGACGCTGCCCAGAAATCTTGAATATCTTCTCTATGGTATATTATTCTCCCGCCCTTTCTAATGCCTCCTTCAAAACTCCTCCTGCCTCCTGAAACTTGTAACAGTCCCTTTGTCATGGAGCTGACCTTGTTTCTTGTTTCACCAAGAAAATAGAAACAATCAGAACAGAATCTCTCTGTGCCTCCCACCTCTGCCCATCCATCTGGATCTCTTCCCATGTGCTTCACTTCTCTCCAGCGCCACATCCCCACCCCCTCCCAGGGTGCTGTGGGCCCACCCTCTCTCCTGCTCAAGGGCATTGCTGTACTGACTCGCCCCTCTCCCCAGTGTCATCAAACCTCTCACCTTGGGATCCCGCCAAGCTGCACATAAACATGCCATGGCGTCTCCCCTGGAAAACCAGGAGTAAAACATCTCTCTAACCCTCTTTCTTCTGCAGCCACTGCTCCACCTTTTCTCTCCCTTCCTTTAACAGCATGACTCCAAAAATTAAAAAATAAAAATAAATAAATAAATAAATAAATAAAAGCTGTTTTGCCTGTAGTTTCTTTTGAATTTAATCCAAGAAGGTTTTGGCTCTCGGCATTGGCTGATGTTACACTCATCCCAATGGGGCAGAAGAAAGTGAAAAATATAACAAGAGGTTATCCCCCGGTCTCAGGAAGTGGTACCCACCCACCCCAGATGTTTCAACCCCAATCCATGGGGCTGCCCTTGATCCCCCTCCTTACCACCAGCCCCATATCCAAGCCCTCAGCTGCTCACAGGGGCTCTACTCACCCAACAGTAATTCCCGAGTCTTTTTTCACCGGACCTCACCATCTGAGACCAACCGCCCTGCTGTCTGGTCTCTCAACCTGCCCTCTCGTGGCCCCTTTCTACATGACAGCCCACATCATCTGATGGAGAGTACGATCTGAGTGTGAATGTCTGGTTTAAACACCTTGTGCCTTCCTGCCACGCTGGAATGAGCCGCCTTCCCCTCCATGCCTATGGGGTCTCATGATGTGGCCTCCGCCTGCTTCTGCAACTTCATCCCAAACGTGCCACCAGCGGACAGGATGCTCTAGCCACTGTCAGCCTTCCCCTCCTCCCCCGAAGCAAATCTCACCTGTTCCCCACCCCAGCTACTTGGCATCTGTGGGTTTCTCCACTTAGAATGCTCTTCACCCGCGGGCCCCGTGTATTGTCCCTTCTTGCCTTCCAGCCTTGCCTCAGTCGTCCCCGCTTCATGAAGCCTCACCGTCACCACCGTGGGTACCACTGCCCATCACTGGCCATCACATTCTTCTCTGCCTTCTCTGTAAAGCTCTGCTTTTTTGTTCTGTTGTGTTGTTTGAGGCAGCCTCCCTCTGTCTCCCAGGCTTGAGTGCAGTGAGGTAATCTCAGCTCACTGCAACCTCTGCCTCCTGGGTTCAAGTGATTCTCCTGCTTCAGCCTCCCGAGTAGCTGGGACTACAGGCGCGCGCCACCACGCCCAGCTAACTTTTGTATTTCCAATTGGCCAGGCTGGTCTAGAACTCCTAACCTCAAGTGATCCACCCACCTCAGCCTCCCAAAGTGTTGGGATTACAAGCATGAGCCACCACGCCCAGTCCCTTTTCTACAGAGCTTTGATTTCTGTGAGAAATATCTTATGTTTTTTCCCATCTTCACGAAAACGTCACGTCCACGAAGGCCGCTTCCTTGCTGTTGTGTTGGCCGTGGCATCCTCAGCACCTAGAACAGTGCCCAAGACCGCAGGCACTCAACGGGGACGTGTGGGAATAAGCGGGAGGCGATAGCACCTGCCTTGAGCACTGCCTTGAAGTGTCATTTTCACGATGCCCACCTCTGGATTCTCACAACACTACAAAACCACACCTTATTATTCCAACTTGAAAGGTGAGAAAACTGAACCCCAGAAAGACGTGCAGTGTGTCCACGGCCACAGACCCAGGCGGCAACGGAGGCAGGGTGGGAACCCTCTTTCTTGACACCAAAACTGGGCCCGTTTTTGTAGATTTTATTTGAGAACAAGAAAAGCATCAAATAGTCAGGCATAACTTTGATTTTCTCTTTCTCCCTGAAGCGTGGAAAATAGAGGCCAGATAAAGGTCCGGTCACCAAAAATGGAATGAAACAAAACGTACCATGGGAAAATCATTTTAAGTTTTCTCCAGACGGTTTCAAGCATAGCTACTAGTTCTTACACTCGTACACCATGCTGAGCAAAACAAAGCAAGTATATTTTAAAATAAAAAGTGGCATTTTCTCTTTTTAAAATTTGTGTGTAAAGGTGCTCACCAAACTTCCTTTTAAATGCATTTGACATTATGAGAGGGGAAGGTGGCAAATCAATGTCACACTCTTCATCGCGACCTGGAAAAATAGTTGTGTTAAGCACTTAGCCACACCCTCGGATACTGTGTAATTACTTCCCAGGAATATGCACTTTGGCAGCTGTAGAGTTGTACTGTACTTTATCATGTTAATCAAACAATGCCTTGCAGATAGCAATGGTGGCTTGATAGTTTAATCCAGCTTGTAGAGCACTGTATACTTTATTTCGTCGAAAGCCACTGTCAAGTAGCAGGATACTATTCAGGGGCCCCCGGAGCATGCAGGGGATCAATGCACTCCTGTCCATCCTCAGCATTTCACACGTCTGCAGTATCCTTGATATGGAAGCCAATCTGCCATGAACCCGTTGGGCCGGGCAGGTTAAGGTTCCATGGGAGCTCACTCTCACAGTTCTCTGCGCCTCTCAATTGTATTTTCAGTGGTGCTTTAAGAACTGGGGCTGTGAGCTGGATGCAGCGGCTCATGCCTGTAATCCCAGCACTTTGGGAAGCTGAGGTGGGTGGATCACTTGAGGTTAGGAGTTCAAGACCATCCTGGCCAACATGGTGAAATCCCGTCTCTACTAAAAATACAAAAATTAGCTGGGCGTGGTGGCGCATGTCTGTCATCCCAGCTACTTGGGAGACTGAGGCAGGAGAATCGCTTGAATCTTGGAGGGGGGAGGTTGCAGCGAGCTGAGATCGTGGCACTGCACTTCAGCCTGGGTGACAGAGTGAGACTGCATCTCAAAAAAAAAAAAAAAAAAAAACCTTCACCACCACCTGAAAACAAGTTTCCACCTCCTAACCTCTCCAGATTTGGTGTTCCAATGCCAGGATGACCCGAGAATGGCTTACTCAACTGATCTCACCCAGGAGCCCATCAGACACATGAGTTTGGTCTCACGCTCTGAGAGTGTCTGCCAGGCTGTGTATACACGACAAGTGTATAAATCCAGGTATGCGGTGTGGTGACATGGGCAACCTCCTGGGAAGTGCTGACAGGCTCTTCCATCTTAAATGGATGGGCCTCTCTTTCTGGTCATCACCCTCTCCTGTCCTTCCCTTTATGAGTTTCTTTCCTTCCCCACAGGGATGCATTAGGTTAAGTGCAGCAAGGATGACAGTCAGAAGTTTCAAAAAGACACATCAACACAAATTCCCTTGGAACCAATTTTTCTTTTTCCTATCAGAGAAAGCCAAGATAAACCGGTCATACAGAAAGAGCATTACAATCTGGGTATATATATATGATTGCAAGAGTTTAAGGATATTTTCTAGCTATAACTATAAAGGAAATTGCCCTCATAGCTTTCCATTTCTTCTTGACATGTTTCTATAAGAAGGCAAAATTTTCTCTTAAGGCACACACATCCTTGATTGCTTGGAGCTTGCAATTTCTGTTCCTAATTTCTAAATTAATTACCTCTGGATGTAGCACCATGTTTTCTAAATAGATAACTGCTGTGTTTTAAACATGGTTATAATGTGAGAACATTTGGCACGTGCAGTATTTGCCCTTCCTTCATTCTTTTAGAACTAACTGGGTTTTGAATTAGGCATACTATTTATTAAAAGTGCCACTTTCTTTCACTTATTCAACAGTATTTATTTTCCCTTATTTTGAGACAGAGTCTCACTTGTCACTGAGGCTGGAGTGCAATGGCACAATCTCTGCTCACTGCTATCTCTGCCTCCTGGGTTCAACAGATTCTCGTGTCTCAACCTCCCGAATAGCTGGAATTGCAGGTGTGCACCACCATGCCCAGCTAATTTTCGTATTTTTAGTATTTTGCCATTTTGGCCAGGCTGGTCTCAAACGCCTGACCTCAAGTGATCCACCCACCTTGGCCTCCTCCCAAAGTGCTGTGATTACAGGCATGAGCTACTGTTCCTGGCCGATTTTTGTTTTCTATAGCCAATATTTGACATTGTCAGGATTCATTTTTTCTAGCGTTAAGCGGATGCACCCCCGTCTCATTGCAGTTTTTATAGAGTTGAGTAAGGCAGTGTGCTTTGCTCTCAGCTCCAGTCTTGCACTGTAGAAAAGCCACCACCTCTGTCCATTGCAGTTTCTTCTAGCATATGGCGCCCTGCAGCTGGATCCCCCACCCTGGTCCCTGAGCACAGCCTTCAGGACCATGCCCATGGTGGGGACTCAGTCCCAGGAGCCAGGTCCCAGGAGCCAGGTCCCACAGTGCGCCTTGGGGACATGTGACCAAGGGAAGGTTTGGTGAGCTGCTCCTCCTTGAGACCATGTGGAGGGTCAGAGCCACCTACCGAGCTAGTGTCTGCAGTTCCCCAGAGATGCTGAGAGGCAGGCGGTGGTGAACCTGCCTTAGGCCAGTGTCCCCCCTCCTTTGCACCACTCCCATGCAAGACACTTCAACAGTTTGCTGTCCTCCAGAGAAACGGGCTGGGCACCTAGCAAGATGGTAGGATAAAGAAGCAACGTTGTCAGGTGCAGTGGCTCATGCCTGTAATTGAGCACTTTGGGAGGCCGAGGTGGGCAGATCACAAGGTCAAGAGATCGAGACCAGCCATGCCAACATGGTGAAACCCTGTCTCTACCAAAAATACAAAAATTAGCCAGGCATGGTGGCGCATGTCTGTCATCCCAGCTACTTGGGAGGCTGAGGCAGGAGAATCGCTTGAACCGGGGCACGGATGCTGCAGTGAGCCAAGATCGTGCCACTGCACTCCAGCCTGGTGACAAAGCAAGACTCAGTCCCCCTCAAAAAAAAAAAGAAAAAGAAAAGAGGCAACGTCAGCTGGACCTCTAGCCCTGAGTCCAGTTTCAGCAGGACTCTGGCAGGTCACCTGCTTTCTCTGGGACAACCCAGGAGGATTCTGCATGTCCATCAGCCCACAAGCGGGAGGACCCTGGGAGGCCGAAGCTGCAAGCCGGGAACATGGGAAGATCTCTAGGGAAGTGGTGGGCAGCACAGTCTTCCTGAATAGATGGCCAAGGATGCATGCTGGCGAGGGAGGAAGGTGCCCACCCCAGGCCTCCTCTCGTGGGGAGCTGGGAGTTCTCTTATCCTGCAGCACAAGTGGAGAGGCCAGTGTTCCCGAGGCAGTGAGATACATCCGCACCTGAAGCCAGGACAGCCCCTCCACCGTGAACACTTCCAGGAGAGCCTCGGCCTCCCTGCACCTCTTCCCCATCTGCACTCCACACTTTGCGGATCCCCATGAACCTCTCCAGAGCCCCAGGCGGTCTTTACAGAGCTCAGTAAGGTGTTGCTGAGAGCCTCAATCACCCTGGTTCCCAGGTAGGGGGCAGGATTGGGGGCTGTGTCCTCCCTCTGCTGCTTTTCTAATTTCATGAACTTTCCCGGAGGAGCTGCAGTTGAGGAGTTGGCCTTCTCTGCCTGAACGCAGCTGGTCTGGACGGGAGAGTGTCTGTGAGAAGTGCTCACACTGCAGCTGAGGAGCCCGTGAACGTGGGGATCCCTGCCTGGGCCGCCCGCCTGAGGCCACAACCCCCACACGCCGACCCGACACTGCCTGCCCAGTGGCCTCAAACAGAAGCGCAGAAGCACTTCTTAGTGTGCAAGCTATTATCACATAAAATCTATTTCATCCATAGAAATGGGCCGTCACCCCAGCCCCTGTCTTTCTGGTTCTGGGAATGACTCGGGGCACCCCAGTTAGCACAGCTGCCTCTTTTTCTCTTTTCCCTGCAGTGTGACCTCAGATAACCTCTAGAATTTGAACAATTCCTGTAACCTGTATCATCAGTGTCACACATGAGCGTCCTCCTCTGCACAGTGGGAGTGGCATACACTTCTCAGACCCCATGTGGGAGCCGACCGCTGCAGGCCCTGTGAAGTGCCAAACGCTGCTTGGTGTGAGGCAGACACTTGACCCAAGACAGGATGCTGGGCAGCCCCGAGGAGCCTGTCTCCCTCTCTCCTGCCTAATTGAAAGCCCTGGGCGGGAACTATTTCCATGACTGTCCCCACCACCCAGAGCTTCACAGAGCTCAGCGAGACAGTGCTTGAGCCCTCTGAGTTGGAGCAGTCACCCCAGAGCTGGCCCACCCCCCTGGGGGAGACTCTCTTCCCCAGGGGTTCCCCCTCCAGGAGCACCCCCTGGGAACTGAAATACTAACCTCCACACTCAGAACAGCACAGCTGCGAGCAGCTGAACAGCACCTTCAAAGAGGCTGCCCGAGCCTCAAGCCCCACTATCATCCATCTGCTTTGTTCACGTGGGGCCATGCCCTCTTCTCTATATATCTGGGCCGACGCCTGGTCACTGAGGCATCAGCTCACGCCATGGGGAGGGCCCTGCACGGGACACTCAGTATCTCTCCCTTGAGAGCCTCGAAGCCTCGTAACTGCTGAACTATAGGGAGAGGGATGGCTGCAGGGGAGGACAGAAGCATCTCGTTCCTTGGCCTAACTCTAGGCCAGGTGTGCCGGGTTACACTGGCATTCATGCCAGGCCCTGCTCCCCCAGTCCATGTGAACTCAGCTGGCACAAGCCATCCCTCACACCCATCTGGGATCCCTGAGCCCTCGGCGGGGATCTTCATTACACCTGCTCTGGACAAACATTGCAGGCAACAGACAACTCCACCCGCACGAGGAATAGCGCAGGCAACAAGCCGCCCCGTGGGACCCTCTGGAGGCTCAGAGATTAGCAGGGCAGGCGCTCGTGAGGGAGAACTGACCACTGAATCTGCAGGCAGCTTTGTTAACTTTGTTTCCCATTGCACCCTCAGGAATCGCTGAAAGGGGCGGAATTATCTACATTTTAAAATTGAAGGCATGGGTCTCAGCACAGCACATTGCCTTATTCCACAGCCACATGGTCGCTGAGGGATGGTGCTGGGATCTGAGCCTTCACTGGTGAGCCCTGCCCCTGCAGTGCCCACCCCTGATGGCCAGGCCCCAACCACCCCACGGAGGCACCCACGCAGTCCGCTCCTTGGGGCTCAGAGCATGCCCTCAGACTCATCAAGCTAAAGCTCCTTGTTATGGTGCTTTTACAACTGGGCATTACTGCAGATGAAAAATTTTGAAAAGATAAAATAATTTTGACTTTGCTCTTGTCGTTATGGAGAGCAATGAATCACCGAAACAACCATGGTGCCAGGCGTTTTCATTTCACGCATTGTTTCAGAGGGAAACGCTCTCTCCACACCGTCCCGCGGCGTCCTCTCTGCTCTTGGGAGCACACCCTTTCCTGGCCTGCCTGGCGTAATGTGGCCATGGTGGTACACAAGAAAACCCTCACCGGGAGAGGGCTTCAAAATGATGCCATCTTCTGTACTAAACAGTTACTGGAAATAATAGGATCTGGAAAAGACACTTGTGTTAAATTCCCCAAATGGACTTGCCTGTGAGTCTTTTAGAAAACAGCCTGATGAGACCATGAATTGGAGCTTCACTCTCCTACCTGCCTCAGGAGCTGAAATAAAAATGAGGAATGACTGCAATGCCGCTCCGCTCAACTCCATTTTAATTGAAAATTATGTCCAAGATCGCATCCTATCTGGACTTCGCCTGTCTCCCTCTTTTCAGAGTGCATGGATTTATGCACCTGCTCATATTAAAAGCCTCACTATTTCCCATAAATATGCACAGGTTCCTGTTTGTTTGTACGATAAATATTATAAAGATCATAAGGAAATTAAAATGGAGCTTGAAGATAGCTGTCCTCTGATGATATACTCCACATGAATCATGTCCTCAAGAACTATTATCCCCAAACATCATGGATCCTATATGAATGTGTTTACTCGTTGGTGCTAAATTGCAGAAGAGAGAACCTCCTAATGGATTTATAGTTTATCAGTGAGTTTCAGGGAAGCCAGAGATGGATGGTTTCTCTCCAATAGAGGATTCATTTACAAGCAATCGACCACTGTTCAATTCTACAGCCTATTTGTTTTGGTAAACTGGAGCACTGGTTATCATTCATTCACTTTATTTTTAAAGATAAACATATTATCTACACAAACATAGGAACTACATTCCTGTAGATCAAGGTAATCAGGAGGTATTTACAGAGTTTTTTTTTTTAAGGTAAAAATGTCAGTTTTCCTTGTTAAGTATTCCACTCCTTTCTTGGGGACAGGGACATTGGTCTAAAGATGTAGATTTAAACAAAATTAGGTTTGTTTTATAAATTAAATGGCTCTAAAGAGAAGCATGACTTGAGGATTACTTCAAATTGGGCAATAAAATAACCAATCCTCTCGGAACACCCCCTCAACCCCTGCCAAGAGCAGCTTTGCACTGACAGCGTAGCTGGTGTTGGGGGCTGAGGGCACAGGCACCTTGGCTGAGGGCTGCACCAGCCCTGCCTGACCCGGGTGGGGTGTGGAATCCCTGTCCCACACCAGCAGCCACTGCTGTGTCCCGGGGTCTGAGAGCGTCCTGGTCCACAGCAGATGCTCAGTACATATTTGCTGAATCATCAAAGATGCAATGAAAACGTTCCCCACAGGGGCAATATTGGTTCAATCTCCTGGGAGCATGACAGGCACCCCGAGGCTCTTAGGGTCAGCGTCCAGCCCAGGCACCAAACTGGATCCACTGAGTCCTTTCTCAATAGACTGAAGCCGGCCCAGGTTGCAATCTCAAGGCTTTCTGAGGCTCACTCCAGGGAGACTGCACGGCAGCCCCTGCTCAGGGCAGGCTGCTCAGGAAGTTCGGCTGAGTATGGTAGTCAACTGCAGCTGCCAGAGCCTGAACCCACCAGGGGACAGGTTACACCAAGACATTGCTCACACGGGAATATCTGCTTTCACTTCATCTGTCCATGTGACCTTTCCAATAGGCTGCAGGGCCTACATCCCCCCGAAATGTGGAGGTGTCCACCTGGTGTGCCTCAGGCCAACAGTTGGAAAGGATCCTCTTGGGTGGCCGCATGGGCTGGAGTTAAGAAGGGTGGGGAGGGAGAAAAGGCCGCTGCATGGGATTAGGTTACAGCTGCCCTTTCAGCAGCCATCTCTAGTGGAAAGGCAGCCAGGCTCACGGCTCTGGGTGAGATGGAGGGGGTGGGATGAGGTAGGGGAGGAGCTCAGGGTTGGGGAGGAGCTCAGGGTGGTGGAGGAGCTCAGGGTAGTGGGACATGTGGGCAGATCGGCAGACCCTGCCAGGCCTTTTGCGTGTTAGGGGCTCTCCGCCAACCTTGCTGAGACTGCACTGGACTCAGGGGGAGACCAATCCCACAGGACACTATGACCACCCAGGGCATCTTTTCCCGACAGGAGACAGGATTCCAAGCTGTGGGAAAATGATCCAGTTCGGGACGGAACAGTCCTCCTGTGCCGACTGCACCTCCTTCGAATTTCCCCTGACCATGTCCCTTGGACTGTGTAGCCCCCACTGTGCTAGAGACCAATGACTGGGACTGCTGTGCAGCAGAGGGACTCCACTTCACACATCTTCTCAAGTCTATCAGGAAGCAGAAGACCTCTGGCAGATCAACATTTAAAAAAGGAAGAAGCTGGGAGGTCAAGATGGGCTTCACTGCTTGAGCCCAGGAGTTGGAGACCAGCCTAACATGGCAAAACTCCATCTCTACTAAAAATACAAAAATTAGCTGGGCATGGTGGCGCGTGCCTGTAATCCCAACTGCTGGGCAGGTTGAGGCACAAGAATTGCTTGAGCCTAGGAGGCGGAGGCTGCAATGAGCAGAGATGACGCCACTGCACTCCAGCCTGGGCGACAGCGTGAGACCCTGTTCAACAGCAACAACACAAAGAACCGTAGGAGGTCACTTTCTGAGGCCAGCTGGCAAGCCCACCAAATGCCCATGGCTACTCTCACAGCACAGCCATGGTCAGCTTCTCTCCAGTCATGGCTTGGAGAAAAGAATGGTCCTGGGCACGCCCACCATGCCACAGCTTCCCCTATTTTGCATAAAGCCAGCCTCAGCAGGTAAGATGCTCATGCAGATGGAAGAGTTATGTGCAGTCAGCCTGAAGCACCTACATTAGACACAGCCCACCTGGAGCAGAGGATCCACAGAGACGGGAGGTCCTGCAGGTCTGGGGCCACCACTGCCTGCACCTTTCCCCAGCATAGACCAAGAGGTACTCAGCTGCCCCAGAAACACCAGGGGTTGGAGCTCTGGCTTCCCTGTAGGAGAGGAATGAGTAGCTAACACCAGGCCCACCCCTCCCTGGAGGAGCCTGCCCGGATGGCCTTCCACAGGGACCCCCAGAGACCGAGGACTGCTCCAGCCTGCAGGGAGCCCTTCTAGCCCCTGCTCCGCCTCCCTGACCTGCCCTCAGGCTGTGGGAGGCTCGGTTGCTGACCCCGGTGATGCTCCTGGAGCCTGGGGGCTGCTCCATGTGCAATGAGATGGAAACCTTGTGTCCTTGCTTCAAGAAGATACTACTCACGTTCAGCGCACTGCCTCCTTCTCCAGGTCCTGGTCACTAGAAACCCACTAATTTCGTTGTTTTTATGTAACAAGAATCTGAAGTTCAAAGGGATTAATTAACTCCAGGGTCACCGTTGCTAATTAATGGAGCCAGTTTTAAAGCTCTTACCCAAATCCTACCACTTCCATAGAGAAAGAAGATTTGCATGATCAACCAGGAAAGCTTCAGGGTTCAAACGGTCTGTGAGTGAATGATCTGGGAGCAGGGGTCATTTTTCAGAACTACAGGCGTTTATAGGAAACAGAACCCATGACTGCCTGCCTGCAACACACAGACACACACACACATAGACACACATGCACACACACACATACATTCACACACACGCACACATATGCACACACACGCACACACACACTCACACACTGTAAACCGAAAATAAAATCCTAAGTCCCCCCAGCTGACTGAATGGACTCTTCCTCTTGGCCAAAGGGATTCCAGAGAAACCTGAAATCCTGGTTGAGGCCGTGGTGGGGAAGTGGGGGGTGGGACCGCCTCATTATACCTCCCTCCCTCTGGAATTCAGGCACAACTGACCAGCATTAACGCGAAAGCAGAAACCTTAAGACTGACAAAACAGACTCTTGGTAGTAGTAAGATACCACATTCTAACCTAACTCTAGCATAAAATCACAGGACAGATAGCAGGCCCTGAAAGAAATCAACGTATTTTACCTCAAAATATATTTTTTGACACATTTTGAAGTGGTTCTGCAAAGCTATCTCTTGTGGGAGAAATTTACATTCTGTAGAGAATCCCCTTCCCTTCCAGGTCATTTTCTGATCCTGAAGAAATTAAGTGAGAGCCTAGCACCTTTTAAAAGGTCTGAACAGGAAAGATTGCCATCTATTGCTTCTAAGAGCAGCCACCTATGAGACTTTGTCTACATAATAAGAACCTTGGTCTCTACAGTTCCTTATCTCAACCCAGGCACTCCTTTCTATTGATTCCAGTTCTTTTGATAATAATCACTATTTCAACCAATTGCCCATCAGAAAATCTTTGAATCTCCCTGTGACCTGGAAGCACCCACCTCACTACCACTTTGAGTGGTCCCACCTTTCCAGACGAAGCCAATGAACACTTCGCATGTATTCACTGATGTCTTATGTCTCCCTAAAATGTATAAAACCAAGTTGCAACCCAATCACGTTGGGCAAATGCTCTCAGGGCCTCCCGAGGCTGCGTCATGGGTCACAGTCCTCACATTTGGCTCAGAATGAATCTCTCTAAATATTTTACAGAGTTTGGCTTTTTTCATCAATTGCACACAGGAACACACAGACACACACACGCAGACACACACACGTCAGTGATGTGCACCATGGCTTCTCTGAACCCCAATATCTCAAGGTCAAACAGCACCCACCAATGACCACCTTTTCTGCACAGTCCTTTCAAAATAATGGACAAAACAGGGCTGTGATTTTGCAGGACCTCCTCACGGCACTCTGTGGCAGCTCGCTACCCACATGGTGCAATCATTCTGGCAGATTCTCTAGAAGAAGGTTGCCCTTTTAGAAGTGCAGTTTGCAAAGTAAAACTGCTGAGGCATATTCATGGGCTGAGAGTCTTTAGGCCCCTTTGTCAGGAAGGGCTGAACTGGGCTGCAGTGGGCTTTTGTATTCTGTGGTCACCGCTGGGTGCCTCCCCCTCCATCCTTGCCTTCAGGCATCTGTGGCCATCTGTTCTTCCTTCACTAACTAGGACATAGGAACTGTCTTCCCTCTACGCTGCCAAGTAGGTACTCAGGAATATGGCAAGTCGTGGCTGTGAGCAGATCCTGTCCCAAGCCCGGCCTGGCCACAAAACATCAGCATCAAGACCAGAAGAGACAGGAAAACATAGAAATCAACATCCTCTCCTTTTTATGTAAAACTTTATAAAGAAAATTTAATTTAAAAATCCCTCTATTCTAAGGAGTGAATTATCTGTGAGGTCTGCAAAAAACTTTAACCCAACATCCAGATAAATGGAGTGACTTCTGCATGCACACACACACACATATACACGTGCACATGCACAAATACACATGCACACACACCAAACACACACAGGTGCACACACACACACACACATCGTCCATGTCTGTGAGACCAGGAGCCACCCACAAGCTATACTTTCTCAAAACTCTACCCAATAACAGGAACAGGGACACCAGTAACATTGATCAGGCCTTGGTGGCCAACGTTCCCCTCAGGAAAGGTAGATGCTCGCATGTGTTACTGAATTCTCTGTGTATCCTGGTCCCTAAGTCTGTAAGTCAGGGTGGCCAGTGGCAAGCACTCAGGAAAAAAAAGGATTTGAGTCCCTGCAAGACGAACAGCTCTGGGACATCCCAGGTACTCCCTGTTAATCTCTTCTAAGTGAGGAGCAAAAGCAGGCTCAGCATAGAGGGCATTAGTACAAGCCCTGGCCGTGGATGGGCACTGCCATTCATAATGTGAAAGTAGCAACCAGTGTGGTGGCTCACGCCTGTAATCCCAGCACTTTGGGAGGCCGAGGTGGGTGGATCACCTGAGGTCAGGAGTTCGAGACCAGCCTGGCCAACATGGTGAAACCCTGTCTCTACTAACATACAGAAAATTAGCTGGGCATGCTAGTGCGTGCCTGTAATCCCAGCTACTTGAGAGGCTGAGGGACAAGAATCACTTGAACCCAGGAGGTGGAAGCTGCAGTGAGCTGAGATAATACCACTGCACTCCAGCCTGGGTGACAGAGTGAAACTCCATCTTGGAAAAAAAAAAATAGATAAAATAAAAAGATTTTAAAATGTTTAAAAAATGAAAGTAGCAGTGATCATTTAAAATTCCTAGTATAAATATTAGTTGCCTTAAAAAGATAAGCCTACCTCACCTCTTTCTACCTGGTGGTGGTGTGTGGGGTGCCTGTGTGTAGGGGCGTGGGAGTATCTGCATGGGGGTGTCTGTGTGGTCACTGGTTTTTCTCAGCAGCCAGAACATGAATGTAGCTGGATTGTGTGGCAGGAACCACTGGGTTTCAAGAGAATATCATTTAAAAGTGATTTTTTTTTTTGTAAAAAAATACAATCAATGAAGAAAAGAAAAGAAAGCAAGAACCACTATTGGGAAATTGGTTGCCCCAGAGGATAAAGTTTCTCAGCATCTATTGAAAGTCTCATCTTTGCTTCAGCTGGTATCTAGTCGGGGAAAAAATCCCCCAGGCCCTTCCCGTGAAGCGCGATTGTTGCAGTCAGCAGGTTGGTGAGCTCGGGCCCAGCAGGTGCGAGACAGCACTTAGCAATGGATCGCAGTGATGCTCAGGAAACAGCAGGTAGTAATATCCTCCATTTGTACCGTGTGTGCTTATTGATCGTTTGCACCTTAAACAGGGATTTTCTTTCCACACATTAGGGAGATGTGCATGGCCCAGGCAGCTCTTCCTGAGGTTCAGTCTCTCAGGGCGCTTCCTGGGAAGGCACTGGAAATCCACTTTCAACTCCAGAGCGAGGCACGCCCTGTGTGGATTCGGCTTACAACACTAGCAGAGCATAACGGGATAAAGTGATAAAACAGTGAAATTTGTTAAATCAAAAAAGAGAAGAGGGCTCCATTGGGTTGTACTTGATCAATTTCTACTGCCTAGTCTAGTTTCTAACGTGAACAAACACAGAGAAAATGAATACATATTTATGATGATCAAGAGGAAAGATGAAATGCCTCTTAGCACTGAGAGCCAAGATGGAGGTTGTGCTTCCCCAAATTCAGATCCAGAGACGCCACGGCTGTTACCAAGTGACTCTCAGCAGGACTGTTACCAACCACCCATGGTGGGCTTCTGATAAAGAGGATGAAAAGGGCTTTAACGTGTCTGCATGCCAGGTGCTCCACAAGCCATTGTCTCTCTAACCATCACAAAACCTCGATTTGGAAGTTACAGGAATGGTTATATTTTATGGAGGAAAGACAGAGCCAGTGTAGCTGTAACTGACCAGAAGGCTGCCTGCTGCTACCTGCTCCCACTGGAGTTTACATATGAGCACGCAGAACCTGGAGGCTTGTCTTAGTCCACTTTCTGCTGCTATAACAGAATACAGCAGACTGGGTCATTAATGGAGAACAGAAGTTTATGTGGCTCATAGTTCTGGAAGCTGGGAAGGCCTCAAGCAAGGTTTCAACATCTGGGAGCGTCCTATAATGGCAGAGGGCAGAAGGGTGGAAGTGAGCATTTCAGACAGAGAGGAAATTAGGCCCATCTCATCCTTTTATCAGGAGCCCACTCCTAGCATAACAAAACCATGAACTCATGACTTCTTCAAGGCCCCACCTCCCAATACCGTTACAGAGGCAATTAAATTCGACGTGAGTTTTGGCAGGGACACTCCAGACACAGTGAAGTTCCTCCTCATCACAAGGCCACTGCTTCTTCCTCCATCCCAGCACACTGACGGGCCATGAGTTTTCATATGCAATTTCACAGGGTTGTTTTAATTCAGTTTGAAATTCATGCTTTGGGGTAGTTAAAATCTAGATATGTTATTGGAGCTGGAATTGCATTTCAAAGGAAGAGAACTAGGAATGAATCAGTGTCTATTTCAGCACAATCGTTAGCCTTATGTTCAAGTAGTGAAACATTCACACGTCTCAAGTCAGCTTTGCCCCCCCAGAAGCTCACTCCTGTGCTGGGTTTTTCTCGCTGGTTTCATTTCCTTAAAAGCAGTTGTCCTAACTTCCTTTATGCCCCGCCTCCAGTCATCAGCACCCGGAGGTCATTTTACCAGCACATCCCAATGAAAATGCCTTGTAGACATTTTTATATTTAGTCTTGTCTTGGCTTATCTTTATCGATTATTTTATTGTAAGGATGATGTACTTGGTCCATAAAAAGTAAAACATAGATCATCGAGCAGCTCTCTGACACCACAGCCAGGTAAATCCACAAAGATGGGAAAAACCAGCGCAAAAAAGGTGAAACCACCAAAGACAAGAACACTTCTTCTACTTCAAGGGATCACAACTCCTCAACAACACAGGATCACAACTTGACCGAGAAGGAGTGTGAAGAATGGACGGAAACAGGATTCAGAAGGTGGATAATAACAAACTTCTCAGAGCTAAAGGAACACGTTCTAACTCAATGCAAAGAAACCAAAAACCTTGAAAAAAGGTTAGACGAAATGCTAACTAGAATAACCAGCTTAGAGAAGAACATAGAAGACTTGATGGAGTTGAAGAACACAGCACGAGAACTATATGAAGCAAACACAAGTTTTAATAGCCGAATTGATCAAGCAGAAGAAAGGATATCAGAGATTGAAGATCAACTCAATGAAGTAAAAAGAGAAGGCAATACAAGAGAAAAAAGAGTGAAAAGAAATGAACAAAGCCTCCAAGAAATATGGGATTATGTGAGAAAACCTAATCTACACTTGATTGGTGTACCTGAATATGACGGGGAGAATGAATCCAAGCTTGAAAACACACTCCAGGATATTATCCAGGAGAACTTCCCAAGCCTAGCAAGGCAGTCCAAATTTCAAATTCAAGAAATACAGAGAACTCCACAAAGATATTCCTCAAGAAGAGCAACCCCAAGGCAGGTAATTGTCAGATTCACCAGGGTTGAAATGAAGGAAAAAATGCTGAGGGCAGCCAGAGAGAAAGGTCAGGTCACCCACAGAGGGAAGCCAATCAGACTCACAGCAGATCTCTCTGCAGAAACTCTACAAGCCAGAAGAGAGTGGGGGCCAATATTCAACATCCTTAAAGAAAAGAACTTTCAACTCAGAATCTCATATCCAGCCAAACTAAGCTTCATAAGAAGGAGGAATAAAATCCTTTATGGACAAGCAATTATTGAGAGATTTCGTCACCACCAGACCTGCCCTACAAGAGCTCCTGAAAGAAACACTAAGCATGGAAAGGAACAAGTACCAGTCACTGCAAAAGCAAACCAGTTGGCAAAGACCAAAAATGCAATGAAGAAAATGAGTCAGCTAATGAGAAAGAAAACCAGCCAGTAAAAAATGGCAGGATCAAATTCACACATAACAATATTAACATTGAATGTAAATGACCTAAATGCCCCAATCTCTTAAAAGACACAGACTGGCAAAAAAATTTTTGCAACCTACCCGTCTGACAAAGGGCTAATATCCAGAATCCAGAATCTACAAAGAACTAAAACAGATATACAAGAAAAAAACAAACAACCCCATTCAAAAGTGGGTGAAGGATATGAACAGACACTTTTCAAAAGAGGACATATATGAGGCCAACAAACATGAAAAAATGCTCATCATCACTGGTCATTAGAGAAATACAAATCAAAACCACACTGAGATATAATCTCACACCAGTTAGAATGGCGATCATTAAAAAATCGGGAGACAACAGATGCTGGAGAGGATGTGGAGAAATAGGAACACTCTTATACAGTTGGTGGGAGTGTAAATTAGTTCAACCATGGTGGAAGACAGTGTGGTGATTTCTCAAGGATCTAGAAATAGAAATTCCATTTGACCCAGCAATCCCACTATTGGATATATACCCAAAGAACTATAAATCTTTCTACTATAAAGACACATGCACACGTATGTTCATTGCAGCCCTGTGTACAATAGCAAAGACCTGGAACCAACCCAAATGCCCATCAATGATAGACTGGACAAAGAAAATGTGGTACATATACACCATGGAATACCATGCAGCCATAAAAAACGATGAGTTCATGTCCTTTGTAGGAACTTGGATGAATTTGGAAACCATCATTCTCAGCAAACTGACCCAAGAACAGAAAGCCAAGCACCGTATGTTCTCATTCATAGGTGGGTGTTGAACAACGAGAACACGTGAACTCAGGGAGAGGAGCATCACACACAGGGAACAGTTGGGGGGGGGTAGGGGAGAGACAATGGGGGGGTGGGGAGGGAGGGGAGGATGGGGAGGGATAACATGGGGAGAAATGCCAGATATAGTATGCACCTAAAGTAAAATAAATAAATTTAAAAATAAATAAATAAATAAAATTTTTTTTAAAAAAGTAAAACATAAAAATCTTTTCCCAACCTCCCTAGAAAGCATGTCTTCCTACCTCGTCTACTCCCCCACAACCGGCCTCCCTTTTCTTCTTCCTTCTCCCTTCCCCTCCCTCCACCACTGCTCTTATCACAGTCGCTGCTCACTCCAACTCCCCCAGAATCTGCTCTTCCCTTGCTCTTATTTCAGTTCCTAGAATGTGTTTCCTTTAGGTAGAAAAGCAAAAAGAACACACTTTAAAGTAAAGCGTCCATCAAACTTAGATCCCATTTTTCTACGCTTCCTCAAAATTCCAAGGTATTTTTCCTGGACATAGTATAGGCATGGAATATCATGCTGGGTGCTGTAGATTGTTATGTATGCACTAGCTTTTAAAAAATGATCAAGGCATAGATTATATAGCATACATTCACCCATTTTAATTGTACAACATGATGATCCTTAATAAATGTATCAAGCTATGGAAACGTCACCACGTTGCACTTTGGGAACATCTCTGTCACCCTGGTGAGAGCCTCATGGGCATTTATAGTTAATCCTGTTCTCACCCCCAGCCCCAGGCAACCCTTAACTTCTGGCTCTGTAGATCTGCCTGTTCTGAACACTTCCCACAAATGGACTCATGGGATACCTGGTGCTGTGTGTCTGGCTCCCTTCACGGGGCGTGATGCTTCCGAGGTTCATCGTGTCAGCGTTCTGCCCCTTGGAATGCACCCCCTGACTTCTCACCAGGCTCCCTGGTAGATGAGGACCTCCACCCAGCAGACATCACAAGTGAGTTCAGACTGTAAAAAAGGGGACAGCTGTCCTCATTTGCTAAGCCATGGCTCAGCAAGGCTTATTTTCAAAGTTTTGTCTTTATGTCTTTGCCGTCTTCAGTGTGATGTGTTCCCATCTCTGGCTATTTCAGGCCCCTTGCACACACACACTTGGATTTTTAGAGAACACCTAATTGTTCTTCATGCTTGTTCCAAGTTGATGGTAATAGCTGTGCTCCCCGCTGAGCCCACAGCACTCAGTAATGAGTTCCCTGCCTCCGCACCGTGCTGGGAGGATCAACTGCAGAAGTAAGTCTGAGCTGGCTCTTGTGGCATCAAATGCTGTTGCATAAAGCAGAGTTAGGGAAATGGACGACAAGGCCAAAGGTGGGATGTACACAGCTGTGTGCTGAGGTGCGTGTATATGAGTGCACGCACACGTATCCCTGTGTATTGTTTATGAGAACGGAGCCAGGACTCAGTGTGGAATAAGATGTGTAATTACTGAAAACAAGTCTCTTTCAGCGACAGCAATGGTCCCTTGGATGCTACTGCACCCTCCTAGCCAGGAGCAGAAAGGGCCAAGGGAGGTGGATGGTCCTATGGTCCAAACCATCCAGTGATGATGTGAGGGTGCGATCCATCATCAACCTGGCCAATTTCTAGAAAGGCAACGGACCCCATGGCAAGGAGGGCCAGGCACAGCCATGGGGCTCAGGAGCCCCCTCTTGACCCCAGCAGAGCAAGGGGATACACAAAACCCTTAAGGGAGGCTGAGGGGCGGCCTCTTCCTGCCTGGGGGCTCTCGACCATCACCAGTCAGGGATGCTTTGGTGTCCAGAGCGGGCGAGGGAATCATTAGCTTCAGCTTGCTGCCCTCATGTGTCGCGGGTCCCAGGGCTGCTCCCAGCAGCCACTGTGACAGGAGGACCTGCCTCCTGGTCTAGGAGGTTGGGGGAGTTTCCAGAGCAGCACATGTCAGCTGCAGATCCTGCAGGGCGGGGGATGGATGGCACCCCTGGCTCCTGGACCCTGGGGGCCTTTCCTCAACCTGCAGAGGCTCCATGAACATTAGCTCTGGTCCAGCAAGCAGGAGCTTTAGTAGGAAAGGCAGCCCATGAGCCTGAGAGCTTGGGGGTAGGCAGAGAAAATGACAGAGACCGTGGGGGTCTGGGTGGCATGCAGGAGCCCCACCCAATGGGAGATGTCTGGAGGCAGCCGGGCCGGTTTAGAAGACCTGGCGATGGAGCAGTTTCTATCCCTGCCACCTGCACGGCCTTGCTGCCCACAGAAACACTTCATGAAGGATGGTGTCCTGCCACTGGCAGGCCCTCTGGGGACAGGGGGCAGCAATCCTTACTTGTACATCTGAATCAAGCCTACACAGAAAGCATCAAGTCCACATTGCAGACATAGCGCTGTCCTTTCCTGAGTGCCCAGCAACCTGGAGTGTCTGAGAACAAGCCCGCAGCTTGGCCACTGTGTACTCACATGCCTGCCCCCGCCCCAAATGCCCAGCTCTTAGAATGTGCTTGCTGGCACAGGGGATTTTAGGAAGGGGAAAAGCTTCTGTAAGAAACTGTGCCGCTAGACCCATGTCAATTGCACTTGTCAAAACCTCCAGAACTGCAGAGCGAGGAGTGAACCCTGGTGTTAGCTGTGGTCTTCAGTGACTCATAGCATATCAGTGTGAGTTCCTTCATTGTCCCAAATGCCCACACGAATGCAAGAAGTCAAAACAGGGAAAGCAGTGTGTGCAAAGGGAACGCTATGTACCAGCTCAATTTCCTGTCAATCTAAAGCCACAGTAAAGGCCAGGTGCAGTGGCTCACACCTGTAATCCTCACAGTTTGGGACGCCAAGGTGGGCAGATTACTTGAGGCCAGGAGTTCAAGAGCAGCCTGGACAACATGGTGAAACCCCAACTCTACTAAAAATACAAAAATTAGCCAGGCATGGTGCACTTGCAATCCCAGCTACTCAAGAGGCTGAGGCATGAGAATTGCTTGAACTCAGGAGGCAGAGGTTGCAGTGAGCCGAGATCGCACCACTGCACTCCAGCCTGGGCAACAAGAGTGAAACTCTGTCTCAAAAATAATAATAATAAATGGTAATTTTGTAAAGTGCCTGTTGAATGAATGAGCAGTGCCTTCCCACAGGTGACTGTGGCTCCTGTCCCCTGCTTGAGGGAGATCTGGTTTCCAGTCTGCCCTTGGGGCCGGAAAAGCAAGGCTGAGGGAGAGGCCCACATTTTCCAGGTCCTCCTTCAGGTCCTTGGGCACTTGGGAACTATTGCTTCTTTCTGTTTCCTCGTGGCCCTGGCTGAGTGGATTGTGTGGGAGGTTAACACAGAGACACGTGCAGGGCCAGCCTCCCCATTGCGGGCAGGTGAGCAGGTTCCTTCTGAGACGAAGCTGAGTGCGGGGCCAGCCTTCCCACTGAAGACAGGTGAGCAGGCTGCTTCCAAGACGAAGCCAAGAGCAGGGCTCCTTTTCTAATTGGTCTGACCTGGGTGGCAAGTCAAGTGCTCTCTGGAAAGAAATTAGTTTCTTAGGGTGCACTAATTCTCCTTCCCAGAGATTATGGCGCATGCTCCCAGGGCTTTCTGCAGTAACAAATAGCGTCAATTATCTTATTAGCAGGCATCCCCTCCTGCAAGGCCTTTCTCTCCGTGCTGCCTTGTGCATGGAGTGTGTGACTCACCTCACCTTGTGAAACAGCAGAGGATGAGGACTCCTAGTGAAGAGCAGAGGCTTCAGAGCAGGCGGGGCAGGGCTGGGGGCACCTGCTCACCCATCCCCAGAGGCCTTCCCCCGAGGTAACTGAGAAGAACTGTAATAAGAAAAGTGACCATTACGGCACCTGGGCGTCCTGGTAGTGGGTAAAGGTATAGAATCTGGCTCAGTCCTCAATGTCTCACAAGAGATTTCTCTCCTTATCACCACATGACAGACGGTGAAACTGACACTCAGAGGGTCTCAGTTGCCTGCCCAAGGTTTCAGAGCAGAGGAGGCAGAGATGGGCCTCGACTTACCCAGATTGACTTCAAAGCCGGTGCTCCTTCCTCCCTGCATTCCTGGATCACTCCTTGTGGGGTGCCCTGGACCCAAGGCTGCCCGTGTGCTCACTCGAGGGAAAGGGCTGCAGAGTGGCCCTTGCCTGCCCTCCCTGGACAGGGTGGCTCTGGGTGGAAAAAATGGAAAGAAAGGTGGTTCCCACCACACAGCTGCCCCCACTGCTTCCCCGAGTGCCTGGCAGCTACCCAGGCTGCCCTGAGGTGCTGTTCTGTGCCGGGCTGGGTGGTACCGAATTGTTCCAGGAGTGGGACGGCAGGGAGCGTGGGCTCTGGGTGGGTCAGCTGCAGGTCAGATCTCACGGCTCCCTCTTGCTGATTGAGGACAGTAACATTTCATCAGTCAGGCAGTGAGCTTCCTGTATAACTGTCTCCCCCAGTCGGTCAGTGAAGGTGAGGAGACTAGCCACCTAGTGAATTGATGGGTTGGCTGGTTGATGGATTCATTCATTGATGGATTAATTAATTAATGGTTTAGTTAATTGACAAAAGCCAATCAGTACATTGCACGCCACTTGGAGGAAACACAGTGAGTTGGGTGGATGGACGCAAAAAGAATGAGTGAATGAATGAAATGAACAATAAATTAAGAAGAACATGTCATATCTGCCTTACCAGGAGCAGATTCAGAAATGAAATAATTAAAAAGTGACAAAAATTAAATATTTTGTCTGTTAATTTATAAATCAGTCAGTCAAATCTGACGTTTTAAAGAAGTATCATCACTTTGACACCAATTATATTTACACAGGGTCATAAGCACTTAAAGATGGTCCTTGTGATAATTCTTTCCCTGATTCTAATTCAGAAAGATCTTCCCCCTCTCTCAAATGTGGATGACACACATCATACGGAAAAGCATCAGGTGCAGACACCTGCATTCCAGCTGTGTCCGACGCCATAACCTTGTTCCAAGTCAGTTTCCATGAGGAAATAGACTCTTTCTCTAAAATCCACATGTTTATTTGAGGAAGACAGAAGGGACAGGAAGCCAACACCTCTCTTCCTTGTTCTGATAACACGCTTAGGAGGCAGAGTGCAAGCAGTCAGGAGCCCCCCTCTTTCTTTACAGAAGGAGGCATGGAATGGCCACTCCCTGCATGGAAGGACGCTCAGTGTTGTTAGTCAAAGGGAGGCACGTGAGGCACCACCCCCCAGAGAAGGACAGATGTGTGGAGCAAGTGGCGTTCTCATACCCGACTGCACGTGCAACCCCTTTGGAAAACAGTTTGGAGTTTCTTATAAAATCAAGCAAACAGCTACCACTCAACTCAGCAATATCCGCCCTAAGGTATTTATACAGAGAGATGAAAACATGTGTGCACACACAGGCTTGTGCAGGAATATTAATAGCAGATTTCTTTATAATAGCCTCAATCTGGAAACACGCATCGAGGAGCAGGGGACACCAACTAGGGTGTATTTTACAACGACTCATCTATGGAGCGAAGGAAACAGCCACAACATGCGCGTGGCAATGCAGACCGCTCCACAAGCATTCCACTGGGTGAAGAGACAGGAACACAGACACGCGGATGCACAGAATGTGTCCATACCACTGGGTCTACAGCTGGCGAGTCTAGGCAGTGGGGACAGGAAGAGAGCAGCGATCACCCAGGACAGGCGGTGAAGGTGAGAGGGCAGGGCATTGACTGCAAAGGAGAAGGAGGCATGCTCTGGAGAAAACACTTGTCAAAACTCATCAGGTCGGCACTGATAATAAGTGTGCTTCATTGCATTGAAGCTATGCTGCAATAACGTGATTTGAAAGCAGGCTGGCTGTTTAGAGCTCAGCTTTGGGAACTCCCTCCACGCCCTACCACCCTGCATCCAGTGACTTCACGTCTGTTCAGGGATGTACCCTCCCTGCAGAGCGCCGCTGCCCCACCTGCCCTGCCCTCTCCAGGAGCCACGCGTCCCGGCCTGTGGCTGTCCAGCCCCAGAAGCCTGTTGGCAACTGGTCTAGCTTCCAGCTGCCTGGCCCTCTGGGGCTGGAGCTTGGGGCCCCATCCTTGGCCTTGGCCCCCATCCATCCTGTCCGGCGCTGGCTTCACAGCAAACACTACCCTTTCTCCCCTTTCCTTGGCATGGAGTCCTGCCCTTTCCCCTCTGAGCAAAGCATTCTCCCAACAGAAATTTGTGCTCACCCCGTGAGTTACTTTCTTTTGCTGTTTTTCTGTGTTTGTGTATGTGTTCATCTGGATAGTGATGTGAATGTGAGCCAGTTTTGCATGTAAATAAAAGTGCAAACGCTTGCCCAGCAGTGGAGGCGGTCGTTGGCCCGGTTCCCTGTCCAGACCCTCACAGGCCCTCTCTGGGCTGCCCTCCATCCTCGCCAACGCCCCAAACACACTTCAAGGGGCCTCCCTGACTGCACTGCCGATGGCCTCCCTGAGAGTCACCCTGGACACCAGCACCACCTCCCCTGCAGCGGCATTCACACTCCACTTGCCCAGAAGACCAGCGCAGCCACGTTTCAGCCAAAAGCAGACAAAAAGGAGAGAGGGCTCTTCTGCCTGTGTGTCTTCAAGATCATGAAAATCCCACTGTTTGACCAGGATTTCTTTGTGATTTCAACTCTGACTCCAGGGCTTTGAACATGGGTCTTCAGGCTCTGGGGATGCCCGGGAGGCACACGTGTTCCCCTCCGCTCCTCTTCCCTCCACTCCTCTGTCCTCTCCCCCTCCCAGGCGGCACTTGCTAAGCTGAGGCCTGAGATCCTGCACAGGTGTGGCACAGCCTCCTCCTGCTCTGAAGGCTCCTCAGCCCCTGCCTGTGGCAGCATCACTCGGCCACCAGCGACCACTGTGGTCATGTAGCCCCAGGCTGGTTGTGCTGCCTCTCATGGTCGGCAAAAGAATGGTTCCAACGAGCCTCAGTGAATCCACGCAAATGTGGGCATCTCCTGGTGGTTTTAACTCAAGGGCTGGCACACCTTTCCTGTAAAGGTGAATATGGTCTCGGCCACACATTGACGCCATCCTTAGCTTGTAGGCCATACAAAACAGGACTAGATTTGCCCCATGGGACCCCCACCCTCAACCCCTATGTTAGGAGGGAAAGTGAGTCCTAGTGCAGGAAGGACTTCCTCTGCAGACCCCAAGCCCAGGCAAGTAACCCTTCTCATTTCTCTTTACCCACAGATAACTGAGGTGCCAGAGATGCTAATTAGCCAGCACAGATTTCAGAACCATCAAGTGGGGGCACCTCCCCACCCATGAGGCAGGCGGCCCACTCAGGGGGACCTATCCATGAGAACAGCCACGGGCTGCGGGGCTCTCAGAGCCAAGGACAGTGCATGCACCACTCTCTTCAGACCCAAGGAAAAGGATAACTTCTGGGTGACCCCACGGAACCTGAGGTCAGCTGTCTGCACACCTAGCAGGAGAAAGGCCATGTCCACAGCCATGTGGGCAGCCCTGGGTCCTGATGGGGCCTCTCTCTGCATGTCCTGCTAATGCTGCAGCCTGATAACAGGCGCCACAGCCACACACCATGCAGCTGCCATGTGCCTGTCCTCCAGGGACATCACCGGATGATTGCTTCCGGCCCCCTAACTGTGCAGTTTGGTTGATGCACATCTTATTTTATTGACCAGGGGCCCGAGGCTCTGGCATAGCCGTCAGTCACTGGGCAGTGAGTGGGGCCATAGCAATGCGAGCCCTGGTTGTGGGCAGTGCTGCTGGACTTTGGAAAGTGGATGACTCCACCGGCTTTAGGAAGGCCCAGGATGACGGCTCAGACAGTGAAGTGGTTTGGCTGTGTCCCCACCCAAATCTCATCTTGAATTGTAGTTCCCATGATTCCCTTGTGTTGTGGGAGGGACCTAGTGGAAGATAACTCAATCCTGGGGGGCGGTTTCCCCATACTGTTCTCATGGTAGTGCAGAAGTCTCACGAGATCTGATAGTCCATTAAACCTCTTTCTCTTGCAAATTGCCCAGTGTCTGGTGTGTCCTTATCAGCAGCGTGAAAACGGACTAATACAGAGAGACTAGCAAAATTTCTCTCCACATCATCCCCCGGGAGAGGCATCATACACACAGAGGAGCAGAGCTAAGGTGCACATATTCTGCTGTGCAAGGCAGGTTGAAAGCTCCGTTGCAGCCTCACTCAGGGAAGCTGGTGAGTTCAGCTGAGCTGGTCCAAGTGAGATTCTAGGTACCTGAGACAAGGGTCTGTTTCTCCTCTGTGGCCACTCAGGGCCCATCAACCAACAGGTGGGTAAAGAATATGTGGTATATGTACACCATGGAGTACTACTCAGCCATAAAAAGAAACCAAATAATATCTTCTGCAGCAACTTGCACGTAGCTGGAGGTCATTATTCTAAGTAAAGTGACTCAGGAATGAAAAACCAAATAGCATATGTTCTCACTTATTAACTGGGAGCTAAGCTATGAGGACACAAAGGCATAAGAATGAGATAATGGACTTTGGGGACTTAGGGGAAAGGTCCGGGGAGTGAGGGTCAAAGGCTACATACTGGGCACAGTGTACACTGCTCCAGTGACGGGTGGACTAGAATCTCAGAAACCGCCACTAAAAAGCTTACCCATGTAGCCAAAAACCACTTGTACCCCCAAAACTATGGAAACTTCCTAATAAAATTAGAAAGGCTCTGACTTTCAAGTCACTGTTTTGATCCAAGAGCAAAGGGTTTAGTTTCCCCACCACTGGGGAGGGGGAGGGTTGTTCTTAGAGAATCACTTTCAGGACCATGGCCCACCCCATCAGAGCCTGTTGTGGGGAGGGGGTCTCATGGCATTAGACAGAAGTCATGGTCCCTTCTGTACTCGAAATCCCCCCAACACTGTCCATCGTCGTATTTTCAAGCCTGCTTCTGTCCCTACTCCAGACATGTTCAAGAGAATTTTCTCTGTGAGAGTAAGAGCTAACTGGCGTTCTCTTCAGAAAGTTGCCCTGCTGCACTGGCATCATGGAAAGGTGGCAGGTGCTGCGGGCTGCGGCTCTGGGTCCAGAGAGTCCAGGCGTGTGGCTCCTGCATTAGCGCAGACCTGGAAGGCAGAGTCCACAGGTATTTGGAATTACTCTAATTTAGTCAGGTTATTATTCTTGCTGCTTGAAGAATAAACTGTTAGCTGATTCTAATGGCTTAAAATTTGGGAAGTCAAACCTTTCCTAAGGGTTTGATGTGAAAGTTTGGCACTTTCCTCTGGAGACAACAGAAGTGCCCCCGGCCTGTGCCCGCTGCTGTCACGTGGCCCCGGATGGCAGGCTTTGGTCAGCATCCAGGAATCTGCACAACCTCCACTGAGGAGCACGAAACAACTCCCCAGTGGGAGGCCAGAGTCCGAATCCAACTTAGTCAGGAAATACAGCAAACATCAGCGGGAACAAAGAGTGAGATCTCAGGCCCAGAATAATCTGAGATGGGACCGGGTGGTGCCCTGACAGGTGGGCCAGGGTCAGACAGCGGGTTCCATCCTTTGCCCTCATTTACAGCTCCTTCACCTTCAGAAGAAATGCCCTTTGAACGTGAAACTGTTTGAAAAGAGTTGGTCACTGGGACTCAATCCTGTTCCAATCCCAGGAGCTGCAGAGATGTAGACAGGGATGCCCAGGCCTCCTGTCCAGTCACTGAGAAACAGAGAGCTCAGGGTGCAACTCCCCACATCCTGCCATTAAGCAATCCCCTTCTAAGAACTGCCCCTGGGGCCAGAGAGACGGCGAGGAAGAGAGCACACTTGGTCTGAGCATTCCCAGCTGCCTGACAATTGAAAGCTCTCCCAGCACTGACACTTTCCATGCGGGGACTTAAAGGGACTGCAGCCTGTCAGGGGAGCCACTGAGCAGCTTCATGTCTGTTATTCGTCAGATATGTGATCTTGGTCAACTTTTTTAACCCCGCCGTGCCTCCACTTCCTGGTTTGTAAAGTGGTCCAATTATATATTAGCAGAAACCTGTTGGATGTGCTGCCCTTTCCATTGGGTGGGACATTTCCTGAGAAGGGTCGTCTCTGTGGGAACTTACATTTCCCAGCTGCCCTTGCAGTTCAGTGCACTCACGTGACTGAGCTCTAGCCAATTAAACCTCAGAGAAAGCCATGTGTTCCACTTACAGCCTGACCCATGCAAAGCTTTCCTGGAGCTCTCGTCCATGCAATTTCCCCTTTTCAGGCTGTCTGGAAAGGAAAGGATTTGCATGGCAATCCTGGAAACCATGTGTGTTGAAGAAGGCATGTCTCCATCGGGCTGGGTCCCTAGGTGATTGAATGGTGAGCTTGCCCAGCCACCAGCCCATCTGCCCACTGCTCTTAGCCAGAAATCAACTTCTACTGGCCTTGAGCCATTTCATAATTTGGAGTCTATTTGTTACTCTAGTTAGCCTACAGTACATGACAGATAACACTCCATGGCGTTTCCGGGAAGAATAAATAAATTTATGCAAAGAGGATAGAACAGAGCCCGCACACAACAACTGGTTGCTGCTATTATTCTTCCCTGGTCTCCACCCCAGCCCAGCCCTCCAGTCCCTGCTTCTGTGTTTATGGTCATTGTTTACAGGCACATCTAAAGCTTAGGTCCACTGGAGACAATTAGATGAGACCCTCTCTGGACAGAGAGGGTCACATGGGAGGGTTTACACCAAAAGAGAAGAGCTTTCCCAGAGAAAGCACTTGGAGATAGTCTTCAGAAATGAGAGAAGAGAGGGGGTATCTTACTCCATTTTCTGTTCCAATAAGTGAGTAACTGAGACCGGGTTATTTATAAAGAAAAGATATATATTTCATATAGTTCTGGAGGCTGGAAAGTCCAGTGTCCAGGGGCCACACCTGATCAGGCCCCTCTTGATGGTAAGGACTCTGCAGAGTCCAGAGGCTGTTCAGGGTATTTCATGGTGAGGGGCTCCTGAGAAATGGCCAAACTGGCTTCTGTAATAGATCCACTGTCGTGATAACGAACCCACTTCCTCCATAACCCATCAACCCATTAGTCCACGAATGGATTAACTCATTCATGAAGGTACAGCTTTCCCAAAGGTTCCTCCTCTCAATACAGCTACACTTAAGAAATGAACTGTCGGAGGGACATACCTAGAGCATTCCAACCTAGCCCCCCCAAACTCACATCCTTCTCACACATAAAATACATTTATTCAAAGCCAATAGCCCCAAAAGTCTTAATTTGTTCCAGCAGCAGCTCAAAAGTCCAATATTCCAAGTCTTATCTAAATCAGATATGGGTGAGATTCAAGGCATGATTTGCCTTGAGGCAAATTCCTTTCAGTTGTGAGCCTGTGAAATCAAACATGTTATCGACTTTCAAAATACAGTTATGGACAGCCATAAGAAAGACATTCCCATTCCAATTCCACATGACATCTTACAACTCTAGAAGGATCTTTCAGTCCTTGTACTGCCTCCTGGACATCCTGGGGAGGAGACTGGGCCCCCAAGACCTTGAGCAGCCATACCCCCATTGCTTTGCTGGGCTCAGCACACGCTTCAGCTCTTCCAGGCTGACACTGAACACTAATTGCTCTGCAGTTCTGGGGTCTGGGTGGTGACTCCACTCACACAGCCCCACTAGACATTGCCCTGGTGGGGACTTCCTGCAGCAGCTCCAGTTGTGCCACATTTCCACTTGGCATTTCACCCTGGCGGGGGCTCTGTCCTCACTCCACACCTGCAGCAAGTCTCTGTCTTGGCCCCAGGCTGTCCAAGGCATCATCTGAAATCCAGGTGGAGGAAGCCGGGGTCTTCACAGCTTTTGCACTCTGTGTGTCTGCAGAATTAGCACCACAGGCACATCACCAAGGTTGATGTTTTGTACCTTCCTGATCAATGGATTGAGCCATACCTGGAGTCACTTGAGCCACAGCTATGGTGGTCTGGGAATGCTGCACCAGAATGTGGGGATGGAGACCCCAGGTGGGTCTGGACAGCGACCCTGTGAAGAGCACCCCCAGGCTGGTCTCTGGAAACCACGCTGCCCTCCTAGAGTAGGACAAAGGGGAAAGACCCCACATGCATTTCAGATGCCTTCCAGGTGAACCTCCCGTGGGTCAGTCTCCACGGCAGGCTCTTGGCCATGTGTTTAGACTCCTCTCCTGGGTGTGCCTGTCCACTGTTTCCATGGCCAGGCTGAGAGTATTCTAAATCCTTTTGCTTTGCTTCCTTTTAAATTATAAATTCTGCCTTTAAATCATCTCTTTCCTCTCTTATTTTATGGTAAGCAGTTAAGAGTCTTGAGACTGACTGCTGTTTTGTGGTAGGTTCTGGGCTTACTCTCGACAGTTGCCTGTTTCTTTTCCCCGTGGCTCCTCTGCACCGTGGTGCTGTGTGGCAGCTCAAACGCCCTGCTGCTCCGCTGTTTCTTCTGTCTGCTCCCCTTCTTCATTGCTCTTCAGTTCCACATTCCGTAACCTCCAGGACAGGGATGCGATTCAGCCAGTCTTTGCTGTGTTGTGACAAGGATGGCGTTTGCTCCAGTTTCCAATACCTTGCTCCTCATTTCCCTCTGAGACCCCCTCAGAATGGCTTCGCTGTTTATATTTTTATCAGCAATCTGATTGTGGCCACATAAGTAATCTCAAAGCAGTTCCAGACGTTCTCTAGTCTTCTTTTCCTCTGAGCCCTCACTAGTGTCCCCTTAGGGTCCCATTTGTAGAAAATACAGGCTTTTCCCAGGCCCTCCTTCAAATTCTTCCAGCCTCTACCCATTACTCAGTGCTAAAGCCACTGCCATGTGTTAGATGTCTATGGAGCAGAATCTCACTTCTTGGTACCAGGTTTCTGTCTTAGTCTGTTCCTACTGCTATACATGAATACCCGAGACTCAGTAGCATGGGTAGAAATGCCAGATATAGGTGATGGGGAGGAAGGCAGCAAATCACACTGCCATGTGTGTACCTATGCAACAATCTTACATGTTCTTCACATGTACCCCAAAATCTAAAATGCAATAAAAAAATAAATAAAATAAAATAAAAAATAAAAATAAAAACATGTATTTGTTACATTGCTGGAGGCCGGAAAGTCCGCGATCCAGAGGCCACATCTGGTAAGGCTCGTCGTGCTGGCGGGGACTCTGCAGTGGCCTGGCGTGCATTGCAGGACATCACAGGACGAGGGAGCTCATGATAAATGCTCAAACTGGCTTTAATAACAGACCCATCCTCACGAAAACTAACCCACTCCCTCCTAACCCATCAACCCATTCATGGATGAACTCTCGCCTGAGGGCAGAGCCTCCTGACCCACGCACCTCCCAAACGTCCACCTCTCAACTCTGCTGCACTGGGGACATGAACTTTTGGGGGACACAGTCAAAACGCGGCAGGGGGGTTGGCAGTTTCTGACTAGGAAAGGCCCTTGCTCTGGTGGCGGAAGAGTGGTTAGAACAAAAGGGGAAAATGGTTCCCTGGGGGCCCCAGAAAGGTGCCTGGTGGTGCTGGGCCTCCAGCTGTGATGGAAGATGCTTCCCTCATGCCCAAGCCCAACTCCAAGGCAGACATGCCTTAGGGGCCAGGGTATTTTCCATGACTAGGATGCCATGGTTAGGGTGGCCTGGAAACGCAGAATGTGGAGAACAGAGTCCACACGTGAACAGTGGAGATCTCCCCCCACGTTTCAATTTCCTGAATTGCACAAGACTCATGGGAAGGGGCATGACCCTTCTCCAAGTCACCGTACTCCCCATCAGCCCGGCAGGACATGGAGCCTGAGGCAGTCGGGTTGGTGCAGGTGGCGGGCGATGCACGTGTCTGTGACAGCTGTGCGTGTGGAAGGCCTGTGCTCTACTAACACATTGCTGAGTGCCCTGCGTCAGGGACAGTCCCTGACTACATCTGGTCTAGGAGATGGACCCCCTACAGGAGAAAGAGATGCAAGGGAGAGAAGAGAGAGGGAAGAGAAAGAAGGACAAGGGAGAGGCTGGGCAGAGACGAAGACAGTGAGGAGCCTTCCTTAGCTGCGGCTGACTCAGCTGACTCTCATGTGCGGGGCTGAGAGCCCTGGATCGAACCTCCGTGCTGCCTCTCAGGCTCCATCACAGGCATTGAGTTACTCAGCTTCCCTGTCTCTGCTATAAGATGGGGATAATAATATTCACAGGACAATGAGGTGACGGGTGCCAATCACTCCGAATGTCTAAAATATAGTAATTAATGACTCCATAAACTATCCCTACATCAGTAGCTTAAACACTGAAAGGAGAAAAAAACAGTCTTTTGTTTTGACATTGTTTTCAGATTTCCTAAGCTGCCAAGAAGCAAGCTACAACCAACCATGACCTACATAGCAAGCGACTTCAGGCAGATAAGAAAGTTGTGAAGGTGTCAAGATTAATAAGCCAGTTCATGCGGCGGGTGAGGGGGAGACCAGGCTGGGGAGAAGTGGCACAGCTGGGCGCGTCGCAGACCCTGACACTCCAAGTGCTCCACGTGGCTTTTCTTTGTATTTTTTCTTTCTTGGAAAAATAGCGTGATTTTGTTTCCACTGCTATAAACAAAAAAAAAATCTACAACTAAACTTTACAGTCTCTGTAGTGGGTGGCAAATGCCTCCCTGGTAGGAGGCTGAAGGGAGCAGTGCTTCCCAGTCTCCAGGGACAGCATCTGAAGTCTGGCTAGGTCCACCCAGTTGGGCGTGGCTTAGCTTCGTCTCATTCCGCCTCTGAGGCCAAGCAGAGACCTCAGCTACCACAGGGGACTTAGGGACGCATGACCTTGATCCTGCCTCAAGGCTCATGGCCACAGACACTCTGTTCCACTAAGTCCTCTGCAGCGGGCGGCTTGTTTCCCCATGCTGCCACCAAGTCCCACCAGCCCCCTCTCCCTCTGGCCACTAAGCCATGTCGGAAGTGCTCTAACTGGTTAGGACCAGGCTCCTCTCTGCTTGGATAAGCATTCCTGTCAGCATGGTTTGGTCAGGAAAACAGAATTATTCTAGATATTCCAAACACAGAGGCTTACACGGCCATCGGGAGGGCCGGAGGAACAAATGGCTGAGACGGGGACCTGCAGGAGCTCACCTAAACCCCATGGAGAGTCCCTGATGTCCTGATCTGGAGCCCCCCAGGCTCAGCCCCCTGCCACAGCAAAGTGGGAGGTTCACAGAGCTCTCCAGGAAACTCTCAGGTTCCTCTGGTTTGCCATTGCCCTCTGTCAGCTGTGCACACATCTGCTTGCAGCCGTGATGAAATCATGACTTCTTCCCTTCCACACTCAACTCACACGCGTGGCTCATGCTGACAGGCTCTAACCAGCACCATGCAGAGTGGGTAGAGGTTCTAGGAAGTCAGAGGACAACACAGACAGGACGCATATGGGAAGATGCGAAGGTGTGGACCACACACTTCACAGACGCTGAGGCTTGAACTTGCAGCAGAGTCCGATCAAACTCTATCGGAAAGAGCTGGCAAGCCCCAGAGAGACGCTGGTCTCTAGGAGCCCCCTAGAGTACGGTGCACACAGAAGCTCATTTTTCCTCTTTTGGGTGAGTTTGGCTACTATTTCCTCAAAACCCGATTAATATGAAAGGTTAGAGTGAAGACACCTGCAGGGGGAGAATACCCCAAACAAAAACTGCTGAGTGCTTGAAAACAGGCACTCTCTAAGAACAAAGACCCAACTCGAAAATATATAATGCAAAAGGCACTCCTTTATAATAGATGGGCAGCACTTAAAAATCAATACATATTTCATCAGAGCTTCATGCTGCTGGAGAAATGGTGAAGGAACTATGCCGCGCAATGACACGTGCAGCAGCAAGGGGCCCATCTTCATCGGCATCGGCAGCAGGAAGAGAGGTCTCCCCGGACCGTTGGGTGAATCCCCAGGACTCTGCCAGCGGCTCCACAGAGATGGAGACAGGCTGAGCCTCAAAATGGCTTTGCTGGGAAAGACAGTTTGGAGCAGAGGTGGCCAGTGCAGCGTCTGTTTCCTTTCAGCCCTGATTCTGCACAAACGTTCTCTATTTGGCCTCTCAAAAATTTCTCCCCTTGGGGAAGACAACATTCCAGATGTCCTGCATTCTCAGCCTTCTTTGGAATCTGTTGATGAGCAATGTCTGTGTCAGAACAGTCTTAGTGCTCACAGTTTAGAACATGGTCCCAAGAGGGCACCCTGGAAGTCCACATGCACAGAAGCCTTCTCATAGCCTCATGTGCTTTCCTGGGGGTTCCATAAGCCCAGCTTCCAAAGCACCCTCGTCCACTGCAGGGCATGCATCCAGCATCTGGCAATGCGACTGTCACTGCAGAAAATGTCAGGCACACAGGTGAGCTGCTGTCCCTGCCGTTGAGGAGTTTGCCGTTTGCTGGGAATTTATGAAAGCACACAGGAGAGCAGGTGAAGACCTTCTCACACAAGACAGAGCAAGGCACAGAAAGCAATAGGATTCTGTGGCTGAACAAGCTGAGAGCTCTAACAGCCTCAGGGGTACAGCTCTCAGAGTGGCAGACCTGGAGGTGCACCACCCAG
This sequence comes from Ateles fusciceps, assembly GCA_036589455.1. Classification (NCBI taxonomy): domain Eukaryota; kingdom Metazoa; phylum Chordata; class Mammalia; order Primates; family Atelidae; genus Ateles; species Ateles fusciceps. The sequence goes on along the minus strand of JAZHEH010001784.1, from coordinate 6,701,927 downwards.
ATTCCCCTGCAAGGAAGAGCTTGCTGCCTGGCTGTTGCTGTCAGTCGATGACCTGCAGCTGCCAGAACCCCCAGGGGCTGCCTCAGCTACCAGGAGCCACCTCAAACATGGTCATCTCCTGTAATGGCAGCCACACTAATGAACAAGGAAGGTGTATAAAGGCCAAGCCATTCTTGCCCAAAACGGGACAACTCCAATAGGGTCTACCAAGGCATCACAGAACGTCCCTACAACTCTTCCTTGCCCAACCGCCCCCACGGCAAATGATCCAGAAGAGCCCTCCCAGTGATGCTTCCGCACAGTCATTCCATCCTGGAGTAGGTGCCTCAGGGATCCCAGCTGGTGAGCATCTGCCCAGCCTCCCTCCACACTTTCTGTTCGCTTTTCTACTGCCTTCCAGCTGTCTCTGCCTTGTGGTAAAGATCTGACCTGACTTGAGCCATGCCCAGATGCTGTCTCCCCCTCCCCCCAACCCCCACCTTGACCCCTAGAGCCCTGTTTGCTGTAGGACCCAAGGCCCTGCCCTACTTGTGATTCTCTCTGGACACCGATGACCCCTCTTATATGTAAAATGTTCCAGATCCTCTGTGGTCTCCCTGCTGTGGTCCTTGCTCCTTCCACCCATTGGTCAGTATCCCTGCAGTCAATTGATTCCTCTACTCACCTGCTTTGTGAGTGACAGCCCTCTGGACTCAGTCCTGTGTTGCAAGAGTGCCCTTAGGGTTTCACCAATCACATCTAAGCAAGAGACTCCCCAGTGTCTCTGCAGCCCTGGCTGCTCTCCTGAAGCGTCTGATGCCATGACCTGGTTGGCTCACGCAGCCTCAATCCCTTCAGACAGCAAAGAACTTGCTGTGCTAAAGGAGTTTGCTCCTTCAGCAATAGTACCCACCATGTGGCACGTGTGGTGTCACATTAAGGGTGTCCGTATTCAAACAAGCAAATCTCTGGAATTCTACGCTTCAAAACATGAAAAACAAGAAAATATGTAACTTAAGGAAATTAACCTCTGTGGATAACATTTCAGCCGCCGTGATACTTTGGAGATGAAGACGTTCTTGGATGGAGACTCCCACTCCAGCATCAGTTAAGCTTGCAAAAACTAGGTCTGACCCTGCTCTGTGTTTGCTCTTAGGGCGAGCCCAAGATATGCTGACTTTAAAAGCCACATATTTATAGTCTTGAAGGTACCCTAAAATTTGCACAGTCCCTACTTTGACCTCTGTGTGTCTCATGCTATGTAAGATACATCACATGAGAAGCAGCTGAGCTCTTAACAAAACGGTCAGATAGATATTCGGTCTAGGGTGAGCACAAAGAGTGAAATTACGCAGGTGATAAAAGCTCCTTAGGAATCACTCTGAGTAGCTGATAGGACCCCAGGCAAGTAGTCCTCATGATGGCACACCAATGCACGCGTCAAAGCACAGGCTTCCCCACTGAGCCGAGGAATCAGATCAGCATGGACAACAGTATCTGCATTTTATATCTAACGCTGATGATCATCTGGGGAAGGAGAATAACTCAATAGTTGATAAATGGCCTTGATTACGTCTATTGACGTCTTCCAGGAAGCTTTATCTGACATGGTTGTTTCTAAACATGAAATTAAATGAAAGCTCCGTTTCTACCAGAAAAGGAAAGTTTGAGTTACAAGTCAGATAAAAATATTCTTCCGTAGGAATACAGTCATTTCTGCACAGAAAAGTCGTGAAAATTGTGCTGAGCAGTCATCAGAAGAAGCCATTAAGCGTTGTTGAAACTTGGGGTATCCCCTCTAGCAACAAGAGTCAGTAGTCTGATGTATGTCAAGTACTAATCCAGCACTAATGGGATTTAATTTTATGAATTGTTTGCATAAATACTAGACAACATCTTGAGAGAAACATACTGTATTTTACATCTGTGTACATGGTGGATGCATGCAAACGCTCTGGCCTAGCTCCTGAATAATTCATTTCAGTCATTTTTATTTACATAGGAAAATCACCCTTGACTTGTTTGGCAGATTTTAAGCCACAGTTTCTGTTGGTCAACTGAGCCCCTTGCGTGCAGTCAAAGGCACAGGGCAGGGGAGGCACGCTGCAGAGCAGACGGCAGGCTGTATCCCACAGAATTCCCTGATTCTAGAGAAAACAAGTATGTTTGATCTGGTCCATTTTTAAAAGTCTTCGCTCTATAATGGTACTTGCTATCTGCTTTCAAAAGAAACATTCCCCCTTTCTGTGCCTCTTTCATCCTGTTTATGAGTGCCCTCTTCTTGCTTTCTTTAAAAAAAAAAAAAAAAACTTTCACTCTTACTCTTGTTGCTGTCTTGAGAAAACAAGAGAATGGGAAGGTGAACTAGGGAAAAGTCTTTGGAGGAGGCATGACAGATGCTGAGGAGTTTTGAGGTCTTCCTCCCCCTCCTCCATGGCCACTTGGCAAGCACTTGGGGGTGAGAATATGCAGGGGAGGAAGTCTGAAGGCTCTGACACTTGTCAGTGATGTGGGGGACCACAGGGAGTGACGTCCCTGAGGATGCTTAGTGGAAAACCACTCTCCAAACTCTTAGCTCCAGCCCCCTTCCTTCACGTGAACTCCTTAGACCAGAGCGTCTCCCATGTGATGTACCTTAGTTCTCCTCACCCAGCCTAGCTGTTCAGGTGCTGGAGACTCCCTCTCCAGTACTCTTCCTTGAGCCTCTGGAGTGCAGGAATACAGAAAGAATTCCCCAAGGCTTCGGTGCTGCTGAGTGAAGGAAGAAGACAGGGATTTCTGGGGCTACATGTCCCTGAGGATGACCTCGGCATGTATATCCCATTGAACACCACCACCATCTTGCCCACCTTCTGCTCTTCATTCTACAGTGACAAGACTGTGTTCCTCAGGCAGAGGGAGGACACCCCTGTGGGGAAGGCAGTGGTTGCCTGAGGTGGCCAGATTCCCAAGTCTGGATAGACCTCAGTCACATGTACTCCCTTTGTCCATTTCTCCTTCCCCCAGACCTAGGGTCTCCCTCTAGTTCCTCTGCCTGCTGCTCCTTCTCCATCCCATCCTCCTACTCCTATGGAGCAGTGTCTGGGGCAAGGGAGTTCGTGTCTCGCCTGCAGGAGCTCAGGAAGGAGCTGCACCAGACTCCTCCTCCTCGGGTTGGGTATCACTCACGGATGGGTAGTGAGAACTTCTTATGTGGTGAGCAGAGTGACTGTGTCCTCAGGACCCCTGGTCCTCTCCTGTCCATTTCTTCATCCCCAGTGAACGCCCTCAGGAGCCCTCTCCTTGCCCTCTTATCCCCTGTTCTCAGTAATGCACAGGGAATGGTAAGTGCCAATAAATCCTTCATTCAGAAAAAAAGAAGAATCCATTCCAAAAGCACAAATCATCAGCAGTGGGGGACCGTCCCCTGCTCCCAGGGTGGTTCTCATATGAGGGAAAGGACGCCCAGCTCCCAGCCTTGATGCACCCCAAGGGACCTACAGGGCCTCCATCGCCCACCGCAGGACTGGACCAAAGTTTCCCTCCATGAGGGAATGGGGGATGCCAGATACTGTACCCCCATTTCACCCTTCCTCTCCAGTCCCGCCTCCCAGCTCCTCTTTATTTTGGAACACCTAGTAGTCTCCCATTTCCATGTGAATCGTGTCTCAGGTTCTCTTTCTAGAGAACCCAAACCAAGACCCATGCATACAACAGAAATTCCCCTTCTCTCCCATGCCTAGTCCCATAGGCCCTCTTCAGAGGCAGCTCCTCTGTTTTAGGAGCACACTGCTCTGGTAACACAGGGCACAGATGTGTGGTCACTGTTTCCTCATCTGTAAAATGAGATGATAGGGTCTATATAATTAGATGGCTTCCTTATGAGGGGTGAAGGAGTTAATATCTGCAATACGGTGGTGCGTGTACACGGACAGCACTAAGGAAAGTTCGTCGGCAAACTTCATACATGATCCCATCTGTAAACTTCGTATTTCAATTTTGACTTATTGCTGGACCAAGGAATCTATTTTCACTGAATCCTGTGCTGCCTCAGCTGCCTGAGGCTTGGATGAACAGGAGGTACAGCTGGCTGCCAGAATCTTGTACCACAAACCTGGTAGAACCTTGGTTGCTGGGAGATTAGAATATCTTTCTTTTTGAAACTCAGCTGATTCGTAAGGCTTCATCTAAGCATAGGTCAGGTGAGAGGCTCTAGTGGACACCAGGAGATCAGGGGGCTGGCTCTCAAAGTCTCAGTCCTTCCAGAGTGAGTTCTCAAGGAGCATGCCCCACATCCCAAGAAAGAAAAAAGCAGCTGGAAGTTGACTTTGCCACGGAAGTGCTACTCAGTCAGGCTCCTACAGAAGTGTCTAGGTTGTGTCATTCATCCTGCCATGCCCAGCAAGGCTAAGGTTTGCAAATGCCCAAGCAAGATGCACTCAGTACCAGAGACCATTGCTTTGCAGTTACAAAGAGTGAGGGACTTCAGCCTACAATTTTTTCTGGAATCTAATGTCTAAGTTCATCACACTTTCAGCAAGTACATAGTGACAGCAGCCAGAAAACATATCAGTTTCGTGATAAAACAATTAGGGAAAACAGCTAGACAGCTGATCCACTCACCAATTAATCCATTCCAAGACCAAGAACCAAATGAGATTCAATAAAATATATTGATCACTTCGGGGTTAATCTGTAGGACTGTGAGAATTAAGTTTGGGATTTCAGATTCATGAAATCCCTCATCTCAAGAGTTTTTAAGGCTGTTTCAAGAAACACTTCTTCTGCATTTGGCCCCCATTGTTGGAATTTTATGTTCTTTAAGATTTGTAGAAATTTAACAATGTGTAGGGGGCTGGGGACTGTTAACATTTCACTTCTTATGTCTTTTTTTTTTTTTTTTTGAGATGAAGTCTTGCTCTATCACCCAGACTGTAGTGCAGTGGGGCGATCTTGGCTCACTGCAACCTCCGCCTCCCGGGTTCAAGTGATTCACCTGCCTCAGCCTCCTGGGTAGCTGGGATTACAGGCGCATGCTGCCACGCCTGGCTAATTTTTGTATTTTTAGTAGAGATGGGGTTTCACCGTGTTGCTCAGGCTGGTCTTGAACTCCTGACCTCATGATCCACCAGCTTCAGCCTCCCAAAGTGCTGGGATTACAGGCGTGAGCCACCGTGCCCGGTCGTCTTTAACTTCTTTTTACCAAGATGCCTATGTGGAATCTCTCACTGGACTGTGTTTTTGTTTCTGCTCCTTCAATGATTTCCAGAAAACCTTTAGATTTCACAAGCAAAAAGAAAAAGCCTTTATTGGGAGTCAATAGACCCTGAAAAATAAATCACTCTCTGAAATGTGAGGCATCAACAAGCATAATTTTACTTTCAACACACCTACCTGAAATCTTTTTGTGACCAAAATAATCCCAGGTGAGATTTAAGTATTTGTGAAATCTAATTAACTCTCTCTTCCATAGGAACTTCCCACAGATTGGGTGGCAGTTCTGGAAGAATACACCTGATCTTTCCATGAAAATAATGACAGAATTCAACTGCATAACGAGAGGAGAAATTCATTAGTCTTGATAGGCCCCCAGAATCACCTTCATTTTTCTCTTAATGTGACTTTAGATCTTTAATCAACACTTCCTTAAAGCATGAGAGGTAGACTTTCTTGAAGATATTGATGTGTACAGTAGTTAATATCTTAATTTAGACCCGCTCACTCAATCCAACCCATGTCTGAAAAAAAAGGAGTAGACACAAATCATTCATTACCAGTTAATACAAGAGCATGAAAGGCAAGAATCTTGTCCTCCCTCGCTCTATTCGAGACCCACGTGGGAAATCAGTAATTGCTTAAGTGGGAGGATTTCCCTCAGATGCCCATGGATCTGCTTTAGAGCAATACCCAGGAGCGCCCCTTGCAGTCCCTTTCCCCCTCCTGACCTTAGCTAGGTGTCAGATGAGATGGCATGAGTCCTGTCCTCCATAGTTCTGCAGGCCTGTGACACCTTGTGCTGCTACAGGCCTCTCCATCTGTCATTCTCCACCTGCACATGCAGACAGGCTCCCCCCGCCACCTGCACAGAAGAAGATCCTTTAAATAGCACCGTATAAAGAGCTCATTTCCACATCTTTAGATAAAAGCTTTGGGTCTTCATTCATTCAGCAAATGTGTAAGAAGCATGCCAGTAATGCATTGAAAGATTGGTTTCTAGAAGAAAAAAATGGTGTATTTGTGGTGTTTGTCAATTTCCGGTGTGAATATTCTAGCATGGCCCATTTTACCTACAAACAGAGCATCTCTGGATAGAGTTGGGGAAAGAAGCATGGAACTGATTCTCATGAACTAGTGCAAACCTGCTCCACTGAAAATACCTGTTCTTTTGCAGACATGATGTAAGATAATAATGCTACCAAGATACATGACCACATGTACCTGCTTCTGAGGAGCTCATAATGCAGCTAGGAACACAGAGTGTGTGTGAAAACCTTTGTTCTGCAGTATGACATTATCCAAGTTTATTAGGGAGGCATTCTCTCATGAATGTTATGGAAAGTACAAGTAGAGATACGTAGGTGAGGATGTGTCTTAGTCTGTTTCTGCTTCTATTAAAAAAATACCTGAGACTGGGTAATTTCTAAGAAACAGAGATGTACTTTCTCATAGTTCTGAAGGGTAGAAAGTCAAAAGCCAAGGCACTAGCAGGATCCGTGTCTGGTGAGAACCTGGTCTCTATTTTCAAGATGGTGCCTTGCATGTGTATCCTCATAGGGTGGAAGGAATGAAAGGGCAGAAGGAATGAAGAGGTGAACTTGCCCCCAAGCCTTTTATAAAGCACTCATCCTCTCCATGAGGGAAGAGCCCTCACAGCCTAATCACGTCCTAAAAGCCCACCTCTTAATGCCATTGTATTCAGGATTAAGTCTCAACACAAATTTTGGAGGTGACACAAACACTGAAACCGTAGCCGGAGAGGAGGGGAGGAGCCATGAGTGTGTGCTACCACTCAGCTTCCCAGAAGGAATATGGAAATTGTTGATCTCAAGAAACATACAAGAAGTTAAGAAAATGTTGTTAATCATTTGCAGGTAATCACTTAATATATAAAAATAAAATGCATAAATTCTAAACTAGGACAAAAAAGTTGAGTCTACCCAATGAAATGTAATAAAAGATGGGGAAAATATGGGAAATAGAACACGTGAACTAGAATGGAAGAAATATGGCATAACAATATCCACATTAAATATAAAAGACTTGAATTTCTTCATTGTAAGTCAGACATCAGATTGAGTTTAGAAAATAGCTGTAAGAAACAAATTTGCCACAAAAGAGAAAAAAAGTGGTTATAGCAATATAGAAAAATGCTTTTAAAAAATATAAACTCATGAAAATCCATGCAGCAATATTAGTATGAGTCAGAACATAATTCCAGGTGAACCACAGTGAGTGATCAGGGCAGGTGCACAGTCATAGGAGAAATGGAACTAGAAGGTGTTACCATCACGAACATATGCACAAAATATGTGCTCTATGCTTCTGTAGATGAGACTTGATTGACCATGAATTTGTAGTTGTTATTTCTGTTATTTATCAGAAAACAAGGGTTATCAAAAAGGCCTGGAAGAGGTGATGGGTTCAGCTTTGGCCATGTGAAGTTTGGGGCCACCAGGATTCTCAGGGGCAAGTGACAGAGGTGATCAGAGATGATGCATTCACCTTCAGGAGCATGTTTGGGATATTATCCTCTCCCTGCAAAGGTCTGGAGTCAATTTTTTCTAAAATATTCTGATCGTCACAAGCAAGAGACTGCACACAGAATGAAAGTACATTGGATTGGTAATGATAGTGAGAGATATATTTTTCTGACAAAGGATGGGAAGGATGGAACAGTAGAAGCAGAAAAACAGAAAGAACTGTGAACATGTCTTGAAACTACTTAAAACCTTGCTTGACTCTTAATGAAAGTTGCTGTACAGGCTACAGGTGATGGGTAAATATTCACCATGTATCTTTTGAGGCATAAATCGTTTTGCTTCCCAGGCATTGCCTATATAAAGACTTAAATGGCTGTGCCCTCCTGTAGCTTGAGATATTGCTTCTGTCTGTCACAGTGGAAACCTGTCCAATAGAATCTCTTAACTGTCAAACAGATGAAGCTGGAGCCTTTCCTGGCTGCTCTGATAATCAGCATCAGAGGGAAGGGGTGTCAGTCTCCGCTGCAGAGTGATTTGTGTAGATTGCCGGGTTTTAATGAGGAGTGGAAAGCATTGTGCATCTTCAACAGTGTGTGTGCTAAATCACTGGCTTTCACAACCTCCCTAGAAAAGCCATTTGTTCTATAATTATGTAACACCCATATATATGTCACAGAAAGGCAGTGAGTTTACTATTTTAAATTAAATTTTAGTAGTGCTAAGAATTTCCACAAGGCAAGGCAGAAAACAGTCTACCCCGTCATGTCTTCATTCTCTGTGGGTATCTCATAGCAAAAAAACTTTTTTTTTTTTTTTTTGAGACAGGGTCTCGCTGTGTCCCCCAGGCCAGAGTGTGCAGTGGCACGATCTCGGCTCACTGCAATCTCCACCTCCCGGGTTCAAGTGATTCTTATGCTTCAGCCTTCTGAGTAGCTAGAATTACAGACATGTACCACCAGAGCCCAGCTAAATATTTTTGTGTGTGTGGTATTTTAGTAGAGATGGGATTTCACTACGTTGGTCAGGCTGGTCTCAAACTCCTGGCCTCAAGTGATCCTCCCTCCTTGGCCTTCCAAAGTGCTGGGATTACAGGCATGAGGCACTGTGCCCAGTCAAAACTCTCTTTTAATGTACAAGTTTTGTTTTGCTTTTTTCCCTAAAAAGTGACCATTTTTTTAGAGCAGGGAAGAGCACCATTTGATACAGCTAGATTTCAGAAGTGGGAAACCCCGTTTTGCACCTTTCAAGCTCTCCCACAATCAGAAGCTGAATGGGTCCTCTCCCCATCCTCCAGCAAGAAGCAGGGAGGTGTTTCCTATTTCTGTCATCCTGGAAGGCAGAAAGCAGGCAGCAAAGTGTAGGACACAGCCCTGGGCTTGAGCATCATGCAAAGTCGGGTGCCAGTGGCTGCCCTCGCTGTGAGAAACTTGCCACATTATTAGCTTTGTCAGGTACTTAGCCAAAATGGTCATTACTTCATCCATACCTCAAACAAACATGCTCCCAGAAAAAGTGATTTGCTTTTATTAAGTGCTCTCTGCAATAAATATCCTCCCCTTCTCAGCCTGCATGTCTGACTTAGGACAGATTCTGTCCCACAGAGGTGAGGGATGGGGTGAGAAATCTGTGGAATTCTGGAATTTTTGGGATCCAACTAGGAAAACTCTAGGCCTTCTAACAGAAAGTATTTAATAGAGGGGGATTGTTGCATGAGCAATGGACTCATTGAAAGAGAAGGCTGGGGCAAACCAGAGAATAACAGCACGGCAGGAAGCCACTCACCCAGTTTGGGAGGGCCTGTGTCAGCAGATACCGCAAGCCAGGGCCTTCAGGTAGGAACCACCAGAGGGGCCACCCAGCAGGAACTGGGACCCTGGTGAGAGACACTGTCCAGCAGGAGCTGGAGCCACGAAGGAAGGAAACACGACCCTTTCCAAAAGTGCCTCACAGAACTGAGTGGCAAGAAAACGTCTGCACTCTCCGCACTGCTGCCCTCCACCCCTTCTGCAGTGCTTCCATTATCCAAGGCAGCCAGAAGCAAGAAGGCGGGGGAGCCTGCAGGTGTCGCCTTCTGCTGTGCAGAGTAAGGAGCTCAAAGCCGGCGTGAGGGGCTGCACTCCTGTCTGCAGCCGCCCTCCACCCTGTTCCCACGCCTTTTGTCTCATGACCTTGAAATCACTCTTACTAAATAGGCAGTTTCTATTTCCACACCACAAATCTGGGCCCAGATATGTGACTTGTGTTGCCCCGAAGAGGGAGACAGAGTGACCATGTGCGAGTCTGGACCAAGGCCTCGAGCAGCCTTGAATGTTTCCACTTTTGCGTTTCTGCCATCACCAGAAGCAGCACATGTCAGGGCCGGCCTTCCAGACCCAAGGGGAATAATGAGAGACATATGGAGCCATGCGTCTCCAGCCACGCCTAGCCTAGAGCAGAGGCCACAGCTGACCCTTGGATGAATGAACGAGCCAGTCCCTTCACAGATGATGTGCAAATCCAGCCAAGATCATTTACATTTACCTTGGATCTGCTGGTTCCCAGCCAACCTGCAGATGTATGGGTTGTAATAATAAAGTGTGGTTTTAATACATGAGGTTTGGGGGTAGTTTTTAATGCAGCAAGGGTAAACGGATAAAGACCAGATGCATAGGAAAGCAAACCAGCCACTGACTACACTAACTCATCACATTAACTATAAAACCAGAGAAAACCTATCAGGTTTCTGAGACCGGGTCAAAGAATCTCCTTGGTTGCCTCAAAACATCCTGCTTTACTATTTTTATAAATGTCTGCTAACACTAAATTTAGTGAGCCGGGTGGTCCTGCATCCCATAGGAAAGTGACTGCTGTGGTCGATGCAGTGCAGGCATGTCCCCAACCCCTGAGTGATAGGTCGGCCATGACAGCAGGCTTCCTTGGTAGTGCCACGCAAAATTCAAGGGCTACTCAGATGAGGCCACCTGAGCAGGGCCCAGACTGATGGATGGGAACTCCTGGGAGGGCAAAGAGTATGACAGGCACTCCAGAGAGAGTAAATGGCCTAGGCACAGGCCCCTGGGCAGGGCAGGAACATCAGGTGTTCAAGTTGCCTTGAATCCATAAGTGTGGCAAGAGCCCTGTGTGCCTGTGGGATCCATCAGGGTGAGACTGTAAGTCTGGGCTGGAAGCATAGGGAAGGGCCGTGAATAGCATGGACCATGACCCCGGCAAAGGTGAGCCCCAGGGAGGGTTTGATCCCAAGATACATGTGGGATTAGGCAAAAATGGTGCACCATTACAATTATCCTTGAAAATCTCTAAAATCACCGTTTTTTGTGTATCAGCTACATATCCCCATGTAATAAATTATCCCTAAGACTCAGTAGCTTAAAACAGCAAGTATTAATTATCTTGCAGGTGTCCTCTGAGGTGAGTCAGGAATTTGGGTGTGGTTTAGTGGGGTGACTGTGTCATCAGGTTCCTCCTGAGGTTGCATCAGGATGTCTGCTGGGGCCGTGGTCTCATCTGAAGGTTCCATGCAGGGAGGATTGCTTCGATGCTCATTCCCATGGTCGTAGGCAGAATTCAGTTCCCTATAGGAGTTTTAACTGGGGCCTCCATGTCCCTCTGTCTGTTGGAAACATGCCTTCCTCACTCCCTTCCCATATGGTTCCCTCCATAGGACACTTCACCACATGGCAGCTGGCTTCCCCCAGAGCAAATGAGTGAGGTCAATGTCTTCATAAGATATTCTCAGAAGTGAAGACCCACTGCTTCTGCCATATTCTATCGGTCATAAATGATTCACTATATCCAGTGCACAATCAAGGGAAGGGGACTCCAAAGGGTGTGGATACCAGAAGGCAGGGGTTGTCGGGGTCATCTTGAGGCCATCTACCACGTCGTGATTAGTCACATGATGTGGCAAGACGCTCACTCTGGAACAGGCACGTGGGCGCTGAGACTGCCTGGAGAATCTCAGGCTCCCGTGCTCACTGGGTGTTCTGAGTGGTTCCATCTCTCACCTGAGTATGTATTAATATGTTATGCTGAAGGTGTGCAGTTAAATATATTTAAATTAAATATGCATACAGCATAACACTGCTCTAATGTTATATATGTGTGTATGTGTGTGTGTACATATGAAATAAATAACTCCAGAGGACTGACAGTGAGAAAGAGGAAGAAGGTGAGGAATGAGTGGATACAAGAAATAGTTCAGAAGTGATGGTCCCAGTAGAAAACACAGAACATGTTCGGGACAGAAGCAGATGGAGGGAAGTATTTGAAAGGCATTCAAGATTTCAACAGGTCAGCATCGGTGATGGACCATTTTGGCACAGAGAGAAGAAGACAGGGGGTTAAGATTTCTCCCATACTAAACAGGATTTCTTGTGTGTTCAATCTAGCTCATGCTATTAGATCAGAGCCGGTGTCTGGGGTTGGGGGGCTGCAATTCACATGGTGTTGAGCCTGCAAATGCAGTGCAGTCAAGAATTGGGGTTTGGGAACCTCCTCCTAGATTGCCAAGGATGTGCTGAAATGCCTGAACATCCAGGCAGAAGTTTGCTGCAGGGGCAGGGCCCCAGTGAAAGCAGCCAGGAAGGAGGCTATACCCTATCAAGCCACAGGGATGGAGACACCCAAGACCATGGGAACCCACTTGTTGCATCAGTGTGACCTGGATGTGAGACATGGAGTCAAAGGAGATCTTTTCAGATCTCTTCAGAAGGACGGATACCCTTTGTCGTATGTCCAGGGTTCCCCTGGGATTTCTGCACCACAGCCTCGGCCGTGCCTCCGGTGTGCAGGGTGCTGAGCTCAGGGGACGTGAGCAGCATCACAGCACTGGGTGGAGGTGAGGGGTTGGACAGCCAGTTCCCTGGACATCCTAGAAAAACATTTCATTGCCTCATAAAATTCAGGGTACAGGTGGCCACTTGATTTCTTTTAATTCAGGGATCCCTCTTTGAGAAGAGTAGGTTTTTTATGTGTGCTTTTTATGATGTCATGTTTTGAAGAGCACTATTCCAAGGATTTGGAGCAAGGAATAAGGAGTAGTGGGTGAGTGGAGGGAGCTGGCTGGGTGTCTGGTCAACACGGTAGGGTCTCCTCAACCTTCCCCATGTGTCTGCACCGCCTGGCCCTCCATGCTGGGCATGGCCGCCTGCTTTGTGCTTCAGCCTCCCAGGGGTTCTTCCTCCCTACCTGCCTCCTCAGCCTTCCAATGGAAAGAAGCTGAAAGACGCTCATTTGCCACTCAAGGTTTAACATGTCTGATAGTTGTTTTCCTTCTAATATCCAGAGGTTCACATTTCCAGGTACTCTGGTTCATAATAAGAGTTATTTCTCCCTGGAGAGACATTCTCTGATGTTATTAAAGACAGGATTGTGACAGTATCTATAATTAAGAATAGTTAGATGCAAATGTGAGAAGATGTGTTTGAAAACCTCTGGATGATAACCCCCATTTAATCATTAAGTTAAATTGAATGTGACTGAACACTCAATCTCGCCTCACGTGGCTCCCTTTGTGGCAGCCGTGGAGCTCTCTTTGTGCGTTGGATAGTCCACTGGGGGACAGATTCTGTCTGAATAGGTTCATAGGGGTTGTTCCCAGTGCACCGATTTTGAGAGCAGCTTCCTTTTACACCTGCATACAGCGTTCATTCACTGTCATTCCCAATGTATTTTGCGTGCCTCCCAGTGGAGAGGAGAGAAGATACAGACAGGACTCCAGACTCCGCGTGGGCCCAGGAGGCTTCGCAGAGGCCAGTTGTTGGAATTACCGGAATTGCATGAGCCTCTCATTTCAGTCAAAGGCATCGCCACGGGCAGTGTAGTCGCTGCAAGCTCCGCTCACCACGGGAGTGGCTGGAATTAGTAATGGCCTTGGTGTGAGCGCCTTCCTTCCACTTAACAATTTTACATTTTGAATTATTAGCATTTTTATTGACGCCTAGACTGCTTCCAAAGTAGTCTGGAGTCACAACACCGAGGCTATAAAATAAAAAAGCAGTCAACATAAATAAAAAGATGAGAGACCACTTCCTATCCTTGGGTGGGGCAGCAGAGTGCGCGGGAGGCACAGATTGGGCCTGATGGGAAATCCTAGGCTAAGACCTGCTGCTGCAGCCAGAGCCAGCAGTTAGCCTGAGCTTCCTAACAGCCAAGGGACAGGGAGCACGAACCAGGTCACCGGGTCCTCAGGCCCGATAAAGGGGAGAGAGTCCACCAAGAGAGTCACCTTCCTGGTACTGAATGTGGAGGGGGAATTTTCCTGCATGTTCACCACAGCAGTCTCACAACAAAGGCATGATCAATAATACGGCTGGTTTTTATGTTTCGTTATTTTTTATTTTCTGAGACAGGGTCTTGCTCTGTCACCCAGGCTGAAGTGCAGCAGCACAATCACAATGCAAGCTCGACCTCCTGGGTTCAAGTGATTCTCCCACCTAGCCTCTGGCGTAGCTGGGATTACAGGTGCACACCACCATGTTAGGCTGATTTTTGTGTTTTTTGTAGAGACAGGGTGTAGCCATATCCCCAGGCTGATCTCAAATTCCTGAGCTCAAGCTATCCACCCGCCTTGGCCTTCCAAAGTGATAGGATTATAAGCGTGAGCCACTGCACCTGGTTGAAGCTAGAAAGTCCTTAACAGCAGGACTTAGCTGAGGATTTCACAGCAGGCTCCATCTGCACCTCCCTCTGCATTCGGCTGCCCCACCCAAGGATTAGACCCAATAATTTTTTTAAATCTTTTATTCCTAAAAACTAGAAATGAAATTCTGAAAACACTGCATTAAGTTTCAAGGGTATATGTCTGGGCTGCTATTTAATAACGTGTTGACATGAGTAAGGTGTAATTCACTTTGGTTCCCTTGACACCTTTCCCTGGAGGTTCTAACCTTCCAGATAATCTAGAAGTTTCCCTCTTTCCTTCTTGTTCATCTTCACCTAGACCAATATCCATGGCCTCTATACCAGCCAGTGAATCTCAAGGTCACCCAGGAGGAGTTGCTGTGGCAGGTTTTGAAGATGACTACATTCTCTTTTACACTCACTCCAGTGTTAACTTTTTATTTTTGGTACCTCCACTTGAATTTGGGTGGGATCTGGAATGGCTGTGACCAGTGAAATACAATGATAGAGATAAGCCCATGCCTTAAGAATGACAGCTTTCACTTGCTGTCTCTAGAATGTTTGTTCTGGGGGAAGGCCCCGCCCATGTTAAATGTCTGACTACACTAAGCCGCCATGCTCCCAGGAAGCTCAATTAGCCTCAGGAGAGGCCTTGTGGCGGTGCCAGCCAGCACCAGCAGTTCCAGCCATCCCAGCCAGGAGCCAGGTACATCTTGGACATTCCAACTCCAGACACACCACTCGGAGAAGTATAGAGCCAAAGACCTGTGAGCTCAGTGGAGCAGAGTCAGCTGGCTCCAGCCCATAAAGCCAACTCCGCTGAGGATCCAGGCTGTGCTGCATCCAAATTCTGGAACTGCAGAAGTGCAAGCCTAGTAAAATGTTGGTTACGTCATTCCATCAAATTTTGTTTATTTGTTTTTGTCTGTTTATGCACAGATAAGGAACCAGAGGGTTTGCACATTGGAATGCATATCCTCATCTATTCTTCCATCCCATTGTTACTTGGAGCTATCTGAGGCCACTCCACCTCCAGGCCCCGGCATTATCCAGCTGGCACAAGGAGGATTAAAAAATATATATACATGGAGAGAGATGAAGAGAGAGAGGACAGAAGAAGAGTGAAAAAGAAGGTAGGTGACAGAGAGAAAAAAGAGAGATCTGAGGATAGAAAGGAAAGAGAGGGGGGGTAGAGACAGATGGACTAGATGGATAACAGATAGATAAAAAATAGACATTTGGTGAACGAATGGCTAAATGGGAGAAAAACTAAGCATTGGTGCCTTAGCAATGTGGAAAGAGATGCCCTGTTTCAGATGGGACAACTAGGCCAAGCACCTGGAATTCAGGAAAGGAGACTTGGCCGAACGTAATGCTGGTTTATGTCTTCAAGAAGAAAAGGCCTAGTTGGTTTATTCACCACACCCAGGAGAGAGTTTCTAATTCACTGGCAGAGGCAATTTATAGCAAACTTCATAAAGCAAAGTGCCCTTGCTTGATGGTTGAAGAAGAGTGAAATAAAATAAAATTGCTTGGCCTCGCTCCACAAGGCTACCCTCGGGGCCAGCTGGGCTTCCTCACAGCATGGCAGCTTACTGTAGTCAGATGTGTAACACAGGCAACCGGTCTCCCCCAGAGGGAGTGTCCAAGAGACAGCAAGTGAACGCTGCCATTTCATAAGGCTCAGGCTTGTCCCCTTCATTCTATTCTACTAGTCAAAGCCATTCCAGATTCCACCCAGATTCAAGCGAAGGGCCCAAAGACCTCCTTCTCATGGAGTGAGTGTCAAAGTGTTTCTGCTGCCAGTCCCACTCTCTAAAGAAGAGAATGTGAGGCTTGGCCTGGAAGGCTGATGCTGGAGCAGAGTCGGGGATTCTGCCCAGATATTCTCCCATCACTGAGTGACAGCCAGAGCCATGGGAGAGATCTTTGATGATGGAAATAAAATTTTCCCTTTTATTGGCATATCTATTGCAAATAATTTTATATTCATTCTTGTCACACCGAGTAAACTTCCAAAATGTGTTCCAGGCTGCTACAGCCTGTTTTGCAGAGTCGCACAAGCTACACGACGTGTTATTAAGCTGCAAGTCTTGGAACTCCGAAGAAATGAAATAATAACAGCCTTCATAAATTGTATAAGTTCCAGGGGCTGTGCCTGAGATCTGGAGCCAAGTATTGACAGACATTCTGCTTCGGAGAAAGCACACTCATTTTGGAATTCGTTTAGTCATGTGTCAATTGACAATGAAGACTTTCTGTGAAAGCTGCCTTAAAGTGGAGCATATTAAGAGAGGCGGTAAGGCCTGACTGTGAACACAGAAGAATGTCCCTGAGATCACCCTGGCACAAAAAGTTGCAACCCAGGGACAACTTTGCAAGAAACTTGCACTGCCATTCCCAAGTCACCTGGAGCAGACGGCAGTGGGTGTTCATCCCCCACCCTTCATGGCTGAAGTCAAAAGAGAGATGAAAATGAAATGATGGGTGCAGACAGGAAGATCCTCCCACCCCAGGTCAGAGGTCCCCAGTTTCTTGGAATGAAACATTGTTAACATCACATTTGCTTTCCATTTTCTCCCACATGACAGTGATCTTGCCATCTTGCAGAGGGACCAAGGGAGTCACAGACCACTGAAGGCATGATCCCTATTCAGAGTCATGTTTCCACTGGTGGAAGTAGATAGGAACCCCAGGTCTCTGTAGTCTCCGGAGAAAGCTGAGCCCCTCACCTTCCCATGGAGCCTCCTCAGTCTGATGGTCAAGGTGCCCTGACCTGACCACTCATGTTTCCAGACTCAGATTCTGTTGCTTTTTCTCATAGGCTACTTGCTTCTGCTAAGCTAATCTCTCACAATCCCACATCCCCAGAGTCCACTGCTTGGGCTGAATCTATGTCTGCAATCCTAGAAGATGTTGAGAGCAGTTGGTCTGTGTGTGGACTCCATGCTCTGACCCGTCTCAAGTCTGTTCAATCCATCCCCCTTAACTAGTGGGCCACTGCCTCTGCATTCAGGCCCCTGAATCACCCTGAACTTTTTGTTTGTTTGTTGAAGATGGAGTCTTGCTCTTGTCGCCCAGGCTGGAGTGCAATGGTGCTATCTTGGCTCACTGCAACCTCCACTTCCTGGTTCAAGGGATACTCCTGCCTTAGCCTCCTGAGTACTGGAACTACAGGCACCTACCACCACACCCAGCTAATTTTTGTATGTTTAGTAGAGATGGGGTTTTGCCATGTTGGCAAGGCTGGTCTTGAACTCCTAACCCCCGGTGATCCACCTGCCTTGGTTGCCCAAAGTGTTGGGATTACAGGTGTGAGCCACCACGCCCCACTGCCCCTCTGAGGCAGGTTCTTGGAGGACTGGAGCTGTGTCTCATTCTCTGTCCCTAGGGAATCAGGTCCCTATTTCAGTGCCTTCTCTGCCCCTCTCAGGGTGTGCATGGGCGAGGAGCTCAAGAATTGTCGAACTAAGAGGTGGAACCCAAATGGCCGTGTGGCTCAGTCCTTAGGTATCTGGAACGGAAACTTACCCTGTGCTTACCACCTCTCTCTAAATGTGTTTCTCCAAGGGTCCCCAATGAGTGTCCAGGGAGCCTCAGTAGATGGAGCAGGTCCCTGAGAATGGGCCTGAGCAGCAGGTCTTGGCTGGCATAAGAGCAAAAGCCAGTTCAGGGGAAGATCGTGCTCCACTGGGGGAAGCCTGGGAGCACCTTGCCAGCTCAAGCAGGGGGTACAGGGACCACAGCTCACTGTAGCACAAGCAAGAGCAGGATGGATGCAGTCTCCAGGGCTCCTCCCAGATGACAGAAGCTGGTGTTGAGGGTCTGTGTCTCCCAAATGGCCCCCAGGGGTCCTATACCAGAGCAGAGAGGGCTAGGGCACTCTGTGGGGCCTCATTGGCCTGGGCATCCTAGTATTTGACTGGGGAGAGGTCGTTTCTTTGTTGGAAAGGGCACTTGGTCCCAAGGTCTGACCCTGCCACCTAGCAGCTCCATAAAATTTGATAAACACATCATTTCCCTCTCGGAGTCCTCTTGTCTGCAGATGGGGTGGCTTTGAGATCCAGTATGGTAATACATGCCATAGTGTTTTCCATTTGCTTTAATAATTTGCTTACTACAATTCTCAATTTGCCTTTATTGATTTAGATTGAGAAGTAGAGAGAGAATAAGGAGAAGGTTGATTAGACATTCAAGACTAGGAAACACTCACCTAGGATATTAAGATCATCTAATTAAGGGAATTCAGTTTTATCTTTCTCCATTATTTCTCCAAAGACCCCTGCCCTACTGAGAAGCTGGCCCCTTGGCTCCTGTTTCTGTTCCCATGGTGATGCCTGCCAGCCTGCCAACTACATACTGCTGTGCAGAGAGTGACTCTCCCAAGAAGGCATGAGCTCCCCGCCAGGGTGGATTGACTGACAGACCTTCTCTCCATCCATACTTCCGTACTGGAGGTGATGATAGAACTGGGTCACATTCATCTCAGTGTTAGCTAAACTCCAGTGGATTCATCATTACTGCTCTGCCTCCATTTGTTCACTCGTCATTCAGTCCTAACTGGTCCCCATCAATCGTGTGCCCTCATCACTCCATGGAAACGGTCATTGTAAAAATCACAGGGACAGTGACATTTCTTAGTGGATTTCTTCTGTGTCCCTTGTATTTGACCTCTCTGCAGCACTCTCCACTGCTGACCTTCTTTGTGGAGACTCTTCCTGGGATGGCATAACTTAGCCCATCTTCATACACACCTCGGCTGCTCTCTCTCCATTTGCAGACCCTCCCTCCTCCACCAGGCCACCAAATATCAAAGACCCTCAAGGCTCCTTCTCTCTATTTATAGCCTCTCTAGGAATTCCCATCTCTTTCCGTGACTTTAATTGCCACCTGCAATCAAGCATACATTTCTATCTTCACTCAGATTTCTTTGCGCTCCAAACCTGTAACCATCGAACAGCCATTGGACATCTCTGTGAGATGTTCAGTCTCAACATAGTAAAAAATTAACTCACAATCTTCTCCTTCAACCCTGGTCCACCCCAGCATTTTCTTTTCTAGGAAGTATCTCCACCACAGAAGCAGCTGAACAAACCAGAACTCGGAAATCCATTGCAAACTCCTCTCTCTCCCTTTATCCAACCACCAAAGGTAATCCTGAACCAAGCCCTGGAGAGATTACATCCTGTGTTAGCCTATTCTTGAGACTGGGTAATTTATAAATAAAAGAGGTTTCACTGGCTCACAGCTCTGCAGGCTGTACAAGCATGTCTCTGGCATCCACTTCCGGTGAGGCCTCATGAAGCTTCACGAAGCAAGTGGCTCACACGGTGAAAGAGGGAGCGAGAGGTAGAAAGGGGGAGGCCCCAGACTCTTACAACCAGGTCTCACGTGAAATGGCCCGGAGAGAACTCGCTCATCACCAAGGGGATGTTGCTAAACCATTCGTGAGGGATCTGCCCCCATGATCCGGTCACATCCCACCAGGCCCCACCTCTGACACTGGGAATCACATTTCAACATGAGCTTTGGAGGGGACACACAACCGCGCCATGTCACCTCCCAGTTCTGTCTCTGCCGTTTCATCACTGCTGTTTGTCCAAGCTACCACCACATCCTGCCCCGTGACAGTGTTCCTCTTCTATCCGATCTATCCCTTTAACCCAACAGAGAGACCTTTTAAAAACTAGCTAGCCCCAGTTCCTCATCCCAGTGCTTTGGGAGGCCAAAGCAAGAGGATCACTTGAGGCCAGGAGTTCAAGACCAGCCTGTGCAACATAATACAAAAAGTTTCAGTGTAAAAGAATACCAAAAAAAATTAAGAAGAAAAAAGCAGCTGTCACCAGTGGCTCATGCGTGTCATCTCAGTTTCTTGGGAGGTTAAGACAGAAGGATCGCTTGAGCCCAGGAGCTTGAGGCTGCAGTGAGCTCTGACTGATTGTACCACTGCATTCCTGCCCGGGTGACAGAGCAAGACCCTGACTCTAAATAAATAAATAATAAGCCAAGCACCGTATGTTCTCACTCATAGGTGGGTGTTGAACAACGAGAACACGTGGACTCAGGGAGAGGAGCATCACACACAGGGGACAGTTGGGGGGGGGTAGGGGAGAGACAATGAGGGGTGGGGAGGGATAATATGGGGAGAAATGCCAGATATAGTATGCGCCTAAAGTAAAATAAATAAATTACTTTAAAAAATAATAATAAATAAATAAATAATAAGTTAAAAAGTCAAAACTGATCATGTTGCCTTCTTGTTTACAGTCCTTCCCATTTTTACGGACCCTTAAGGTGACTTCCCTTGGTTAGAATAAAGACCACAACTTTTAATTCTTCCTTGAGCTCCTGCACAGACCCCACTGTCCCCATCAATTCTCACGCCTGCTTGAGGAGGTTCCTACAGCCAACCACACAGTCTCACAGTGTGAAGAGCACAGCCCCAACCACATGAGATCCGGTCACGTTTCATCCCTGTGCATACGTAAGTTAGTAATTGTCTTAGACATTTCACCGTCTCTGGATCTCACCAGCCAAGAATGCGTTGAACCTGAAAACTCCAACCAGGCCAGGCTCACACCAGACACACCCGGGAAGGCACTCAAAAGGCAACTGCAGTGATGGCGCTGCAGAGAGCTGCCCTCTTTGCGGGGACCGGTGTTGATGAGTCATGCTCACTGTGCCACAGAAAACTTCCCCCGGGAGGCCACCAGAGTACACAGCTCTCACTCCCTCCATTCCCAATCCCACATGGCTCCAGTTTAGACCGTGGAAATGTGCCCGTCTCCGTGAGCGCCGTAAATCTCGCTCTTTGCCTCCGGTCCTCGGGATGAATTTAGATGTCTTGCTATGGCCCAGTGTGCCACCATGCTTTGCTTCTCTTTATTCCCATTGAAGTTCAGCTGGATGGCTTGTCTCACCTCGAGTCTGAAATTGTGCATTTTCAATTGAAATGTGTTTATGGAAAGGACAGAGAACAGTGTGACTGTGAATCTGTGGCTGAGCGTAAGTACCGGTTGGTTAAATGAGTCTACAATTGCTTTCAGAGGAGCAGTGACTCAAAACAACAAGCCACTGCTGCTTTCATAACAGTGTTTGGGGGTCTAGGGCTGTGAGTGGGACATGGAGTGATTGAAAGGGTGATTCAATGGGGTATAAACATGAAGGAAAGGGGATAGAGTCTGGGGGAGACCTGGAAGTCAGTCCTTATAGCAGGTGAAAGATCCCTGGCCACCCCAACAACCCACTAAGCTTTGAGCCTGAAGATGCAGAGGTTTGACCATGCATGAGTTCCAGAGGGAAAGCTGAGACTCCTTTCATCCTACATGGCGGGATGGGAAAAGCCAACAGTTAGGGCGCCCTGGGGCAGGTGTCATAAAGAGCACCAAGCTGAATTCCAGTCTCTGCAAGCACCTCCCTTTCACTGCTGTCCACAGCAGGGAGTGCACTGGGAGGAGAGGGTGGGGGAAGACAGAGTGGGAGCTGGGCCAAGATGGGCAGGAGGGGGCTGGGAATCCCAGCTTCGGACCACAGATCTACAATCCCACCTGCACCAGCCCAGGGCGTGTGTAGAGAATTGAGGCAGCTCAGCGGCACAGAGGTCACCTTCAAATTGCACTCTCATCTCTCGTTCCTTCATGCTTTCTTGCTAATAAACTATGAGATGAATATCAGAAGGCAGAAGCAAGTGCCTGTGCTCACAGTCTCCACTGCTGCATTACAGCCCGTTCCCCCTAATGAACATGTTCGCACAGCCATATATTAAAGACCTGGCACTTTTTATGAGTGGTAATAGAACACTTTGCCTCTCATCTGAAGACTTTATCTGCCCTGAAAAGCGCAGTTGGGCTTGTTCTGATTTCTCTTGCAGTAGCTTCCTGGCTGTGTGAGGCTGGTCACGGCCCAGCAGTAGGGCACCCCGAACCAATTCAGGATGTTTACTATCTGATGACAAGAGACAGCCCCAAGATCAAGAGGGCGTTCTCGGAGAGACTCATCTGCTCTCCTTCCAATGATGTGAAGTCATTATTGCTAAGGACATAAAAATCTTCAAATGCCATTCTAATATGATATTTTGACAGATATTCGTTTCCATGAAAAGCAATGAATTTCACGAGAGAAACAGATTGGAAAGTGATTAAATGGATGTGGTGCTTCAGCGTGAAGCCCCTGGGACCACGTTCCCTGAATGATGATGTTGTCCGTTGCAATATGTGGTCCAGGCAGAAGCTTCCAGAGCTGTCTTGCCCCATCCACACCCTTGAAGCCTATCCTGGCCGGAGACTTCTCCCTTGCCAGTGAGCCCTGAGGCAGAATACAGAGGGGCTCCCTGCAGCATTAGGAAGAGAACCAAGAGAAGACTGTAAGAAAAGAGTAATGCTGAGATTTCTCAGAGCAGGAGAAGTCTCCATTTTTTTTTTCTCTATTGAATTGCAATTACCATATTGATCCACGATGTTATTACAGCCATCAGTAATCCATACCCATTATCTAGCACTTTTAAAATTTTCAGAGTTTTTATCTATTATGCTTCTTCTAAGTGACAAAAACAGAGATAAGATTCTGCTTCGGACTGGAAGTTTCTCTTGGTTCAAAGAGGGCATTTTTATAGGGTCTTCTCACTTGGGCCTCTAGTTACAAGTTCTTGCATTAAATTTTAGTTTGCAGAAGGCTTATCTAAAGGCAAAGTGGCATTTCAAAAGAGAAAACCTCAACAGGATATTTTAGGCGTGGTTTCTGATTTTTGGCTGCCCACATCTTCACCAAGCAGCAGCACAAACCACCTTGCACTTTGCCAGTTTAGCCACTCTTGTGTCAGCAAGGTTCTAAGATGTGAGGTGTAACACACACTTCCCACATCAGTTACTAGAAAAAGTTGCACTCCAGAAGCCAGTGTGGCAGCTCCCTGGTGAACCACAGGTGCTTTCAGGGAGCCACAGCTGGGTCCCATTACTGGATTTTGTGAGAGTTTGGTTAATAACTTGATTACAAACACTGCCCAATGAGCGGAATGAGGTCACAGGATGTGAAGCCATTTCAGGAACACAGAGAAAGGGCTGGGGGACACATGGGCTTATGGACATGGACACAGCCATGCTGATGAATAAGGACAGATGCTTGGCAGAGACTACGCTGGGGAATTGAAGACCAGGTTTGAGTTCTTTGGGATGGGCAAAATTGTTCACACACTAGATTGAAGCAATAAGTAAAGATTAACCCTTTCACATTGGTAGACTGTCACTAAAAATCCGAGTTGAATTAATTAATCCCCACTGTCATTAGAAATATGTTTGAGAAAGAATGTCTCAACTGTTTTGATCATGGCTTCCCCACCTGGGGTTTGGAGAAGGACTGACTTCCCTCTGACTTGCCCAGCAGGGCTCTTCCAGTTTTCAGTGTTCACGGTACACCCTACTCAGGATGCCCAAAAGGCTTCCGGAAGTTAAGACACTGATGAGTTGTCAAGAGAAACAGGCACTCATCTTGTGTAAGATCTAACTTTTAAAAATGTATTAAAACTAAGAATTATCGTCAGATGCATATTGTTTATGCATACATAAATTTGTCTACAATTATGCCAAAGAACCTCAATAAAATGTGAAGTATAAATTGGTGATGTGTGGCCTTCTGAAAGCAAAGCAAACAGTAGTAGATGTGATCATAAAATTAGACCCAGATTCTTATTGGCCATCATAAAACATGGATAAAACACTAAAACCAGCAACTTACTTTACAAAACAGAAAAACTCCTCGGGGTAGGCAGCCTGCGCTTATTCTCCAAGGCTGCACCCATTTTCAGAACCCATCACTCAGATCCACTTCAATAAAGGGAAAATGGAAGCCCGACGAGGAAAGCAGTAACTTTCCAGGGCTCTGGATCATTCTATTTAATATCCAAAAGCTAGGCCCAATGCATAGTGCACACATTAGCAGCTGCCCAATACTTGCAGGGAGTCTGAGTATTGCAGGTTGTATTAATCACTCCTTTGTGGTTTTACAATTTTCCTTAGACTGTGATATGAAGATGAAATGAGAATGGGAGATGAAACATGGAATTTTTGAGTAAAGTGGATCTATGAGACCATTTATGTTCATTCCTTTCCTCCTCAGTAGAGAATGTTGAATATCAAAGAACCGATTTGCCAGGGTGATAGGGAGTATCCTGTTTTATTGATCTTTCCACCACACTCTGCTGCTTTCCCGCTAGAGAATGTTTTGATATCTTATAACACTGTGTTGCTAGCATCTGGATAGTCTGAAATAAATGCTAGTTAATATATATGCTTCCACTCCTTCATCAGTACCTTGTAAAAAATGTATTACAATCCTTCCTCAATCTCAATTTTGCCTTCCATTCTTTTATTCAAAAATATTTCTCATGCACCAAATGTTTGCCAGACATTATGCTGGAATGTTTTCTGGTCCCATAGAGGGCATGATCTACCAGTGAATAAATGGACACATTTTGCCTGCCCCATTAACAAAGATTGATGGAATGATGGCACCTAGGATGTGAAGATGTGAAGAAATGGGCAAACTTAGTCACTTATAGGAGAAGTAAAAATTAAGTAAGGTATTTTTGGTGGGAAAATTGAAAAAAATATTTAAAATTGTTACGTCCTTTGGTCTAGCAATTTTACTTCTAAGAATTTATGCCAAGTAAATAATTATAATACATCTGATAAATTATATTCTAGGATTTCCAACACAATACAGTTTAATGAAAGAAAAATAGAAAAATTATCTTAATATTAACCAATAGAAGAATGCTTAGATTATGGTATAGCTATATAACAGAATTCTATAAACCTATTAAATCATATTAGATGAGAATACTATTTGACATATGAAAAACTCACAATGCTTTAAAAATATAAATTCATTTTCTTGGGAATTCATCTTTATAATATTGAGTCTTCCTATCCATGCACATAGTATATTTCTCTATTTACATAGATTTTCTTTAATGACTTTTAAAATAAATTTTCATAATTTTTTACACATATTTTTATGTTTATCCCTTGGATATTTTCACAGATATATTTTCTAAGTGTTTGTTGCTGGCATTAGAAATGCAATTTAATTCAGTATACTGATAAAATAGCCACCATGGCTTTCTTTTGGTTAGTATTTTTCTTGTATATATTTTGTCTAATCTACAAAATCATACATCTTATCATAACCATTTTTATTTTTTCAGAAGATAACTAATAAAATGATGGTCACAAAAATAGGCTGAAAAATCTTACCCCAAAGTGTTAAAAACACATACTCCTGGGCAGTATCACCAAAAGTAATTCTATTTACTTAATTATTTTAGTACTTGTAATTTTTTAAAATATATTTTTCCAGTTTTTGCTATGAATACATATTAATTTTGTAATTTGAATAAACACAGCATGACATTTTTATTCAGAAATACTATTTTTCTCAACCTCGTCTGTGTACTCCCCCATTCTATAAACTATTGGAACTTATAAACATGTTTTCTTCTGTAGATCCCAAATATCTGCACATTAGACTATATATTTCCAGAGGTAGCATTGTTTACTCTTTCCTTGTAATTCCTCAATTTCAGCTCAATAAACACTGCTTCACTCAACCTCTCTTCCTACAACTCCAACAAACCAACCTCTAAAGCTGGAGATAGTATATATGCACAAATATTGAGTCTGAACTCCAGAAAAGAAGGTCACTGTCTGTGGACAACTGAGGGGGAAAGATTCACCTTGTAAAGTGAAATTAAAAATCCAGACCCAGGATGAAAACTTTCCACTAGTAAAGGTGCATTTCTTTCATGCTCAAGAGAGCAGTTGACACAAATGTGGGTTTCTATCCAGAGAAGATGGATGTGATAGAACCCATGAAGAGGTTCACAGGTCAGGACCTTCACAGATGAAGACGCTCACAGCCTCATCCACCACACACAGTAGATATTTGAGATAGTCAAGGCAGGTGGAGATTCCAAGTAGCCCAGTGGACAGTTGACTCCAATCTCCGTACCAGAAAACCGTATCTCTTTCAAAGAGGGGGCGGAGGCAGAAAGGGAAAAGAAAAACTGGAATATGGTCCTAATTTGCCACTTCTGAGGAAGTGACACAGAAATGTAGTGGTATGGTTTGGCCATGTCCCCACCCAAATCTCAACTTGAAATGTATCTCCCAGAATTCTCCTGTGTTGTGGGAGGGACACAGGGGTAGGCAATTGAATCATGGGGCCAGTCTTTCCTGTGCTATTCTCGTGATAGTGAATAGGTCTCATGAGATCTGATGGGTTTATCAGGGATTTCCACTTTCGTTTCTTCCTCATTTTTCTCTTGTTACCACCACGTAAGAAGTGCCTTTCACCTCCCATCATGATTCTGAGGCCTCCCCAGCCATGTGGAACTGTAAGTCCAGTTAAACCTCTTTTTGTTCCCATTTCAAGTATGTCTTTATCAGCAGCGTGAAAACAAACTAATACAGTAAATTGGTACCAGTAGAGGGGGGCGATGCTGAAAAGATACTCAAAAAATGTGGAAGCAACTTTGGGACTGGGCAACAGGGAGAGGTTGGAACAATTTGGAAGGCTCAGAAGAAGATAGGAAAATGTGGGAAAGTTTGGAACTTTCTAGAGGCTTGCTGAATGACTTGACAAAAATGCCAATAGGCATATAAACAATTAGGTCCAGGATGAGGTGGTCGCAGATGGAGGTGAGGAATTTGTTGGGAACTGGAGCAAAGTGACTCTTGTTACGTTTTATCAAAGAGACTGGCAGCATTTTGCCCTTACCCTGAAGATTTGTGGAACTTTGAACTCGAAAGAGAACAAAACCTAGGCAATACCATACAGAACATAGGCATAGGCAAAGACTTCATGACTAAAACACCAAAAGCAATGGCAACAAAAGCCAAAATAGACAAATGGGACCTAATTAAACTCCATAGCTTCTGCACAGCAAAAGAAACTATGTTTAGAGTGAACTGGCAACCACCAGAATTGGAAAAAATTTTTGCAAACTACCCATCTGACAAAGGGCTAATATCCAGAATCTACAAAGAACTAAAACAAATATGCAAGAAAAAAAAAACAACTCCATCAAAAAGTGGGTGAGGGATATGAACAGACACTTTTCAAAAGAAGACATTTATGAAGCCAACAAACATATGATAAAAAGCTCATCGTCACTGGTCATTAGAGAAATGCAAATCAAAACCACATTGAGATACCATCTCACACCAGTTAGAATGGCGATCACTAAAAAATCTGGAGACAACAGATGCTGGAGAGGATGTGGAGAAATAAGAACGCTTTTACACTGCTGGTGGGAGTGTAAATTACTTCAACCATTGTGGAAGACAGTGTGGTGATTCCTCAAGGATATAGAAATAGAAATTCCATTTGACCCAGCAATCCCATTATTGGGTATATACCCAAAGGATTATAAAACATTCTATTATAAAGACACATGCACACGTATGTTCATTGTGGCACTGTTTACAATAGCAAAGACCTGGAACCAACCCAAATGCCCATCAATGATAGACTGGATAAAGAAAATATGGCACATATACACCATGGAGTACTATGTAGCCATAAAAAAAGGATGAGTTCATGTCCTTTGTAGGGACAAGGATGAAGTTGGAAACCATCATTCTCAGCAAACTGACACAAGAACAGAAAACCAAACACCGCATGTTCTCACTCATAAGTGGGTGTTGAATAATGAGAACACATGGACACAGGGAGGGGAGCATCACACACCAGGGCCTGTTGGGGGGTGGGGGAGCTAGGGGAGGGATAGCAGGGGTGGGGGGGATTGAGGAGGGATAACATTAGGAGAAATACCTAATGTAGAAGACAGGGGGATGGATGCAGCAAACCACCATGGCATGCGTATACCTATGTAATAATCCTGCACCATCTGCACATGTACCCCAGAACTTAAAGTATAATAAAAAAAAATAAATTGAAAAAAAAAATTCTATGCAGTAAAACATTCAAAAGGTGACTTGCATGCTGTTAAAAGCATTCCATTTTAAAAGGGAAACAACATAAAAGTTCAGAAAATTTGCAGCCTAACGATGCAGTAGAAAAGAAAAACCCATTTTTTCAGGAGAAATTCAAGTCAGCTACAGATATTTGCATAAGTAGCAAGGAGCCTAATGTTAATCCCCCAAGATCTTGGGGAAAATGTCTCCAGGCCATGTCAGAGACCTTCACAGCAGCCCCTTCCATCACAGACCTGGAGACCTGGGAGGAAAAAGTGATTTCTTGGGCCAGGCCCAGGGTCCCTGTACTGTGTGCAGCCTAGGGACTTGGTGCCCTAGTGTCCCAGCCCCTCCAGCTGTGGCTGAAAGGGGCCAACGTAGAGTTCAGGCTGTGGCTTCAGAGGGTGCAATCCCCAAGCCTTGACAGCTTCCACATGGTGTTGAGCCCGCAGGTGCACAGAAGTCAATAATTGAGGTTTGGAAATCTACCTCCACCTAGATTTCAGAAGTTGTGTGAAAATGCCTGAATGCCCAGGCAAAAGTTTGCTGCAGGGGCAGGACCCTCACTGACAACCTCTGCTAGGGCAATAAGGAAGGGAAATGTGGGGCTGGACTCTGCACACAGAGTCCCTACTGGAGCTGTGAGAAGAGGGCCAGTATTCTCCAGATCCCAGAACTGTAGATCCACTGACGACTTGCACCGTGCACCTGGAAAAGCCACAGACACTCAATGCCAGCCAGAGAAAGCAGCAGAAGGGAGGCGGTGCCCTGCAAAGCCACAGGGGCAGAGCTTCCCAAGACCATGGGAACCCACCTCTTGGACCAGCGTGACCTGGATGTGAGACTTGGAGTCAAAGACGATCATTTTGGAGCTTTAAAAATTTGTCTGTCCTGCTGGATTTCAGACTTGCATGGACCCTGTAACCCCTTTGTTTTAGCCAATCTCTCCCATTTGGAATGGCTGTATTTATCCAATATTTGTACCTCCACTGCAAAAGCAACTAGTTTGCTTTGATTTTACAGGCTCATAGGAAGAAGGGACTTGCTTTGTCTCAGATGAGACTTTGGACTGTGGACTTTTGAGTTAATGCTGAAATGAATTAACACTTTGGGGGACTGTTGGGAAGGCATGATTGGATTTGAAATGTGAATACATGAGATTTGGAGGGGCTAGGAGCAGAATGACATGGTTTGGCTGTGTCCCCACTGAAATCTCAACTTGAATTGAATCTCCCAGAATTCGCCCATGTTGTGGGAGGGATCCAGGAGGAGGTAACTGAATCGTGGGGGCTGGTCTTTCCTGTGCTATTCTCGTGATAGTGAATAAGTCTCATGAGACCTGATGGGTTTATCAGGGGTTTCCGCTTTTGCTTCTTCCTCATTTTTCTCTTGCTGCTGCCTTGTAAGAAGTGCCTTTCTCCTCCCACCATGATTCTGAGGCCTCCCCTGTTGTGTGGAACTAAGTCCAATTTAACCTCTTTTTGTTCCCAGTTTTGGGTATGTCTTTCTCAGCAGCATGAAAACGAACTAATACATGTACTTATAAAAACATGAAATGCCAGAGGGGCTGCCACAGAAACCCATGTTCTTCTTCTCTTAATCGTCTAGCTTGACTTCTTAGTCTATGGTTAACTGGGCAGTGGTTGCCTCTGGAGGGGAAATGTGTTAGTCGGCTCAGACAACCATACCAAAATACCACGGCTTAAACAACAGAAATGTATTTCTCACAGTTCTGGAGACTGGAGAGTCTACAACCCAGGTGCCTGCAAATTTAGTTCTTGGTGAGGGCTCTCTTCCTGGTTTGTAGATGGCCACCTTCTTGCTGAATCCTCATGTGGTGGAGCAACGGAGAGCCGTTGTCTTTTCCTTTCCTCATTAGGACACTAAATCCCATCACGAGGCTCCATCTTCTGACCTAATTCCCTACCCCATCTCCAAATACCATTACACTGAGGGCTTCAAAACATGAATTTTGGAGAAACACAAACATTCGGCCGATCACAGGAGGCAAACAGCAGTGCGCATGGCAAGACCTCTCACCCTGCTCCCAGACAGCCACCTAGAGCTGGTGAGGACAGTCCTGCTTTTGCTCCCAGGAACATCTCAAATGCTGAAACAGGGTAGTAGATAAGTTGACTCCACGTTCAGATCTCATCCCTGAAGACAAGCATGGCTGTCCTATTTCATTTCCCATCCCAGATGATGCCCAGCTATGCCAATTCATAAATCCTTAGCAAGTAGATTCAGAGACTAGGGGACAGTATTTAAATACTTCCAAAACATAAGTTAATGATTTAGAGATGATTTTAATTAGCATATCCTCCATATGTAAATTCTTTTTAATAAGGAAATTTTAAAAATTAAACCTATTTTGCCTTGTAAGAAGGTCCGAGGAAGTCTAACTCTAAAAGTGTCTCTTTTTCCTCCTTGTTCTGGTCAGAGAGCCTCTCTTCGCTCGGGGTCGAGCCAGCATCTTGCTGGAATCTGCTCTGTGCTGGCTTTTGCTGGAATACATAAAATGGTTTCATTTTTTTCCCAAGTTGGATTCTTCTTCCTGCAAATTTGAGAGAAGATTAGCAAATTTCCAGCTCTTTTTATGTCTGTCTTTGGCAAATCTGAATCCAGAACCTGTCATATAATAAAGTGTAGAACGTGTTGTTGTCACTAGTTGCAGACATTATCTAGGGAAAAGAAGGCAGGCAGCTCATGAGAAAAAGGAAAAAAATGACTGAGTTTTGGCTTATCTGAATGCCAGTCAGTTTGTGCTTGTTATCTAGATGTCACAATCTATGAACTTCAACGAAGCTGAGAGAAATCACCCATCAAGAGTCTGATCGTTCATGTGTTTTTTCTCTCATTGATACCCATGACCTTTTGAGGTCTGTGCTGTTTTGGGGATGTCTGACCTCTACCACGGCCTTCTTCTCTCCAAAAGCTGCCCTTTCTCAGTGCTCAGTTCTCCAGGGCTTCAGTGAACCTTCATTGCACTGAGCGACCCTGAGCCCTGAGCCTGCCACGCAGCAGAATCCAGCACATGCCTTCTCTTTCCTCCACCCCAGCTTCAGCATGACTCTGACCCAGCATCACTCAGCAAGGTCTGAACACCAGCTGCCTCCACAAGCTCGTCATGTGCCACAGCCACAGCCAAAGGCTTTCTCCAGTTCTGCATCATTGGACCCCAAAAGCTAGACTTGTGGGAGCACCTCATCGGTGCCATGTTGGGCACCACGAGGGTGGAGGTTCAGTGTGGACATGGTGCCTGAACCTCACACTCATCCTTCATTCCCTACAGGATTCTGATCGATGAAATATAAATGGGCAGGACTAAGCAAAACGTTGCGGGGTGGGGATTGAGCAGGGAGTTCCGGCCCAGAGAGCCTATGGAATGGAAGAGGTGAGAGATTTTCTGGAATCAAGAAAGGCAGGTCTTTGAGTGACAGGGAGAGAGCCAGGAGGAGTGTCTGTGCCGGATAAGCCGTCTTCGACATCTTCCACCATCAGGAACACATGGGCGAAGTGTGGGCTCACCCCTTCCTTATTTGATTAGTCTCCCTCCTCCCGGGAGAGGGAATGTGAGTGCTGGCAGAGTGACCAGCAGGGCTGCCATTCCAGATCCTTCCCGGGGGAGGAAGGGTTGGCACAGCCCAGCGTGGCTGCTTGTGGGAATTCCACCAATGTTTCAATACTGACCACCATGTTGGAATTGGAGTTCCATAACCATCATTTTGTTAGAGTTTCATATTCTTTGCTATTATTTGAAAGTATGATTCTGATCACAGTAAATGTTCTTTGGGTGATTCTTATGTTTTTTGTAAATGGAGGCACAATTTTGTCAAATGCCGTTTTCAGTTTCAGCAATCTAATTTCATGATTTTTATTCTGATATGATGAATTTCACCCTACTGAAAGAATTATGTTCATGGATTTTCAATTATTGAATTCATCAACTCTTTATTTCAAAAATAACTCACTTAATGCTGTTCTATTACTTTTAACAGGCACAGCTTTCCTTTCTCTCTGGATTCTGGAAGACCCCGTTAACTTTGATTCCACATTCCAGGTGCAGTTCTCCACCCCAGGGGTTCTGTTCCTTTCTGCTGCTCTTATTTCTGCTATTGCATGCGGAATTTTGCTGCTGTCTTTTCTGACTTCTGCAAACTCCGGTTCCCTCCCTGCCTTACTCACATCCTCTTCTCCCTTCGTCTCTCCTTACGCCTGTTCCATTCTGCCTCTGTCCTTTCACACCTCTTCACACTAGGAGTTTCTGATATGTAATATTTAATTTTCAAAGATGTGCCTTGCCTCCCAGTCTTCAGAGCAATGCTCCTTTTCCTTGTATCTTAGTATGATTTGAGTACATGGTGTGTTGCTACGATTGTTTCCAGATCTCTGGTGCACAGAACCCCAGAAACTCAGTAACTGCCTGAAGACGGTGCATCTCGAGTGGCTTCTGCCCCCAAGGCCAGTCCCGTGGCTCCAGGCAGCCCCCTGCATTGTAAAGCAATTGTATCCACCCCCACCTACCACACCAGTGAGATAATACAAGCTTGCATTCGTGGAGTGCTATGTCTTCCCTTTAGTTAGTGGTACTATGTCATTTTTGTCTTTTCCTGTATATCCACAATATTTAAATAACGCATAGGGTTTAAAAAGTCTTGGTCATTTTGTTACAAACTATCCCCAGATCTCAACAGCCTAAATCAATAAGGGTTTGCTTCTCACTAATGCTTCACACTCACGGAAAGCTGGGGAAGAGGAGGTGTTTTCTCGGACTGGGTCTCCATCCGGGACCTGGCTGATGGAGCAGCCCTGTCTCAAGCAGAGGCCACAGAGCCCAGCCTGGCCATCAAGTGTCCCAACCCAGCAACGGCACAGGAGGCTGCTGCTTGTCATCTGTGGCCCGAACAGGCAGCCCGCCCTGTGCCCAGAAGGAAGAGGAGGGGAGACATGGGAACATCAGAGGAGCACACCAAGGACTTGGTTCTTGAGTGAGCAGGAGGCTGAGCACCAGCCTGGCCAGGCCCCTGTCTGTACACCCAGTGCTGCCGAGCATGATCTCTGGATGGACACACGTCCAGAGGCCCAAGCTCTGCTCACTCGGGACATGCCTGTAAACTTGGCACTGCCAAGTGTGATTTCCGGATGGACATATGTCCAGGGGACCACAGTCTATTCATTCAGGACATGCCTGCAAACCCGGCGTCACCAAGCATGACTCTGCATGGACAGACGTCCAGGGGGCCCAGCTCTGCTCACTCGGGACATGCCTTCACACCCAGCACTGCCAACCATGATTTCTACATGACATCCAGGGAGCCACTCTCTACTCACTCGGAGCATCTCTGGAAACCTGGTGTTGCCCAGCGTGATTTCTAGATGGACACACATCCAGGGGGCCACACTCTGCTCACTCAGGACTCCCTGCTCCTCCGGAAATACTCCTCTGCCCGTCTTTTCAGCATGTGGCCACACGAATCATTCAGGAATGTAAAAGCTCCTGATTTGCTTCCCTCAGGGGCTGCCCCTTCTTGCTCTCTCCCATTAGCTTGTCTCCATCAGCAGGATGTCTGGAGAGTTCCATCCTGGGCATCTTACCACCCTATGCTCTCCTAAGGACCCTGGGCACCTCCTCCAGACCCATAGGGTCCACGTGGTCATCTCCTCTCAGACCCACGCCCACAGCACTGCCTCTACTGCTGGATGTAGCTGACCTGCAGCCCCACGTGTCCATCCTGCCCCTCTGCGCCCCCAACTCTGCAGCTCCCGATCTGGGCTGCTCTTGCCACAGGTTCTCAGGTGCTGCAGCTGCTGCCCTGGACATCTCCTGGGTGCCCACGCCTCCCCTCCACATTGCTACTCTTCCCATAATGGCTCCAGAATCACCCACTTCCCTCAACTTCATTTGCAATACCACCTCATCCCCCTGATAAGCCACCGACATGTTTTGCCTTAACTGCAATGACAGCTGCCAAATTAGTTGCCAGACATGCAGTCCAATCCATGCTCCACACAGCAGCCAGGATATCTTGTAAAACGCCAGTCTGATCATATCACTGCCCAGCTGGAAACCCCATAACTTCCGATCACCCTTGGGCTGACATCAAATCCCCCATCTGGCCTCCCACGCTGGGCTCGCAGGCATCCTTCCTTCCATTGCCTCAGCCCTGCCTGCCTCTGCTTCCTGGACAGGACAGCCACACCAGCACACAGCACAGGACCTTGTGTTTGCTTTAATGCTTTGCTGTCACCATCTCAAAATTCCCAAAAAAAATTTTAACAAGAACCTCTGCCTTTCCTTTCTCTCTGAGCCCCATAAATTATGTAGCCAGACTTGTTCTTGGAGAGGCCTTTCGACCACATGTGACTTTGCCCAAGCCAGTCCCTCTGTCGAGAATGTTCTTCTCTTCCCTCCTCCCCCACTAGCCTTCAGGTCCTAGGATTTGCTTCCCCAGAAAACTTTCCCAATCCCCCCAGGCTTCCAGAGCGTCTAGATGTTTCTCTGTCACCCTCATTATAGTTGTAACCAGAGTCAGTCTCTCCCCCAACCTGTAAGTTCCCAAGGGTGGGACTCCATCTGTTCGCGAATGCAGTGTGGTCGTGCGATATGACTGTGAAGGGGATGGACTCGGGACACCCATGGACAGGCTCAGCTCCAACCTCTTCTGCTTCCTGGCTGTGTAACTCTGGGGAAGTTAATTAAGCTGTCTGTGCTTTAGTTTCCCAACGAGCTAATAATATCACCCAGCTAAATTTGCATTTTAGATAAACAACAAATATTTAGGTATAAGTGTGTCCCTTAAAATCTTGGGACATACTTATACTGAAAAGTCAAGCACTGTTTATCTGAAATAGAAACTGTGAAGGGTTACTGTGAGGATGAGATGCATCCAGCGGGTGGGCGTTGTGTTGTGTTCTCTGGGTGCCTCAGGAGGACCGACCCCATTCTGCTCACTGTGGTTATCAGGAGCCTGGAGTCAGGGCCTGGAGTTTGCTCAGTATGTAAGCAATTGCTGAATAGATGAATGGCAACTTCTATGAGAATTAAATGCTGTGAAATACTAAGACACGGAGCGTAGAGCCTGTTACGCAGCGAACATTAGATAAATATTGGCCATTACTATTTTATTGTTAGAATAAAGTTTCATGGTAAAGGGGTGTTTGTCAGAAAAGCTGTTCTATAATGAGGCCCAAATCACCCGGCCAGATGTAGAAGTGTTTCCTGGAGTTAATTTTTGCTGCACGTTTGCCTCAAGAGAATGTGGAATATATTTTTCAAACCCATTATGGGAACTAGGTTTGCAACTGGACGACCGCCCTGGACGCTCAGCCTGGTTTCCCCTCTCCTCCCAGCTCCAGCGCTGGTGGTCCTGACAGTTATCTACAGGGTTCCCGCCAACCTCTCACGACCCACCATGCTGCCTTCCTGGACCACCAACCTGGGGACCTCCAATAGGCAAGGTGTGGGCTTGGGAGCCCCTTGCTCTTCTTCCCACCCCCAACCCAAGCCCAGGAGCCTCACCAGTCTCTCATTCCCCAGATTTAGTGAGCAGAAGTGCAGGGCCCTGGGTGAAAGTTGAATGTTACAGAAATAACCATTTTTTTGTGTGTGTGAGTACACCCCATGCAATATGTGGGATATACTTACACTAAAAAATGAATCATTGTCTATCTAAAACTCAAATGGAATTGGGTGCCCTTGTCTAGCTAGCTGCCCTATGCTCGTGTCCCCCCCAACACACCCCAAGTCCTCCAGGCCTGCATCTGTCTCCCCGCGGCCCGTGTGAGGCCAGCAGGAGGCCTGACCAGTTCGTGGTCCTCACTGCCACTGTCTTCATGCCCAGACCCCTGTCCCGTCGTGCTGGGGAGCTCCTCTCCTAAGCTGGCCACAGGGAGGTCGGTCTGAGTTTGGGTTCTGAGGACAGGGAGGTGGGAGATGATGAGACCGGCCGCCTCAGAGGCGCATCATCTGCTTGCCTGTCTTGGATATCATTTATTTTCCATTCAGGAAAGCTCTTCCAGGACCAGAACATTCATCTGTCTCATTATCCAAACAGCCATCTGCTCCTCCAAGACAACTCCCTTCCTGGAGCCGTGGGTCCTGGCCGCCTCCTCTCCCCACCACATCGCACTACACACAACAATCCCGCTGACAGTTTCTTCACCACTCGATTATAAGCCTGTGACTTTTCCTCCCTTTTCACAAGAGTAATGGGCTCTCCTTGAGTTTCGTTTTAGCTTACACGGAAGTTTCCTCTTTCCATCACTTTTCCCCCAAGCCCCAGGGGGAATCACCAATATGCAGGATTATAACAGGACTCCCGGAAGTCACTGTGCTACCTTCAGGAATCTCATCAAGTGGGAGACTTTTTCTCCATACTGAGCCATCAGAGGTAGTCTTCCATTCAATAATAATATGATTTCAGAATTTTTAAAGGATCTCTTATCCTTGTGAATCTCTGGCTTTAGAGTTACAAATTAGCATACCGTGTTCTTAAATTAGAGATAATCGGAGAATAACTACATCTAAATCCTAATCAAATTTTTCGTGTCGGTGAGGTGGTTCACATCAAAGTGGAAAAGGGCTTTTAGCTCCTCATAATGAATCTTGCTTTTTGCCTCCAAGTACAATCACTCCAAGGCTACAGATAATTTAATTACCATGATGGGCGCTGTCTGCTTTACCCTGCCTTTCAAAGCAAAGCAACAAAGGAGAGAAAAACTGTGGCTGGAAGTGAGGCGAGACCCCGCCTCGTGGGGCAGGGTGCAGGGGCACTCACCTTGCCTCTCAGTTTCTCTCACCCATTCATTCACATCTTTGAGGGCTCTGTGCCAGGTAGGGAGGGAGGAGGGAAGAGGAAAGACGGGATTTTCTTCTTGTGGAATGTACTTGATGCCCCTTAGTCATAAGCCATGCTGATCCTTTTCTTTCACCCAGCAGGAAAGAGAACCACACAGCAACCGTCCCAAATAGAGTCATGTAAAACTGAAGAGGATTTAAAGTGCACTGTGCGTACAAAAGAACAGTTCATGAACCGAGGACACCTCACACCAAAACTGCAAAAGGAGTGTCAGAGGCGTGGCCTGACGCTGCTTTACAAAGCAAAGCCGAGGAAGCTGCGGTCCTCTCCTGTGCGTAAGCACGTGTGTGAACTCAGCACGTGACCAGCAAAGCGTCAGCCTCATGGTCAAATCGAGCCTTCGTAGGGAAACCGGGAGGGCGTAAGTGTTGGTTACACGGCCACAGGCGGTATGCATCCAAACCGCGGCCTCCGTTTTTATTTATCTTTCACACAATCCCGTGTGGGCTGTTTCAGATTTGTTTTTGCAGACTGGTTTTAACTTCCACGAGTAACCAATACAGTGCTACTTCAAACTAATTTCGACAGTTAAAACCCTGGTCTCGTCAGTTAACTCCTCCTCGTGTTCATGCCGTCAGTTTCGAGACGAACTCTCTTGGATGTAACCACCCTCTGTGGGAAGACAAGGAGTGTTTACCTAGCCCTTTGCCCCGCGGCAGGTAGGCAGCGTTGGAAGAGGAGGAGTGGATATTGTTACTCCTGGTCTGTCATCAGCCAAGTCCCACCTCTAGTTTGTCAACACACCCCTTTCACTGGGTATCCTCTGCAGCTCACCCCCCGAGCAGCGGGGGTCCATGCAGCCTCCTCTCACACTCAGGCAAAATATAAGAAAGAGCTGGTGACCAGGTGCAATGGCTCATGCTTGTAATCCCAGCACTTTGTAAGGCTAAGGCAGGTGAATCACCTGAGGTCAGGAGTTTAAGACCAGCCTGGCCAACATGGAGAAACCCTGTCTCTACTAAAAATACAAAAAATTAGCTGGGCATCATGGCAGGCATCTGTAATCCCAGCTACCTGGGAGGCTGAGGCAGGAGAACTGCTTGAACCCGAGTGGTGGAGGTTGCAGTGAGCCAAGATCACACCATTGAACTCCAGGCTGGGCGACAGAGTGAGAATAGTGAGAATCTGTCTCGAAACAACAAAGGCTGGTGATTGATGGATACTCTCCACCCCAGTTTTCACTCTATTTTCTTACAAATAATTACAAAAGTTAAACCACATGACTCATATAGTCAGTGAATATTTTATCCCTTTTGAAAACTTTAAACCCTGTCTTTGACCTAGTAACATCCACAGGACAACCCAAACAACAGCAGGGTCTGCTGCTTTAGCCACAGGTGAGCACGGCGCGCCTGGACCATCTGAAGCAGTGCAGAGTCGATGGTGTGTAGACTTAGCCTTTAAATGGTGAGTCTTAATCCAGGAAACTAGGTGGCACCCCTGGTTGACTCTTCCGGGCTTGCTTCTTGCAGAGGTTTGGAAGTTTTGTTGTTGTGTACTGCAGCAACACTAGGGGTGTCCCTAGAAGTTTCTGCAGAAATTAATGCCCTGCTTGTGCCCTAGTTAGGCAGGGAGGCCAGAGGCAGCAGAAGGACCAGAACTTGGAGTTGAAGGGTGCTGTCCTTGGCCCTTGGGAATCTGGGAAGCCTGACTGTGCCTCAGTCTAGCCAGTGACCATGGGCCCTCATACACGGACGAGTAATGGTTCTGCCTCAGACTCCCCCAGCATCCCGGGCTCAGGAGATATACAACATCCATTCCTTCAGATGGAGTGATGAAGGGAGTCATTAAACCCCGCCCTTTCTACAGAGTTAACCGAAGTACCAGGCCTGAGCTGGCTGTGTCTGCATGGCTTATCAGCCACGCACGTCCCTCGGAAGCCCTGTGGTATTTCACGAGGGTGTGGTCTGGGAGGGCTTCCTATGCTTCCCTTCGAACGTGGTCCCCATGTGAGTCTGCATGGGAGGACACTGGCATCCCAGAAGTCTTCAATAACTTGTTCAAGGTCAGAAAGCAACATCAGATAGAAACTATATCCAGATTCAGAACTCTGCACCAAAAGACCCTGCTCCTAAGAGCCCCTCTCCCTTCTGTTTTGAAGCTGGACACGTCTATTCATGAAGAACTAACGCCCACCACCTAAGGGATGCACACAAGCCGTCTGCTCACAAGGGTGTCACCTGGCAGGGGTTCCTATGCTTCCCCTTCAAACGCGGTCCCTGTGTGAGTCTGCAGCACACCTGGATACCCATGACATCAGCCATTGGCTAGGAGAGATGTTCTTCGGGCAGGAATCCACATGGAGGTTGAAATACTGTCATGGGGATAACACAGTATCTGCTACTTGACCTCACAGGTCAATGAAAGTGCTGGCAAAGCTTCTGGTAGGGCTGACTGCAAGCATCCACAGGCCTCCTGTAGGAAGCAGCCCGAGGTGACAGTGGCTTCCTTCAAACGCCCCAAGGGTTCTCCCTTGTAGTAATTACCACCTGGGAGCAAGTATGTGCAAACTAGAAATTGCCAATTACTTTTCCCCTTTATAATGAGTCTCCATTTAGATTAGTTGTGCAAAAGAAACTGCAAATAATTGAATTGCCGAGGACACTGCTCTGCACATCCTAAAAGCTCAACAAAACTTTTTAATTGAATTGAACTTGGCTGAATGAACCTCATCTATGTTTCAAGCCGTACAGCAAAAGGCAAGGTGGCACCACTGACCCACACCAGGCAGCTGGGGGCGATGTGGAGGCACAGGACAGGTGTGCCGCACCTGTTCAAGGGGTCAGGCTGCCTGCTGAATTCGCCCTGGGACCATGCCCTGGGATTACTCAGGCCCTCTCCATCTGGGCTCTGCCTCGACCTTCCATGACACACACATCCTGGATATCATCTACCTGTGTTCACCGGGGGATGCCAGAGCCCAAGTCAGATGGCTGCAATGGGCAGCTGGAGGCTTTGGAGGGCCCTGGGTTTTCTAGGGCTCAGCCTGGGACTGTCACATCCAGGAGATCCTGAGAATCAACTCCTTGTGTGGGCACCGGCCCTGAGATCTCAGTGCTTTCATGCACTCAGCAGATCCTGAAAGCAAAGGACCTATTCCCTTCCTCTGACCCCTGCAAGGGACCCCTTCTCTTCCTTTGAATCCTGCAGCGGCTCCAGCATATCCTTTGCCACTGGGGGTCTGTGGGAGACCACCCTGACCACCTTCTAAATGGCCCTCCTCCCACAGCGGCCACGGCTGGAGCCCAGTGAGCAGGACAGTGCGAAGTCAGAAAACCTTCCTGTGTGTGAAATTGACTCACTATGATGGTTCAGGTGATGTGTCAGCTTCAGTGCACCACGGTGCCCAGATTTTGGCCAAACATTATTCTGGATGTTTCTGTGAGGGTGTTTTTGGATGAGATTTTAATCCAAATTGGTGGACTTTGAGTCACGCACGTTGTCCATCATAATGTGCATGGCCAATGAGCGGAAGCTTTAGGAGAAAAACAGCTCAAACACCCTGGAAAGAAGAGGGGATTTCTAAGCTGATGGCCTTTAGATGCGAATCGCGACATTGCTGTTCCCCTGAGTCTCAGGACTGCCCTCTCGGCCTGCAGGATTTGGACTGGCCACTGGTTCTGTTTCTCTGAAGACTCCTGACTGATACACTCACTAAGGCCATGGCTGTGGGGACAGGAGTGATTGTGTCCCCGGAACAAAGCTGCCTCTGGCTGAAGAGGTGTTCTTCTCTGATGGCGTTTGAATCAACCCACATCTCTAAGATGGGGACTGGGAAACATGTGCTCCAGGATGGAATCTGTGCTATGGGAGGAAGTCAGGAACTGCTGTTTCATGCTTTCAGGCATGGGAGCAGGGTAGAAATGCAATTTTGTCCTGTTCCAGTATCTTTTTTTTCTCCCACAGGGCACCTTAAAGCCAGTCTTCTGTAGAATGTCCTTGGCCACCACCCACAAGGGCACACCTCCAGAAACAGGAGGCAGGACCTGGGGCCTGCTGCCTCTGGATGGGGAAGGGGTTCCTGGGTGGGCCAGCTCCTCACAGCTTCAGCCCCCTGGGCAGGCTCACCAGGGCTTAGTTTCAGCCTCAAGAATGAGCCATCTCTTCGGCAAACATCTGCACAAGCATAGAAACCAGACCTCCCCTCCCAGTCAGATCCCATCTTTCAATAGCA
Organism: Ateles fusciceps; assembly: GCA_036589455.1. Taxonomy (NCBI): domain Eukaryota; kingdom Metazoa; phylum Chordata; class Mammalia; order Primates; family Atelidae; genus Ateles; species Ateles fusciceps. Next base: position 6,660,646 of record JAZHEH010001784.1, on the reverse strand, counting down.
TTTTTGCATCATGTGATTGTATGAAAGGCCCCCAGCCCCTCCAGATGGGTCCAAGCCTCCTCCAGGGCCACGGACGCTTCTACCTTTTGGCTTTCAATCGTGTTGCCTCTGGGTCCCATGCCTGGGATCTGCTCACCGCAGCCCAGATGTCCCCTGAACCCCCAGGCCAGTCAGCTACCACCCCATTCCAAATCACCCCCAACCCCTGTTCTTCTGCAGGGTCTCTGGGTTGTGAGTTCCCAGAGTGTGGGCACCCGACTCATCCATCTCTGTGACTCCAGACACCTGCGCCGCACCAGAACCACCAGCAGTGTCCATTAAACGTCTGCTGAATGGCGTGGCTGTGATAGCATCAGCTCACGTTTGTGAGCATTTAGGAACTTACAAAGTGCTTCTGTCTACGTTAGCACATTGAGCAGAATTGAGAACACCTCGGCCAGTAAAGTGACGGCCTCTTTCACCCTGGCTATTTACAAGTCACTGATGGTTTCGTAGCTTCCAACAGTGTCCTGGAATAAAACAGGACAGCTCCCCTTCCCCTCTCCTCATACTGGCCTCTGGGATCTCTAACGAGGGTGGCCTGGGCTCTCGTTCCCTGCTTGCATCCCCCTCCCCTGCTACAAGGAGAAACCCTGAAAGCTGAGACCACCCCACCAAGCCTACTCTGTGTTCCCCACAGGGTCTTCCCTCGCAGGTGCTGCCATTACATCCCCAGGCTCATCCCTTTAGATCCCCACTTTTAGTTCCTTTTAAATCTAGGCTGGGCATGGTGGCTCACGCCTATAATCCCAGCACTTTGGGAGGCCAACACAGGTGCATCACTTGAGGTCAGGAGTTCGAGACCAACCTGGTCAACATGGCGAAACTCTATCTCTACCAAAAATACAAAAATTAGCTGGGCATGGTGGCGCATGCCTGTGATCCCAACTACTTGGGAGGCTGAGGCAGGAGAATCGCTTGAACCTGGGAGGTGGAGGTTGCAGTGAACCAAGATCAAGCCACTGCACTCCAGCCTGGGCAGCAGAGCCAGACTTGGTCTCAAAAAAAAAAAAAAAAATCTAGAGATGATTTTTCTCCTGTGGCTACAGCTCTCTGCACTCTCGTTTCAAGTCTGGCACGTGCTTTGTGAAACTATCCTATTCTCTGTGCTGTTTCGTAGAGGGAGTGAACTTTGCAAAATGAGCATCTCCTCATATTGAAATCTGGGAGGAAGCTACAAACTAAATTATATTTAAATAAAGGAAAAATTAATTCCCCCACATGTGACGGCAGAACGGTGCTTGAGGTCTGCTCATTGCAGGAGCCACAGGGTGAGGCTGATGCAGCCAGAGGTCTGCGGCCAGTCCAGTGAGCAGCGTCTTCTCCTGCCCTTCCCTCGGAGAAGCGTTCTGCTCCGAGATGAACTGTGACCCGATTTCCATAACTGCCCTGCCCGAGTGCCTCTACAGGTGCAGGACAGCTCTGCAAGCACTAATTTGTGCTCTGCGTGTTGAGGGTCTGGGGCAACTGATGAGACTTAGATATTTGACAGAGTCCCAAACATTCTACTGAGGCCTCAAAAAAAATTAATGCCTGCCAAAACAGGCTATCATTTAGTGGTTTCCAGCTCTGGAAAGCAGATCCACTTTGGAGGAGTTGTTCCTCAACATGGAGAAAATCAGAGAAAGGAGCTTCAGGGAGCTCAGGTGGCAGGCACTGCCCTCTGTGAAATGGGGGAGCCCAAGGTTGGTGGATGCCCTGAGGATGCACCCGAGCACCTGTGTCCCCCCCAGCATCTGTGACCCTGAGTATCTGTGACCCTGAGCACCTGTGACCCCTGAGCACCTGTGTCCCCCTGAGCCCCTGTGACCCCTGAGCCCCTCTGCCCCCACCCCGGGCACCTGTGTCTCCCATGCTCCTGTGCCCTCTGAGCCCCTGTGACTCCTGAGCCCCTCTGCCCTCCCTGGGCACCTGTGTCTCCCATGCACCTGTGCCCCTCTGAGCCCCTGTGACCTCTGAGCCCCTCTGCGCCCACCCCAGGCACCTGTGTCTCCCATGGACCTGTGCCCTCTAAGCCCCCACGCTATAGGCTTTTCTCACAGCTGCCCAGCACCTTGGCTACAGGTACAGCCCTGAAACATAGGGGAGGTTTGCTGCCCTGTAGTTGCCCCTCAGCCTCCAGTGAGGTGCTCCTCCCCTTTTCCAGGCAGACACCCCTGGGGGCTTCTCAGGGGTCTCTAGGAGCAGAGTCGCCTCTGCCTACGGTGAGGGCCCAGGTGCTGCCTGTGGAGACGCTCCTGCTTCCTGGGGTCATCCCTAGTGGACTACCCACTCCAAGCCCCAGTCTGCTTGCAGGAAGCCAAGACAAGACAACACAGGGGCGGAGCCGCCCCAGCAGGTTCTCAGGAGGGTTGAGATGTGACCCCTGTGCAAGCGCTTCTAACCAAGCATCAGAGTCCTGCTGGGAGACGTGGGGGTGGTACACGGTGTCCCAGAGCTGCGTCTTTGCAGAAGCCACTGTGCTGCTGGAGGGTGGTAAGGACACGCCGCTTCCTCTCTCTGGGTCGACTCTGCCTCCACACAGAAGCTTGCCCTGGAGACCTACTGACGGGGACCCTGATCAGAAGAACAAGAAGCCCTGTTCCACTCTCCTTCACACCAGAGGAAAGAGAAAAGACGATTTGGCCACCAGGGAGACACTTGTAAACCTGCCTTACCCAGGGCAAGCCCACCTCTGTGGTTTTGTACTGGGTGGGCTTTCTGCTAAAAAGATAAACATTCCCCTGTCTTTCCCCCTAGGAGGGGCTGACCCTGGGGCAGGATGGAGACAGGCAGGCAAGGAGGGAGGTCCCAGAGGGGAAGAAGCTGCTTCCATTCCCTAGGCTTCATGTGAGTTGAGCCCAGCAGCAAGATCACCATGGGGCCAATGGGACCAGGTGGGAGGGAGCCTGGGAAGGCTCTGGATGGGGATGAAGCAGTGAAGGGGAAGAGGCCCCACCCCCCACCTGCATGTTGCATGTCCCCAGGAGGCCTGGGAGAGCAGCAGCAGCCTGAGACAGAACCTGAGGCAGCTGTAGATGGGCAGATGGGGCCAGAGGCATGGGGTGCAGGTGGGGGAGTTGGCCCCACAGGAGGTGGGGTGCAGGTGGGGAGTTGGGGCTGGAGAAGGTGGAGTGCAAGTGTAGAAACGGACCCACAAAAGATGGGGTGCAGGTGGGGGAGAGGGTGCAGGTGGGGAGACAGCCCCACAGGAAGTGGGGTGCAGGTGGGGAGATGGGGCCAGAGGTGTGGGGTGCAGGGGGAGCTGGCTCCACAGAAGATGGGGTGCAGGTGAAGGGATGGCCCCACAGGAAGTGGGGTGAAGGTGGGAGACAGGGCCAGAGGAGTAGGGTGCAGGTGGGGGAGTTAGCCCATAGGAGGTGGGGTGCAGGTGAGACAGAGCTAGAGGTGTGGGGTGTAGGTGGGGAGATGGGCTAGAAGTGTGGGGTGCAGGTGGGGAGATAGGACTATAGGTGTGGGGTGCAGGTGGGGGAGACAGGGCTAGAGGTGTGGGGTACAGGTGGGGGAGACAGGGCTAGAGGTGTGGGGTGCAGGTGGGAAGACAGGGCTAGAGGTGTGGGGGTGCAGGTGGGGGAGACAGGGCTAGAGGTGTGGGGTACAGGTGGGGGAGATAGGGCTAGAGGTGTGGGGTACAGGTGGGGAGACAGGGCTAGAGGTATGGGGTGCAGGTGGGGAGACAGGGCTAGAGATGTGGGGTGTAGGTGGGAAGACAGGGCTAGAGGTGTGGGGTGCAGGTGGGGAGACAGGGCTAGAGGTGTGGGGTACAGGTGGGGAGATAGGGGCTAGAGGTGTGGGGTACAGGTGGGGAGACAGGGCTAGAGGTATGGGGTGCAGGTGGGGAGATGGGCTAGAGGTGTGGGGTATAGGTGGGGGAGACAGGGGCTAGAGGTGTGGGGTGCAGGTGGGGGAGACAGGGCTAGAGGTGTGGGGTACAGGTGGGGAGACAGGGCTAGATGTGTGGGGTGCAGGTGGGGAGACAGGGCTAGAGGTGTGGGATGCAGGTGGGGAGACAGGGCTAGAGGTGTGTGTTGCAGGTGGGGGAGACTGGGATAGAGGAGGTGGCTTGCAGGGGCAGGGCGTGGACGTTGTGGTGGGGAGGAGGTGCAAAGGCTCAGCAAGTGCCTGTGAGACTAATAACAGACGACGCCAGGAACGGGGAAGCCCTTTTGTCAACTTGACACTGGAGCTCTGCGTGGTCGCTGTTGTTAGGAACTCGAGGACAGGAGCTCTCTTGTTAAGCACAGGGCGGTGGGAGCCGTGCACAGCTACTCCGTTTGGGCTGAGGCTTTTCTCCCGTTTCTCATGTGGGGGGTGGAGGAGGGGTCATCAGGACTTGGTGGAACTTGGACACTTGTCAGCTGGAACCAGCCATGACCTTCAGCCCCAGCCCAGGATTCATGGCCCTCCCTGCTGGCACGATTGAGGTCTGAGGGCAGGTCAAGTCCGATCACGTTCCTGGTTGACCCCACCTCCTATGAGGCCAAGTCCCCACCTGCACTCTCTCCCCCACCTGCACCCCATCTCCTGTGGGTCCGTTTCCTCACCTACACTCCACCTCCTCTGACTCCATCTTTCCATCTGCACCCCGCCTCCTGTGAGGCCAACTCCCCCACCTGTACCCCACACCTCTTGTCCCATCTCCCCATCTGCAGCCATCTCCAGACGCATACATAGGCACACACTCATGCACACATGCACATACACACATGTGTACACACATATACACATAAAACATATACTGGCTGTGTTATAGGGAAATACACAGGCTCTGGAGCCACATGAGCTGAAGGTGACCAGGTGAGTGAGCTCAGGCCAGGTTTAGACCCTGGCAGTCCTCAGTTTCAGGATTATAAGAAGATGACACCGGCACCAACTTGCAGAAAGGGAATTAAAAAGAGGAAGGTTTGGAAGAACCCATGGCGGGAGCATAGGAATTGTCCCTCTATATGTATATGTTTGTGCCTGTACACACATAAAGTCCTGAAAAATGAAAAGACCATGGGGGAGCCCTAGGATGACCGTCCAAAGGCCACTGTACCTCAGTGCAGTTCACCTCACTGCAGCCGCTGTAAGCTCTTCCAGTCTGAGGTCTGGACGCAGACAACATTGATTTTCTGATGGATGGGCAAAGATAACACATTTGATCAATAACAATGGAGCTCCATGGCCGAGAGGGAAAACACAACAATTAGCCCGGCGCCGCCATCTGAGAAGGGCTGGAAAGTGAATGTTAAGACTGTCATTGCCATGGAGCACAGGCAGCAGGGGAGAAAGAGTCTATCCTTCCCAGGCAATTCAGACACCTATCTGTGTGCCAGTACCCACCTGAGCCCCTGGAGCCCATCTGCAGGCCACAAAGAGGACGGCCTTGGGGTCTGAACAGGAGGGTGTTCAAATGACTCAGAGAATCCAAGACACAACACGAGGGCTACGGTTCTTGACGAGATTCCAGAGCACACAGGTGGAGATGGCCATTGTACTTGGAGCAGCCAGCCCCGGGAGCAGGAGAGGGCCCTGCGGGACCAAGACAGCTGCCGCTTTCTCAAGGCCTGGCCCAAGGAGCCTGGCCAATGTTCCCTGGGCAGCAAGCACAGCAGACACAGGCTCCTGGCCAGCTCTCCTGCTGATCCCCGGGAGGTGAGGATGGCCACCTCTGCAAAGGAAAGATCTACATACAATTAAATTCACCAAGTTTCTGCAATTCGTTGAGTTTCTACAAATGTACAGTTGTTTCGACACCGCCACAATCAAAACATAGAACAACTCCATCTATTTTTTTTGTTTTTTGAGACAGAATCTTGCTCTGTTGCCCAGGCTGGAGTGTAGTGGCACGATCTCTGTTCACTGCAATGTCTGCCTCCTGGGGTTCAAGCGATTCTCCTGCCCGTCTCCCGAGTAGCTGGGACTACAGGTGACCATACCCAACTAATTTTTGTATTTTTAGTAGAGATGAGGTTTCACTTTGTTGGCCAGGCTGCTCTTGAACTCCCGACCTCAAGTGATCCACTCGCCTCAACCTCCTAAAGTGCTGGGATTAGAGGAGTGAGCCACCGCGCCGGACCAGAACAGCTCCATCTCTGCAGAGCATTCTTCCTATCCCTGTGTGCCCATCGCTCCCCTAACCCCACTCCTAGGCAACCACTGCTCTGTCTTCTGTTGCTAGAATTTTGCCTTTTCCAGAAGTTCCTATAAATGGAATAATTCTGTAAATAGTCCTTGTGCCTATGTTGTTGTTTTTTCACTCAGCCTAACGTTATTGAGACCCATTCCCGTTGTAACAGTAGCTGTTTTCTTTGTTGCTAAAGGGTATTACCATTGTCTAGCTATCCGTTTGTGATGACAATGCAGTTATTAGAATACATGCAATTACTCCATCACCATTCACTGGAAATGACATTCTTTCTTATTTTAATTTCTATCTCAGCTTTGTTGAAAATCCATTCACCACGGACGTGTAGGTCCATTTCTGGACTCTACGTTTGTCCTTTTGATGTCTGTGTCCATTTGTGTGCCAGGACCACCACCATCTTTTCTTTATACTTTTAGTCCATAAATATAAAAGCAGTTAGATGACTCCATTTTTGTTTTGCTTTTTCAAAAACTTTTAGATAAATTCTTTGTTTTATAAATTTTAGGAAATGAAACCGGTAGTGATTGTAATTGGGTTTCTATGAATCTACAGATCAATTTGAGAAGAACTGGCATGTTGACAATATTGGACTTTCTGTTACCTGAGCATGTTATCCTCCATTTATTTAGGTCTTCCTTAATTTCTCACAGGAGTATTTTGCAGTTGTCATCCTACAAATCTTGCATACACAGCATGTTGTTAGACACACTCTTAAGTATATCACACAGGGGGGATACGTGGCTATGTATGTGGATGTTTAATGTAAACATCTTTTTATTCACTTTTGTTTTTCATTTTTTTGATTCTCTGGTAAATAGCACCTCTAAAGTTTAACTTCATTTATAAAACATAAAAAGTATAATTCATTGTTTTGTACATGAATCTAGCATCCTGTGACCTTATTAAACTTACTCATTAATTTTAGTAGCTTTTTTAGTAGATGCATCAGTATATTAAACAAAAACAATCATGTACTCTGTGATTAAAGAGAGATTTACTCCTTGATTTCCAATCTATATGACTTCTATCTTTCTATTTCTTTATCTTGTCTTATTGCACTGGTGATTTGGAGTGGGATTAAGTACGACATTAGTTCCAAGTTTTTATACATACTGTTAATTGGGTCAAGGAAGTTTCCTTCTATTTCTAATTTTCTGAGAATTTTTTTTTTGTAAATGGATAGTAAATTTTGTCAAAAGCTCTTGTGCATCTATTGAGATGATTATATGGTTTTTCATTTCTACTCTGTTATTACAGTGAATTGCCTTGACTGATTTTTCAGTATTAAACCATCCTTACATTCATAGAATAAAAGTCACTTGATCAGGCTACAATAATCTTTTGAAATAGTACTTGATTCGACTTGCTATTATTTTGTTGAGAATTTTTGTGAATGTTTTCATGAAGACTGTTGTTCGCATTTAATTTATATTATTCCGATGTTGGCATCAGGGTAATGTCAGCCTCATTAATTGAGTTGGGATGTATTCCTTCTGCTGATTTTTTCTTATTTCTTTTGTGATTTTTTCTTTGAAATGCACATGCACAAAGAATGTTTAATTTCTAAAATTTTGACAATTGTATTGATTTCTTATATCATTTGCTTGTGTTCAGAAAATATGCTCTTTACTTTTTCAACCCTCTCGGCTTTATTGAGGCCTTAGGACCCAGCCGTGGTGCAGTTTCCGTGCTGTGTCGGAGTCTGCTTGCCCAGGTTCATGGGTGCCAACTGCACCCGTCGCTCCCCAACTCCTCACTGAGCAACACCGCGCCAGTCACTTGAAATCGGCCATCATGGAAATATTGGCAACGCCGAAATGGACAAGCACTCTGCATCCTCGCTTTGGACGGCCGGTTGTTTAAAGAGCTGGTTGTTCAATGGTTCTCAGCACACCATGATTTATCTTTTCGAATGCTTCCCACTCCTTGATTAGTTCTGCATCTATGTGTACACATGTTAAGATGAGCATGAGTCCATGAGATGTCCTAGTGCTCCTCCATCACACAGGGCTCTCTCAGGCCTTCCTCCTAACTCATTTGTATACTTCGCTCCCATTACCTATAATTTATTTACTCATTTATTAAACCCTAGTATGCACATGGGCTGCTTTAGAACTGCTGAACTGTGCCCATGTGAGAAGCAAGCTTACCAACAGTGCTCATGTGCCGTTGTGGGTGCTGCGTGTTTTTGCTGTTTTGGTTTTTGTGTGCAGCTGTGAGCGTTGTGTGTTTTTGCTGTTGTTGCTATTTTTCGTTTTTGTTGTTAGCCTTCTAGTATCCAGTTGAAACACGCTCTTCCAAATTAGGGAGATTAGTTATTTTTTCCTCACCACGCTCAGTGTGGACATGTCTCACACTTGCGATAATGTAACCGAGCAGCTTTACTTCAAAACACATTTTTAAACATTTTTGTTCCTTTCTCTAGCGTTTCAAGTTATAACCTTGAGGCAAACTTCAGAGGCCTTTTTTCTTAGCCTTAAAATGGAGAGCACACACTCCCTTTCTCGCCATATATACTCCCTTCACAACTATCTAACTGTGTGTTAGTATCTAATTATGTGTCTTCTTAGAAGTTCCAGGGTCTAATCTTGAGACAGACCAAGCCTGGAGCTGCAAGTTTCCGAGACGACTTCAAGGCAGGTGATGAACAGCCCGGCCGCTGCCGAGATGATGGCAGCCTGCACTCCTGGTGGACTGGGACCCAAGACAGACACCGCACCACTGCCGAGATGGCGCCAGCCTTCACTCCTGGTGGACTGGGACCCAAGACAACACCACTCCGAAAAGACACCACACCACTGCCGAGATGGGGCAGCCTGCACTCCTGGTGGACTGGGACCCAAGACAGACACCACACCACTGCCGAGATGGCGCCAGCCTGCACTCCTGGTGGACTGGGACCCAAGACAGACACCGCACCACTGCCGAGATGGCGCCAGCCTGCACTCCTGGTGGACTGGGACCCAAGACAGACACCGCACCACTGCCGAGATGGCGCCAGCCTGCACTCCTGGTGGACTGGGACCCAAGACAGACACCGCACCACTGCCGAGATGATGCCAGCCTTCACTCCTGGTGCACTGGGACCCAAGACAGACACCGCACCACTGCCGAGATGGCGCCAGCCTTCACTCCTGGTGGACTGGGACCCAAGACAACACCGCACCACTGCCGAGATGATGCCAGCCTGCACTCCTGGTGGACTGGGACCCAAGACAGACACCGCACCACTGCCGAGATGACGCCAGCCTTCACTCCTGGTGGACTGGGACCCCACACAGCCACCGCAACAAGGCACACCGACATTGTACTCGGCCCACCTCCCCATGCCTTCCTTATCAAGTGTTTCCTTTTTCAAAACCCCTGCCTTCCCCCTAAAAATCAAAGCGGTTACTTGGGATGGGAATCTGGCTGCTGCTTCTGTGCTGGTTTTGCTTCACAAATGTGCTTTCTTTCCACCACATCTCGCTCTTGTTTCTTGGCTTTAGCACGTAGCGGGCATCCGGACCTGCTTTGTCCAGTTACAGTCACATTGGACATGTTTGCCACAGTCTGCGTCCTATCCTGGGATCGATATCCAGGTTGGCTTTTTTAAATTTGCATCCAGCAAAGTTTGCTATTTGTGTACGTGACGCTCTGGGTGTTGAAATGGACGTAGGATACTTATCATTTTTTGATGTTCTTCATTCTTTTTGGAGTATCCGGTTATCTATCTAGTGACAGTTCCCTTCACACTGAATAAGTTGTGTCAGCATTTCTTACAGCAAAGACTCCTGGCGGCAAATTCTTTAAATTTTCCTTTATCAAAAATGATTTTATTTTAATACTTAAAGAATGCTTTTAGTAATACAGAATTCTAAATACTGTTTATACCTGGAACACTAAATAGAGTTTGTTTGTTAGTTTATTTATTTGCTTTCAGCACTTTATAGATGTTCTGTTTTCTTCTGTCCCTAAGTGGTTTCTGACAAGGCACCAAGCCTTAACTGCATCGTAGTTGTGGTGTGAGTAAGGCGTCATTTTTCTCTTGCTACTTTCAAGATTTGCCTGTTCTATTTCCCTTTCAACAGCTTGATAGGATGTGCATGGGCATCTTTGTGGTCTTCTTTCCTGATGTACACTTAGCATCTTCCTGTTTTATATCGGGTATGGAATATTTTTGAACAATGTATCTTCAAATATTTCTTTTCTCTGCTTATGGCAATCCAATTACATGTATTTGAACCTGTTGATATAATCTATCAAACCACTCAGGCCTTATCTAAAATACTAAAAAAAAGAGAAAAAAATGTTTTCTTTGCTTTTTTCTTGGACAATTCTCTTAATATCTTCAAATTCAATTATTCTTTTATCTATCATATTCATTTGGCTTCACACCCATCTCATGAATATTTTCTCTTAAAAAATTAATTTTTTAGTACTGGAATTTTCATGTTTATTGTAAGTCTCTTTTACTGAGATTTCTAGTTCTCTGTAGATCTTCTTTAATTGGAAATATGACTATGTGGAGAGATAAAATAATTGGAGGGGCAGGTATTTTGGGGAAAGGGCACAGTTTTGTTGTCTTACCTCAGGAACCCTATTCAATTCTCACTGTGAAGGACAGAGAAAAATCCCCTACTGCTTCCCACAGGAGAAGGGGAAAGGATCCATGAACTGTGCACAGAGCCCTTGCTGCCCTAGCAAGGCCTACCCACAAGGGAAGCAATTTCACCATAGCCTGAATGGGGTTCCCCAGAGCCTAATCCTAACTGAACTGGGAGGAGAAATATTCTGGAGGCTCACTAAAGGACTGAGATCTAATCATAGGACTACAGAATGTATAGGGTGACTGTAATGATGGGACTACAGTTAAAACAACTGCAAGACCCAGGCCCTATTGAAGGAGTTTCCAGGGAAGCCCAAAGATGACAGCAGAGACAATAACAAGGCCACTGGAGGAAACAACAGCCTCTGACACCTACAGCTATAGCAAATATACCCACAGCCTCACTGACAGCCAGATACGCACACAGACTCCCACTGCAGGCCGATCTCCCTTATAGGAAGAGTGAACAGCATGCAGGAACAGATGAGTAACAGATGGGTAACGTAAGCAGAGAGACGGAAACTCTGAGGAGGAATCCAAGGGAAATGCTGGAAATAGAAAACACTAACAGAAATGAAGATGCCTTTGATGGCTCATCAGCAGACTGGACATGGCTAAGGAAACAATCAGTGAATTTGAAGATGTATCAATGGAAATTTCGAAAACTGAAATGCCAAAAAAAAGAAGGAAAAAGATGAGAGAGAATATGTAATAACTGTAAGATAATTACAAAATGTATAACATTTGCATACTAAGAATATTAGAAGGAGAAGAGAGAAAAGAACAAAAGAAATATCTTAAGTAATAATGACTGATAATTTATCAACAGATGTCAATCTACAGATACAAGAAACTCAGACACAACCACCAAAATAAATACCAAAAGATGTATATCTTGGTATATCGTATTCAAACTTTAAATAAACAAAGATTAAGAAAAAGTCTTGAGAGACATCAGAGGGGGAAAAAATATCTCACTTGTAGCAGAACAAGTATAAGAATGCATCAGACTTCTCTTTAGAAACCATGCAAACAAAGTGGGGAATGAAATGTTTAAAGTGCTGAAAAAATTAGCAACACAGAATTCTGTAACCAGTGAAATTATTTTTTCAAACCTGAAGGATAAATAAAGACATTCTCAGGCAAACAAAAATTCAGGGAACTCGCTGACAGTAGACCTACTTTGTGGGAAATATTAAAAGAAGTTCTTCAGAGAGTAGGAAAATAATACAGGCCAGAAACACAGATCTACATAAAGATAGAACATTAGAGAAGAAATAAAATGCAGGCAAAATTAAAATATGTCTTGTTTTCCTTTATTTAGGATAATTATAATAACTTCTTTAAAAGGTTATTATAATTTTATAATAAAAGGTTATTATAATTATATAATCTTTGCTTGGCTGGGTTTGAACTTTAAACTATCTTGGGACACCTTCATTCAGATACTTCACTTTTAGCTGAGCTGCATGAGTCTGCTCTGCACATGTGTGTTCACGGTTGATATGGTTTGGATTTGTGTCCCTGCCCAAATCTCATTTCAAACTATAATCCCAATGTTGGAGGAGGGGCCTGGTGGGGAGGCAACCGGATCAAGGGGATGGATTTCCCCCTTGCTGTTCTCATGGCAGTGAGTTCTCTGTATGTGAATTCTCACAAGATCTGGTTGTTTCCAAGTGCACAGCGCCTCTCCCTCCTCTGTCTTCCTTCTGTTCCAGCCACATGAAGACACGCCCTCTTCCCCTTCACCTTCTGCCATGATTGTAAGTCTCCTGAGGCCTCACATCCATGCTTCCTGCACAGCCTACAGAACTGTGAGCTAATTAAACCTCTTTTCTTTATAAATTATCCAGCCTCAGGTAGTTCTTTATAGCAATGGAAGAACAGATTGATACCCAGGTCAATCAGAGAGGTGGGTAGAGAGAGTGGAGTATCCCTTCTCTGCCTGTTCAACAATTTCTCCGCTCTCTGTAGTGTCTGCAGTGTCTCAGATTGACTTTCTGGTTTCCTAGACAGAAAGGCTATAGGTTTTTCATGTGAGACTGTGCTGCCACTGTGCATGCTGGGCAGACTGCACTTAGCACAGGCTTAGCCTCATAGATTCCTAACCCACGTCTCCACCCCTTAAGTAAGGAGTCCTCCCCTGCTACTTTTAGTAAAGCTTACTGTTTCTTCTCACTTTCCTGCACATTTGAGTAATGTTTCTTTCTATTGCCTTCTGGGTTTATAGTTGTTTCCTGAAGGAGGATGTTACCTGCTAGAGCTTTAGTCCCTCATACACAAAGGAAAAAGACCACCTTCATTTTTGAAAGATATATTCATTGGGTATAAAATTCTCATTTGAGAGTATTTTCCTTTTAGTACTTTAAAGATGTCATTCCATTTTCTTGTGGCTTGCATTTTTTTTTTCTGATTCAAAGTATGCTACCATTCTTATCTTTATGGCTGATACAGTTTGGAAATTTCTCCCTACCAAAAGTTATGTTGAATTATATTTCTCCCCACTAAAAGTTCAACTTATGTTGAACTTTGATCCCCAGTGTTGGAGGAAGAACCTAGCGGAAGGTGTTTGGGTCTTGGGAGCAGATGCCTCATGAATGGCTCGGTGCTGTCCTCATGGTAAAAAAGTTCCCAATCTATTGGTCACCTCGAGATCTGATTTGTTAAAAAGAGCCTGGAACCTTTCTCTTTCCTCTCTCTTTTCTTCTCACCATGTGATGCCTACTCCCCTTTACCTTCCAGCATGAGTGGAAACTCCCTGAGGCCTCACCAGCAGCAGATGCTAGCACCATGCTTCTCATACAGTCTGCAGAACCATTAGCCAAATTAACCTCTTCTCTTTATAAATTATAAAATCTCAGGCATCCCTTTGTAGCAACACAAAGGGATTAAGACAGTGACTCTTAAATGATTATGTAATATGTTCCTGTGTTCCTCTTATGTAAACGTCTTCTAAGATTTCCTTTTTGCAGAAATGTGATTAATATGTGACCCAGTGTGGTTTCCTTTACATTTCTTCTGCTGGAAGTTTGTTGAATCTATCAGTTGACAGTTTCTAACAAATTTCAAAAATTTTTAATATTCTTCAAGTAATTTTTCTACACCCCCTTCTCTGTTCTCTGTGTTTAGGATGATTACATTTGTTTTGGACCATTTGATATTTTCTCACAAGTCCTGATGCTCTGTTCACTTTTCCCGTCTGTCCTGTGTGCTTCATTTTGTTTAGGTTTTATTGTTATAGCTTCAAGTTCACTAATCTGTGTGTGTGTGTGTGTGTGTGTGTTCACAGTGTAATCTGCTAAAATTTTATTTCACATGCTGTATTTTTTCTCCAGAAGCTCAATTTTGATTTATTTTCTCTATATTACATTTCTCTTGCCGTCATGCTCATGTTTTCCTACACGTCTTAAACAAATGTGTGTGTGAGTGTTCTGTCTTAATGCTTTTATCTGACAATTCCATAATCTCTGTTATTACTGGGTATGTTTTTATTAACTGAGTTTTCTCCTGGTTTTGGGCTTTATTATTATGCTTATTTGTATAAATGGTACTTTGCTGGATGCCAGGCATTATAAACGTTAATGCTATTGCTTCAGGGAGTGTAGATCCTTGGTCTAGCACTCCGTGCAATTGCTTACAATCAGCTTATTCTTTTGAAGTCTACTTGTCAGCTTTTTTTTTTTTTTTTTTTTTGGCAGAAGATCCACAGCAGCCTGTCATCCAGGGCTAGCTTACTCTAACTTCCAAAGCAGCATCTTTCCACGGTATCTGCCCAACACCCCTGCATTCGTCTCTCCAATTTCACTGGTGGCAGTATAAAATTTACTTTACCTGTGTGAACTCCAGGAATTTTATGTGCTTCTGTTTTCTAGCAGTTCCTTTCCCAGCCCTGTGGCGATTTAGCCACACACAGTCACAGATTAATACTGAGGCAAAGATTTGAGAGGAGCCCCTGTAGATCTCTGGAACTCTCCCTGCAGCTCCCTTATCTCTGGAGTCTGCAAATTCTGGCTGCCCTGGCCTCTCAAAGCTACAGTGTCTGTCTACTCAGATCAGCAAAATTGCTAGGCTCTGTTTGATATTCCTTTTTCTGTGCTGTGGCCTGGAAATTTCTTTCCAAGCAGTAAGCTGTGTAATTGTATGGCTAGCTTAGTTTGTTTCTGGTCTTCCAGGTATTATTTTGTTCCTGTACTGACTATTGTTTAAGGTTGGAAATGGTTGTTTCATGTATCTTATTTCATTTTCTAGTTATTCAAGGCAGCAGGTTGCTGGGTGGAAGCAGCATTCTCAGCAGGTTGTTTTTCACAGTGGAATAGATTAGCAAGTCTCAAAATGCTTTCTGTATTGCAACATGGTAGATACTAGGATGACATTGGGTGCTAGGTTTCTCACTGTTGGCAAAGGGAGAGAAAAATATGAAGTGTAGCAAGGCTGGGAAGAATCCCATTATACTGGCTGGGAGTCAGAGTTATAAGCAGGAAATCTTGGTTTTACAAGACACAGACATAAATAGAAGTAGAAAGTCAGACAGGCAGATATGCATGCTTCTTATTTTGTTTGCTTAGAGACCTGAAATTAATGACACCATTAGTAATGAGCCCACTGGTGCACAAATCTTGGTTTCTAAATACCGCTTCCCACTAAAATAATATGTGACTTAGATCAGTGACTAATTCCTAGGAGGAGTCAGGAAAATAAGCCTACAACACATTTTTGTGCAAGAAAATAAGGCTTTGATCAAAAAATGTTGGGAGCATGTCAAAGCACAGGAAAACCAGGAGGAAAACCTTTTTGCTGACCACACAGGAGACAATTTGAGCATCGCAATAAGGAGGTAAAGGATTTTAACCCATTTGATTAAAAAAAATCTAAAACAAATAATTGGTTAATATTATTTCAGTAATTATAGATTAATAAAATAAGGAGATACTAATAAAATGTGGCAAAATATCAAAACTTGATCATTCTGAGTAAAGAGCAGATGACAGTTCTTTGTGCTATTTTTGCAAACTTTTGCAAATTTGAAATCGTTTCAAAATAGGAAGTTAGAAACATTTAGATGATTAGGATGAAGTCCTAGTAAACAAGACTTATTTTTTAAATTTAATTTTAATTTATTTATTTAACTTTAGGTACATACTATATCTGGCATTTCTCCCCATGTTATCCCTCCCCCACCCTCCCCTCCCCTCCCCCACCCCCTGCTGTCTCTCCCCTACCCCCCTCAACTGCCCCCAGTGTGTGATGCTCCTCTCCCTGAGTCCACATGTTCTCATTGTTCAACACCCACCTATGAGTGAGAACATGCAGTGATTTTTAGAAGGAGAAAGTCGAATTCTTGACTTCAAGCAATTATGCTTCGGTTTTGCAGCTGGGCTTAAAACTTGCCAGACTTTTCATTCATCATGGAGCATACTGATGTCAGTTCTCTCCTCAACGGGCAGTGCTGGTCCTGATAGTGCTGGTTTTGAATGGGGGGCCTGGGTGTGCATGGTCTGACCTTTCAGAAGAGGGATTTGACTCGGAGTTCATGTAGTAAAAGCCTTCTGCACAGCAGTAAAGTGTGCAAGTCATGGTAAACTCATACATCTGTAGAAATCCACCACGATCTCTAAGATCTTTAGGAGAGGGTATGGACCATCTTTCTGTGGCAAATGAATTTTTAAAATCTTCAGTGGCATAACTGGTTCTTTGTAAGGGCATCTTACTGTTGAATTTCTAGTTTTTCTTCTTGAAAATCTTTCCATTTTTCTTTTCATAGGCTTGTGAGCATTTATGAGGTTTTATAAACTAACCAGTGTATTAGTCACAACAGTTCTATTGCACTTTCCCTCATTCCAAGTCTTATTTCTATATAGGATGATCTTTATCCATTGCCAAAGGACTCATAAATACAGCTCTTTGATATTTCCTAACTCCCAGTCGAACTTGGTGTGTGTGAAGGAAACCACAGCCCACGGAAAGGATGATATCTGCTTTGATTATGGATCTCCTGTGAAAACTCAGCAAGCATTTCATTTATAAAGAGCCAGGCAAGTCATTCAAGTGTTCACATTTGCAAGTAAAAAACAGCACTTTGGGTACCATTCACCTGTGTCCAGGAAAATACCACCTGCCTGGTTTTGGGGCATGGGAGAGGGCTGGGAAATTAGAGAACTCAACAGCTTTTCAAACAGCAGCCTGGACTTGGGAGAAGCAGATAATTTTCTGGCTGTCTGGAGGAAACCTGATCCTTCCAGCAAGTCTGTGAATGGAATGAGGGCTGGACCAGATGGAGTCTGGTTATGTGGCCGATGCCTGGTGTACGCTCAGAGCCCAGGCTTCATAACTGAAGCAGCCAGAGTGTAATAAGGTGGAGATAGGGAGAGATCCAAAGGGAGGGGAATGATGCTTTGGGATTGGGGGAGTCTTCATTCCATGGAACTGACTGGGTGCATTATAGACAATTTAGCATCCTTGACCTCTGGGCTCTAAATGCCAGTGGAGTCCTGGGGCCTGTGACAGCCAGAAAATGCCTACTCATCTCCCCACACCCTCCGGGGGAGTGCCACTGCAGCCGTGGAGAGCAGTCACTTGAGCACTGTGGAGCTACAGGGACCTGACCTATCCACATCTAAAGCACAGGCCGTCCTCCCTTCAGACGCTGATTGCACAGATGGTCACGCTGGGGTTGCTTGTCAGGGCCCATTAGGAGAGGAGGTGAGATTTCTTAAGGACTCTGTAATTAGCATTATATTGCGAAACACTGAATAGATTTTCCCAGGAGTGCCCAGACTCTACATAGACGGAGAATATAGACAGGTGATCAGTGAGGTTTAGGGGTGTGGCCCTTCACCAGGACACAGAGCCCATTCTCGGCCCATCTTGTGAGATGTGCAAAGTCAGAGATAGCCAGGTCCACACACAGTTGTGTCTTTCCACAAGGTCAGACTCTTACTGATATTATTTCAATCACAAAAGGTACGAGCTATGTGGAGTTCCCTCGAAGGCAACTGTCCTTACTACTTCCTGTTCACTCCATAGTTAGAACCACAGGCACACAGGCTCAAACCACAGCACGAGCCATTCAACACAGCAAACCATACACGACAGTCAACTTCATCAACGTATAAATATTCTAGATTAAACATTCCACAAACAAACAAAGTAAAATTAACATCAAGAGAAAAGAGATAGGAAAAAGGGTCAACAAACCAGTCTAGGGACAGTGACGAAGACGAAAACAGTCTTCTGGTCTGGGCCAGGAGGTCCATCAGTCTTGCAAGGAAGAGTCTTCGATGTGACCGAGCCTTTGGCAGCAGATGCCAGTGTGATCACGAGTGACAGGAAGATAGTGTCAGTTAACACAGCTGCTTCCAGCTGCTGAAGCCCTGCTCTTTTATGGTCACAGAGTCTTCTCGTGGGGCCTGAGAGTGGAAGAATGTGCTTTTTCTTTTTTTTTTTTTCTTTTTTTTTTCACATTTATTTATTTATTTTTTAACTTATTTATTTATTTATTTTCATTCAGGCTTGTGTTTATTTATTTCTTTTTTTTTGTTAATATATATATTTTTATTGCCTTTTAGGTTTTGGGGTACATGTGAAGAACATGCAAGATTGTTGCATAGGTGCACACATGGCAGTGTGATTTGCTGCCTTCCTCCCCATCCCATCACCTATATCTGGCATCCCTCCCCATGCCATCCCTCCCCCAACTCCCCCACTCCCTGCTGTCCCTCCCCTTTTCCCCCGACAGACCCCAGTGTGTGATGCTCCCCTCCCTGTGTCCATGTGTTCTCATTGTTCAACACCCGCCTATGAGTGAGAACATGCGGTGTTTGATTTCCTGTTCTGTGTCAGTTTGCTGAGAATGATGGTTTCCAGGTTCATCCAAGTCCCTACAAAGGACAGGAACTATGCAGCCATCAAAAACGATGAATGTGCTTTTTCATGTCCTTATCCGGTTGGGTACAATCTTTTTTTTTTTAAATTGGTTTATTAAGCAAAACATCTTGTCCTTGTTGGCAAAGTGCCCTATGAAATGTAAAATGGAATCTGTTCCTAAGATGAAGTTACTTATGTCAAGGGTGCCCAGGAACACCCAGACCTGTGACCGTGGCCCCATCGGCGCTGAGCACTAGGCAAGGAGTGGCCACTGGAGGCAGGAAAGCAGCTCTGCCACAGGAAGACCTTAAGCCGCAGGAGGACCAAGGAGAGAAAGACACAAGAACTAGGAGTGAAAAGAGCAGTGGGTGCACACGAAGCCAAGACCGTGGGAAATCAAGAACCTCATCGAGTCACTGAGGGAAGAGGTAAAAGCTATAATCTCACAACAGGATTCCCTAGAAAAATCCCAGATCCTCACATTCCCACACATAACAGGGAATTTAGGCCAATCATGTTTAAAATTCATTGAGTGATAAAGGATCTCACGTGGACACATTCAGATCTAGAAGGAAGGTTAGATAACATGTGTCTCTTACAATGGTGTAAACCAGAAATAAAATCCTAACCCCCCAGTGAACCAAACAAATCTCCTCTTGGCCAAGTGAACCCCACTGAAGCTTGAAAACCTGAATTCCTGGCCATCCCATGACAGGAGGGGAGGTCGGACACACCTCATTCTCCCTTCTCCCTTTTGAGTTTTTGATTCGGCTGATCAGCGTGCATATTAAGATGGAGATCGTGAGACTGACAAACTGAGTCTCTGTGTCAGTAAAATGCGAATTCCAACTGGAGGCAGGCCTAGCATCACATGGCAGACAGCAGACCACAAGCCCTGAAGGAAATTTACATATTTTACCCTAAAATATATTTATTTGACATATTTTGAAATGGCCCTACAAAGCTGTTCCTTGTGAGGGAAATTTGCACCTGTAGAGAATTTCCTTCCTTTTTTAGGTCTTTCCCAGATCCAGGAGAGCCTGAGAGATTTAACTAAGAGTCTGACACCTTTTAAGATCCAAAAAGAGACTTTTACCATCTATTCTCTCTGAAGCCTGGAGGCTTTATTTACATAGCAAGCCCTTGGCATCCACAACTCCCCTTATCTCAACTCAAGTAGTTCTTTCTGCTGATTTCAGCTCTTTAGACAAAGCTTAACTCTTTCAACCAGTTGTCAATCAGAAAATCTTTGAACACACCTATGACCTGTAAGCCCCCCTCCTCACCCTTGCCTGGGAGATGTCCCACCTTTCTGGGCTGAACCAATGTACACCTCCCATGTATTCATTTATGTCTTCACCCGTAATTTCTGCCTCCCTAAAATATGTATTAAAAAGCTATAACCCAACCAAATTGAGCACACATTTTCAGGCCCTTTTGAGACTATACCCCAGGCCATGGTCACTCATATTGGTACACGAAAAAACCTCTTTAAATGCATGATGGTGTTTGGCTTTCTCATCAACCATGGGGACATTTCTGAGAGGCTGAAAGCAAACACAGAGTTAAAGAGGCTGCTGTGTTTCTTGAGAAGATGAGGGGCTGTGCTGAAAGCTCCAGAGCATTCTGACAAGGGACAGAAACTGATGTGCCCTGACGTGCACTCGGGAACAAAGAAACTTCATAATGCATCGGGCTCCAGACCAGCTCAGCTCCCACCTCTGATCTCTGCCCAGGGATAAAGGGGCAGAATGGCTCAGAGTGAGAAAGTGATGTCCAGGGAACTAGAACACCAGGTCTTGTTAGCTATGCTGTGGGGGAGGTCCACATATATCCAGCAGGTTCCCAAACTCATCTGGGAAGGCCAGCACAGCAGCCACAACACAGGACCTTCCTGGATGTGCTGACATGCATCATTGCCCACGCAACACAATGGGCTTCGATGGCTTGTCATTAGCCAACATGTCCCCCACATCTGACACTCTTGCCATGGCTGGGAGGAAGGGCACAGTCTTGCTTTTGGAAGAGGAAGCTTCCCAGGCACTTCCCCAAGATCTTGACTGAAACTGTTAGTTTCTGCAAGAAAACCAGAGGCTAACGTGCCACTGTGTCAGGGAATGCTAGATTTTCCCATCAGGCTCGAGAGAACACCATGGACCAGAGTGCACATTCCGAGCCAGGCCTGGCTGGGCTTGGATCTCACAGCTCCCCTGAGAGCTGGGACACTCCACAGCAAACATCACATCAGTCAACATCCCTGTCTAGGGGTGTCTTCCACCCATCACATCATGCCAAATCAAAGGTGTGTGTGAGTGTGCAGGTGTGTGAACACACATATTCATGTCTATAAATATGCACACATATGCATGTGTGTAGAGTGTACACAACACATACATGTTTATATATTTGTATATGCACATATGTTAACATACATAAAAGTATATGTGCGTTTCATGTGTGCGTATGTGTGTATACTATATGTACTTACACAGGTTTATAAAACCTGACCTCCTTATGCTCATTTTACGTTATCGACCATGGCTTTCCTTCTCAAATTTACCATGAGGTAGGAACAAAATCCCTTTGCCTGTTCAGCAGAATTGCCAGGCGACCTTTAGATTCTCAGTCTACAGAAAGGGGACAAGAATTGTACCTGCGAGCTGATACTCTTGCAGTGATGGCTGACAGCTTTTTTCCTCCCTCCAGATTTATGGTGTTTAAATGAGCAAACCAGTGGCAGAGAATATCATTATGCTCTCCTTTCACAGCCAAAGGAAGGATGGGCCACAGCTTAAGTTCACACAAACAAACTAATTGAAGCAATTTGCACTATTGCCCAAATGCTTGGCCTTTTAAATCCCTCTGTTTCAGTCTCAATTGATTCAGAGAATACCCACATTTGGCATTATTTTTCCCTGGATAATAAATGAACTTGCCCTGCCCTCGACCCCACCAGTGGCCGGAAGAGAAACATTGAAGAAACAGTTGACAGGAAGGTGCCACGGTCATGATTCAGCAATGCTCTCCTCCGTGCACCTCTCAGCCTCCTGCTGCAATAACTCTGTTTCATAAATATTTAATATTTTAGCTATGTTTTCTTAAACCAAAAGTTAACCCTTATTCAAAGTAATCATATAAGTGATCAGTATTTGCACTGCCTGAGGAAACAGGAAATTTGCATCCAGTTTCTCTGAGCCGAAATTAAACATTTATACATTTTATTCACATTGCTTGCCATTAGGCCCAACTTACTAGGGCTCTCTGCATTCAGTTCCATACTAGAAAAATGCTCTCTCTTTGAAATAAAATTGCCCATGAAAATGACACTTGTTGCTGGAATGGTAATATGCCCCCCTCTAAAATTCTCTAAAAGGATTTTTCAAGGAAGCCAGCGTTTGCTGGGAAACGCACTGGACTGTACTGGGAGAATTCCATGTCTAAGAGGCCTCACAGCGGCACTCCTCATACCCCAGCACCCTTTGCTTGCTTTTGCTTTTTTTTTTTTTTTCAAATAATTCAATTTTTAAATATCGACTTTGCATCGAGACTATTATTTTCCTTTTCCTACTAGCAACCAGGAAGGAAGGCGAAGCAGACGGGGCAGGAGGAGAAGGAAAATAATAGAGAAGTCGGCAGATGAAAATGAAGACTGAGAAAAGCTGTAAGATTTCTAACACGGTGAGGCTGAGTTTGCGTCGTCTTTCAAAAGCTGAAGTTGAGTTAGTTGGGTCTTTTTCAGCCTAACATTCAAGAAAAATCTTTAACAGGATGACGTGACCAGCACCCATGGACTCAGAAGAGTCTTTTCTTTGGCACTTCCTTTTCACATTTGGAATTTCACAGTTTCCAAGACAACGGGCTTGATTTGCCCTATTCTGTGGGGCCCCCCAAACTCTCAGTAACTTTACTGGGGTCCTGAATGATAAGTCTCTGCAGGACTTTCTTGTGAAATTACATGATTGGCCATTCACTTGCATATATTTTATTTTTGATCATTTTATTGGCTTTTTAACTTTTACTTAGCTTTTGTTTTCTAAAAAATTTTTATGGATGCAAAATAGTTGTATATATTTTGGGTATATATATGGCAATTAAATACAAGTATATAATGTATGATGATTAAACCAGAGGGATTGGAATATTTATCATTTCAAACATTTACCAGTTCTTTGTGTCAGAAACATTCCAATTCCACTCTTTTAGTTATTTAAAAATATACAATAAATTATTATTAACTATAGTTGCTCTGTTGTGCTACCACACGCTATCAGGGGTAGCCAAGGGAGAAAGACAGTCCTGGCTTCCTAGTTTCAGTTTATGGTTGGGCAAGTAAAGCCTCCTCCTCATCCCTCTTTTCTGCTTATCACCAGAGACAGAAACCAAAAACCACGGCTTCAGTCTGCTAAGAGCCCAGAACGAAACAGAACAGCACCAACACCACCACAAGGCAGCTGGGCAAGCTCGCGCGGGATCTTATTCTTTCTGTTTAACTGTATTATTTTACCCCTTAACAAAGCCTTCTTTATCCCTCCCTCCACACTGCTCTTCCCAAGCCTCTGATAACCATCATTCTACCCTCCTATCTCCAGGAGTTCCATTTTTTTGTTCCAGCTCCCACATATGAGTGAGAACATGTCATACTTGTCTTTCTGTGCCTGGCTTGTTTTACTCAACATACTGTCATCCAGTTCCAACCTGTCATTGCATATGATGAGACTTCATTCTTCTTGTGGCTGAATAATATTCCACTGTGTCTTTGTACCACATTTTCTTTACCGATTCATCTGTTGATAGACAATCCAGTAAAGTTCTAGAATACAAAAGCAATGTACAAAAAAGTAGCATTTCTGTACACTAACAATGAAAATCTGAAAAGGAAACCAAGAGAGCAATCTCACTTACAGTAGCTATAAATAAAATGAAATACTTTATAAACTTAACCACACTGAAAAATCTCTACAATGAAAACTATAAAAACAGATGAAGAAAACTAAAGAGAACACAAAAAGACGGCGAGACGTTTCATGTTCATCGACTGGAAAGGTCAATATTGTTAAATGTCTGTACTACAAAAAGCAATCTACGAATTGAATGCCATGTCTATCATAATACCAAGGACATTCTTCACAGAAACAGAAGAAATAATCCGAAAATGTATGTGGAACCGCAAAAGAACCAGAATAACCAAAGCTGTCCTTAACAAAAAGAACAAAGCTGGAGGCATCACATTATCTGACTTCAAATGATACTACGAAGCTATAGTAATCATTGTTTAAAAAATTTACTTAAATGTACAAAACTAATGCCAATTTAATGAATGATTATAAAGTGAACAACGCATAAGCATTGTCATGCAATGAAACACTGCCAGCATTACAAAAATTTCCTAAGTGCCCTTTTCAGTCATAACTCCTCCCTCCTTCTCCCTTCATAATAATCTCAATTTTAATTTTCATGGTCATCACACCCTTGCTTTTTCTTTATAAGCACTACTTAGATATTTATTATTAAATGCTATCGTTTAGTTTCATATGTCTTTTTAGCTTTATACAAACATAACCATCCAGTGTGTAACCTTTTGTCTCCTCTTTCACACAGCATTACATTTGTGAGATTCATTCACAGTCACGTATATGGCTGTGGTTTCTTCACTTATTCATTTTTTCTACATTTGAGTTGTTTTCATTAGCTATTGCAAGTGATGAAGTGCATGGTATTCCTAAATATATTTTCAAGTGCATAAACTGTCACTGGGTATATGCTTCAGGTTGGAACTGCTGGGTCTTGGAGCACACGTATGTGCCACTCACACTTACATGCTCAACAGTTTTCCAGAGTGCTGTTCCAATTTACATCCACATCCAAGCATATGTTAGAGTTCCTATTGCTTCATATCCTTGCCAACACTAAGTACGTTCTTCCATCTTTTAAATGTTAGCTGTTGGGTATTGGTATCCCATTGTGGTTTTATTTAGTATTTTCCTATTTCTAGTGAAGTTGGGCAAGTTTGTATGTTTGTCAGCCACTTTATCCTCTATTTATATTTTTTCCCATGTGGCATAATTTTTAAAGACTGTTTCTGCCTCAATTTGTAGTGAGTGCCAACAGTGTAACACACTTTGCTGGAAATCAACTGACAACATAGTGCAAATCTTTATTTTTGGACTCTACTCTGTAACATGTGTTCAAATGTCCATCTTTGTGCCAATACAACCTTGTCTCAACTACCACAGCCTAGCTATTGAGAAAAACAAGGGCTTTCACTTTGTTCTTTGCCTTGGGAATTGCCTTGCCTACTTTTGACTTCCTTGAGATACAGAAGAGAGCAGAAGAATAGAAGCTTCAAGAATTTGTCTAAGAGCCAGCAGGTGATGAGCACACCCTCCTCCCGGAGCCTGGCTGGCCAACCCTTATCTCATTTGGACTATCTATTTGCACAGTCCACAGCAGGTGGTGGTGTTCCTCCGCAGAGACCACGTTCACCGGGTTCAGGCACATGTTCTCCACTCTTCTATTCTTCACTCTGTCCTGAGTCTCCCCACACCGGGGTCATTTTTTTCCTGCCCTTCAGCATTTCTTTCAGTGCACATTTGCTGGTGACATATTTTGTGGTCCTGTTTCCCCTGAAATCTATTTAATCTTCATCGGTGAAGGACAGTTCTGCTGGGGCAGCAGTTACTTTGACTTCATTGTTTTCTGCTTTTCTTGTTTGTCAGCTGGTTGAGGAGCCAGCTGTCACTCACTGATGTTTCTTCCGGCTGCCTTCAAGACATTCTCTCCATCTCTAGTTTCAGGTTTCGCAGTGAAATGTGGACGTGTCTCTTTCTTTTATGCATGCTCTTTGAGGTTTGCCAATTGATGTTATTCACCAGTTCCAGCAAATTCTCACTCACTGTTCTTTCAAAGTTCACTTTCATCCCATCTTGCCCCATCCCTTCTTCTGGGTCTTCAATTCAGTGTATATTAAATTGATTTCCTATGTCCTCTATTTCTCTTACCTTTTTTTATGTATGCAGGATTCTTGTGACTTGCTGTGATTCACTCTGGAGAGATTTTTTTCCCTAATATCTTCCAGTTTACAAATTACTTCTTAAGCTGTGTCTAGTAAGCTATGAAGCTAGTCTGTTGTATTTTTAATTTCAGTTATTGTATTTTTATTTCTAGGGATCCCGTTGGTTCTTTTTAAATACACTGTCACTTTTTACAGTCTTCAGCTCTCTACTACATTTTTTCTTTTTTCTTTTATCTCCTTGAACAAACAAGTATAGTAATTTTGAAATTGATGTCTGGTAAATATAGTTACATTTGAAGATTCCTTAGGATTGTCTGCACAGAGAATCGTGTAATTCGTAAATAATGTTTTACTTCCGACTTTCCATCTTTATTAGTTTTTAACTTTTTTTTCTTTCGACTTATTGCCCTCACCAGAACTCACAGAAAAATGTTAAATAGACATGTTAAGAGCCGACATCCTGGTTTCTAATCTTAGGGGAAAACCATAAGCTGCCATAGCTGTCACCCATGGGAACGCAGCCTCTGCCTCCTTCTTGTCCTGTCCCTGCTTGTCATCCTCAACATGCACATTTGGAGGCAGACTCCATCCGTAGCCATTTTCATGTCCTGGGTAAATAAGGCCCCACACCCTGAACCACGTGACCACTTACTTCTGCTTTAAGCCTGGTGGACCTGATAATGCAACCCTGGAGTCTGTGTGCTTAGCTCCCTTCAAATTAACCAGTCCAACCCCATCCCAGGAAACACACCCATGTGACATTCTGGACCCCAACAAAGGCTTCGGCCCACCTGTTATCCCTCTCTCTGTCTTGCCCCTGCTGGTTCAGTGCACATGCCCTGACAGCGCTGTGTTCCATGGGGCCTTCAAGGCAAGCTGCCTGCTTTTCCCTGGGACCTGTGGGTAGGAAAAATATTTTCATCCTTCCCGTCTGAGTGGCCCTCACTGTGCTGTACCCGACTACACCAAATCTAACCTAAATACCTCACTTAATACATCACAGCCTAAGTGCAACGTGAGAAGTTCTTTATGTAGATGCCTTTTATCAAGTTGAGGAAGTGTTTTTCTGTTCTAAATGCACTGAGAATTTTCATCATTAATAAGTGTTGAATGTTGTCAAATGCATTCTTTGCACTTGTTGGGATCTTGCATAAATTTTCTCCTCTTTTCAAGTGGTGAATAACAGGGATTAGTTTACAAATGATAACCAACTTTGCACTTCTGGGATCCACTTCACCTCTCCACGACGTGTGTATGTAGGTGTATATGTGTGGTTTATGCATGTAGCATGTACGATGTGTGTATGCAGTGTGTGTGTGATGCATGTATTTGTGTAATATGTACATATATGTGTGTGATGCCGGATTTTGTTTGCTAATCTACTGTTAAGAATTTTATGTCTAGATTTACAAGGATATGGGTCATTTTCTCTTCTTTTAATGATATTTGCATGGTTTTGTTTTTAGAGCTATGCTAGACTCTTAAAATGACTTTGGAATTGTTCCCTCATTTACTAAGTTCTGACAGTGTAGGTAAGAGTGGTATTTTTTCTTCCTTAAATATTTAATAGAGTTTGTGTCCCGTCCTTGCACCTGAACAGTGACTGTGTGACAATATAACTTGGCCTCAAGTCATGAGAACTCAATCGGTCCATGTCCAGTGGAGCGCTGAGGCTTCCACAACCATTTACTAAGCCCATGCCCGGCCACTGTCTCTGTTAAAGGCACGCAGGAGCAGGCAGGGACCCTGCTGCATGGGGCTCTGCAAGAGGCCAGTACAGGACACCCTGGGAACAGCCAGGGTGTCCACCTGCCCCTTCCTGGGGCACTCAGGAGACCCTTCTGGAAGAAGTGATATTTGAAAATACTGCTTTGCTATATGGTGGTCTGAAATGCTTTAGGCATCGTTAAAGATTTAGTTTCATTTTCTAGATTTTTTAATACCCTTAAATTTCTCTAATTCTATTTCAATGAATTGTTTCAGATGGAAAAGTCTATGCTAAATACTAAAGGCAAAAAAAGAGGGTGGCCTCCTTGAGACCTTCAGAAGGGCCTCTTAGCCAGAGTGCAGAGTCAGGGGTGAAGTGCAAGGCTCAGACTGAGCAGCTGGCCATGTCCCAACCTTGCAAACCCCAGCTAAGGCAGTGGAGCCTGACAGAGATGGCTCTGGGGAGTCAGCGCGGGGGATGCTGGGGCTTCTGCTGCGTGCAGCTGGGCAGGGGGAGGAGCCTGGCCTTGAGCAGCCAGTCAAGAGAAAATGCCGAGGTTGGCAGGGAGGGAGAACGCTGGTTCAGGATGGGACACGGTGAGCGGGAGGGGCCTTGGCACATCCAAGTGGGTGGCTGGAGATGTAAATCCATGCTTCCTCTGTGAGCAGAAGTCCCCTTTGGCCATGCGAGTGGATGAACACCCACAGTGAAAAGAGGAGGAGGCCACCCACTGAGCCAACGGGAATCCCAACACTCAAGGCCCAAGAGGAGGAGGAGGTGCTCTCAGAGAAACTCAGAAGGACCCCCCACCCTCACCGAGACTCAGAAAGAGGCCAGGGTTGATAATGTCACATACACCCAGGGAGGGCCAATGCGACTGAGGAACAGTGTCTTCCTTCACTTCTCTTTGACCGACACCTCTGATTGCCCCAAACGTACCATGACCACAACTCCCAGAATGCGCCAGTTACCTACAACTGGGGCCGGAGATGGCAGGGAGCTTGCAGCTTCAGCCCTGCAGGGCACGTTTGCTTACAGCTTCCGCTATAGACATGCACACAGATATCCACCTGAAGTGGTCTCCTGCAGCCCCAGGGGTCATCGGTAGACCCGGGAGAAACTTGTCACCTTCCAGGTCACCCTGGTGGTCATAGTCATGCTCAGAGAGGCACTTTCCACAGGTGAGTTTGTGCCAAAGAGAGGCAGACAGCCTAGGAGTTGAGTTGAGAACGTGGCAGAGCTCTGGAGCTAAGATTGCTTTGAAGATGGAGGACAGGAGGTGAATACAAGCACATCTTTTTCTCAGTAACCAAAGTTTGATTTTAAATTCTGTAGGTGGTGTGGTAACTCCCCGAGGTTAAGTGCTTTCTAGTTTGCTTTGCGTGTGATAGCTGGTGGCAATGGCGAACAGGGCTTGGGAAGAACGAATGCAGTTAGGAAAGGAAATGGTTTGAAATGCAAATTGCCCATCCACCTCCCAAAAGAATCGTTCCCACACTGTCCCTGTAGTCAGTGCAAGACTCAGAGAGAGAGAGGGCGGGAGTACCGTGGGCGGAGTCGAGCGTGGGATGTGAAGATGAGCCACATGGTGCCAAGAAGAGCCACTGAGCCTGAAGCCAGCTTTACCCCCCCGCCACTGGGTGACTGGGGATGTTTTAAACTCTTCTAAACCTTTAGTTGTGTTACCTCTGCAAAGGGAAGCATAACTTCTCACCTAGTTAGCTGCAGTTTTGTGGAGACAAAGTGAGATGACGTAAGGTAACTGATACATGTGTTGCACGGTAAAGTGGGCGTGCTGGTCACATGGAGAGATGGGCCACCTGTGCTCAGGGTGAGTGAAGGAGAAGTAAATGTCCTCCCACACTTAAGTTCAAAAGACCAAAGGCACAGCAGCGGAATGAACACGTGCTGCGTAGCAGAGGTTTAAGTGGTCGATAGGTCCAGTTGAGTCAACAGTGTGATGTCATCACAGAGAGCTCACGGGTTTGCAGACCAGCCAGGTAGACACAAGAGCACTGGGGATGACGGGCGTAACGGGGTCAGGGCCCACTTGCTCCACTCCACAGTCTTCTGTGACACTAAGCACGGACTGAGCCAGAGACTGTGGGAGTGGGCCCCAGTGTCTAGGCACCTGGAATACATTCTGAGAAGAGTGATCAGGAACCGAGGGTCAGAGAACAAGAGGAGCAGGAAATGGTTGAAGACATGTCTCACTGGCACCGTCTCCTGGGTAATAACTGCTGAGATGATTGTCAAGAAGAAGCGAGGCTGGGCTTGTTCTAAATGGCTCCTGAAGGCAGAATTCCAAGACTGAGAGGCCGAGTCACCAGGGAGGTAGAGTTTCATCATCTCAACTAGGAGGAACTTAATAGTAGAAAGTAGCTGAACCTCCACGGGACCCTTGACAGGCAGCTCACGCTCCATCTCAGCCTGTGTCCAACATGGCAGAGGGATTTCTAATCTTGTAGAGGAGGTCAGACTGCATGATGTCTAGAACCTTCCAACAGCCTCCAAGTGCTGGAAGATTCGCAATGGGCCACTCACAGCACCCCAGTTGTTTCCCAAGTTCCTCAACGGGTTCTGTAATATCTGATATGCAAACCACGGGGTGCGGCCAGTCTCGGGGTGGTTACGGACACATGTATCATATTTTTCTGAACAGTGGCACAGAATACTTTGGAAAATAATCCAGTCTCATGTGGACTTTGTCTCAGTGGACAAGTGAAAGATGTGAGGATGGGGTCAGGGTGCCTGAGGAGGTGCTGAGAATGGCCATCCCTGTTACTGAGAGAGCTGCTGGCGGAGATAATCCAGAGCACCAGAACTGACATGAAAAAGCAGCAAACTTCTGTTGAGACAGGGAATAATACAATATGCAACCTTTGGAGACTGACTATTTTTGCAGCACAATTTCCTAGAGATTCATCCAAGTTATTGTGTGTCTCAATTGTTCATTTATTTGCATTACTGAGTAGTATTCCTGGATACACCCGTACCAGTTCGTTGAATCATCCATCTGTTAAAGGATATCTGATCTGATTCCAGTTTTTGGCTCATACAAAGTTGTTATGAAAAAAAAAGAAAAAGCAGCAAACCAGAAACCACAGACACAGCGGGAAGCCTCCAGCCAAGCCATGGCCGCCAACGGGAACAGTAGCCCTGCTCTGCCCTCAACATGGAAAAACGAAATGGCAGCACAAACCAACCATTCCCTTCTACTGAAAGACATAGAACAAAATCTGTGAGAACCCATCTCAAATCCAATGGCGGGTAAGCAAGGAACGCAGCTCTGCACAGAGAGGAACCATCAAAGAAACACCTCCTTAGATGACAGCGATGTAGTCACCAAAAGAAAAGCAATAATCTGTGTAGTCAGAAATGTCCTCCTAAGAACAGGCTAACTGCAATATCCAAAGGAGAAGTTTAAATTGCAGTTTTGAATTTTCTTCATAAGATTTCAGGTGGCAGAGCACCTGCAACGTGGACTACTGCTCTCTGATGTAAAACACAATTGCCGAATCATAAAGGACAGTCTGGAGAGAGCAGAATTGAACCCTGGCAGAAGCATCATCAGTGAACTGCAGCACCAGCTGGAGGAACCCTCCCCCAGACTGCAGAGGAAAAGCATCGAGAGAGAAATGAAAGCAACATATAAAACAAAATAACGTGTCTATATGCTCTGAAAACTAAGTGGTGAAAAGTGCAGGCTGTGGAATTGGAGTGCCTGGAGTTTAAATACAAGCTCTGCCGCTTACTGACTTCGTGAGTTCGGGCGAGTTCACCACCTTCAAAATTGCTGTGTTCACAATTAAAATATGAGATTGCTTGTTAACTTGTTCTGAGGATTGAAGCCGCTAGTGGAGTCCACAGCAATTGCCAAGCACGTGATAAACAATAGCCTTTTTTAACCTCTAGGAAAAAAAAAAACCCACCAACAATTACAATGGAAAACATATAAAAAGCACACCTGAACACAGCATGGCAAAATGTGTAAAGTTAAAGACTTATGAAAAGTTATTATAAATGCACTCGGCATATAAAGCAGTTTAACCAGGAAAAGGAAGGAATTAGGTTGGTTTCAGACGTTTCTTCCTCCGAGGGTGTTGACGATGTCTTCAAATCTCCATTGGCACCTCCCTGACTGAGGTCAACAGGCCACCCTAGTTCACCCGGCATCACAGGACGCAAAGGCCACTGCCCGTCCCTGACGCTGCTGCTGCTGCTGCAAGGCTGCTGCCTCCATCATGGAGGACGCGGAGAAAGTGCACATGGTTTCTGCTAATTCACGGACCATTCCTGAGCACGGTGGAGCGCAGGTGAGCATGGGCCGCCCCAAAAAGCAAATGGCTAATAGTGGCCACTGACGATCAAAACATAAACAAACGTGCGATAAATGCCATGCTTTTCCACCACAACAGGCAGTGTCTTTCAAAAAATTATTTTTAAACAAGGAAAAAGAAGTAAATAAACTGAGCATCTAATCTAAGACCCTAAGAAAGTAATCGTGAAATAAAGAGAAAAGAGAAATTTATACAGATAAAAAGAGAAAGAAATCCATTTAAAGCAGTAGAGCTCATAAATTTAGTTTGTGGGTTTTTAATTGTGGCAAAAACTGATAATAATGATGAGTGAATTAGAAAACTTGGGCGTTCTAGTCAAGCAGAGGAGAAGAGAAAAGGGAAATGTCAAACCCTGGGAATGAAACAGACGAAATCATAGGCAGGAGCAACGTTTACAAATTGTCATGAGAAAATACCTTCAGAATTAGGACTAACTCTTTTCACGTTCATTATTTTAGCAAATACTACAAACCTATAAGTTTACAATCTGCCTGAATGTTAGCAGTGCGAGGCCAGGGATCTGGGGCTGTTTTGTTCAGAAGCAACGTGGAAGTCTCTGCAGAAGTGCCTGGCACTGAGCAAGTGTTCAGTGAATGTTTGTTGAATGAATGAATGAGTGAAGAGAGGGAGACAGGAAAAAGTAAAGGAAATCTGCATAAAACTAAAGGTTTTTAGGAAAGCAAACATTTCCAAACTTACTTAAGGCAATGCTAGAAAATATAAATGAACCAACAGTCTTGAAAGAAACAGCCCCAAAAATTAGACTAAGGTTACTTCCTTCTTATAATATATTATGCAGTAGTGAAGTGTAGAATGAGATAGAGCCATATGTACTCATGTGGAAAGGTTCCAAAGATTTATTAATAAAAGGAAAGGGCGAGTTGCATAATATACATTCAGAATAATTCAGTTTTATTAAAAATACAGAGAGGAAAATTTTGTATTTCAATATGTGCTTATACACGCTTTGAAATACATAGAAAAGAATCCATAAGAATCCATAGCTGGTGGATGTGTTTGCTTCTGCTGACGGAACAGGAAAGTGGGAATGGAATCATCTAGAGAGATTTTTACTTTATCTGTATATTTAAAATTTCACATAACAAAAGCATATTCATATATGGCTTATAGTTAAAAATTAATTTAAAAGATGAAATGTTTAAAGTTGCTCAAGAGCTAGACCTCATAAAATATGCCAGGTGCAGGCATTTTTATGAGCAGGTTATTTCAAAACCAAAAAGAGATCATTCTCATGCTATTTAAATTATTTCAGCACATAGAAATTTGGAAAGTTTCCCAGTTCATTGCATATAACCCTGACACCAAAAAAAATTTCAGAAGCACAAAAATAAAACTACATAATAACCTTAGCTGTAAATATTTTTAAATTCTAAACAAGTATTAGCAAATATAATTTATCTAATCTCTTAATATATCAAAATAACAGAAAATAACCAAAATATTTTTCCAGAAACATTAATAAATTAATATAATTCATCACAGTAAGTCCAAGAAAAACAAACTATGTCATTATCGTAATAACTGCCTAGAAGCCATCTGGCCAAGTGCAACATTCACTTCTCAGTTTTATAAATTATTTGTAAAATAAGGATAGAAGAATATTGCTCGGAGTATTTCAAAATAAAAAAGATTTACTTCAAACTATTAGCCCTTGCTATTTGTATATAGTACAAAAATACAAACTATTTTCTCCTGCTATGCTCTCAACACTCAGTACAAAATTCTTCTGTGGCCAAATGTGTGAGTTTTTTCCCCATACACCAGGCAATTCACCAGTGGACTTCAGTTGAGCATCCTAAGATTTAATTCAGTTCTGACAATGACCCGAGTTAGTGCAGGCCCCACAGGCCAGGGCCTCAGTCCCACAAGACTGCCACACCCCAGATGCCAATCACAAGTTCAGGTCTCCAGCACTTCTGACTGTCTAGCTATAAATTGAAGGTTCTTACCACCCCCTCCCTTGGCTTCAATTATTTGCTATAAAGTCTCTTACTGGTTTATTATAAAGGAAATTACAAAGAATACAGATGAACATTCATATGGAAGCGATGCAAAGGGCAAGGTATGGGAGTGTGGTGGGGGGCACAGAGCTTCCAGGACTTCTTCAGTGCACCCCCCACACTATACCTCTAGAGACCACGACACTCTTCCATGAATCACCTCTTCCATGCACCCCCCACCCTACACCTCTAGAGACGACCACACTCTTCCATGCATCACCTCTTCCATGCACCCCCCACTCTACACCTCTAGAGACGACCACACTCTTTCTCCATGTATCACCTGTTCCACTCACACCCACCCTACACCTCCAGAGACCACCACACTCTTCCTCCATGTATCACCTCTTCCATGCACCCCCCACCCTACACCTCTAGAGACAACCACACTCTTCCTCCATGTGTCACCTCTTCCATGCACACCCACCCTACACCTCTAGAGACAACCACTCTTCCTCCATGTGTCACCTCTTCCATGCACACCCACCCTACACCTCTAGAGAGACCACCACACTCTTCCATGTATCACCTCTTCCACACACCCCCGCCCTACACCTCTAGAGACCACCACACTCTTCCATGTATCACCTCTTCCACACACCCCCACCCTACACCTCTAGAGAGACCACCACACTCTTCCATGTATCACCTCTTCCATACACCCCCACCCTATACCTCTACATGTTCAGCAACTCGGAACTCTGTAAGTATTTAATGGAGGCTTTGTTACATAGGCATGATCAGCTATTAACTCGACCTCCAGACCCTCCAGACCTCCTCCCTGGAGCTCCAAGCTACTAATCCTGGCTTGGTCTTTCTGATGACCAGTGCCTACCCAGGAGCCCACCAAGGCCACCTCATTAGAGCAAAACACGCTCCTATCACCAAGGCAATTCCAAGGATTTAGGAGCTCTGCGTCCGAAACCAAGGCAATTTTAAGGATTTAGGAGCTCGGTGTCAGAAACCACAGGATCAAAGACCAAACATGAGAGCAGAAGATTCTCCTAGAACCCCTATTGCTCAGGAAATTACCAGGGTTTCAGAAGCTCCATGCCAGGAATCAGTGGCCAAGACCAAATATAGCTTCCTCTTATAAGTGACAATATCACACAACCAAAGCAAAGTTGTTCATCATCACTGCTATCTCCGAAATCAGTGAAAACTTTAAAATACAAAGAATTCATGTTGTAATTTTTATAGATACGACTTAATTTCTATTGAAATTGCATTAAATCTATAGATTTAATTACAACAGATTTGCTATAAATTTAATGCAATTTCAATAGAAATCAAAAATAGTTTGACTTGACAACATTTTTTAAAAATCACTTTGAAAAGAAAATGTATAGGAATACTAGATAAGAAGATAAAAAGAAGAGTAATAAAGGTGCTTGCCCTATAAAATATCAAAAAATGCATCATTAGAATAACATATAAGTGCCTCACACAAATACAACACACAAGGTACGGGGGAAGGGCTCGGGGTAGTGAAACGAGAAATAAACTAAGAACAAATCCAAGTACATACAACTACTTAAACTACAACAGTGTCATTTCAAATAATCAGGGGGGAGATGACTTAGAATTCAGTAAGCGGGTGGTGAGGAAACGAGAACCCATAGGGAAGTAATGTCTCAATCCCTCTTGCATGACCTACATTAAAAGACATCTTTGGTGGGTCAAAAACTTAAATGTGAAGTGGGTCATAACTGCATTAAAAAGAAAATGCAGACGACTTCAGCATGTGGAGGAAAGGAGACTCTCAACATCATGCCAGGTGAAAGAAACAGCAGCTACACTCGGCTGCATCAGACACAAAACTGTATCTGAGAGCACCATCCAGAAAATCAGAGAGCGAACAAACTCTGGGGAAATACTGGAGGCACACCTGACCACGGTTTAATATTCCTGATACATAAAAACTTACAACAAATCCGTTTTAAAAGGTTACTGTGGAATAGAAATACATGCGAAGTCAATTCACAAGAGAAGACGAGCTCATAAACATAAGAAAATATTCAGTCTCAAGAGGAATGAAAGAAATGTAAACCATCACAACAGAACAGTCGAGCTGCAAAACAGATTGGTTTCCCATTCTTAATATACTAATAAAAACAATCACAGAACCCAAATAACACTCATGTAAAAATAAAGTTCAATGTTTATAATGCATTGCATATAATCGGACACCCATTTCTGATTTACAGAAAGAAAAAATATGACTTTTGAAAGCTTGGCATATTAAAATAGTTCTACTACATGTAGAATCATAATTTATAATTAAATGCTAAAAGCTTCTAGTAAAAATAAGGAAAAACCAATGCATTAACTTTCACCATAACTACTTAAATTGCTTTAGATATGTAGCCAATGCACTGAGTCGTGAAACAGAAAAGAAAAAGAAAAGGGTAGATTTACTTTGAAGGGAGATTTCTTTCATCACAGAGGGAGGCAAAAATTGCAGTAAAGTGAAGTGATCATGCAAAGTCATAAATAAAATCATAAAACGCAGATAAAAATACTAAAAACAGCCAGTGACAGATACTTGGAAAGCAGGAAACAGTGGGCAAAAACCAGAGGATAGTTCATACTATTTTTTTAATGCAATTTTTAAAAAGAACTGTGAATTGGTGGCATTTGAGGCCTGCAGGAGCTTCCCAGCACCCAGGCTGTGGCTGCAGAAATGACAGGCGGCTCACCCTCTGACGGCACAAAATCAGAAGTCAAAACAGGAAAGAGCTGGAAATTTCAAGGGGAGACTGGGAGTGAGTGCTCTGCAGGAGTGAGACAAAAAAATTAAATATGAACCTCACCCAGGATCAGGGGCTGGCAGCTAAGCTGTGCCTATGTGGCGGACACCACAGGGGACTCAGTGGAAAAGCCACAAGATCAGTGAGGGAGCTCTTCTTGGAAATTGGAGCCGCACAGGTGAGATCTGAGTTTGCTCCACTGTTAACTGAGAACGTTCTGGATCCTGCAGCTCAGGTGGCAGAAAGCTAGCACCCCGTGGGCCTGGCACGTCATAGGACAGAGCCTTAGAGGTTAGAGCTGCTGGAAATTAGGAGGAAATCTCCAAAAATAAGAAAATCCCAGAAAAGCTGAGTCCCCCAAATTGAGTATAAATCTTTATACTCAATAATCTTTGAAGTATAAAGATTCAGCCCAAATCTTTGAAGGATTGCTAAATTATTAGCCCAAGTCTTTGAATGACTGCTAAATTATTCAGGCAAGGGTTAAATAGCAAGTACATAAAGAGCTATGACAAATTGGTTTTAAAAGTAATAATGAAATATAAATGTTGTCAAATGCAGTTTACAAAAGTAGGCTGCATAATTGCAGCTGAGATACTTGAAAGCAGAGTAGAGATTTCAGCAGCTGCATAATGCAATAAAAGCAAAGTTGTTATTTGAGGCCAGGCAGATTAACTACAAGGCAGAATAACAATAAACACTCAGAACACAACAGATTCCAGAATCACCACACCATACCATCTACAGTGTTTAATTTTTAAACCTAAGTTACTACACATGCAAATAAACAGAAGAGTTTAATCTATACCCAGGAAAAGAGGCAGTCAATAGACATTGCTGGTGACTTGGATATTGGTTTTAGCAAACAAGTATTTCAAAGCAACTGTTAGAATTAAATAACAAAAAAAATTCTCTCAACAGAAATGAAGAATATCAAAATGAAAAATTCTAGAGTGGAAAAATGTAATAGCTAAAGATTGATGATGACACAGAAGAAAGGGTCAGTAACTTGTATGCAGATAAAAAGAAATTAATGAGTCTGAAGAACAGCAAGAAACGAGATTGAGAGCCTCAGAGACAATACCAAGCAGTCCATAATACATACTGTTAGAGTCCCACTGAAAAAGCAGATACAACGGGACAGGAAAAAAATCCTGTGAAGAAATATTATAAAAAAACTTCCCAAAGTTGGTGTGAAATGTTAACTTACAGATCCAAAAATGGTGGCGAACTCCCAGCAAGTGAAACACAAAGAAACCACTGCTAGTTACATAGCAATAAAAGTGATAGCACTGCCGGGCTCACACCTGCCAGCAACCCCAGCACCTTGGGAGGCCGAGGCGACGGATCACTTGAGGTCAGGAGTTCGAAACCAGCAGGCCCACAGGGTGAAACCCTGTCTCTACTAAAAATACAAAAAAAAAAAAAAAAATTAGACGTGGTGGTGTTCACCTGTAATCCCAGCTACTTGGAAGGCTGAGGCAGGAGAATCACTTGAACCCAGAAGGCAGAGGTTGCAATGAGCAGAGATCCTGTCACTACACTTCGGCCTGGGTGACAAAGCAGCACTCCACCTCAAAAAAGAAAAAACTATTGAAACTAAACAGAAAAAAGAAATATTTTATTCCTAAAGCCAGAAAAAATAATTTGTTACATACAGAAAAGTAATAATATAATTAACAACCAACTTCATTAGAAACTGTGGCAGTCTTAGGATTATTTTTTTCCATATGCTGATAGAAAAGCAAATGTTTAACAAAAACTCTATATTTAGCAAAACTCTCTTCTCCAGTGGAGGTGAAATGAAAACACTTTCAGATAAATAAAAGCTAAGACAACTGGTCACCAGTAGACATACACAACAAGAAACGCTAAGGGACTTTCTTCAGGCTGGAGGGAGAGAACACCTAGAGAACCTCAGATCCACCCGAAGAGCCACCATGGACCTCCACATCTGTGGGTTCCATTTATGAGGATTCGACCAACTGTAGACAGAAAAATATTCAAAAAAACTGCCTCTCTACTTTTGAATATGTGTGGACTCTTTTGTTATTATTTCCTAAACAATACAGTATAACAGCTATTTACATAGCATTTACATGGTATTAGGTTTAGGTAATCCAGAGCTGATTGGAAGCGTATGGGAGGAGGTGCATAGGTTACATGCAAGTGCTGGCCATCTTATACTAGTGCCTTGAGCATCCACAGATTTTGGTAACCAAGGGTGGTCCTGGAACCATTTCTCTATGGTTACTAATGGACGTCTGTACAGAGCAACAGAAATATGAACTATATGGCTAAATAAACGTGGTTCCACAATTTTTTCCTTTCTCCTTTTCTTTGAAACATATTTGATTGTTTAACCAAAAATCATAACACTGGATTGATTTATAATGTATATAAATGTAACATAAATGATAACAATAATAAACGTAAGAGAAATGCAAATCTATTTGGCAAGTTTCCTCTATTTTACCTCAAGTAATTTAAATTAATTCTAAGTAGATTGAGATAAATTAGAGATGAATACTATAATCCCAAGAGCTTGCCACCTATAAATTAATTCAAAGATAAAATATAGCTAGGAAGACAATAGAATTTAAATGGAAAATTCTAAACTTCTTGATAAATTCAAAATATGACTAAAATAAGAGACAAATAAAAATAAATGACAAAACGACAGACCAAAATAGAACTATATCAATGACTACACTAAATGTAAGTGGATTAAACACTTTTATCAAAAGGCAGGTTTTACCAGTCTTGGGAGAAAAAAAAAACAAAATGATACCTACAAAAGTTGTCCTTTAAATGCAAAGATACAAAGAGATTGAAAGTAAAAAAATGGAAAAAGATACACCATGTAATGAATAAGCATACACACGAATAAGCATAAACATGATGATGTTAACATGAGACAAAAGCGACTTCAAGACATGGAGGATTGTTAATGGCAAAGAGATATTTTACAATGATAACAGAGCCAATGCATCAGGATTACATAACAGTCATAGCAACAATGCCTCATATTCCGTTTGCCAAAAACTGAGAGCACTATAGGGAGAAATAAATTTACAGTGAAAGTTAGAGAAGCTGCCCCTTTTTATCTGCTTTTTCAGTGGGATTCTAACAGTATGTATTATGGACTGCTTGGTGTTGTCTCTGAGGCTCTCAATCTTGTTTCTTTAACACACTTTCTTCAATAATTGATAGACCAATTTAAAAATGAGCAAGGATATAGATTTTACATTATCAATCATCTTAACAGAAAATTATACAGCGCTCCCTCTATTCACTACAGAACACATTTTTTTTCAAGTGTAGGGAAAGGTTACCAAAATAAACTATATGCTAAGCAATAAATTCTGTTGTAATCGGAGAATATTTTCCAATTTTAGTATATGGGCTGCTGAAGAGAGCACTGTAATCAGAGAATATTTTCTACAGTATCTCAATCTTTCAATTTTAAAATATTAAAATACTGTAGAAAATATTCTCTGATTATAACATAATTAGATTAGATACTTACAATAAAACATCCTTAAAAATCCAAATCTCTCTAGATGAAACACCTGAGTTTTAAATAATCCATAGGCAAAAGAAGAAATTACAAAGAAATTGAGATAATACTTTGAACCAAAGGAAAATTAAAAGGCAACATATCAGAATGGGAGGAAACAGCTAAGGATGTGCTTAGACAAAAAATCCAGAGCTTTAAAGATTACTGTCAGTAAAGAATGAAAATTTTGAGTTTAATAATGTCAATTTCTGCTTCAAGCAGGTAAAAAAAAAGAAAGAACACATAAACTTGAAGATAAGTAAAAGAAAATAAAAAATAAAAATATCAATGGAATCAAAACACAAAAAGTAAAGAAAAGTTGGTTCTTTGAAAAGGTCTATAAAATTGAGAAACAAAGAGGACAAGGTTATGAATAACAGGAATAAAGAGGAGACTCTACTACAGGCTGTATGGATATTAACATGATAATAAGAGAATGATTTTTAAAAAAGTTATGTCTATAAATTTGATGCCTAAGTTTGAAAAACACAAATTGTCTAAACTCGACTCAAGACACACGAAAATGAGCAAGAGTGACAGAGGGAAAAACAAAACATCCCTAATCTCATTGGAGGAGCTGTTTCACTGGGTAAGTGGGATTGGGTAAAGCATCTGTTACGGACAACTCACATCTCACCAGCTGAGAAGAGCACCCTCCTTCCACAGGGATGAGAATAACACCCTCTGATGCAGCATGAACCTTCATGAGACACAGTGGGCAGCAGTGTGGAGGGCCATCTAGTCTATCCCTGTGGCAGAACAGAACCATCCCATCCCCCTCAACACCGTCTGGGGGCAGCAGAAGGGGCCCTGACCCTCCTGTGTGTGGCTGGCAGACGGCTGCCACTGTGGCTCTGCAGGAGCTTCCTCATTGCTGCATGGTGCTGTCCTCCGCCTGGTGCATCCTCTCTCTGACTCTGTGGTCATGAGGCTGAGGCCTGCTATGGGGGCTGCAGGGACTGGGGCTGATACATGGCGCCATCCCTCAAGCAGTCAAGAAACCACCTGACAGCAGACCCACACACCAAGGCAACAGTCCTTTGTCCAGCAGTGGTAAGTGCCATCTGAGGGCCACCGAGGAAAAGGAGAACAGAGAACATCCTTGAGGAGCCTCCTCCCCTCTCCTCCTCTTCTCCCTGGTCTTACAGGGAAAGATGGTGTCAACTGAGTCAGCCTTTCAAAACTGCCTTGTTTTAGTTTATTTGTTTTTCACCTATCAAAAGCAAGGGTGCACTGGCAGATGATGAACAGAGGCTCTTTTGCAGTGTAGGGGGTAAGGGTGGGGGAGCCAGGGGTTGTAACATGCTAATTTTCATGATATACATACTCCCACCATGGCCATTATCAGTTACCAGGGTAACTTCAGCAAAGGTGGAGCTGGGAAGAGACACACAGTCAGCTGTGGGACCCATGTGAACCAGCTCTGGCAAAGCACCACAACTGGGCACACGAAACAATTCCTTTCGGCCCTGCTGTTAGGTATCAAAACTCCTATAATCCATTTGGAAAGCAATTTGGAGATATTTATCAAATGCCTTCAAAGTGATCATGATTTTTAATCTAATAATCTTATTTTTGGTCATCTATGTAGCACAAAAAATAGAAT
The DNA here is from genome assembly GCA_036589455.1 of Ateles fusciceps. Classification (NCBI taxonomy): domain Eukaryota; kingdom Metazoa; phylum Chordata; class Mammalia; order Primates; family Atelidae; genus Ateles; species Ateles fusciceps. The sequence goes on along the minus strand of JAZHEH010001784.1, from coordinate 6,619,030 downwards.
TACTAATTGTCATAGCTTTATAATAACCTAAATACTTAAAGATAAGTGAACAGTTAGGAAAATCATTACAATTACAGTTGAAGATGTTTCTGGGTTGTTTGCTGAAACTTTAGGATGGTTTATGCTCTTTTGACTTCACGGCATGGGGACCCTGAGGGCTGCATATGTTGACTCTACAGAACAGGCTCTACCAGGTGCACTGACTTTCTGCTTTCCTCGGTACCTGCCAAGAAGGGAGAGGAGGTTCCAGAGAGGACCAGGCTAATGGACTTGGGAGAGCAGCTGGAGACAGAGGCGTGGGATTGAGGAGGAGATGAACTGCAGCCTGAGGATGGGGCAGGACCAAAGACAGCTCCCCCATACTCCACCCACCCTGCAGCACTGCCCTTCCCCCCACTGGTTTGCTGACCATGCAGGACGGCACATGCCAGCTGGTTGTTCACCTGTGGAAGACCACACCTTGTCTGCCATCCTAGAAAGCATTTATGACTAAATCATGGCAAATAAGTGAAATGTTTTTAACTGGACGAGTCATCTTGCATTGAGTTTGCAAAGGGATCTGAGTATTTTCTTTCCTTCCTCTATTCAAGGGCGCGTGTGAAGTGGAGAGAAGTGGTTCTACATCTTATTCATGTTTTCAAACTGAAAAAAAAATAGGAGCGATTGTAGGCCTCCCTGAGCAACAGCTTTGGTTTCTGGATGATGAAAGTGGTGTCCATGTTAAAATGGGCCAAACGCAGAGAAAACATGGCCCACGGTCAGCTCCTGTTCATAGCGAGCAAGTCTCACTTTCACTTGACACACAAGATGCCTTGGATAGGGAGGTCCTGCAGCCTTCCTAGGACCACAGCGCTGGTGAGCCACATAGCCAGAGTTGGGGCCCAGGTAGACCCCTCCCACATCTGTGCTCCCACTGCTAGAAATCATGCTTTTTCACTGTGAGTAAACATGAAAGTCAGAACCAGAAAGAGGTGTATCTTTATTTAGGTATGCCCAGGGTCTTCACTGCCGTCTAAAAGTAAATCACATACCAAAAACAAGAACGAAAGTTATAAATGAAGGCCCGGAGCCCACTCAGATGATAGCAATAACAGCAAACAAGCCAGTTCCAAGCACTCCCGGGCACTGAGCCACCTGGATAAAGAAACTCGTGCCTTGTGCCTGTGACCAGGACTGAGTGTCAGATGAAAGTTACTCAGCCAGTGAGGAAACAAGGCTCCCTGGTAGCTCAGCTGGGGTCCCTGACAGCAATCTAAGACAGCTGATGAGCAGAAACCAAAGCAGTAAGAAACCTCAGCTTAAGGAACCCATGGCTTGCAGAAGCAGGGGCTCAGTGTGGCGCCATGCTGGCTGCAGGGATCCAGAGCCTCTGCCTTGGGAGACCTCTGGTGGCACCTGAGGCTGGGGCTGCCCCTTAGCTTTGGAGTTCCAGGGCTGGTTCCTGGCCAGTGCTGGGCAAACAAATGAATGAATGAATGAACTAATGATGAAGGAACAGACATAGAGGTTCTGGGATCAATAGAGCCAGGGCAAGCCAGCCTCTGGCCAAAGGAGTTTCTGAGGAACCCCTCCCCCACACAGCCCAACTCAGCTTTCCCCACCCAAAGGGAAGGCTTGGGAAAAAGGCGGCTTTGTGCCGGGGCTCCCTCCACCTCAAAGGATTCTCAAGCAACAGCCACTCCCCTGTGTGATCCAGCCATGAGGCCAGGGCCACACAGCTCCGTGACCTCACGCCTCGTGACGAGGATGCTGTCAGGGACGCAGGAAGGGGCCTTGTGGTGCAGTCCCTGATCATCAGATCATGCTGTTGCCCCTGGAGCTAAGGCCCTGGCAGAGCTGTCTGCCCTCTGGAACACTGGCCCGGAAGGAGCTGCTGCCAGCAGCTACTTCTCTGGAGGGCATGGAGACTTGGGGGACAAAACAGCTGGCACCTATGAACCTATGCACGCAGTGGGACGGACTGAGGTCTGTCTGCGGGGCAAACACGAGGGAAACTCCCTTCACCTGCAGCTTGGGGCCAGTGCCATCATCACACAGTGCTTGTGTGTTACCTTCTCTTGCTCTGTGCTGGGTGACAATCCTTGGAGCAAGTCAGACACGACTATTTCTCCGAATTCCTCTTATTGGAAATAATCAGTTCCAACTGAGCCATTTCCAATCCCACGGGCACTGGCCCCTAAGACAGCTGCCAGCTGCTTTGCCAGAGATGTGTGTTTATGCAGGAAATGTGATCAAATGGTCAAAAGAGGGGGTCCCGCCATGGCTGCCCTTTCCCTGCACCCTGGCCATCAGAGCATGCAGGGAACACACCCCTGAGGGCAGGTCCAGAAGAACTCAATCAGCTCCAACAGGATGGAGGGAGGGTGGCGGCTACTGGGAGAAGCACCGGGGGAGGGGGTGTCCCCTGTGGTCATCTGAACTCACTGTGGGCAGCAGCACATGCCAGTCCTGAGGCACAGGAGAGAATGAGGAGGACACAGGAGCCCCATCCCACAGCACATGGGCTCTCAGTAGGGAAGGGGCTGTATGTGGCACTCAGACCCTAAGTCCCCCTCTGGTTCGCCCAGGGTACGTAACTCTGATTTGGAAATAAGCCAGCTCTTCAGGAGCACAGGCTGGGCCATTCCCAGTGTGTCCTCTTTCTTCTGTGTCCTGTGTGAAGAGCACATTCTAAAAGCACAGTCATTAAAACCATTTGAATTCATTCACTGAGCTTGCACTTATTTGGCACCTACCACATGTAAGACACTGTTCTGATTGTGGGGGGCGAAGCCATGGAGCTTGTATTATAAGAGACGATGGGCAACAGATACCAAAACCAGTCAATACGTTAGACTGTGTTAATACCTTGTGCTGGCCTAGCCAACTCATTCTCTGATTGAAGAAGCCCGACAAACTCCATCTTAGCTTCTTCACTTACAGTTATTTTCCCCTCTATTAAGTATGCAGCTGTAGTGTGTAGCTGGGGCAGGACGACCCCAGGCACATCCAGGAATGCACTGCTGATAAGATGCTGAGTCAAGCAGTACCAGCAGCCCCTGGGAACGCAGCTGTTGCTAAGTACCCAGAGCCCCCATATCTGTAAGTGTATGTCTTTTGTGACAGCTTAAGCCCCTGCACCTGGTACTGTTTACTTCTTATGTACTAGTTTATCTTTTAACTTTTTGCTTGCTCTGCTTCTGTGAAAAATTGCTTCAGCTAGGTTCCCCCTCCCTTTCAAACGAGGGTATAAGAAACCACCTAACTCTTTCTTCGGAGCCGAGAGAATTTTGGGCTTTAGTGGTCTCTCGGTCACTGGCCATAAAGGACTCATAACTCAGTCTCAGAATGTGGCACATTCCTGTACTCGTTCGGGTATAACAAGACAATTCAGAGCACGATCAATGCTATCAGGAAGATGAAGCAAAGGTAGAGAGTGACCCAGAGAGCCGTGCTGCCTTGGCGAGGGCAGCATGGGAAGGTTTTCTGGAGAGCAGACACTGGAACTGAGACCTGAACAACGGAAAAACATGCACAGCGCAGAAGAAAACAGGCAGCCAATGAAACAGAATGGGAGCTCAAATACATGAGCACACAGAGCATGATAAGGTCACGCCATGACCATTTATGGACAGAAGGTTTTACTGGGTCTAGGGAGTGTGGGGAAATTGGCTGGAAATTGGACAGTGTTCTGCTTTTTCAAGTAATGCACAATCTAATCCACGTGTGAGTTAAAGATTTAAGTGCAAAGAGTAACCACAACAGCCCCTTGGAAGATGCCCTGGAGATTCATCGTTTCCAAGGTGGAAGATTTCTCTCAGAGCAGGGACTCAGGAGAGACAGCGGGACGTGGTGGTTAGGGCAGACCATCAGCATCAGGCAAATCCGGTGGATTTCAATCTCAGAAACAGGACGTGTGCAGGAAAGCAAGGAACTAAGTATGGCGGACGTTCCTGATGGTGTCAAGGGGCCACCATGCCAGATGAACTGCCCACCCCACCTGCCCTTCTTGTTGGGTGAGACTGGTAAGGCCCCCAACTCCTTAAAGCAAATATATATAGAAAATAAAATTTAAACATTTAAAAACCTCAAAACTAAAAAGTCCTCCAAATTTTCGAAATGGAAATCATGATAAAACCAACCTCACAGGGCTTGGGGAAGACTTACTGAGTGAACTAACTCACAAAAACCATTAACGGCATAAATCAGAGGGTTAATAAATGTAACGAATGAAGTGTCCCAAAAATCAATGAGAAAAAGATAGGAGAAAATGAATATGGATAGGCAATTAACAAAGGAAGGAATACAAATGGAAAATAAATGTATGAGAACATGTCACAGCTATGTAATTAAATTAATGGGAAATTTAGCAAGATAACGTTCTTGTCCTGCCAGCCAAGGGTTTCAATCCGTTTCATATCTGTTGTTGGTGAAGTTAAATCGGGGCAGTAGAAGTTCTAGGAGTCACGGGAAACATCAGGCCTCCAGCAGACTGGAGTTGGGGGTTGGGCACCGCAGCACGGAGTTCGGGTGGGTCTTGCTGAAATAACCCACAGCACCCTGGAGAACAGTCTGGGGGAAGCGCCTGAGAGGAGATCCTCGGAGGTTCCTTTGGGTGTGGAGTGTGGCCTTGGAAATGCCCCAAGAGCTGGCTCGACAAGAGGTAAGTGGCTTTATTTGTATTTTTTAAATCCCACTGTGTTTTAGATTCAATACTTTAAAAAGAAATATTGCCTCTCAGTTCTGAAGTATTATCAAGATCTTGGTGTCTCTTCAATATAAAAGGAGCACCTCCAGAAATATCTTCCTAATAGAGGCATTGATTTTTCCGGGTCTCTCATATCTTTGCTGAAGGACTTTCCTCCAGGAGCTGGTATTTCTGCACTGATGTCCTGACACGCAGATCAACAGGTGTCTGGCTGGATGCCGGTTCTATCAAGAACAATAAACTGCAGGCACATTCCTGGCTAATAGAAATCACCTTCCAGCGCTGCTCCGGGATTGAGATTCCAGACACCTGGCCACCGAGCTTTTGTAAGGCAAGAGCTCCCGGCTCCATGCCTGGTGAAAACATATTGCACACGGTGCTGGGCAGGGCCGCCGCCTGCTCCCTGCCCTTATTAACATCACAGCTGACAAGGGTCTGGCCGGACCACGTGCCTCTGCAGCCATATCACCGTGCTGCAGGCTCCTGTCTGCTTCTCTCCCTCCTGCCTGAGGACAGCATTTATGGCTCCACGGGATCGTAAATGTTATGACAGTGAAAAAATCAGGCTGAGATCTCCCGTCTGACTCAGCACTGTTGAACATCTATCGAGATCTTGAAATTAAAATCGCGTGCCTACAAAGTCCTTGAGAAGACAGCAAAGGACATCTCCATGCTGCATTTCATGACGGAAAAGCGTTCAATCATGCAGGCATTATGCCACATAAAAATAAGCCCCTTTGTTAATTTCAGATCACCAGAATTTATTAATCACCTATTGTGTGTGAGGCTTTGTTCTGGGAACCATAATAGCAGCTGAAATAAGAGGCACAATAGCCAGACTCTGCTTCCTGCGGCAATCGCAGGCCAGTGGAACACACCAACGATTAAACTCCATTAAATTCTCACACAAGATAAGACAACCTGAGGGCTAGTGAAAAATCATGGACGCCAAGGAAATGGAGCAATTAACTCTCAAACAAAAGGGAAGATCTGGGCAGAGAGATCACAAAGTAACCTTTTCTCTGCAAAGCTGCCCTTCCCAGAGCTCCCTATTCCAAAGACAGGCACGGTGCCCCCATCCCCGCTGCCAGACCCCGGCATCACTCTGATCTGCTCGTGTGCCCCGGAGCCCATGTTTAGTTTATCCCCTGGGTCCTCTCTCCCCAAGCCACTTCTCTCTATGCTGTTGCCAAGTATCTGTTCCTGGTTTCCACCACCTCTCCCAGGGATGGCGTCCCGCTCCAGTCTTGTCCCCTGAACACACGGAAGCTGAAATGAATCTTACAAATACAAGTAGGATCATGTCAGCACATGGACTAAAACCCTGAGGATTCCATGCTGCCCCTCAAGCCAAAGTCGGGAGTCTTAAGAGGCTTGGGAGGTCTCCTCACGCTTCTCTCCCCCACTCACACCATCTTCATCATCATCCAGCTCCTCACTGCACCCTGCTCTGCCCTGCGAGGGTCTCCCAGACTCCAGACCGGGCTCCCCCCTCACTCCTGCAATGTCCATGCAGCCTTCCCCGGCTCCCCATGGAGGTCACCTCCTCTGAGACTCTGAAGCTGGACTGCAAGGCTTCCTGTCCCCTCCCACCATAGCCCCTGGCACCTTACCCAGACTATGATTCCCATGCTGTGTGGCAATGGCCCGTGAGCCAACCCAGGAGCTCTGCAGGGCAGGGACAGCATCTGTGGAGGTCACCTTCTCCTCTCCAGCACCTCGCCCCATACCTGCCCCACATAGTGTGTGGAAGCCCTTTCCATGGTGGAGACATCGACCTGGGATGTGAAGCATCAAAAACTGATAACCAGGAGAGAGTGGGAAAAGTGTTTAACATGTGCAAAGGCTCAAAAGCAAGAAAACATGTCGGCTTTTTAAGAATTACAAAAAGTAGGCATAGGATGAGATACTAGGTTGGAGAGGCAGATTGAGGCCTGTCATAGAAGGCCTTGAATGCCAGGCTAAGGAGTGAGGAGAGACTTCTGCTGCCACAGTCCGACCCTAAACAATCTAAGGAGAAAATCAGAAGAAACACACAAAGCAGCAGTTTTCAGGAGGCCAGACTTGGGACAACGAAGGACCTAGAGAGTCAGGCGTGTTAAGGAGCTGAGCCCGGGGGACGCTGCTTCTCACTGCCCTGAGGGAACCCCAGGCCACAGCACAAGGAACGGGAGCCCCAGTGGGGCCTGGTGGTTCCCATGAGTTCAGGAGACAGACTGAGGCTCTGGGATCCAAGGAGGCCAGAATTTGAGAAGCCGAGTGATGACAGAGAGAGAGCTCTAAGATTCCACAAAAAGGATGCCCTGAGATACTCAGCAGAGTACTAAGGGGTATGGGGCAGTGGATGTGGGAGGGGTTTACATGACGTTAGGGAAAAAGCCACCCAAAAACATTAGAAAACATGTTTCACATAGGACCATAACTCATGCTTGCTTCCACCAACCAGATTTAGAAACCTCATAATTCAGAGAACATTGAGAAAAATGCTCAGGAAGATCATGCCTCGATCGTGGGCAATGGTTATTCCTAGATTGTGTACTGCCCCAGACCCACTTAACAAATCAGAGAAGCAAGACCTGGAAGAATCAAGCTGTTTCCCATTAACTGTGTCTCAGAACAATGTTCAATAATATTTATGGGAATATAAAAATATCCACTACAGTCCAATTATTCCTGATGAGCACTGATGCAAAAATCCTCCCCAAAATACTAGCAAACTGAATTTAAGAAAATATTAAAAATATTCATCATGACCAAGTGGGATTTTTCCCTGGGATACACAGAGGGTTCAACATACATAAATTAAACAATGTGATACATTATATCAATTGAATTAAGGACAAAAACCACATAATGGTTTCAACTGATGCTGGAAAAGCATTTGATAAAATTTGACATCACTTCATGGTAAAAGCCTCAAAAAACTGGGTATAAAAGGAACATAACACAACACAATAAAAAACCATATACAACAGACCCACAGCTAGTACCATGCTGAATGGGGAAAAACAAAAAGGCTTTCTTCTAAGATCTGGAACACAAGAATGCCTGCTGTCACACATGGTATTCAGCATAGTACTCTAAGTCCTACCCAGGGCAATTAGACAGGAGAATGAACTAAAAGGTATCTAAATTGAAAAGGAAGAAGTCAAATTATCCTTGTTTACAGATGATACGATCTTATATTTGGAAAAACCTAAACCACTCCACCAGAAAAACTATTAGAATTAATAAACATTCAGTAAAGCTGCAGGATGCAAAATCAACACACAAAATTCAACAGCATTTCTATGTGCCAACAGCAAACAATCTGCAAAAGAAATAAAGCAATCCTATTTATAATAGCTACAAACAAAATAAAATACCTAGAAATAAACTTAACCAAAGAATTAAGAGATCTCTATAATAACAACTATAAAACATCGAAACAAGAAATTGAAGATGATACACAAAAAAATGAAAAGAAATTCCATGTTAATGCACTGGAAGAATCAATATTGTTAAGATGTCCATGCTACCCAAAAACAATCTACAGATTCAATGCTACTCCTATTAAAATACCATTGACATTCTTCACAGAAATAGAAAAAAAAATTTTTAAGCATATGTGGAACCACCGAATACCCAGAATGGCCAAAGCCATCCTGAGTAAAAAGTACAAAACTGGAGGAATCATATTACCTGTCTTTAAATTATACTACAGAGCTATAATAACCAAAACAGCATGGTACTGGCATAAAAAGAGACACATAGGTCAACAGAGCAGAATAGATAACCCAGAAATAAACTAATACATCTACAGTGAACTCATTTTCAACAAAAGTCTCAAGGACATACATTAAGGAAAGGACAGTCTCTTCAATAAATGATTCTGGGAAAACTGGATATCCATATGCAGAAGAGTAAAACTAGACCCCTATCTCTCCCATGTACATGAATCAAATCAAAATGGATTAAATAATTAAATCTAAGACATGAAACTACTAAAAGAAAACACTGAGGAAACGCTCCAGGACATTGGTCTGGGCAAAGATTTCTTGAGGAATACCCTACAAGCACAGGCAACCAAAGCAAAAGTGGAAAAATTGGATCACATTAGGTTAAAAGACTTCTTCACAGCAAAGGAAACAATCAATGAAATGAAGGAATAACCCACACAATGGGAGAAAAAAAATGCAAACTATCTGACAAGGGAATAACCCTTGAAATATAAAGAGCTCAAACAACTCAATAGGAAAAATATTTAATAATTCAATTAGAAATGAGCAAAAGATATGGATAAGCATTTCTCAAAAGAAGATAAAAATGGCAAACAGGTATATGCAAAGGTTCTCAGCATAATTGATCGTCAGAGAAAGGCAAATCAAAATTACAATGAGATATCATCCCATCCCAGTTAAAATGGCTTTTATCCAAAAGACAGGAAATAACCAATGTTGGCAAGACTGTGGACAAAAGAGTGCTCTTATACAGTGTTGGTGGGAATATAAATTCATACAGCCACTTTGGAGAACAGTATGGAGGCTCCTCAAAAAACTAAAAATAGAACTACCATATGATCTAGCAATCCCATTGCTAGGTTGATATGGTTTGGGTGTCCCCACCCAAAATCTCATCTTGAATTATAACCCCCGTAATCCCAATAATTCCCACGTATCAAGGGCAGGACCAGGTGGAGGTAATTGCATCATGGTGGCAGTTTCCCCCATGCTGTTCTCATGCTAGTGAGTTCTCAGGATATCTGATGGCATTTCCTCTGCTTACCCTCACTCCATCCTGCTGCCCTGTGAAGAAGTTGCCTGCTTCTCCTTTGCCTTGCACAGTTCCTCAGCAATGCAGAACTGTGAGCCAATTAGACCTCTTTCCTTTCTAAATTACCCAGTCTCAGGTATTTCTTCATAGCAGTGTGAGAATGGACTAATACACAGGTATATACCCAAAAGAAAGGAAATGAAAGTACATCAAAGCGATATATTCATTCCAATGCTTATTGCAGCGTTATTCACAATAGCCAAGATTTGAAAGCAACCTAAATTTCCATCAACATAATTCATATACATCGTACATAGCAAGGAATAAAGAAAATATGGTGCATGTTCACAACTGAGTACTATCTAGCCATAACAAAAGAATGAGGTCCTTTCATTTTTTTGTTTCATAAACTGGAGGACATTATGTTAAGTGAAATAAGCCAGGCACAGAAAGACAAACTTTGCATGTTCTCACTCATTTGTGGGAGCTAAAAATTAAAACAATTGAATTCATGGAGATAGAGAGTAGAATGACAGTTGTCAGAGGCTGGGAAAGGTAGTGGGGTTTGGCAGAAGGTGGGGACAGTTAATGCGCACAAAGTGTCATTACAAAGAGTGCATAGGATCCAGTGTTTGACAGCACAACAGGGTGACGACAGACAACAATAATTTAATACACATTTTTAAATAACTAAAAGAGTATAATTGGAATGCTTGTAACACAAAGAAACAGTAAATGCTTGAGGTGAGGGATGTCCTATTTACCCAGTGTGATGCTTATCCATTGCATGCCTGTGTCAAAATATCTCATGTATCCCACAAACATGTATGTACATAGGATGTCCTATTTACCCAGTGTGATTCTTACCCATTGCATGCCTGTGTCAAAATATCTCATGTATCCCACAAACATGTATGTGCATAGGATGTCCTATTTACCCAGTGTGATTCTTACCTATTGCATGCCTGTGTCAAAATATCTCATATATCCCACAAACATGTATGTACCTAGGATGTCCTATTTACCCAGTGTGATTCTTACCCATTGCATGCCTGTGTCAAAATGTCTAAAGTATCCCATAAACACATATGTACATAGGATGTCCTATTTACCCAGTGTGATTCTTACCCATTGCATACCTGTGTTAAAATATCTCATGTATCCCACAAACATATATGGACACCTACTATGTACACATCAAAATTGTTAATAGTTATATCCAGCACCTAAGTAAAATGCCTGGCATCTAATCAAAGATGAGCAAATACACAAAGAAATGAGAGAAAAACCCCACAAGGGGGAAAAATAATCAATCAGCCAAAACCAACAGAGAACCAACACAGGTGTTACGCTGAGCAGACAAGGACATTTAAAATGATCACAAATGTATTCTGTATGTTCAAAAGTTTCTTGGAACATGAAAGATAGAAACTAAAGAACAAAACAGAAATTCTAAAGTCAAAAACTCCAATGTTTGAAGTGGAAATTACTACACGGGATGTGTAGATTACGCACTGCAGAAGCAAGGAAGAGTAAACATGAGGACACAGCAACAGAAACTGCTCAAAAAAAGCACAGAGACATGAAAAATATTAGAGAAAAATTCAGTCGGTTCCTTATGGGACAACGTTAAGAGATTTAGCATACCTGTATATTGAAACTGTAAAGGGGAGATGGAGGAAGGAGCAGAGCGATAGGAAATCGTGGCTAAGAAGTTTTCCGTTGGTAACTTAATTGATATTGATAAAATAATAAATCTACATATTTAAGAGGCTTAATGAATCTTGAGCCTAAAATGATGGGAAACCTGTGATAAACAGAGCATCTTAAAAACAGACAAGAGAAAAACAAATTTATTATATTAAAAAAAAAAAAACAAGGATAAGGATGACAGCCTGTTACTCATCAGAAGTGATGTTAGAAGACATAAAGCAGCCTCTTTAAAGGACTGAAAGAAAAAATTATAAACCTAGAATTCTATACACAGGCTAAGTCTTTTGAAAACAAAGGCAAAATAAAGACATCTGCAGAAATGCTAATGCTGAAGTAATTTATAATGATAATAATTTATAACTAATAATGACAGTGCCTGCACTATCAGCAATGTGAAATGATTCCAGATGGAAACACAGGTGTGCCGAAAGGCACGATGTATAACAGGAAATGGTACTTACCCTGGTAAATATATAAGATTTCCCCCTTTTACTTAGATATATTTCAAAGTTAATTGGCTGTTTAAAGAAAAAATAAGATAGTGTAGAGTTGATAACACATGTATAAATAAAATATTTCACAAAAATAGCTTACCAACTGAGAGGAGAAAGATGGCAGGTGCTATTGCGAGGCTCTCCTGTGTGCGGAAGTATGGTATCTCTTAAAGATAGACTGTGATAAATTAAAGATGAATGCTATAAATCCTACAGTAATCACTAAATTTGTAAAAAGCATTATAACTAATAAGCCAACAGATGAGTAAAACTGTAACATGTTTACCATTAAAAGAAAGAAAAAAAGCAGGAAAGGGGGACAAAGAAAAGATGGGACAAAGAGAAAACACAGCAAGCTTAATTAAGAATGGAAACCTGTACAATCGACAGTCACGTTAAATGTAATTTCACTAGACATTCCAATTAAAATGAAGATATTGTCAGATTGGATGAAAAACAAGACCCACGTATCTGCTTCCTATAAGAAAGTCACTTTAAATATAAACACAAAAATGAGTTAAAAACATACGGAAAATATATATCACACTAACGCTGTCAAAAGAAAGCTGGACTATTTTATATCATACAAAAAAGTTTCAGAGCAAAGATTATCAACAGGAACGTAGACAGCACCTTTACAGTGAGAAAGGGATCAGTTGATCAAAAAGCCCAAACAAGTGTAAAATCTTTATAAACTGAATAACCTGAATGATAACTGAAAACCTTTATGAGCTTCATAATACATGAGGCTAAATTTATATAAGTGCGGAGAAAAAACAGAGAAATGAACAATTATGGTCAGAAATTCCACTACTTTTCCCTTAGTAACTGATTGAAGAAGTAGAAAAAATCAGCAATGATACAGTTCACTTTAACAATGCTATCAACAAACTTGTCTACATTTATAGAACACTCCACCCAACAACAGCAAAATGCTGACTCACTTCAAGTGTACACATCAAGTTTACCTGGGTAGAGCAAGTCCTGGACTACAATAAGAGACTAAACAAATTGGAAAGGTTTCCAAGTCACAAAATTAGGTGCTCTGACAAAAGCAGAATTAAACTAGAAATTAATAACAGAAAGCTATGTGGAACATGCCCAGATATATGGAAATAACACACTTTTTAATAACTCATAGGTCAAGGAAACCAAAGGTAAATTATAAAGTATTTCGAACTGAATGAAAATGAAAACACATTATATCAGAATGTGCAGGATGCAGCTAAAGGAGTAATTACGGTGGAATTTATAGCACCAAATACTTATAGTAGAAAAGAAGAAAGGTCTTAAATCAGGGACAACAGCTTCCTTTTTAAGAAACTATAAAAATAATGGTAAATTAGACTGGGCATGGTGGCTCACGCCTGTAATCCCAGCACTTTGGGAGGCCAAGGTGAGTGGATCACTGGAGGTCAGAAGTTCAAGACCAGCCTGGACAATATGGTGAAACCCTGTCTCTATTAAAAAGACAAAAATAAGCTGTGTGTGGTGGCGGATGCCTGTAATCCCAGCTACTCAGGAGGCTGAGGCAGGAGAATTGCTTGAACCCTGGAGGTTGTAGTGAGCAGACATTGAAACACTGCACTCCAGCCTGGGCAACAGAGCAAGACTCTGTCTCAAAAACAAACAAACAAATAAATAATAAAAATAATAGTAAAGTAAACCCAAAGCAGAAGAAAGAAAAGATAAAAATGGAAACCAAAGAAAAAGAAACCAGAATGAATAAAAACAAAGTTCTTTAAGATTATATCTGTGACAAACTGATCAAGAAACAGACCGAAGACAAAAATTACCACTATAGGAATGAGAAGTGATGACAATATAAATTCAATCAAAAGATATTAAAAGAATAACAAGGAAATGTTATAATCAACTTTAAGCCTATATATTCAAAAACATATGTCAAATGAAAGACTTCTTGAAAGATACAAACTATCAAAGCTCACTGAAAGATAGACAATGTTAATAACCTTATACCTATTTAAGAAATCTAATTTGCAGTTAAGAATATTATACTCACACATACACACACACCCCTGTAACCAGATTCCTTTATTAGTAAATTATAGCAAATATGTTAGAAATATGTCAGTTCACCACAAACATGTTCATAAAACTGAAGTGGAGATAATACATCCCAATTCATTATTCGAGACCAGAATTAGCCCAATTTCAAAATATACCATCAGAAAAGAAAAATAGATAAATATCCCTCATAAACGTAGATGAAGAAATCATCTAAACACAACTTTAGCAAATTATCCACCAATATATTAAAACCATAATACATCATGACCAAACACAGTTTATCCCATAAACATAAGGTTTGTCTAACATTTGAAAATCAATCAATATGTCACCATATTGACAAACTGAAAAATAAAAGCTATATGATCATCTCAATTTAACAGAAAAGGTGTTTTACAAACTCCAACACCTGCTTCCATGAAAAAACTCAGCAAATAAGAAATAAAAGCAAATTTCCTCACCCAGATAAAGATCATCTATAAGAAAATTACATCATACTCAATGCTGAAACAGTGAATGCTTCTCAGCTAAGATCAGGAATAACACAAGGATGTCCACCGTCACCACGTCTATTCAATAATATTGGAGGTCCTGTCCAATGCACTCAGGCTGGAACAAGAAATAAAAGGCATACAGACTGTCAAGGAAGTAAAACTGTGTTTGTTCCTAGATGGCATGATCACTGAGAACAAAAATTCAGTGACATCTACAAAAGCTACTAGGACAAGTCAAAGAGTTTATCAAGGTTGCAGGACACTATGCCAATATTTAAAAACCAACCTTATTACTATATCCTAGCAAAAATGTTCAGAAATTTAAATTTAAAAATATAACATAATAGTATTAAAATATGGAAAATATAAATCCAACAGAAGTATGTATGTACTGAAAACTACAAAATCCTGCCAGGAGAAATTAAATACTTACATAAATGAAAATACACATATTATTCATAGGTCAGAGACTCAATATGTGAAGATGTCAGTTTTCCCCAAATTGATTTAGAGATCCAATGTTATCCCAAACAAAATCTCATAAAGCTTTCCGTTGAAACTGACAAATTGATTTGAAAATTCGTTTGAAATTGCAAGGACCGTATGGCCATTTTGACAATATTGATTCTTCCTAGCCATGAACATGGAATATTTCTCCATCTGTTTGTGTCCTCTCTTATTTCATTGAGCAGTGGTTTGTAGTTCTCCTTGAAGAGGTCCTTTACGTTCTTTGTTAGTTGTATTCCTAGGTATTTTATTCTCTTTGTAGCAATTGTGAATGGCAGTTGGTTCTTGATTTGGCTGTCTTTAAGTCTGTTATTGGTGTATAGGAATGCTTGTGATTTTTGCACATTGATTTTATATCCTGAGACTTTGCTGAAGTTGCTTATCAGTTTCAGGAGATTTTGGGCTGAGACGATGGGGTCTTCTAGATATACAATCATATCGTCTGCAAATAAAGACAATTTGACTTCCTCCTTTCCTATTTGAATACCCTTTATTTCTTTTTCTTGCCTGATTGCTCTGGCTAGAACTTCCAGTACTATATTGAATAAGAGTGGTGAGAGAGGACATCCTTGTCTAGTGCCAGATTTCAAAGGGAATGCTTCTAGTTTTTGCCCATTCAGTATGATATTGGCTGTTGGTTTGTCGTAAATAGCTTTTATCGTTTTGAGATACGTTCCATCAATACCTAGTTTATTGAGAGTTTTTAGCATAAAGGGCTGTTGAATTTTGTCAAAGGCCTTCTCTGCATCAATTGAGATTATCATGTGGTTTTTGTCTTTGGTTCTGTTTATGTGGTGGATTATGTTTATAAATTTGCGTATGTTGAACCAGCCTTGCATCAATATTGTCAAAATGGCCATACTGCCCAAAGTAATTTACAGATTCAACGCTATCCCTATCAAGCTACCAATGACCTTCTTTGAAGAACTGGAAAAAACCACCTTAAACTTCATATGGAACCAAAAGAGAGCCCGCATAGCCAAGTCAATTCTAAGCAAAAAGAACAAAGCTGGAGGCATCACACTCCCGGACTTCAAACTATACTACAAAGCTACAGTAATCAAAACAGCATGGTACTGGTACCAAAACAGAGATATAGACCAATGGAACAGGACAGAGACCTCCGACACAACACAACACATCTACAACCACCTGATCTTTGACAAACCTGACAAAAACAAACAATGTGGAAGCGAGTCCCTGTTTAATAAATGGTGTTGGGAAAACTGGCTAGTCATGTGCAGAAAGCAGAAGCTGGACCCCTTCCTGACACCTTACACTAAAATTAACTCCAGATGGATTAAAGACTTAAACATAAGACCTAACACCATAAAAACCCTAGAAGAAAATCTAGGCAAAACCATTCAGGACATAGGTGTAGGCAAGGACTTCATGACCAAAACACCAAAAGCAGTGGCAACAAAAGCCAAAATAGACAAATGGGACCTAATCAAACTCCATAGCTTCTGCACAGCAAAAGAAACAGTCATTAGAGTGAATCGGCAACCAACAGAATGGGAAAAAATTTTTGCAGTCTACCCATCTGACAAAGGGCTGATAACCAGAATCTACAAAGAACTGAAACACATTTACAAGAAAAAAACAAACAAGCCCATTCAAAAGTGGGCAAAGGATATGAACAGACACTTTACAAAAGAAGACATACATGAAGCCAACAAACATATGAAAAAATGCTCATCATCACTGGTCATTAGAGAAATGCAAATCAAAACTACATTGAGATACCATCTCACGCCAGTTAGAATGGCGATCATTAAAAAATCTGGAGACAACAGATGCTGGAGAGGATGTGGAGAAATAGGAACGCTTTTACACTGTTGGTGGGAGTGTAAATTAGTTCAACCATTGTGGAAGACGGTGTGACGATTCCTCAAGGACCTAGAAATAGAAATTCCATTTGATCCAGCAATCCCATTACTGGGTATATATCCAAAAGACTATAAATCGTTCTACTGTAAGGACACATGCACACGAATGTTCATTGCAGCACAGTTTACAATAGCAAAGACCTGGAACCAACCCAAATGCCCATCCATGATAGACTGGACAGGGAAAATGTGGCACATATACACCATGGAATATTATGCAGCCATCAAAAACGATGAGTTCGTGTCCTTTGTAGGGACATGGATGAACCTGGAAACCATCATTCTCAGCAAACTGACACAAGAACAGAAAATCAAACACCGCATGTTCTCACTCATAGGCGGGTGTTGAACAATGGGAACACATGGACACAGGGAGGGGGAGTATCACACACTGGGGTCTGTCGGGGGGAAAAGGGGAGGGATAGTGGGGGGATGGGGGAGTTGGGGGAGGGATAGCATGGGGAGAAATGCCAGATATAGGTGATGGGGAGGAAGGCAGCAAATCACACTGCCATGTGTGTACCTATGCAACAATCTTCCATGTTCTTCACATGTACCCCCAAACCTAAAATGCAATAAAAAAAAAAAAAGAAATTGCAAGGACCTAGAATAATGAAAAAGAATGTTGAAAAAGAAGAATAATATTGGAGGAATCACTCTACTTGAAGTCTTATTATAAAGTTACAGTAATCAAAATGTATATTATAACTTTCAAAATAGACAAGTCAAAGATACAAAGTACAGATTCCAGCAACAGATACATTAGTACAGACACTGATTTTGACAAAGGTAAAAAATCATTCAGTGGGGAAAGGATAGCTTTCAACAAATGGTGCTGAAAATAATCTTCTATATGTAAAAGGTAAACTTTGAAAGCTACCTCACACCATGCAAAAATTTAACTCAAGTGTTCCACAGACATAAACATAAAACTCAAACTCTGAAGCTTCTAGAAGAAAATACAGGTAAAATAAAATATGTATGATCTAAGTTTAGGTTAAGAGTTCTCAGATAATATACCTAAAGCACAATACATAACATTTTTTAAATTATAAGTTGGAACTCATCAAAACTATGCATTTCTGTTCTTCCAAAGACAGTTTAAGAGGATGAGAAAGTATCATGACAGAGTATTTGCAAATCACACATCTGACAGAGGATATATATCCAGAATCTATCGAGACAACTCAAAATGCAATAAAAAAAAATTTTTTTAATGGACAAAATATTTGAGCAGGTGCCTTATCAAAGAAGATATATGGATAGCAAGTAATCACATAAAATATCTTTAATAACATTAGCCATTAGGGAAATGCAACTTAAAACCATGATGAGAAACCACTATACACCTATTAGAATGGCAAAAATTGATAAGACTGTTCATACCCAGTATTAATGAGTATGTGGGCAGTTAGAACTTTCCTGCATATGAAACAGTACAAACAAACACTTTAGAATGCAGTTTTCCATACATTTCAGCATGGTTTTGGTTTTGTCTTTTTGATATGGAGTTTTGCTCTTATTGCCCAGGCTGGAGTGCACAGGCACCGTCTCCGCTCACTGCAACCTCCGCCTCCCAGGTGCAAGCGATTCTCCTGTCTCAGCCTCTCAAGTAGCTTGGATTACAGGGAGCCACCACCACGCCCAGCTAATCTTTGTATTTTTAGTAGAGACAGGGTTTCACCATGTTGGCCAGGCTGGTCCCGAACTCCTGACCTCAGGCAACCCGCTCGACTCAGCATGCATTTAACATACGATCTTGCCTTTGTACCCCCAGTGTTTACCCTGGTGTAAACAAAGCAGATGCCCTACAAACATTTCTACATGAATGTTCACAGCAGCTTTATTTGTAATAGCCAACAACTTGGGGTGAGGGGATGGTTCCAACCAGAAATAAATGGATAAACACATAGTGGTATGTATACACAATGGAATAGTTCTCAGGGGTAACATAATATAATGAATATTGGCACATGCAACACCATGAATGAATCTCCAATAATTATAGCGGATGAAGGCAGGCAGATAAAAATGAGTATGTCCAGTATGGTTCCATTCCTGTAATGGAAATGGAACTCTAGAGTTGCAGTGACAGAAGGCAGATGAGCACGAGCAGGCGCCTGGAGAGGGGTGCAGGTAGGTCAGTAGGGCACATCAGTAAGAGACATGAAGCTTGTGGAGTGATGGACAGGTTCATCCTCTTGATTCTGTCTGTGATTTTATAGATGTATGCATATATCAAAACTGATCAAGTTGTACACTTTAAATATATACAATTTACTGGAGCTAATAAGTATAATAAGGTCACAAGATACAAGATTATTATCCAACTGCAAATAATAATTGTATTTCTATTAACAAAATATAAATAATCCAAAAATGAAACTATGAATACCATTCACTATATCATCAAAAAGATACAATACTTAGGAATAAAATTAACCAAAAAATGCAACACTGTTGCACTGAAAATTTCAAAATATTGCTGAAATTAAATATCTAAATAAATGGAAAGGCCATCTAAGTTCATGGACTGGAAGACTAAATGTTGTTAAGAGAGCAATTCCCTCCAAATTGGCCTTTAGATTCAACACCGCATCAAAATTCTAGTGGGCTTTCTTGCAAAAGTTGATGAAGTGATCTTAAAATTATTTTTTCTTTTAACTTTTATTTAAAGTTCATGGGTACATGTGCAGACTTGTTATATAGGCAAACTCAAGTCATGGGGGTTTGTTGTACAGATTATTTTGTCACCCAGGTAGTAAGCATAGTACCCAATAGGTATGTGTTCTGATCCTCTCCCTCCTCCCCAGCCTCCACCTTCAAGTAGACCCAGGATCGACTGCTTCCCTCTTTATGTCCATGTGCTCTTATTATTTAGCTCCCTCGTATAAGTGAGAACAAGCAGCCTTTGGTTTTCTTGTTTTAGTTTGCTTAGGATAATGGCAAATGTTGCTGCAAATGACATGTTGCTGCAAATGACATGGTCACATTCTTTTTCTTGGCTGCATAGTACTCCATGGTGTGTATCTACTACATTTATTTTTATCCAGTCTACCATTGATGGGCATTTAGGTTGATTCTATGTCTTTGCTATTGTGAATGGTGCTACAAGGAACATACTCATACTTGTGTCTTTATGGTAGAATAATTTACCTTCCTTTGGGTATATACCCGGTAAAGGGATTGCTGGTCAAGTGATAATTCTGGTTTTAGCTCTTTGAAGAATCACCACACTTCTTGCCACAATGGCTGAACTAATTTACACTCTCACCAGCAGCGTAATAAGCATTCCCTTTTCCCCACAACAGCATCAGCACCTGTTATTTACTTTTTAATAATAACCATTCTGACTAGTGTAAGATGGTATCTCATTGTGGTTTTGATTTGCATTTCTCTAATGATCAGTGATGTTGAGCTTTTTCTAATATGCTTGTTAGCTGTGCACATGTCTTCTTTTCACAAGTGTCTGTTCATGTCCTTTGCCCACTTTTTAACGGGATTGTTTGTTTCTTATACTTTGTTTAAGTTCCTTATATATCCCAGATATTAGACCTTTGTCAGATGCGTAGTTTGCAAATATTTTTTCCCATTCTATAGGTTGTCTGTTTATTGATGGTTGCTTTTGCTGTGCAAAAGCTCTTTGGTTTAATTTAAATCTTATTTGTCAATTTTTGCTTTAGTTGCAATTGCTTGGGGCATCTTTGTCAAAATATTTTCCAGTTCCTATACCCAGAATGGTATTTCCTAGGTTATCTTACAGGGATTTTATAATTTTAAGTTTTGCATTTTAGTCTTTAATTTATCTTGAGTTGATTTTGTACATGGTATAAAGAAAAGGTCCAGTTTCAATGTTCTGCATATGGCTAACCAGTTACCCCAACACCATTTATTGAATAGGGAGTTCTTTCCCCATTGCTTGCTTTTGCCAGCTTTGTCAAAGATCAGATGGCTATAGGTGTGTGGTATTATTTCTGAGCTCTCTATTCTGTTCCATTGTTCTATATCTCTGTTTTGTTGTTGTTGTTGTTGTTGTTGTTGTGCCAGTACCTTGCTGTTTGGGTGACTACAGCCCTGTAGTATAGTTTGAAATCTGATAAGGTGATACCTCCAGCGTTGTTCTTTTTGCTTAGGACTGCTTTGGCTACTCAGGCTCTTTTGGGGTTCCATATGACTTTTAAAATAACGTGCAAAAGAAAGACGTAGAATAGCCAAAACAGTTTTGAAAAAGCAGAGCAAAGTTAAAAGAAAAGACTTCTAACTTTGTTAGAAATGTTATCAAGACAGTATGATCAGGATAGACATATAGCTCAGTCAATTTCAGAATTGATAGTCTGAAAACAAATTCTTATATTTACAGTCAATTGATTTTGGGGAAATTGACTGTAAATATAAGCTTGCGACAATATTTGCAAAACAGACTAATACAGGTCTTGTGTCCAGAATATACAAACAATTCTTATAACTAAATAATAAAAATATAACCTGATAAAAACATCAGCACACAATTTCAACAGACATTTCTGCATAGATGTACAAATGACTAATAAGCACATTAAAAGATGCTCAACACAATTAGTCATTAAGGAAATGCTAATTAAATCCACAAGATACTATTTCACCTCCACTAGAATGGCTGCAATTTTACAAAGACAGACAACAACAAATGTTGGAGAGGATATAAAAACATTGGAAAGCTCATACATTGCTGGTGGGACTGTAAGATGGCGGTATGGTTTTGCTCTGTGTCCTCACTCAAATCTCACCTCGTCATAATCCCCCGCGTGATGAGGGAAGAATGTGGTGGGAAGTGATTGGATCATGGGGTTGATTTTCCCCCACACTATTCTTATGACAGTGAGTGAGTTCTCATGAGATCTGATGGTTTGAAAGTGTGGCACTTCCCCCATCCACCTTCCTGCCACCATGTAAGTTACACCTCGATTACCCTTCACCTTCCACCATGATTGTGAGCTTCCTGAGGCCTCCTACCTATGTGAAACTGAGTTAATTAAACGTCTTCCTTTACAAATTACCAGTCTCAGGTATGTCTTTCTAGCACTGTGAGAACGGACTAATACTGATGGTGTGGCCACTTTGGAAACCAGTTTGTTAGTTTCTTAAAAGCTAAATGTACATTTACCATACGACCCAGTAATTTCAAGCTTACATATCCATACAAGATAAGTGAAAATACACATTCGCACAAAACCTTTTACATGTTGCATTGCTGCACCGTTCATCATACTCCAAAACTGGCAACACAAATGTCCATCAACTGTAAATGAGTGGACAACAGAATTCTGTTCTGCAACAAAAGGGAAGAATGTCATATGCATGCTAGAACGCAGACGAGGCCCCAAAGCATCATGCTGAGTAAACAAAGCCAGACACAAGAATCTACGGATTGCACGGTTTGATGTAAAAGAAATATCTAGAAGAGGCGAAGCTACAAAGAAAGCAAGCAGATGACGAGGCAGATGAATGCACACAAGCAATCATGCTGGGTGATGAAATGCTCTAATGATTGGTGGCGATGGGTGAGCAACTTTGTAAATTTACTAAAAATCGTTGACTTACAAGCTTGAAGACAGTGACATATATAAGATGCAAAATGTACCTCCATTGAGAGATTTAAAAACAGACAAAAGAAGTGATTTTAAGAAATGTTACAAGTGTCTCTGAAAGTTTTTGAGGATCTGTGAATCGATGCAACCTGTACTTTAGGAAGAAAACTCCTGTAGTTATATGAAGGATAGATTGGGTAGGAGAGAATGACAGTTTTAAAGTCGTACAACTACTAAATATGACACCTTTCAGTCAAACGCGTAATGTGGTATGAAATATGAGGCTACCCAAGGTCCATTTCAGAAGCCCATGTAATAGACTTGACAAAACACTCTCCTAGCTTCCTCACCACCACAGCTCCAACAGAAAAATCCACCAAATCACAAGAAATCAAAGAAGAGTGAAGGCTGTCAAGTGAGGACTTCCTTCTCACAGCCACCTACTCCGTTGTGACGTCTGACAAAGGTGGATATGGTTTTCTGAATTACACTCCTTATGCGGCAAAATTCTGTTTCCTATCACCGCATATTTTACTGATGTGACAAGTTGGAAGTATGATAGTGAAGATGTTCTGTGCCAAAATCCATTCAGCAGGTGCCTGAACCTAGCTCACTGTTTGAAAGCTAGAGCCATCTGCCAAATGTAGGCGGGCAACTCCTGAGAAAGCGCCAAGGTGGAGGTTAAGAGTAGATGATGTACATGCCAATCCAGCCTCTGATTTTGACAATGGACTCATTCCAATGCAAATACATTATATGAGTTAAAGGTATGATTTTTTGCAATATCAAAGCTTGTGCTAGCTTGTACAAATGGAATTTGCCTGCCTAACCATTTCTCGCTTAGATCTCTAGAAGGGAATTGCCATGTCACCTTCCTTTTTTAAACATTCCCTTATCCTGTCCCACAGCATACTCCAGCCTTAACACAATCCCTCTTCAGACAATTTGTTGAGGTCATTAACATTTAGATTTTGTTCTTCATTTCCTTTGAACTACAACTGGTTTTAAACAATAAGCCACAGCCAGACAGAAACACACCTTTCCCAGTTTTCATTCACACTGCCATGAGCTTTTATTCACATCACTAGGGGAGATCATTCCCTCACATTTGTCTGAAATGCAACCAGTATCAACACAGCTCATGTTTAAGGTTAAAAGGAGTAAGGAAAATCCCTTCATTTAAGAAGCTGGGGTATAGGCCTCATGTTGCAGATGAGCTAGTCACAAAATAAGAGGCCGTTCCAGACAAGCAGGCTGGATAGGTCTGCACTAAAAACCCCTGCACGTGGGGGAGACGTAAAGAGGTGGGAGAGGAACCCCACAGGAAAGGATGCGAAGATATAGGGGAGCTGACTGTAAATAACCAGAGGGCTGCCACCTGGAAGAGCGATTCTGCTGTATCCTGTAAGTGTCGAGGCTGAAGGATGGAAGCCATGGAGGAAAGTGGCCATCAGTCTCAGGAGGTTTTCTCTAACTGTCCACCATCAGCATGTGAGTCCTTGGGAAGTGCCCACCATTCAGAAGTTACCAATGAAAACTAGAATAGCCCAACCCCAGAAAAGGTTGAATTTAGATAGTCTACAATTTCTCTTCCAACACTGAGTCTGTGATCAAAGATGATCATTCAATTTCCTTCATATTACAAGATTTTATACTTTTGACAAACCTGAGCATTAAGCCAAGGAAAGATTATGTCAAGTGTGGTTTAAAGGAGAAATAAAAATATATAATTCATGTTAGAAAGTGTGATAAAAATGATTAGAGTTTATCTTTTTAAAGAGGCAAACAAGTTATGGAGAAAATTCAAATACATCTAATACACCACGCCAGGTGACTGACTTTTTTCCTATGATTTTATCATTAGACAATAGTCAAAAAGGTACTTGCCTCCAACAATTCACCAGAGATTCTTTACTTATGATCCCTAAAATGTAGGCCAACTTTTGTTGGTATATACTTTTGCTTGCTTTCTAAGGTGAAGATCCTTAAATATCATCAAATTTGCAAAAAAAAAAAGTCTGCGAATTTTCAAAATGCACAAATCTCTGCATTCAGCTTTCTGTTTGGGGCAACACTGTAGACTAGACATCCCAGAAACTTTCAGACTGGGAAGAAGAAACACTATGAGCACTGTGGACTAACATTTATCACAGGAACTAGTCCACGCTGCATACAACATGAGCTGGAGGGCCAGCCCACCTCCTCAACAGTGTGGTTTGCAGGGAAATCTGGACACCCAGACACATCCAGCCCAAGTGGGGCTGCGAGGGGGGAGCAGGTGTCAAAGGACATAGAAAGCCAATGCTCTGTCTGGCAGAGGGCATGGGTTCCTGTGGGTCTCTGTGGGCCAGCAGGGCTAGTCATGAGGGACCAGAGGTGAACTTGGATGGAAGGAGTGGAAGGACATGCTTATGGCTGCTGGATTCCCTGCAGCTGCCTCTCAATCTGTCCACGATGGCTTTCACTCTGTTTCCACCTTCTAAAATTACATACAACTTTTTCTATTGGCCAATTCTATTCAGGAGTCACACAGGGAAGGGAATTATGGGAATACTTCCAAATCAGCTGCATAACTTAGTCACTGCATGGTATTCTACTACTACAATAAATCTAAACAGTGCTGGAAAATTACAGAAGACATTGTCTCAAGTACACAAATGAGCTTTAAAAATTAAGATAATACCCAGGGCTGTCAGCAAAGCCAATATTTAAAATTAGATGAGCACCAAGTCTGGCGAATACTCAGGGTTGATGCTGCCTCCAGGGACTGGCACCCCTGCAGGGAGGCGAGGTAGGAAGCCAGAACTCCTGCAGGGCCGCATCCTGGCAGAAAATAAAAGGCAATTCTAACTTCCAAGCAAATAGAGCAAGAGAACCTGAGTCTCCCAAACCTAGCTCTGGGTGCAATGGGACGCAGCAGCTCCCCAAGACATTGATGTGTTGGTTTTGAGAGTCACCATCTAACTGTCTACATGGTGCAGCAACACAAGCTGAGATTCAGATTAAAGGGGTCCCAGACAAGAAGTCTCCCAAGTTCCCGAAAGAAGCAAATCCAAATCTTTCCCCCGCAAAAGGGGAAGTCTCAATCATAAGGAAACAAACTAACCAATCAACAAATAAATAATAAAACAGGGAAATAAAGGAACTGAGCAATAATTGGAAAAAAAAAAAAAGCAGAATCAGAACCCAAAAGTTCAGATATTAGAATGTTACATTTGAAATATAAAATAATTATATGTTTTATGAACAAACAAAAGAGAAACAAATATTAACAACAAAGAAAAGATAAATGATCATGCAGATTTAAAAACAAATAGAAAATCTCTTGAAGAAATTAACAAGATGTTAAAGTTAAAATGTGTGGGATTGAACAGCCGATTAAACCAGGTGCAGAGATAACTGGTGAGTGGGAAAACAGATCTCAATAAGGCATCCAGAGCGTCGCATCGAGAGACAGACAAAGGGAAAATGTGAAAGAGATGGCAGGCAAGATGGAGAAGCCTAGCACTCAGCTCATCAGGTGTGAAATCCCGCATATAGCTTATGGAAGTTTCAGAAAGGAATGCAAAGACTGGCGGTGGAGAAGCAATATTTGAAGATACAATGTCTGAGAGGCTTCCACGCATGTGAAGAGCATGAATTCTCAGAATCACAAACACAATGAATTCCAGAGAGTAAATGAAAAGAAATCCAATTACAGCTTGCCATACAGAAATTATAAAATGGTAAAGTCAAAAAAGTGCTGGGTGTGGTGGCTCATGCCTGTAATCCCAGCACTTTGGGAAGCCGAGGCAGGCAGATAACTTGAGACTAGGAGTTCAAGACCAGCCTGGCCAACATGATAAAACCTCGTCTCTACTAAAAATACAAAAAAAAAAAAAAAAAAAAAAAAAAATAGCAGGCCATGGTGGCATGAACCTGTGCACCTGTAGTCCCAGCTACTCAGGAACTGAGGTGGGAGAATTGCTTGAACCAGGGAGATAGAGGTTGCACCACTG
Source organism: Ateles fusciceps (assembly GCA_036589455.1). Lineage (NCBI taxonomy): Eukaryota > Metazoa > Chordata > Mammalia > Primates > Atelidae > Ateles > Ateles fusciceps. Next base: position 6,592,898 of record JAZHEH010001784.1, on the reverse strand, counting down.
CACGCCAGCCTAGGAGACAGCATGAGACTCTATCTCAAAAATAACAACAATAATAAAATAAAGTCAGAGAAGGTCTTAAAAGCAGCCAGAAAGGAAAGAGAAATAATCTAAAGTTGGATGACAATTAGTCTGGCAGCCTTCCTCTCAACAGCAACAATCGTGGCCAGAAAAGAGCAGATTGACGACTTCAATGTGCCAGGAGAAGTTATTCCTCGGTCTAGAGAGGCATACCCAGCAAAAGCCCTAGACCCAGAGCAGAACAGAGACACCACAAACCGACAGATCTTGAATTTATTGGTGACAGAGCCCCACAAGGAGACTTCTTTTGAGAAGAAAAGAAGGTGATCCCAGAAGGAACTTCTGAGACGGAAATTGTATCTGTGAAAAAAGAGAAGAGTAACGATGAGTAAGTTAAAGCAAGAATTAACTGTGTTCTTTTACCAAAGCAAGACCAATTTGTGGAGTTAAAAATAATAGAATACCGAATCCTGCTTTTGGAAATGGCAGATTAGGAAGCTTGAACCAGGTCTTCATTGAAGACAATTAGAAAGACTGTACCGAATGTATTTTAAACATGCAACGAAGACACAGGCATCCAGCGTCAGAGGAAAAGCGTGCCTCAGGAAGGCGAGCCCTGGCTACGGAGCACCTGCTTCCGTGGGGCCTGATCCTTATTCCAGAGAACAAGGCCAAGAAAACCAGCGGCCCATTTTACACCAAAAATGAAACCATGGCAACCTGGAAAGAGTAGGACGCCACTTTAGCTCGATAAAATTTTTCTACTTTAATAAAATGTGTTTATGATAGTAACTGAAGAGAAAGAAATTAAACAATTATTATTCACAGATGATATGATTATGTATGCATAATAAAATTCAAAGTCATGTTCAAACACACCATTAGAGTGAGCAGGAGAGGTCTGCAAAGTTGTTGTGTACACATTCAATGTGTAAAGACCATCTGTGTTTCTACCTAGAGGCAGAGTTTAAAAATACATTTTACAAAGATACCATTTACAATAATGTCAGCTATATCTAGTACCTAAGAATGAATCTAATAAATAATATGCAAGATCTTTCTACATTAAAACATGATTAAGAGAAATTAAGGAAATGCTGAATAAACAGGAATAAATCATGTTCATCGGATTTAAAGGCAATATTATAAAATGTCAATTTTTCTCAAATTGATTCAAAACAATCCAATTAAAATTACACATTTTCTGTTGAACTTATAAGCTTAGTCTGAAATGTAAAAGGAAAGGCAAAGGACCCAGGCTAGGCAGGATGGTCGGGGAGAGGAAGAGTAAGGAGACAGCGTGCTCCACCTGATGTCCACATTGATTATACAGCTGAAGTAATGAACACAAACTGATACTGACGTGAAGACACACACACCAGTGAAACAGAAAAGTCCAGAAATAAACCTGCACACACACAACATACACAGACACGTGTTTTATGACACAACAGCACTGCAGAGCAGAGAGGAAAGGCATTTCCCATGAACAATGCAGAGCTGACTGACATGCAGACCTAACTGTAAAAAGTGAACAGCATAACTTCTCAAAAATAACATCAGATAGTGTTTTCACGGCTTGGAGCGGGGGAAGTTTTCTTAAATAGAAAATAAAAATTATGAACTAAAATAGGTAGGATTAATCAACTTGACTACTTTAAAATTACGAATTTGTGTTCATTAAAAGTCATCATTAAAGCTGAAAAGGCAAGCTGACTGAGGGAGAGAAGACACTTACAACACCAGAACCAACAAATATTTCATAAGAACTCCTGCCAACAGTGTGAAAGTGACAGATAATGCAGCAGAAAAAAAAAAAAGATAGCAGGAAAGAAAAGGCAATAGACAAAATAAGGAATTCAAGTCGTGAAAAAATATACAAAAAGTGCTCAGTGACATTCCCAGTCAGGAAATGCAAACAGAAACCACTATCCATTCATTGAAAGAGCTCACATAAAAGGGGTTACAATACCCAGTGTTGATGAGGATCTGGACAAGTAGGAATTCTCCCTCTGTTGGGGGTTACAATGTTACAAACACCTGAAAAACCTGTTTGCTATCACCTGCTAAAGTTGAACATACAGTGCCCTATGACCCAAGAATTCCACTTCCTGGTATCTGCCCAATAGATGCACATATGCACTTGAACCTCAAATAAAATGTAAAGAATGTTCATTGCTGCAGCATTTAACATAGTCCTAAACTCGAAATAAACTCGAATGTCCTACAACAGAATAATGAATACACTCATGTGGCTGATTTACGTAATGAAATACTATACAGTACGAAATGAATAAATTACTACGGTTATACTCCACAAATTTCATCACTCCTACACTTACCAAAAGCCAGTCCCTGTTGATTATAGATTTAAATATGAACGATGGAACAATAAAACCTTAAGATGAAAATCAGCAGAAAATGGTCGGGAGCAGTGTCTCATGCCTGTAATCACAGCACTCTGGGAGGCTGAGGCAGGTACATCACTTGAGGAGAGGAGTTTCACACCAGCCTGGGCAACTTGGTAAAACCCTGTCTCTACTGAAAGTACAAAACTTAGTCAGGTGTGGTGGCGTATGACTGTAATCCCAGCTACTCTGGAGGCTAAGGCACGAGATTTGCTTGAACCCAGGAGGTGAAGGTTGCAGTGAGCCAAGTGCACTGTATACCAGCCTGGGCAACACAGCGAGACTGTGTCTCAAAAAAAAAGATGCTGGGTGCAGTGGCTCACGACTGTAATCCCAGCACTTTGGGAGGCTGAGGTGGGCGAATCAAGAGGTCAGGAGTTCGAGACCAGCCTGGCCAACATGGTGAAACCCTGTCTCTACTAAAAATTATGTGGACATGGTGGCCAGCACCTGTAATCCCAGCTACTTGGGAGGCTGAGGCAGGAGAATTGCTTGAATCTGTGAGGTGGAGGTTGCAGTGAGCCAAGATTGCACCACTGCACTCTGGCCCAGGTGACAGTGTGAGACTCCAATTCCCCCACCCCCAAAAAAAAGAAAAAGAAAAGAAAATTAGAAATCAGCAGAATATCTTTATGAATTTGAAGTTGGAAAGGATTTTTGAGCAAGAAGCAAAAATATAAAAGAAAAGAGATATATTTGATTATGTTAAAATAAAAACATCTGCTGATAAGATACATCATAAAGCATGGGGCTATGCAGCAATGATTTTTTTTAAATAACAAAAATCTAGAATATGTAAAAGAAAAAATAACGTCTCAAGTCAACAAAAATCTATAATCAGCTCAACAGAAAAATTTTAAAAATCTCAAACAGAACTTTTACAAAAAAAAAGAGAACCAATGAATACATGAAAAAATGCTGAGCTTCACTAGTAATCATGGAAATGGGCAGCCAGAACTATACAGACCATCTCACACCCACCAGCTGTGAAAAACATTTTAAAATCTTACAGTAGCAACTTCTGACAGGTAGCAGAAGCAATTGAATTTTTGGTGGGAGTGCAAAATGATGCAGGCACTTTGAAAACGAATAAGCATTCCCTCATTAAATTAAAAGATTTGCATATCCTATACCCTGAAATACACACACACACACACATATACACACATCTATATACACAAATGTATATGTAAAATATTTGCTCATATGCACCAGGAAACAAGTTTAGGAATATTTATAGAAGCTATTGTAATAACAAAAACCTGAACATAATTCACTGGGAGAGAAATGGGTAAATAATTTCATCTCCATTTAACAGAATGTTATAAAGCAGTAAAAATGAATGACCTATGATTCCTTCCATTCATCACCATAGAAGAATCTCACAAACTTAACATTAAGCAAAAAAGCAAACCACGAAATAATGCATATAGTGCAACGACAATTATATAAAGTCAACAATTCTGCAAACCAAATAAAATGCTGTTTAGGGCTTGGTATATATGTAAGAAAAAAAAATGAAAATGAGTAAGGATTTGTACCCACAAAAGTTGACTCCGACGATCTCAGGAAGGGAGGATGACGCAGTGCGAGAGACCCGTGGCAGACTTCAAAGAACTGCTGGTGTTCGCTTTCATTCATTGGGTAGTGGGTGTGCGAGTGTTTGGCTTATTAGTATTACTTTATACCTACAGTCTATGTTCTACATGATTTTTTCTAAAAATGAAATATTTCATAAAACATACCCACTGCACATGTGACTTGGCTTCTCCTCTCATCTCTACATTTTCCCTTCAGTCCTTCCTTGGCCAGCTCTCTTTCCATGGGAGAGCCTGACACCCATGTGTGTGTCCAGCACTCAGCCCTCTGGGTTTGTTCTGTTTCCAGGTTCCATTTGAAATCTGACGGCTAACTTAAATCCATGGAGCCCTATCATCGCCTTTCCAGGTTGCGCTAGTTCTCACACACTGCTGAAACTGATAACAGAAACGCCATGAATGTTAAATGATGCGTGGAACAGCATTAAGAAAACTTTTGAGCATGGGTCTCTCTGGGTGTCATTCACTCCTGTGGCGCTCTTTCATTGCTGATAGCAATGTGAGACACCAAGGATGATCTGAGTTGAGTTTTGATGATGTATTTCGAATTCCCTATGACCCTCCCTTCCATACCCATCTCAGATGGTGCACAGCACTAACCGTCTTCATCACTGAATGTCGGGAATGCTTACAGACAAAAGGTAGATGTCAAGAATGACTCACTTCTCCATAGGGCACACGGAGAACCTCGATTGCATAGTGTTTCTCTGAATCTGAGACGGCAGTAGGTGTCACATCTCTTGAGAATAAAAATAGCCAAAGATTCAAAGATGGTGTACCTGTCCTAGCCAGTAAGCAAAACGAAAGTCTTCACTCTCATCACTGTTGACAGCTGTGGGATCCCTGAGGAAACTACAAAAGGCATCAGGGAAAGAAAGGGAATGTATAAGTAAAGTAAGGGGAGGGAGGAGGGGGAAGAGAAGAGTGCACAGCAGCCACAGGTGACAGACAGGACAGGAGAAGCACAGGCCAAAGGGGAGGGCGAAGACCCTTCATTACTTCTGTGAGTTGCCACGCAGAGGAAGGAGGCACAGTGGCACAGGGACAGGCCCACGTGGGATGGGGCAGCTCTGCCGAGCGTCTTGGCCCCCAGTGTGCCTCACTCAACACTCTCCAACCCTGCATGCCCCCTGGGGTAGGATGGCCACATCCAGGTGACCAAGCAAGCTGTCCTGATCCCTGCAGAAATCATGGAGACTGTGCTGCGGACCCCCAGCCTCTCACGTCCATGAGGATTCTATCTGGAAGCTGAAGGACCAATGTCTTCTGTTAACTGGGTGTGATGCTGTGTGTGGAGTGAAATGGACACATGGACTTCTAAACGTACATGAGTGTGGCCTGGATTCGCCTTCCCCTTGCCGGCTCAGAGAAACCACTCTCTATCCCACAGTTTCTTCCATCCTCACACCCTGCACTCCAACCAGCGGCCTCTGAAGCCAAGCCAGGGTCTGAGGACAGTGAAAGGGCAAGGCAGCACAGCGCAGGTGTCAGGGAGATTTTTCCAACAAGTTTGGAGAGAGATCTGGAAGCAAGCAGGCATGTAGGGAAATGGATGATAGGGCAGAGTTTTGTGTCCCCTTCCTGTTTCCTGAAGAACACAACCTGAGGAAGTATCTCTCTGAGAACAATCTGGATCACTGCTTGGAGATGAGGCCGTAGGGATATAACATCGTCAGGTTCTAGACAACCCGTTTTATAAAAACACAGTATGTACCTCATGTTATTAAAGTGGTTTTAACAGTTGCAAGATTAAACACACCTATAGGGAGATCAGCAAGGGAACCAGGTAACAAGGTCTGGACAAATGGGGCGTAAAATCCTCGTCACTTTTTTGAGTCTGATCTGCCCTCAGAGACTTGCCCGGGTCCCCCCCTCCTTCCCCTACTTTGTCTGCAGCCTTGGAGATTCTAGGTCATTGGTTAGTGGCACGGATCAACAGTTAAACAGTTGGCTAGATCAGCATCGTCCTCACAATTCACAAGTTCAACGCCTTTAAAAGCTTACCAATGCCCCGGCCTGTTGACGTGATGATTGAGATTATCATTTCCATGTAACACGTAGGACAATCCAAGTTCAGAAGGTTCAGGAAAAGTCCCCACATCTGCCATCAGTTACAAGAAGCTGAGATTGAAACCCTGGGCCGCCTGACTTCAAAGCCCTTGGTCCCAACCACTGGCCTCAGGGACCAGCCTTCTTTCCCCTACTTGACTGTAGGCTCGCCTGTGGCATAACTGGACCTTGGCATTTAGCAAAGAGTTGGTCAAACAGCTGACACTACTTAAATGCTGATTAACAGAGGTGCGATGGGAAGCTTGGGGATTTTAACCCGTACACAACAGGGTTTGTTTCTTCCTCACATCTACTGCATCCCAAACTGATGGTGGAGCTCCTTCCAGGAGATAGAGACACTTCACTAAATGCATACATTAACCACCGCAATTATGCACACTCCATCCCTCAACTTGAAAACTGCAATAATTTCTTTTTTGTTTAAGCACTTTCTTGATGGAGCTGTTGCTGTGAAAGGCTTGCAAATGCATTTGGTCTGCAATCATTTAAATGTATCCCCCACTTTAGATGGACAAATGCAGTGGCGTCTTTGTTTTTTAGAAGAAACAAATCATGAAAAAGCCAGCCTTTCTAAGAATTTAGATGGTGTGAGATGGTTTTCTTCTTCCTATAAATGCTTTTTTTTCTGCAATGCTGTAAGAAGATACCATATTTTAGCTGATTGAAGAACAGAGGTCGAATGCAAAGCGACCCTTTACAACCTGCCAAAGGACAAAAGTCAAACCCCGAACCCCACCCTAACGCACATGGACGCAGGGAGACGGTGAGCCCAGCGTGACAGTCTAGTTGAGTTATATGCCCAAAATGCAACATGACGCTATCAAAGAGCCGTGAAAACTTCTAATTAGAATGTGCAAGAGAACAAACTTGACTCAAAAGAAAATGAAAATAGGCCAGTAACTATTAAACAGGACAATATTTTCCATGAATTGTCTTACGGAAATCTCTTGTCTCAAAAGTTTTGCTGAAGTCTTCCCCATGTTCAGTTACTGAGATACATTACCTTTTCACAGGTGAAAATACACACAAAACATTAAAGTAGGTGACCCTGGCCACCATGCCCAGTGAACCACAGTGACAGTCAGGGAGCAAGGGAACATCATGGGGGAGGCAGATGGAGAGGTAGGAGAATCACTTGAACCCGGGAGGCAGAGGTTGCAGTGAGCTGAGATTGTGCCACTGCACTCTGGCCTGGGTGACAGAGTGAGACTGTGTCTTAAAAAAAAAAAAAAAAAAAAAAGATTTCAGAGCTTTTGTGTTCTCTGCCTAGGGGGAGTGTGGGTGACCTCTGGGCAAGGGGGATCCCAGGAGCAAGGGGCTGCCTGGAGTCAGGTGAGAGGGCACTGCCTGAGGTCAGATGAAGCAACTCCTTCAGGCCAGGGAAGGAAGCATGGAGAGTCCTCTGCCGTGGCCCCTGCAGGTAATTTGCAAGCACCTACCTGAGGATGGCACCGAAGAAGCAGGACAGCAAGAACCCGCTCAGCAGCCAGGTGACTGAGGCACTCATGGCCCTTTCCCCACACAGCCCTCCCCGCCCCACACGCAGTGGACACGGGGACCCAGGGGAGGGTGGGAAGAAGAGGGAAAAAGGTGGCCTGGCCCCTCGTGGAGAGTCTTGGTCTATTGCCAGGCTGCAGCCTCACAGGGCCAGGGGAGGAGATGGACAGAAGCTCAGGTTGGACCGTTGTCTAAACAAAAGTGACCAGAAATCTACCGGATTCTGCCACGCTGCCAGCGAGACTCCAGGACAGGGCTGCAGCATAGCTGAAGGCAACGGTAGGAAAACATTAAAATCCTTTTATGTCTGCCCCAGAGCACTGACATGCCAGATATGCGTGTTTGGACCACTGGCAAAGGGGAATGGAAAAGAAGGAGGATGGGTAAGTAAAGGGGAGTCTGCATGTTCCCCAGTGGCCCCAGGGGCTGGGAGTCCACGGAGCGATGGGATTCTCTCCCGCAAAACCCAAAGCCCAGGACGGACACAAAGAAAGCAAAAAAAAATGTGCAAAATTTGTTTGTAAACTATAAGCCATCACAGAACAATTAATGGTTACGTCTTTTTTAACATAGTCACTTAAAGTCAGTTACACAGCGACGTTCCATTTTAGACTCCCCATCGACAACACACAAGACAGTCTGCGAAGCATTCCATTCAAACCCTCACCAGTTCCAGATGCATAAGGGTCCCTCTGCCTGTGCCTACCTACAACCCTCATTTGTCTGAGGGTTGGAGACGGGCTGGAATGGCAGGTGCAGTGTGATTTCTGGAGCAAGGCTGCTGTACTTCAGGTCAAGCTCACCGCTGATGCACTGTGTGGTCACAGGCAGGTTACACATCCACACCTCACCACCTACATGCTCTCATCATGCACTGGTCGGCACTGGCTCAGCCTCAAGGTGTGGTGTGGTCCAGACACAGCTTCAAGGCCCCACTCCCAACTGGATCTCACCTTGAACGTGCTGGGGTTGCCACTGGTCCTCAAGTCAGGCCATGCAACAAGAGAGCCTGTTTGTAGAAAGGAGTGAGGTGCATGAGGGGGGGCTCTTCAGACACCCCTTCCATTCAGGGCAGAAGCTTCTGGCCTTTCCCACATGTCTCCCTCTGTGTGTCTTCCTGGTGTCTGACAAGGACGTGAGATGTGCCGTCTGCTTCATCTTAACAGGGCTTCACGGTGTCTTCCACACTCAGCACCAACGGAGCTCGCTGGGGTCCAGAACCAACTGGAATGGCGTGAGCTAGGGGAGGAGCACGTTTCCTGAGATCTGCAGGTCACGATGCCTGCAATCGCGTTGGACGATTCTGGTGTCCATTTGTCAGCAAAATCCTGCAACTAAAAGAAAAGACAGAGACTGTTTTGCTCAATTTAGAGTCTACTTGAAATTAATGGAGAATAAATGTTCCAGATTCAAACCTTTCAAGGGACAATTTCCATTAAGCCCAAACTCAGCTTCATTTCTGATGCACTCTTGCAAGGAGTAACAGCTGTTAGGGGCACTATAATGGCCATCGAACCACTGAGGCCAGAAATGCTAAAAAGGAAACTCTTCTTTCTGATGGTCACCAGGAGAAAAGGAGAGGGAGTGGCACATTTCGTGAATCTGATCATGCTGTGGGCACCCACCAAATCCTCAAAGCTATCCTGAGAGTCATCGCACGGAGGCACCAGCCCCCCAAAATACTCCCCCTCACCCTCGGTAGATGAGTGAGGCAGGCTTGATGAATGAGGAGCGCTGAAGGAGGGGAGAGTGTAGCAGGAAGGAGAACACAGGTCACAGCATGCCTGGTGTGCAGCGGAACAAAGTTGGCCTCTGAGGATGGGCTAGAGATGATCACCTTCAGCTCATCAACCGCTCAGTGGTCCAGCCATGCAGCTGGGTGGCTGCTATGTCCAGCACAACCCTAGGCTTGGGGACATGTCACTAAATGAGCCCACACAGCCCCTTGTGTAAGTCTACAATCCAGTAAGTGAGGCAGAGAGGAGAGAAATACTTGCACAAAAAAATGGTTTGCCTTTTATGGTGATAGCGGCTATAAAACTTGAGTAAAATTCCATGTAACTATATCCTGGAAGCATCTTACACTGCCTTTGAAAGGGACAGTTAAGCTGAAACTTGCCCAGGCCAAGGGAGACACAGGCCTGCTAAGCAGATGGCCGAGCACATGGAGGAGCTCCCAAACAAGGAGGAGCCGGAGAGCCCAAGGTGCTGAGGAAGGCTAGTGTGAGTGGAAAGTGTGAACAAGGAGAGCTGGGATGAGGGGCGGAGGTGGAGCCAGGCTGGGTGGATGGGACCCTGTAGGCAGAGCAGTGTTAGCCTCATAGGGCCTCCGCAGCACATGACCACATCCGGTGGGCACTGTCAGGAGACGCTTCCCACAGTGGTGTCGAAGGGCCAGAGGGGTCAGGAAGAAAGCAGGCAGCAACAACTGCCATCGTCTGGGCATGGAACGCAGGGGTGCCATGCCTTGGGGGAGGAGGATGGAGACTCCCAGGACCTGGAAAGGGGCAGATGTCGGGGGATGGTTTCTGGCGTCAGCAAGGGCACTCCATGGCACCACTGTTGATACGCAGCCTTCCAGGAGAGAAACAGGTTTTTCCTCTTGGTTTGCTTGTTACTTTGCTTGGAGTAATAACTGTCAAGGAAAGGATCAGGGAGATGATGCCTTTAGCTTCGGGTATGTTAAAGTTACAATTCTGTGGAGATACCCAAGAGGAGGTGTCAAGGAGGCAGGTGGAGATACAAGCGTGGGGCTTGGGCGAGAGGTCTGAATGGAGAGGCGTAGCATCTGGATGGCACAGGGAGCCGTGAGAATGCGCTGGGCACCAGGGAGACAGACAGAATCAGGGGGATGAGACACGTACTGTGGCCCATCACTAGGAAGTCTGATAGGAAAGACCAGAGAGGAGAAGACCCAGGAAAAGAAGGGGACACCAGGGGAGCAGGAGCCCAAACAGAGAGAAAGTGTTGTGGACCCTCCCAACTGGTTCCCTCTCCAGTTTCCTCCCAGGCCAATAAAATCAAACGTGACCTTCTAGTCACCTGGCAGAACAGGCCGCCCTCCCTGCCTCTACCACAGTGGGTGATGAGCATGCCAGGGCGAGCGATGTGTTTGAGGCAGGGGAAGACAACCAAGGACAGGGAGTGGCCAGCTGCATCTAAAGCTGATGAAAAGTCAAATCAGAAAAAGACTAAAATCTTCTATTGGATTTAGACACATAGAAGACATTGGTGTCCTTAAAGAAAAGTTTTGGTGAAGGGGTGGGAGTAGAAAGGGGGAAGAAAGGAGGGGGAGGGAGGGAGGGAGGAGAGTTAGGCCCGGGATGATTCTTTCAGTCATGCTGGCAGCAGTGAGACTTCTGGGGGCACAGACCACTTTTCATTTCTGCAACTCTATCACATAGCAGGAGGATGCACATGTTGGATGGATGAATGGGTAAGTGAGTGAGTGAATGATTTTCTGTGGGAGCTTAAAGTAGGGAGAGATGGAAACCAGGTGCCTGGGCGAGTGGGCATGGGACTGAGCAGGCATGTGCTCCTTAGAGGGAAAGCGTCAGGGACAGTCATGGTTTCTCAGGTGGTGTCCACAGGAGCGGAGTGAGCCAGTCCCGGTGAGTCCAGTTGGTTGGGCTCTGGGATCAGCAGTTCACAGCCACGCTCCTGTGAAGTTTGTTCACTTGAAATCAGGAGTGAGGACCATTTCTGTACCCCAGAGCCACGTGTGCATTTGACCCCCCGCTTGCAGTGGTACGTAAGTCTACTCACAAGCACCATTGCGCTCACCGTCCAAGTCAAAGCCAAATGAAAAGATACAGACGGATCACCAACCATGATGTTTTATTTCAGAAAACATAACTGCTGACCAGGCCCCACACACAGACCGGGGTGATCTTCAGTATGTCCAAAGAACAAAGAGGAGGTTGGAGGCTTTATTTAAAGGGAAATATTACATACTGTTACACAGCAAGGTTTGCGGGGCTGGCAAGCTCTGACTGCTGAGTGATGGCAACAGGCAGAACTGGTCTTAGAGCCAGGATGATGTATTTCAGCAGCTCCTGGGTGACAGTGCTCTTCCGGTGGGAGCAGGTCACGCTGGCAGCAGCCTTACAATACTATCCCTGGGCAACAGCTTGTGCCCCAGACTGCATTTTAACTCCCCGTCTCTGAACTCTGACTTAATTGGGTCCGATGAGACAACTCCGACTTGTGTAATCAATCTTCACAATTACAATACATTACTGAACTGGAATGGCCCAAGGAGTGTACAACAAAGTTTAAAACGTACCTCATTTTTTTATCACCTATTTACTGAGAAGAGCATGTAATGTACAGATGTAACAGTCTGATTCCACAGGGAAGCTCAGGAGATTCCACAGATGCACCACCCCGAACAGCTTCCTTCAGCTCCACAAAAGCAGCCGAGCCCTGCAGAGGGGCCACGCTACTAAGGAAGCAGAAAGAGCCATCTTTTCATCTTTTCAGAAGCTGTTTATAAATGAATTCCCGAAGGAGGTCTCCTTCCTCTGTGTCCACTGCAGAGTATTTTAAAGCAAGGGTTGATAGCTATTAGGATTCGCGTCCCTCTACCAGGGATTGAGTCTTATGGAGAGATTTGTCTTTTCAAGAGCCTTTTTAACATAAGAAATTCAGGGAAAGGTCCTATTATGCAAACATAGGTCCCCCCACCCCCCCCCCATACTATGTAAACTCATTCAAACAAAGCAAAGGTGCAGGCCCCAGAGGTGAAGCGGAGACACCTGTGAACTAGGGCGTCCTCCTGTCTGGACTGAGCCCCCACAGGTGTGTCACTGAGGACACAGAGCGGGTGGCCTGCTGGGGTGCAGCCAGGACCAGCAGCGTGTCCCAGGGCCTGCAACACCACCTCCGTGTCTGGACACAGCCTTCTCCAGGTGACAAGGACAAACACAGACATCTCGACCCACTCACACCTCCGGTGCCTCTCCAAGGCAGCAGCGTTCTGGAAACCTCTCTCTGGGTCAGCTAATAAGACAGCCACCAGGCCTGACATACACCTGTGCTCCTGGTGCCTGTTCAGACCCAGGGAGTGGCAAATGGCTGCAGATGCTGCAAGCACCTGGACACAGGGAAGCCTGGCCTGGCCCGGGGGGGCTTCTTTAGAGGCACTCCAGATCCGGGCCTCAAGCCACTCTGCTTTTCCTTGCATAAAACTCAGATTAAGCTTCACTTAAAAAGAAAAAAACAACAAAGCATTTTTTGAAGGAAGCAACAGAACATATCTGAGCACAGCAGGAGAGAAAAGCTCACTGGGCCTGAACTGCAGGCTCTCGACCCCTCACAAGGTTCACTCTCCCGATCGCTCAGCTACTCTCATGTGAGACGGAGAGAAGTGCAGGCAGTGATCTCAGTGTCCTTCCCAGCTTCTAAAAATCCCCTGGGATCTGGCTATTGTCTAAAGTAAAAAGACGGTTCCTACGTTGATTAGAAGTGTGATTTAAAATGTTTCTTCTCAGGAAGAGCAGTGGGCTTCCCAGTCCCTTTAGAAGAGGAGCTTACGGCTTGAGTGCCACCTTCTCATCCACCAAGCTTGGGCCTCTCCAACCAGTGAGCGGGATGCCCAGCCCCCAGTCCAGAACCTTCCTGCTGTTCACTCACGGGACCAGCAACACTGTCCTATTACATCGTCTAACAAATCCAGAGTCTCATTTTTCATAAAGGGTTGTAGGGGCAGAAACTTCCTAAATTATTCTCCAAAAGAAATCAGTATGCAAATAAATGCCTCCACCACTTTGGCTTTATAAACTGTGATTTTGAAGCAGGTGGCAATCAGTCTGTATTTATTCTGGGAGAACAGCTTGGACTTGATGTTATTTGCTAAGCACTTTGTACCCTCCAAGGAGATATGTTCAACATCCATGGGGTGATGATGTGATTTACCTAGAAGAGCAGCCTCTCCTAATTAGTTTGACTGAAAACTCAGCAAAGTTTGGTGCGCCGCTCACTTGGGAGATCCCCACTCAGAGTGTTTGCAAGCATGCAAGGTGCAACGTTCCAGTGACAACGTCCAGGAAAAAACCACCGCCCATCCCAACTCGGATCCTGGCAGCACCTGCCTCCCAGCCACTGTGCACAAGGAGCAGGTCAAAGCTGTCCCCAGCACCCTGGACCCAGTCTGCTCTCGGGTGTTCCGGACCTGCCTAACCTGCTCCGCCAGAGGTGGCACCTGCTGTTGGGTTTTCCAGGTTTAAATAACTCAGAAAGATGTCCCCGGTTCCCCCTTAGGTCTTCATGGTATTTTCCTCTGTCAGACCTACTCTAACTGTAATTAAACGATGACCCACATGACTATCTGATGAGTGCTTGTCTTCCCCACCAGGTGAGGTTTGGTTCTGACAGGGACCACGCTTTTCTTGCTCACCTCATCACCCTTGTGTGAGCGCAGCGTCTGACATGTAGGAGACACCCAATGAACACTTGGTGGATGAATGAATGAAGGGCCCATTCTATCAGTTTCTACAGTGATACTCTTTGATTGGGTTATTGAATTTTGAAGAAGAATAACACTCATTAGCAAGACCAGGAAACGGTAGAGTCTTTCTCTCTCTTTGACATATTCATCCAGGTCGGAGTAAGATTACAATGCATTCCTCTTACAGCCCCAGTGTGTCTAGGATCCCACAGCCTCACAGGCTCCATGACAGTGGTTTCCCAGAGTCACCCCGGAGGAAGAATCTGCAGCCCAGGGCAGACCGTGCTCCTTGCCATCGATGGGCTGTGCGTGTTCTGAGTTGCACTGGCCCTGTGCTGCCTCCCCTCCTCGTAGCTTGCACACCTTGTCCAGTTTCCCCTGAAGCTTTGTGCTGCCTGTGTTCACAGAGCAGTGAAGACGTCTCGGGTTTTGTGTGGGAATTGTAAGATTTATAGCTTAGCAACTAGGAAATGCAAGAAGTCCTTCTGTTACCAACATAGAAATGGGAAGACCTTTCACCTTTGTCCAAACAGAAAACGTGCTTCCCAGAGGCCACCTTTGGGTGAGGACTGGGGAGTGGTTCTCCTGCCCAGGAGCATCCGCAGGCGTTTCATCCCGACGCGATGATCCCCGAGTCCCAACTCACAGGGAGCGCCTCTTGCCTGCAGGCCAAGGCGGATGCCTGGGAGCACACGCTGCTGTCACTGCACTAGCTTCCTGTGTGTGGCAGACCTGGAAAGGCTCAGCACAGGGACCTGGTGGCCTCTGTGTGGAGTGGAGAAAGCCTCACTGCGTGGCCTGTGAGGAGCAGCCAGTGTCTGCTTCCCTGGCCCCGTACATGTGGCTCTCACGCCATTTCTGCTTCGCTTGCGGCCGTTGCTCTGTCTCATTTCTACCCCTCAGTTTGCATCCTACCCCTAAAGGGGACCCTGCTGCCCTGTGGAGGGCCGATCTAGATGCCCACACCCTCCAGATGTCACCAATCACGCCCTCATGCAGAGGCCCCCGAATGCCACCCCCACCCCAGCTACTCAAGACATGAGATTTCATCCTGTTCATAAAAGGAAAATTATGTTCTCAATAAGAACAACACTTAATATTCATAAGTAAGAAATCACAGCCCAGGCTGCACCACAGTATTGAGAACTTAATAACAGGAGGTTAATGACCATAAAATACTGTGAGCCATTTTCCTGCGCAACTGGAGAAAGTTCCAGCTGTTCTGGAGTGAGCGCCTGTCTCCGGAAGCAACGTGGAAGGAGGAGAGACCCTGTGCTCGCCCCAGAGCCCCTGCGTGGGCACTGACCTGTGTGGCAGCCATGGAACTCTCTGGTGAGTTTCTGGTAAAACATATTTGGGGGACTTTTCAAATAGTGTTTAGGCCACACCACAGATAAAACAGAAACGCAAAACAGGATAAGCTAAAATGGCAATTATTTGTCATTAAGTCAGCATCAAAAGCAATGTTTGTTGACATTATTTCTCTATTGCTAAGTGTCTTCAACAACCCAACGGAAGGCACCCTGTAGACAGCCTGGGCTCTGGGAAACCCCCCAGGGCTCCCTCCCAGAGACCTGCCTCCAGGGCCCCCAGTCATTACCTGCCCCTGGCCTCCAGGTGGCTGGGATGGTTGGAGGCTTCTTTTCCGTGGCAAATCTCAAACACGCCAGCACCAAGTCTACATGACCCACCCTACATATGGAGAAAATGTTATAATTAATAAGAAGCACAGCCACAGGAACTGGTCCTTAACAAGCCTGCTAGAGTTCTTATTTCTAACCCAGCCAATGCTTTCCATGTGGTCAGCTGGGAAGCTGCGGTCCCACCTCCTCTGGCTACAGACGTTGGCCCTGGCAGGGTGGCGTGAAGCTCCAGCAAGGAAAAGGGCTGGACGCAAAGGAGAGTGACACCGTGTCAACGAGATGTGTCTGTGAGTTACGGAGGCTGAGCTGGAGGCACTATAAATTCCTCTGAAGGTCATCCAGAAAGACATTTGTAGAATGAGATGCCACGTTCAAAACTGAAAACCCTCCTACTTGTGAGGGCTTGGAGATGTTTGATGAAAATAGTTTTGTACTTGGTCAGGAAGTAGTTCTTTGTGTGTGCGCACGTGCATGTACACACACACACACACACACACACATGCAATGTGTAAGCTCAGATCAAAGTTGTTTCCCAAGCAGATTCCTGAACACTCTGGGCAAAAATTTATAACAATTTTAATGGGAAAGTTCCCAGCAGCTCCCCACTTGACACCTCTTCACTATATTGGAAGTCACCGTTCCTCCGAGCCGAGGTAGATTGATGGGGATAGCCATGCAGAATGAGCAATTTTGCACATCCATCAGCCACAGGGAGAGCCACACGGTGGCTTAGGGGACATCACTCATGGTGCCAAACAAATGCTCACGATAAATAGGTCATTTTATTTGCATTTTCAGGAGGCTGCTCCGCCCCAGGCATTACCAGGCACATGTTCCTAAATACCTTCAACAAGCCCAAGGAACACACCCTGCAGACAGCCGGAGCTCTCAGGCAGCCCCCACAAGCTTCCTCTGGGACCTGCCTCATGGGGCCAAAGCCTCCCCATCAACCCTGGGCAGCTGGCTGCCTCTGAGTGCAGAGACCCACAGAGAAGGATCACCCGGGAGCACAGCCTATGTCGGCACTATCCCAACCGCAGCCTGGAGGCAGCATCTCACTCAAAATGCAACAGGTGAGCAGTTACTACGTAATGAATTCAAGACGAGCTATTTGGAGAAGCTGGAGTTTCCACTGTGGAAATGATGAAGGCTGAGGGATGGTGAGAGCGGGCACACGGGCCCTCTGCACATCTGCATCCACAGCTCCACACAAGGCATAGACGTCTGCAACTCAGAGTGCAGCCCAGGCTGCCGTCAGGACCACAGAGCCCCGGAGCAAGTGAGGCTCTTGAGCAGTTGGGACCTCACGGTCCAGGGAGGTAGAGGGCTAGAGCCCAGGGGGCATGATGTGGGCATAGCAGGGTGAGGAGGAGAGCGCACCTGGGCACAGGAGCTCAGAGCTCAGCAGCAGGTCCACATCTGGGGCTTAGGCCCCCATGGTACTGGGGTGCAAGGTCCAGAGTGCAGCAAGCTCAGGGATGGGAATGAAAACCAACAGAGGAAAATGGGCCCCCAAGAACCACACTGGAGCCCCTATTCCAGAGCCAGCCAGCAGACACACGGGAATCCCCCAAATGCAAAGGCAGAAAGGAGCCAGTGCAGGGTGCAGTGCCCCAGAGTGTGACCAGCTGCAAGGCTGTGGGGGGAGAGAAACAGGGGGAGAGGGAAGAGGGGGGTCCACGGAGGAAGCAGGACCGGAGACTCAAGACTGGGCCTGTTTATGTCTCATCCCTTGGTCTTTTGATCTCAGAGCAACAAACCCCCTTTTTCTGATTTCTCTTCCAACAAATTTCCTTTTCACAAAAGTATTGAGCTTGATGGGTCTTGTGGAAGCTGGAGTGCTGAGAGGTCATCCAGTGTGTGGTCTTCCTCACTCAGTGCCTTCCCACTGAGGCGCACACACACACACACACATACAACACATATACACAGTACACATTCACACAACATACAACACCCATAAATACAACACACACACAACACACACAACGCATACTTACAACATATGCATAAACACATACAGCATACCTAGACAACATGCAAGAGACACACACACAACACACATGCACACTGCATGCATGCATGCAATACACACAACATACACAGCACATGCACAAATACGACACACCTATACAATATGCAACAGAGGCACACATACAACACACATGCACACACAACATATACATAACACACAGTTAAAACAAACATATAAAACACACATACACAGGCAATTCACACAAACTACACACACACACACACACACACACACACACACACCACCCCTGTTCAAGGACCAACTCAAATCTAAAAATGCAACACAGAAAGTTATGTTAAACCTGCCCCTCACCAAGAAGGTGGAGCGTAACACTCACCCTTAGGTGTGGACTGCACACAGTTATTTTTTTCCAGAGCGGATGGTGTGGAAAGAGGGGGTGAAGGCGGACCTTCACGTGGGAAGACCCGATGCACACACCTTAGCCAGGGGACCAAAAGGGACATTGTCAGTGAGGAGTCATGTCAGCAATGTGTGGCCTTGATAGGGTGTGATGAGAATGACACTTTACCTCTGTGGCCTTCCTCCTCAAAACTTATAAGCCCCATCTAATTATGAGAAAAACATCAGACAAATCCGAATTGATAGGAATATAACAAAATCTCTTGTGAGTGCTCCTCAAAGGATCAAGGTCATAAAAAGCATGGAGAATCTGAAACATTGTCACAGTCAGGAGGAGATGAAGGAGACAGGAAGACCAAGAAAAATGGGGGATCCTGGGTGGGATCCTGGGACAGAAAAGGGGCATTAGGTAAACAGCAGGGAGAGATGAGTAAAATGTGGGCTTTAATAATCATGCGTCCCCATTGGTGCATTAGTTGTGACAAAGGCGGCATAGAACTGTATGACTTTTACAAGAGGGGGAAACTGGCTGTGAGGTATGCTGACGCACTGTATATTTACAACCCTTCTGTAAATCTAAAACTACTCTAAATTAAAAGTTTGTTACAAATGAAAAATTTTAAAACAATTACATCAAGCTTGCCATGGCACTTTTGAAAGGCATGTTCTCCATCCAGCACTCAGATCCTAACCTTCAGGCTTCTCCTCTCTGTCCGGCTAAAATGAGTAGCCTCCACAGGACATCATCACCCCTTTCCTCATATATCTCTTAGAATTTGCAGGTGACCTCTGCTATGGTTTAAATGTTTGTCCCCTTCAAAACTCATGTTGAAATTTAATTGCCAGGAACGATATTAAGAGGTGAGACCTCTGAGAAGTGATAAGGCCGGGAGGGCTCCACCCTCATCTGGGCTTGGAACTGGTATAGAAGGGTGAGTTCAAACCCTCTCATTCTCTCTCACCTTCTGACCTTCTGTCATGGGGTGACAGCAAGAAAACCCCTGCAAGATACCAGCACCTTAATAGACTTTCCAGCTTCCAGAACTGAATGAGCCAATACACTTTGGTTCATTGTAAATTACCAGCCTCAGGTATTCTGTTAGAGCAGCACAAAACAGACTAAGAAAATGTCTAAAGGTATTTATCATCAGGTTGAAGTACTGGACTAGGATCTAATTGCCGCATACTGTAAATAGTAACATTTTAAAATGAAACTGTTACGTGAGACTTAAATGCATCAAATGGATCTAAACAGCAAAGCATTTCATACCCACCATCACCCATTTTAAAAATTCAACACGCTTTTATGGCCAGAAATTGTACAAATTTTTTTTCCTTTTAAACTTGTATTTCAATTTCTCCTCTTGTGTAGAATTTTATCCCAAGAAAACTGATACTCTGTGTGTGTGGGGCGAGGGGCGGGGGGGTGTAAATTTCCAGTGACCATAAGACATTAAATGTTGAGAAAATGTTCTGGATTGAATTTTTCTACAAGACGACTAGCACACATTGTGATAGATACATGTTAAGCTTAAAACTAACATTTTATTAGAAGTGTATCATTTAATGAAATGGATGGGACTGATATTTCCACATGGTTTATGCATCTTTGAACGACACTACCACTTATAGCTAGATTGGGACTTTGATCAAGGATTGATTTTATTTCTGCTTTTTTTGTTGTGGGTTTTTGGGGTTTTTTTTGTTTTTTTGTTTTTTTGTTTTGCTTGTTTTTTGTGGATTTTTGTTTTTGTTTCTGTTTTTGAGAGATGGAGTCTCACTCTGTCACCCAGGCTGAGTGCAGTGGTGTGATCTCAGCTCACTGAAACCTCTGCCCCCCCAAGTTCAAACAATTCTCATGCCTCAGTCTCTAGAGCAGCTGAGATTACAGGCGCATGCTACCATGCGAGGATAATTTTTTGTATTTTTGTAGAGATGGGGTTTCCTAATGTTGGCCATGCTGGTCTCGAACTCCTAGTCTCAAGCGATCCGCCCAGCTCACCTCCCAAAGTGCTGGGATTACAGACATGAGCCATCACACCTGGCCAAGTTTGTGTTGTTTTTTAAAAATAAATATATAAAGGGGGACAGATCCAAGATGGCTGATTAGGAGCAGCTCAGGATTGCAGCTCCCAGCGAAAGCGTGGAGGGTGAGTGGATGTCGCATTTACAGACAGATTTTTATTGCCCACAGACCAGGCGATTCCCCAGGCGGAGGAGCCCCCACGGGTCTCCAGCGCGGGCTGTTTGCTGGCGCGGCTGTTTGGCTGGCGCAGCTGTTTTGGCCAGCGCCCTGGCGCAGCGGGTCTCTGCACAAAATACACAGGTCCAGGCGCCGTTTTAGCTGGCAATGGGAGCTCCTGGGAGACAGAGTCGCCCATTCAACTAATAAAAAAAGGGGACTGAAATAGGGGAGCCAGGCCAGGAGATTCCCAGATAGAAAAAGCACGACGAATCTCAGGGCAGCTGTTTCAGCCGGCGCAGTGTTTCACCGCAGGTCGCCGCACAGGAAATCAGCACAGATCCCGGCGCCTTTTCAACAGGCGACTGGAACACCTGGGAGAGACAGTTACCCGTTAAACTGAAAAAAAAAGAGGGGGGTCTGAGGCAGGGAGCCAGGTGATCAGGCTTGGCTGGTCCCATGCCCACAAAAAACAGCAATCTGAAACGCTCTGGATCGAGAGTTTCACAGCAAGCACAGCTGAACCTGGGACAGTCCAGCTCTGTGGGGGGAGGGAGTCCGCCATTACCGAGCCAGTCCACCACTACAGAGGTAGTCCGCCATTGCTGAGGCAGCCCGCCATTGCCAAGGCAGCCCACCATTACAGAGAGTCCGCCATTACAGAGGTGGGCCGCCATTGCCCAGGCAGTTCTAATTACACCCGTATAAACAGGACTACAGGGAAGTTCACACGGCAGCTGGGCGGAGCCCACACCAGCTCAGCAAAGCCTCTGCAGGCAGACAGTGACTAGGCTGCCTCCTCGCTCGGCAGGGCAGCCTTGAAAAAAGGCAGCAGCACAACAGAAACTCATAAATAAAGCCCTAACTCCCCAGGACAGAGCACCTGGGGAAAAGAAAAAGGGGGGAGGTTATGAGTTCTGCTGCAGCAGACTTAAAGGTACCTGCCCAGCAGCTCTGAATGAACAATGGAGCTCACAGCTCAGCACTTGAGCTCCTATAAAGGACAGACTGTCTCCTCAAGCAGCTCCCTGACCCCTGTATATCCAAAGAGTCACCTCATAAAGGAGAGCTCAGACTGACATCTGGCGGGTATCCTTCTGGGACAAAGATAGCAGAAGAAGAAAGTGGCAGCAACCCTTACTGTTCTGTAGCCACTGCAGGTGATCCCCCAGGCAAGCAGGGCCTGGAGTGGACCTCAGCAGTCCTACAGCAGAGGGGCCTGAAATGTTAGAAGGAAAACTAAGAAACAGAAAATAACTTCATCATCAACAAACTGGACATCCACTCAGAGACCCAATCTGAAAGCCAACAACTACAAAGACGACAGGTGGATAAATCCACAAAGATGGGAAGAAACCAGGGCAAAAAGGATGAAAACACCCTAAACCAGAACACTTCTCCTCCTACAAGGGATCACAACTCACCAGCAAGGGAACAAGGCTGGATGGAGAATGAGTGTGATGAATTGACAGAAACAGGCTTCAGAAGGTGGGTAATAAGAAAACTTCAGCTGAGCTAAAAGAACATGTTCTAACCCAATGCAAAGAAACTAAGAACCTTGAAAAAACATCTGATGAAATGCTAACGAGAATAAACAACTTAGAGAGGAATATAAGTGAATTGATAGAGCTGAAAAACACAACAAAAGAACTTTGCAAAGCATGCACAAGTTTTAACAGCCAATTGACCAAGCAGAAGAAAGGGCATCAGAGGTCAAAGATCAACTCAATGAAATAAAACGAGAAGGCAAGATTAGAGAAAAAGGGTAAAAAGGAGTGAACAAAGTCTCCAAGAAATATGGGACTATGTGAAAAGACCTAATCTACGTTTGATAGGTGTACCTGAATGTGATAGAGAGAATGAATCCAAGCTGGAAAATACTGTTCAGGATATTATTCAGGAAAACTTCCCCAACCTAGCAAGGCAGGCCAATATTCAAGTCCAGGAAATACAGAGAACACCACAAAAATATTCCTCAAGAAGAGCAACCCCAAGGCACATAATCATCAGATTCACCAGGGTTGAAATGAAGGAGAAAATGCTAAGGGCAGCCAGAGAGAAGGGTCGGGTTACCCACAAAGGGAAGCCCATCAGACTCACAGCAGATCTCTCAGCAGAAACCCTACAAGCCAGAAGAGAGTGGGGGCCAATATTCAACATCCTTAAAGAAAAGAACTTTCAACCCTGAATTTCATATCCAGCCAAACTAAGCTTCATAAGTGAAGGAGAAATAAAATCCTTTACAAACAAGCAAGTACTCAGAGATTACATCACCACCAGATCTGCTTTACAAGAGCTCCTGAAAGAAGCACTAAATATAGAAAGGAACAACCAGTACCAGCCACTCCAAAAACATCCCAAATGGTAAAGAGCATCGACACAATGAAGAAACTGCGTCAACTAACGGGCAAAACAGCCAGCTAGCATCAAAATGGCAGGATCAAATTCACACATAACAATATTAACCCTAAATATAAATGAGCTAAACGCCCCAATCAAAAGACACAGACTGGCAAACTGGATAAAAAGCCAAAACCCATCGGTGTGCTGTATCCAGGAAACCCATCTCACATGCAAGGATACACAAAGGCTCAAAATAAAGGGATGGAGGAAGATTTACCAAGCAAATGGAGAGCAAAAAAAAAAGCGGGAGTTGCAATTCTCGTCTCTGATAAAATAGACTTTAAACCAACAAAGATCAAAAGAGACAAAGAAGGACATTATGTAATGGTAAAAGGATCAATGTAACAAGAAGACCTAACAATCCTAAATATATACGCACCCAATACAGGAGCACCCAGATAGATAAAGCAAGTTCTTATGACTTACAAAGAGACTTAGACTCCCACACAATAATAGTGGGAGACTTTAACACCCCATTGTCAATATTAGACAGATCAACGAGACAGAGAATTAACAAGGATATCCAGGACTTGAACTCAAGCCTGGACCAAGCAAACCTAATAGACATTTACAGAACTCTCCACCCCAAATCCACAGAATATACATTCTTCTCAGCACCACATCACACCTACTCTAAAATTGACCACATAATTGGAAGTAAATCACTCCTCAGCAAATGCAAAAGAACGGAAATCATAACAAACAGTCTCTCAGACCACAGTGTAATCAAGTTCGAACTCAGAATTCAGAAACTAACTCAGAACCGCACAGCTTCATGGAAACTTGAACAACGGGTTCTTGAATGTTGACTGGATAAACAATGAAATGAAGGCAGAAATAAAGATGTTCTTTGAAACCAACGAGAACGAAGACACAACGTACCAGAATCTCTGGGACACATTTAAAGCAGTGTCTAGAAGAAAATATATAGCAATAAATGCCCACATGAGAAGCAAGGAAAGATCTAAAATTGACACCCTATTGTCAAAATTGAAAGAGCTAGAGGGGCAAGATAAAAAAAACTCAAAACCTAGCAGAAGACAAGAAATAACTAAGATCAGAGCAGAACTGAAGGAGATAGAGATACAAAAAACCCTTCGAAAAATCAGTAAGTCCAGGAGCTGGTTTTTTGAAAAGATCAACAAAATAGACCACTAGCCAGATTAATAAAAAAGAAGAGAGAGAAGAATTAAATAGATGCAATAAAAAACGATAAAGGGGATATCACCACAGATTCCACAGAAATACAAACCATCATCTGAGATTATTACAAACAACTCTATGCACATAAACTAGTAAACCTGGAAGAAATGGATAAATTCCTGGACACTTGCATCCTCCCAAGCCTAAACCAGGAAGAAGTCAAAACCCTGAATAGACCAATAACAAGGGCAGAAGTTGAGGCAGCAATTAATAGCCTACCACCCAAAAAAAGCCCAGGTCCGGATGGGTTCACAGCCGAATTCTGCCAGACATACCAAGAGGAGTTGGTGCCATTCCTTCTGAAACTATTCCAAACAATCCAAAAAGAGGGGAATTCTTCCAAAATCATTTTATGAGACCAACATGATCCTGATACCAAAACCCAGCAGAGACTCAGCAAGAAAAGAAAATTTCAGGCCAATATCCATGATGAACATAGATGCAAAAATCTTCAACAAAATACTGGCAAACTGAATGCAACAGCGCATCAAAAAGCTTATCCACCATGATCAAGTAAGCTTCATCCTGGGGATGCAAGGCTGGTTCACCATACGCAAGTCTGTAAACATAATTCACCACATAAACAGAACCAAAGACAAAAACCACATGATTATCTCAATTGATGCAGAGAAGGCCTTTGACAAAATTCAACAGCCCTTTATGCTAAAAACCCTCAGTAAACTAGGTATTGATGGAACGTATCTCAAAATAATAAAAGCTATCTACGACAAACCAACAGCCAATAGCATACTGAATGGGCAAAAACTGCAAGCATTCCCTTTGAAATCTGGCACTAGACAAGGATGCCCTCTCTCACCACTCCTATTCAATATAGTATTGGAAGTTCTAGCCAGAGCAATCAGGCAAGAAAAAGAAATAATGGGTATTCAAATAGGAAAGGAGGAAGTCAAATTGTCTCTATTTGTAGACGACATTATTATATATTTAGAGTACCCCATCGTCTCAGCCCAAAATCTCCTGAAACTGATAAGCAACTTCAGCAAAGTCTCAGTATACAAAATCAATGTGCAAAAATCACAAGCATTCCTATACACCAATAACAGACTTAAAGAGAGCCAAATCAAGAACGAACTCCCATTCACAATTGCTACAAAGGGAATAAAATACCTAGGAATACAACTAACAAGGAACGTAAAGGACCTCTTCAAGGAACTACAAACCACTGCTCAACGAAATAAGAGAGGACACAAACAGATGGAGAAACATTCCGTGCTCATGGTTAGGAAGAATCAATATTGTGAAAATGGCCATACTGCCCAAAGTAATTTATAGATTCAATGTTATCCCCATCAAGCTACTAATAACCTTCTTCACAGAACTGGAAAAAACCACCTTCAACTTCTTATGGAACCAAAAGAGAGCCCACATAGCCCAGTTAATTATAAGCAAAAAGAACAAAGCTGGAGGCATCACACTACCGGACTTCAAACTATACTACAAGTCTACAGTAATCAAAACAGCACGGTACTGGTACCAAAACAGAGATATAGACCAATGGAACAGAACAGAGGCCTCCGAGGCAACACAACACATCTACAACCATCTGATCTTTGACAAACCAGACAAAAACAAGCAATGGGGAAAGAATTCCCTGTTTAATAAATGGTGTTGGGAAAACTGGCTAGCCATGTGCAGAAAGCAGAAACTGGACCCCTTCCTCACACCTTACACTAAAATTAACTCCAGATGGATTAAAGACTTAAACATAAGACCTAACACCATAAAAACCCTAGAAGAAAATCTAGGCAAAACCATTCAGGACATAAGCATAGGCAAGGACTTCATGACCCAAACACCAAAAGCATTGGCAACAAAAGCCAAAATAGACAAATGGGACCTAATCAAACTCCACAGCTTCTGCACGGCAAAAGAAACAGTCATTAGAGTGAATCAGCAACCAACACAATGGGAAAAAATTTTTGCAATCTATGCATCTGACAAAGGGCTGATATCCAGAATCTACAAAGAACTAAAACAGATTTACAAGAAAAAAACAAACAAGCCCATTCAAAAGTGGGCAAAGGATATGAACAGACACTTTAAAAAAGAAGACATACATGAGGCCAACAAACATATGAAAAAATGCTCATCATCACTGGTCATTAGAGAAATGCAAATCAAAACTACATTGAGATACCATCTCACACCAGTTAGAATGGCGATCATTAAAAAATTGGGAGACAACAGATGCTGGAGAGGATATGGAGAAATAGGAACACTTTTACGCTGTTGGTGGGAGTGTAAATTAGTTCAACCATTGTGGAAGACCGTGTGGCGATTCCTCAAGAACCTAGAAATAGAAATTCCATTTGACCCAGCAATCCCATTACTGGGTATATCCAAAGAATTATAAATCATTCTGTTATAAGGACACATGCACACCAATGTTCATTGCAGCACTGTTTACAATAGCAAAGACCTGGAACCAACCCAAATGCCCATCCATGATAGACTGGACAGGGAAAATGTGGCACATATACACCATGGAATACTATGCAGCCATAAAAGATGATGAGTTCATGTCCTTTGTAGGGACATGGATGAACCTGGAAACCATCATTCTCAGCAAACTGACACAAGAACAGAAAATCAAACACCACATGTTCTCACTCATAGGTGGGTGTTGAACAATGAGAACACATGGACACAGGGAAGGGAGCATCACACCCTGGGGTCTGTCGGGGGGAAATAGGGGAGGGACAGCAGGGGGGTGGGAGCTGAGGAGAGATAGCATGGGGAGAAATGCCAGATATAGGTGATGGGGGAGGAAGGCAGCAAATCACACTGCCATGTGTGTACCTATGCAACAATCTTGCATGTTCTTCACATGTTCCCAAAAACCTAAAATGCAGTAAAAAAATAAAAAAATAAATAAATGTATGAACTGAGAAATGTTGTTCACCAAAAATGTGTGTCAGATGGAGTTTTGTTCTGTGACTAAATATTGTGAACTTCTTCCAAGGTTCATGCTTAAAAACCACATACCCAGCCATCATTCAATGACAGTGAGTTGCACTTTCACTAGCTGTTGAGCTGGGCTAGGGCTAGGTCTTTGTCTTGAACCACTGATTTTCAAAGAGACACCAGCCCAGTCCTTGGGAGCAGTTGTTTTCCCAAAATGGTCAGTGCTATGTCATATTGCCCCTGGCCAGGTGCTGGTCTTCATAACCTGGGCGTGCACTGGGGTAAAATGCAGGGTGGCGGGTTCCTGCCCAGGTCTACCTGTAGTGTACAAGGTGGGAGACCAGCAAGCACAGAGGGGTAACTGCAGCTCCCGGGCTGGTCAGGTTAAGGAGGAATTGAGGATGTGGAAGGCAAACACACTGATTTCTTTAAAGTAGTTTATATGCATAGACACCCACCTGCAAAGTCAGCATGACCCCAAAAGTACATGACCCCCAGAGGCAAATGAACCCCAGCAGCCCATAAGCTCCAGAAGCACACAGACCCCAGAAAGACACAAACCCCAAAAACAGGGACCCCAAGAAAACACAGGCCTCCAGAACAAGGACCCCAGGAGCACACAGTTGCTGAGAACAGGAACCCCAGGGACATGGAGACCCCAGCAGCACGTAGACCCCAGAACACACAGACCTCGAGACCAAGGGCCTCAGGAGCACAGGGGTCTCAGCAGCACACAGAGCCTGAGAACAGAAACCCAGTAGCGCATGGACCCCAGAAACTCACAGACCCTGAGAACAGGAACCTCAGAAGCACAGGGACCCCAGCAGCACACAGACCCTGAGAACAGGGACCCCAGTAGCACATGAACCCTGAGAACAGGGACCCAAGCCTCACACAGACCCCAGAAACTCACAGACCCTGAGAACAGGGACCTCACAAGCACATGGACCACAGAAACACACAGACTCTAAGAACAGGGACCCCAGAAGGACATGCACTCTAAGAATGGGGGCTCCAGGAGCACATACAACCCAAGAATGGGGGGACCCAGGAGGACACGTACACTGCGAATGGAAGCCTCAGGAGCACATGCACCCCAAGAACAGGCACCTCAGGGGGACACAGACCCTAAGAACGGGGGACCCCAGGAGCACAGAGACCCTGAAAACAGGGACCCCAGGAGAACATGCACTCCAAGAACGGGGACCCCAGAAGGACATGCACCCTGAGAATGGAGACCCCAGGAAGACGCACACTCTGAGAATGGGGACCCCAGGAGGGCACACACCCCAAGAACAAGGACCTCAGGAGGACACAGACCCCAAGAATGGGGATCCCAGGAGCACAGAGACCCTAGAATAGAGACCCCAGGAGCACAGAGACCCAAGAACAGGGACACCAGGAGCACATGCACCCCAGGAACAGGGATCCCAGTGTGACTATCACTGTTAAAGGGAGTCGGGCTATCAGAACAAAGAGCCATTTTTTTCCAGAAGCCACTACCTCTGCGCCTGTGTGAAGGTCCATCTGTGACGCCCGTGGGGTGAGTACTGAGGGCTCATGTCAGGGTCATGGAAAAGAAAATGACATGGAGAAGAATACATGCTGGCAGGGCACCGCTCTCAGCAGCAGCTGTCCTCTGAGCAGGGATCCTCCTGGAAAAGCCCCAGCTGGACGGACCGGCGGCCTGCAGGTAGGGGTGGGCCTGCCCCTGAGCACAGAGGAGGCTGACGGCTGGCCCACCACAGGCCAGATCAGTGCCCAGCAGCCTGGTCCGTCGTGTTTCTGTGCCTGCACCCCTCACAGGTTGCTCACCTAGTCCAAGACGGCCCCACGCCAGTGCGAAAAGCATCTGCTCTTGCCCACCCCACATGAAAGGACTCCAGGGAGGGAGCCTACTCAGAGCCACCAGGAGGGCGCTGCCCACGGGATAGATCGCACCCCCTCCAGGACACTGCAGTAGCAAGCCTGAGAGCCAGCCCTGTTCCCTGCCACGGTATCCTCAAGTATCCCCCGGCTGCCAGGCATAAACCAACCAAAATCCCCCCCCTGCCTCATTTCCTCATGTCGTGAGGAGGCAGCGCTGGGGAGATAAATGTCAAAACCCACTTACTGAGCTTATAAAGCGCTCGCTGCGAAGCGAGAGGGTCGTCACTCTCAGGCTTCCCCTGGTGCCTGGTATTCGCAGACAGGGGAAGCATCCCCCTCCAGGTCAAAGAGAGAGTGGAGTCCTTCAGGTAGCGAGTTCTTCCCAGAGGAAGAACTTCACAGAGGAGGCAGGACACCGAGGGGCAGAGGCTCCAGCCTTCCCAACCCAGTGCACGCCTGAGGTCTCGGGCACACGTAGAGCTGCAAAGGCCAAGAAGGAAATGATGTAGTATCCCCCAAATTCCAGAGCATTCTTGGGAATGTTCTAGGCAAGGTGGTAGGGGATGGTGGTTATGGACAGGTGGGAGTCCAAGCCCAGAGGGGAGGAGAGACCACAGTGGAGAGGTCAGGAAAACACAGAGGGGGTTTTCCTGCCCAGGGAGATCAACAGAGGGAAGTAGGGCTGGCTCAGAGGATCCTAGGAAGACCCCCAGAAGGGCACAGCGGCCAAGTCACCAGCTCGGCTCTGGGGCAAATGGGCCTGGACTGCAATCCCAGCTGTGTCCTGGCAGGTGTGAGACTTGGTGAAGGCAAATGACTCACTTCTCTGAGCCTCGGTACCATCCGCTATAAAAGGAGATAATGGCAAGTCCCTCTGCATAGGACTTGGCAAGTCTTAAGTCACATCGGACAGGGTCTGCAAGCCCCACGCAGCCACGGGACGCGCAGGACGGTGATTCCAGCTGACGCCCACCCAGCCCCCGTGTGGCACATGCTTTACTAGGATGCCCCCCGAGCAGCAGTGTCATGCTCACTGCCATCAAGAGCTGCGTTGGGCAGTCTGAGGACCTGGCTAAGAAGGGCTCTGCAGAGTTCAAATGCAGTTTGACAAGTATTCCCCAACATCTGCTCTGGGCCAGGGCAATACCAATGACTCTGGTACCATCCCAGCCCCTGGGGGCAGATGCCAATGCCTTCTCCAGGCCCTGGGGCCAAGAGGTGGCCGCACACCTAGCAGACACTGTGCCCAGACTCCCAAGAGCTGCGTGGCCTGCTCCTGCCCCTCCAGGACACGCCCAAAGGGCGTCTGCTGGCAGCCCTGAGGCCTCCCTCCTGGAAGCCCAGATGCTCAGAGCTGTCCTGGGCCCAAGGGCTCCAGGGAGCTGGTTTCCACTCTCCCTCAGCTCCCGGCTCACTTAGGCAGCCACCGAATAATCACCACATAATCACAGTTTACAATCCGTAGCTTTGCTTCGGAAATAAAATGTAACCATGGTACTGATTTCAGATGACAAAGGAGCAGAGAGACACACTCTGGATTTGTCAGGAATATGTCCCACAACAGCAGAAGGCTCTGGCCATGCCTGTCCAGCCACAGAATTGCCCTGCCGTCAGGCCTGGGGCACACACAGAGCCGGCCTGACTCATTCGGCCTGAGAGGACCCTCGAGGCTTCGGTGCTCACCAGCGAAGAACCGCCCCTGACGACAGCACGGCAAGCCTCCGCGGAATCCGCGCATGTCAGTTCCAGTGGATTCTGGCCCGTCTTCGTGGGCTAATAAGTAATAACAGCCCAATTTTTACAATATCCCATAAGCTTATTTTTGCAATTTGAAATAACTGATGGTGGAACTGCGTTTTCCATTTAACCCAGCTACAAATCCCACAATTGCCACTTTAAAAGCTACTGAGGCTTGTGATGTTGCCTTAAAGCACCAAAGGATAATTATTGGCAGAAACCAAAAACCAGAAAATAATTTTATGCATGGTGGTCCCTTGCCACAGAGGCCTCCTAAAAAGAGGTGGGTGAGCAAGGGGAGTGTCGCTGGCTCCTGTTTCCTCGGTCCAGCTCCAGGTCTCCTGACACTCCGCAGCCGCCACCTGTGCCATCAACGTGGCTCGGGACCACTAAGGACTGGGGCTGCTCCGTGAGGCCCCCCTTTGAGCAAAGGATTGTAATTAAAATTCACAGCAGATGCTCCTGAAAACATGTAATCTACACACGGAGGAAAAACAGTGAAACAAAGAAATATACCAAGCCTGGTAAATTACTAAACAAAACTTCAAATAACAAAACAAACAGAAAAAGAACACTGGTGCAGAATCGATCCTTCAATAGGATGAAAAGTTTCCTCTTCTGGGACCAGCTTGGTCCTCCTCCTCCTTTCCCCCAGCTCCGCTGAGGCTGGCAGGATGCATGGCCGGCCTGGTGGGAAGCAGCCATAGGCTCTATCTTTTCCTTCCAGGACTGTTTGCCCTGAGAGCTCTTCTCTTTGCCAGCTATAAATCTAAGTTCTGGAAGAAACATGACCCACCACACCTGTGCTCTCTCCATCCTTGAGACTCTGCCTGGAGTCACGCAGGGTGTGCCACTGTGCTCTCTGGCTTGTCAAATACAGACCACAGTGAGCCTCTAATCTCAGGTTTTACTCACATTTCCCTCCAAGAGGTCCCCCACTTTTCTCCATCCCCCACTCATCAGTGAAATATGCCAGATGACCTCTAAGAGGGATGATCCCTGAGGCACTAAATGAATGACTGCATGGAGCAGTACCCTCCCTGCCCGCAAACTCACATAGAGCAGTGACTTGAGTGAGCAGTGAGCTTGTATTGGGTGAGGCTTTGCGCTTTAACTGTTTGTTGGGTGAGGCTACTGAGGCTTTGTGCTTTATCTGTTTGAACAGCTGGGGTCCCCCGTTTGCTCTAAAACACCATCTGCCACCCCATTTATTCCAGAAGCTCAAAGACCCACCCTGGTCCTAGCCTCCTCCCTCCTGTCCCCTCCAGACAATGCCCAATGCCACCCAGGGTTAATGTCTCCTGCTCAGAGGGAGGCAGAGGCAGCATCTGCAGGGGAAGGAGTGGGTACAGCAAAAGCCAGGAGGTCACATCTGTGCAGGGTCTCTGGGGAAAGGGAAGCTGGTCTTCCAAGATTTCTCCACCCCTCGGAATCAGACAGAATGTTCTGAAGCCACTCTGAGCTCACAGGAGCTCAGTCGGAGAAAATCAGTCTTTTAAACAGACCAGGAGCCCAAAGCTGGGTGTCTCGTCCCTCGCTTGTCCCAACATCTTCACTGGAGGAGAAGCTGCCACACCCGCCACACGTGCTGCCAGGGCTCTCGTGGCTGGTAGACCGAGCTGCGGCCACCAGCGCCCCAGAAGCTAACCATGAGTTCTGTCTGTGCTCACTGCCTTAGTCTGTTTTCTGTTGCTTATAATAGGATGTCTAAAACTGGGTTATTTTTTTTTTAAATGCATTCCTTACAGTTATGAGGTTCAGAAGTTCAAACTCAAGGGGCCACATCTGGTGTGGGCCTTTTTGCTGGTAAGAACTCTGCAGAGTCCTGAGGTGCCCAGGGCATCACATGGCCAGGCCCTGAGTGTGCTCACATGCCAGCTCGAGTCTCATTCTGCTTCATTTAAAGCCACCAGCCCCACTCCCACGATAACCCATTAATCCATCAATCCGTTAATCCAATAATCCATTAATCCACGACTGAATTAATCCTTTATGAGATCCAATCATCTCTTTAAAGCCCCACCTCTCAACACTGCCCCATTAGGGATTAAATTTCAGCGTGAGTTTATCGGGCACAGATATTCAAACCACAGCACACATCCTGCTCCGGACAGTCAGACTCAGTGGGTGGGTGGTGGGGGGCCCGAGGCAGTGCAGAGCCTGGGGAGAAGACCCTGCACCTTCCCCAGAATCCTGCCTTCACAGTCACCAACTCCCCTGTCTGGATAGATGCAGCCCTCCATGCTGCCCGGTCCCAACTCACCTTTCCCCTGGGGTTACCACAGAGTTAAGTTAGAAGGCAGCGTGGAATCACATTATGCACGAAATTCACGCTTTTCTGGGAAAGTGCTCCCCAGCTGAGCTGCCACCAATGGGAAAACTCGGGCGAGAGGAAGCAGCAACCTACACAGTAAACTACTGACACTGCGCTCCGCATCCCAGATGACCTGTTAAGGAGTTCTGTGGGAGAAAGATGGGCTAATACAAAATAAGTCTGGTTTATCCCTAATCCTCCAAATAGCTACCGCTGTAAGCTAAGCGAAGAGGACCATTATTATCTGAAAAGGGGTGCGAAGTGCGGGCCAGTGCCTGAGAAAGAGTGAATCATCCACGCGCCCTCGGTCATCCTGGTGCAGCACGCACTGCTCCCACCCTGTTTCCCTGCAGGTCGGAAAGCATGTGAGATGGAGACCTGCGGGCTGAGCAAGAAGTGCCAGGTGGGGCGTCTCTCACCCCACAGGTTCCTACTGCTCCAGGACTTTACATTACTCCATCACCATTGGTCCTGGGGACTCCGGCAGCAGGATGAGGGACTGGCCATCCTCCCCTGCCCTCACCAGCCGGCATGAGAAGGGGCCAGGTCCTCCTGCTCCCACTTTTTTCTGGCACAGGAATAAAGAGCCAGGGACAGGACTGGAATCCTGCCTCTCCCACTTGCGAGCTGAGCAACCTCTAGTAAATCATTTGCCCATCTACATGTCTCCACAACCATCAAACAGAGATGATGAGCGCTACCTACACTCTACCTCCTGAAGTCAAAGGAGCCTCTGAATGTGCTCAAAACATCCCTGGTGCACAGGGTGAGCACGGGAACCCTGTGAGCTCAGCAGCAGCCGCCCCACTCTGCCCTCACATGGGTAGCTCTTCGAGACTCTGTTCACACATGTACCTGTCCAAGACCACCGCTCATCCCCGCCCCTACTCCTCCTCCATTCACTCTCTCGACGACGGAGGGCACAGACCATTCCAACACTCTGGCAACACTTGTCCTGCACGTGAGAGAATTTGCCCTCCGTGGCAAGGCCTTCTAGAGGCAAATCACAGAAATCCGTTCCTCTACTCTACCCTGATGAGTCCCTCCCAGAGCCACACATCGGCGAATCTCATCCTCACCTGGACTCAGTTTTCCCTTTGAAGCCTCAACCCCAGCCTTCCACCGTCTCATCACAGTCACACGCCCGGGCCGGGGTGCTCTACCCGCCCCCCGCACCTGCCTGTGAGCCCTCTGTCTTCTGCTGGGCTCTCTCCTCCTTTCCAGTCGGGTGACAGCAGCAGGGGCCGGGGGCTGCATGTGGGTGACATCTCGAGCTGAAGCAAGAACACGGCCCTGGCAGAGGTAGGAAGTTGAAGAAAGCTGCAGAGATGACGGTTTGTTGGCTTTGCTGTTGTTTCTCAAGAATGAAACAGGGATATCTCAAAGAAGCGTTTGTGAAGAGTTTGTGGAACTGGCTTCAGATGAAACTAATTTTAATGTCTCCCGTAAGACACAGAAATGCTTAGACGCACCCACGTTTATCTTTTGAATTGACAAATAATAATTGTGCGTATTCATGGGGAACATTGCGATGTTTCAAACCCGCCATGCTCCCTTGATTTCATGTGTAGGGAGAGCGCCTTCTAGGTTGGAAGCTCGTCTGACTGGCACCCTCGCCAATGAGGAAACGTGAAGCAGTGAAGGCTACATACTACGAAGACATGCTCAGTCCTTCTGGAAACAAGGTCTGATTATTCTTATAGCTTTGCCATAAGTGAATTTGGTTTGGATAACTGCATTTAATGGGCTTAAACTGTAACAGTTAAAATTTGTAAACATATATTCAAATATATGCTCTAAGACTACCTTATCCTCAAAGCCTCCTCACCCAGTCTGTAGATAAAACAGCAGCTGTCCACCCCCTGCATCAGCCACCTGCCCCCACTTACATGACAGACCCTCACCCCAGCCCACATGGGACATGCGAACAGATGAGGGTCTGCATGTCCACATCCACCAGAGTGTGGGCCCCTCTAGGGCAGGTTCCCCAGTCCCCAGGCCACAGACCGGTGTTTAGGAACCAGGCTCCACAGCAGGAGGTTAAGTGGCAGAGCAAGGGAAGCTTTGTCTGTATTTACAGCCACTCCCCATCACTCCTGTTACCGCCTGAGATCCACCTCCCATCAGCTCAGCGGCAGCATTAGATTCTCACAGGAGCACAAACCTTATTGTGAACTGCACGTGCGAGGGATCTAGGCTGCTCGCGTGCTCCCTGTGAGAGTCTCATGCCTGATGATCTGTCGCTGTCTCCCACAACCCGCAGGTGAGACCATCTAATTGCAGGCAAACAAGCTCAGGGCTCCCACAGATTCTACATTATGGTGAGTTGTATATAATTATTTTATTATATATTACAATGTCATAATAGAAATAAAGTGCATGATAAGTGTAATGCACTTAAATCACCCTCAAACCATTCCCTCCGTATGTCTATGGAAAAACTGTCTTCCACAAAACTAGTTCCTGGTGCCAGAAAGGTTGGGGCCTCTGTTCCAGGAGGCTGCAGTGCTCTTCCCCAGACCCTCAGCCCCCAAAACAGCACTCAACAAATGCTGGTTGAGTGAATGAAGCAGACAGCAAGTAGGCCCTCACTCGGTGGCTGCATGCTCAACGGGGTGGATTTAAAATATTCATTCTTGGTTTGCTTCAAACCCAGGCAGTGCAAAGTCTTTGTTTATAGCGGCATAGATCTCCCCACTTTATTTCACTGCATTCTAAGACACCAAGTGTTTTCCAAACCACACTAATACTTGAAAGATCTGGTGAGACGCTGATTATCCCTGGGCTCTAAATGTCGAGTACCACCTTTTAGGGCTCACTAACACAGCCATCCCTGGGTGCCATGTGGGGTCTTCTGGTGCACTCAGAAAGATCCAACACCAAGACCCAACACGAGGTCATTATCCCAGCGGGGCTTTTGCCCACACTCACAAACAGACTCTCAAAGTGCCTTTGCATTCTAAGCAACCCTCCTCTGCCTCACTTATGGAAAATGATTTTTCTCGGGCAAATAACAAAATCAAGCTCTCACTGGAGGTTCAAACAGCTCTCCTCACTTCAAACGTCACTTTTGTTTACCGCCAGCTCCCACTGCATGCAAATGCAGCCATAAATAGAGATACAATCACGGTGGATAATTGAAATTTCAAAATATTAAGAACTTAAGAGTTTTAGGGATTTGGTTTTTTGTTAGAAACAAATAAAGCCTCACCACATTGGCAAATACAAGCTGACAGTTAAGAAATTAAATTTGCATACAAAATATTTCATTTTATGAATTAATTGGCAGCGAACTCTGCTCCACGTCTCCGGGTAATTTGGAGGGGGAAGGCGCTGACCATCGGGGCTCTCTAAGCAACACGGAGCCGCCCAGGAGCTCTGCGGGCAGGGGCGGGAGCACAGACGAACCAGGCTGCCAGGCAAGAGCCAAGGCTTTTGTTTGTTGCTTAATTTTTAACCAAAAGGAGCCTAATGTTTTCTCCTCCTCATCTGAAACACAGGAAGGTGAAAGCTAAAGTGACGTGACCTGCCTGTTGCTTCTCCCAGGAGGTGTCCACACTTGTCCCTCTGGTCTCTGACCTTGCACACCTGGCCATGGCTGGAAATGTGACTCAGCAAAGCTCACGGGGGCCATTTGGGATGGTGACAGGGTGACGGGAACCCAGTGAAGGAAACTTTGCAACAGCAGCCCAAGCTCCTGCTCATGTGTCTTGAGCACGAGGCCAAGATGTGACTTCCCCAAACTACCTGCCTCCTGTCCCCTCGCAAGGGCGGCCTCCTGGCTCCAGGTCACCCAGGGAACGAGCTCCTCAGCCCACAGCAGGGCCCCCGTGACGCCTGTGAGGGTGAACTGTAGGTGTCAATCAGACTGGGCTGCAGGGTGCCTGGACAGCTGGTAAAACATTCTTTCTGGGTGCGTCTGTGAGGGCACTTCTGGAAGAGACGACCATTTGGCTGTGGACTGAGTAAGGAAGATCCACTCTCACCAAAGTGTGTGGCTGCAACCAATGCTCAAGGCTCCGACAGAATGAAATGTGCAGGAAGGGCGAGCTCTTTCCCCTAGACACCCCAGACCCACTGCCGGACACGGTGCCCTGCCTCTGACCCTGGGAGGAGAGGTGTGTCCTGGGCTCCCCCATGACCCAGCCTTCCCTCTCAGCCCAAATTACCCACTGGCTTCCCCGGTTCTCAGGGCTTGCAGATGGCAGCGTGCAGGACCTCTTGCCTCCATCATCCTGTGAGCCAGCTGCTAACACATCCCCTTGTCTGTCACCAGCCCCTCTATCCCACCTCCTGTCCATTGTACAGTTTCTGTTTCTCTGAAGGATGATGACTAACTCACCCCTGGGACTCCAAAGCACAAGGCCAGGCTCCCTGCAGGTGTCAGGATTTGCCAGTGACCCATGGCCAGGGGGTCTTGTCCCAGCTCCGCTTCCTCTTAAGCACTGATGACTTGATCAGGCCAGGCTGGCATCAACACCACTCCCTGGCACAAGGCACCCAGAGAGGACTTCACTCCTAGCAGGTCCCTGCCTAAAGGTGTAGGCAAGGCTGTCCTGGAAGCGGAGGGAACAGGAGAAAATGGGCAGGCTGAACACACAACAGGGAGGAAGACCCAGGACACTGAAGATGTCCCTGTCTCAGGAGGATGCTTGTTTTCACAGAGGTGGAGCCGTGGGTGAGCCTTGGAACTTGACATAGATCCTTCCTTTCATACAAGGGGGAGAGGGGCGGAGGCAGGGGGACTTCCAAGGGTTCCATCATTCAGAAGTCGTGAGATGGGGTTCTCATGTCCTCACTTCTACTGACCTCCCCCTCTTCTCCATCAGCCGCTGTATGTCTGTGGACCAAGCCTCTCTGCCCGGCGGACTGTCTATGCCCTCTGCAGCCTGGAAAGGGCCTGGGGGCCTCGGCAGCAGGGCAGCAAGGACAGCTGGTCCTTATGGCGTAATTTCTACAGGAGGGCTACGGTGCATCAGGGGAGGGGCCCAGGCCCAGAGCTAGCAGGGAGCAAACCAGACAAGCCCCTCCAGGGAGGTCGGGTTTCCCGGGGAAGGTACACTGTGATGTGGGAGCAGGGGTCGGCGCAGGCCAAAGGGGGTGTAATCTCACATCAGAGACTTTCACAGGTTCTTAGTCATTCGCTCATTCCTCCATGTATTTATTTCACATATTTAAGGTATATAACCCTGTTTTCATATCCATACATAGTAAATGATTACTACAGTCAGGAAAATTAACATATTCATCACCTTCAACAGTTACCTTGATTTTGGTAGCAAGAGCATCTGAAAGACTCTTTCAGCAAATGTCCACTATACAATACCGTGTTATTAGTTACAGTCCTCAGGCTGCACGTTAGACCTCTAGACTTCTCACCTTCCTTGAATTTTCTGCCGCCATTCCCCTGGCCCCCAACCACTCCACTCTCTGCTTCCACACAGTCAACTTTTTTTTTTTTTTTTTTTTAGGATTCCACACATAAGTGAGATCCTGCAGCATTTTTCTTCCTGTGCCTGGTTTATCTCACTTAGCATAATAATGTCCTCCAGGTCCATCCATATTGTCGCCAATGGCAGGATCTCCTTCTTTCTAAAGGTACCAGTATTTCATTGTACTTCTATACCATCATTTTAATCTATCCACCTGTCAACGGACACTGAGGTGATTCCCTATCTGTCTTAGCTATTATGAATAGTGCTTCAGTGAACTTGGAAGCGCAGATATATTTCGACATACTAATTTTATTTTCTTGGGATATATACCAGAAGTGGAGCTGCTGCATCATGGGGCAGCTCCCACTGCAGTTTCTTCCGGAGCCTCCACACTGCTTTCTATAATAGCTACAAATTTAGACTCCACCAACAGTGTGCAGAGCTCCCCTTTCCTCCACATCCTCACCAACACTACGTCTACTGAAGTCCTTTGCCCATTTTTGAGTCAGTTTATTTGTTAGTGCTTGGTTACTGGTTTTTGCTTTTGTTTTCTGTGGAGTTGTATGTCCTTTGCTAAGGAGTTCCCTATATTTTAGCTATTAGCTCTTCATCAGATGTAACAGTTTGGGCTATTTTATTCTAATTCACAGGCTGTCTTTCCACTGCTGATTGTTTCATTTGCCGTACAAAAGTTTTTAGTTTGACATAGTCCCACCTGTTTATTTTTGCTTTTGTTGCCTAAATTTTTTATGTGGATCCAAAATATCGTTACCAAAACTGATGTCAAGGAGCCTTTCCCCTATTTTTTCCTCTAAACGTTTTACTGTTCAGGTTTTATGTTTACACCTTTAGTCCATTTTGATTTGATTTTTGTATTTGGTGCAAGATAAGGGTTCAACTGCAGGGAGCCAGCCCTACATCACCCGTGAGTACCCCAAGTTCGGTGGCGACAAAGGAATGAGAGAAAGACAGATTAAAAGTGAGACCAGGGGCCATCACTTTATTACTCTGGAGGTGACAGTGAAGGCCCCAAGCTCTGATCATCCACACTATTTATTGATTACAATCACTTTGATCTACAGGGTAGGGGTGGAGTGATGGTGGAGTGAATCAGTGGCCAGAACTGCTGTGTCATCCTAAGGACTGCTAACAGTGGCAGTCTGGGAGTTTCACAAAACAAGAACATGTGGTTATCTTTAGCCTATTATCTACGTGCAGCTGATGGAACGCGGGCCTTACAAGGAGCCTACAAGTCTGGCTACCTCATAGTGCTATGAAGGGGTTTCATGTCCTTGAGCACAATGTTTATGGTAACAGAGCCGAGGTCACCCTGCACCGGAACACGGGGCTTGCAGAGGCCGTCCTCCTCAGGCCTCCTGTGGTCTTCCGCAGTTTGTTGTTCCTTGTTTACACGTTACTCATAACCAATTTATGGAGATACTCTGTCAGTCCTCTCTCCTTTGCAGCTTTTCCCAACATTCAGCTTCATTCTTTTGCAGGTACAGATCAGGTTTTTCCTGCGCCATTAATTAATGAGACAATCCTTTCCCCATTTCTAAACATCATTTCCGTAAAAATGGCATCTTAGTCTGTGCAGGTTATCAACAAAATATCCTAGACTGGTGGCTTATAAACAACGGAAATTTATTTCTCACAGTTCTGTAGGCTGGGAAGTCCAAAATCCAGGTGCCAGCAGATACAGGGTTCTGTGAGGGTCCTGCGAGGGTCCTGTGAGGGTCCTGTAAGGGTCCTGTGAGGACCCTGCGAGAGCCCTGCAAGGGTCCTGTGAGGGTCCTATGAGAACCCTCTTCCTGGTTCATAGGACTGATGGTGTGTCCTCACATGGCAGAAGGGATGACCAAGCTCACTTGGGCCTATTTTATAAGGACGCTAATCCTATTGATTGGTCTGCCATCCTGACTTAACTCACCTTCCACCTAATACTATCACTTTGGGCATTAGGATTTCAACACACGAATTTTGGAGACACACAAACATTAGACCATAGCAAATGACAACAGGCAGGTTAGGCTTTCCACAGAAGAACTGCCAGCCTGGTGGAGATCCACTCAGTCAGGAGGCAGATCTACAAATGGCAGATCTAATGGCAGGCACGTAGGCACTGGGGAAAGAGAGTGGGTCTCCAGGCCAGCAGTGGTGGTCTCTTCTTCCTCTGCCAGGACCGCCCATGACTGGGGCAAGATTGACAGGTGGCAGGGGGCGGTGGCTGAGCATCACATCTGTCACAGATCTATGATTGATTAGCTCTCCATCTTTAAATAGGAAATCCCACAGGCAAAAAAAATTGGGAAATTCCCAGCAATCGATGTGAAATCCCACTCCCACGAAGCTCCCCTCCCACTCAGAATTGCATAAAGCATGGGGTGGGGGGGCAGGGACACTGCAGCAAAACTAGGGTACCCAGAGCCCAGGATGCATGATGGGCCTGGCAGGGCTTGCCATGACCCAGAACGGCTGCACAGCCCACCCTTTCCCATCAGGAGGCAGCCAAACAAATTCCAGAAACATCTGTGCGTCCAAGTCACATGTGTGCATACTGATATTCACACCAACCCTTCACGATCACGCTTAACTCTCATTCCACACCGTGGGCCATGTCACTCTGCTGACTGCAAAATGAAGCCCCTCCTGGTATTCCCACAAACTCACAGACCAGGCAGTCCCCTGAATAGGGCAGAGCAATAGGCTTTAATCTGTGTAGGAGCTATGAGCAGAATAACCAAGTCGGGAGTCTGGGGCAGGTTACAGTGATTTGGTGGTGCTGGGGCAAACGTGGAGTGGAGGAGAGGGGCAGGGCACCCATTCTGGCTAGGGTGGGTGAAATGGAATGGAAGGAATCCCCATGGGAATGCTTCTCAGAACACCAGGCACAGATGTCAGGGAACCTTCTGAAATCAGGGACAAAATAAAGATGAACACATTTCAAGGCCTCAGTGGCCATGACAACCTAGAAGAAACCTCCTACAAGGCAGTTCTTCTGGATTCCTTCCTTCCTGACTCAGAATTTCCTCAATTCTCACTGCCACATTCTTTCACTGAGCAAAATTTTATATCCATAGTATTAATCACCTGTTAACTTAATGCAGAAATTAAGATGAAGTTGATTATTATTAACACATATTCAAAATATTTGGCCAGTGCCAAAACAGCCCGGGTAATTTCTCTCCATCTAATTACCTCCAAATGCAGCCGGGACTTCATTCCTATTAACACGGAAGCCTTAAAGCCCACCAAGTAAAGCTGAATCATGATTTAAGCACTTTGTGGAAATAGTGCATGAAACCGGAATTGCCTGGCTTAGCCAAGTGAGCTCA
Source organism: Ateles fusciceps (assembly GCA_036589455.1). Taxonomy (NCBI): domain Eukaryota; kingdom Metazoa; phylum Chordata; class Mammalia; order Primates; family Atelidae; genus Ateles; species Ateles fusciceps. The sequence goes on along the minus strand of JAZHEH010001784.1, from coordinate 6,551,418 downwards.
GGATTGAAAATTTACTTTAATTCTCATTTTCTGAAAAGTAGTCAAATGCCTTTAATTAAAACATATCCCTCAAAATTGGTTTTGCATAAATGATATTTTTAAAAATCAAACTTGGGCCACAATCTAATTCTTATGTCGCCAAGGGAAGGAAAAGCCACGACTGCTGCATCTTGAGCAGAATGAAGGCTGCAGAAGGATCTGATGTCCCCTAAGAGAGCAGGGTGAAGGCTGCAGAAGGACCTGATGTCCCCTAAAAGAGCAGGGTGAGGGCTGCAGAAGGACCTGATGTCCCCTAAGAGAGCAGGGTGAAGGCTGCAGAAGGACCTGATGTCCCCTAAGACAGCAGGGTGAAGGCTGCAGAAGGACTTGATGTCCCCTAAGACCAGCCTCAGGCTGCAGTGAGCCAAGACCATACCACTGCACTCTAGCCTGGGCGACAGAGCAAGACTCCATCTCAAAAATAAATAAATAAAAACAGCCTCAGATGGCACTTCCTCCAGGAAGCCTTCCTGTTCTTCCCCCAGTCACAATTACTATACCAGTCCCCCTCTGCTTCTAGGACTCTGTCCTCCTGAGACAGCACTGTCTACCACCGATAGAATAACAGCATTTGTGGTTGTTACAGATGCAACCATCACACCACAGTGCTGTGAGCTATGGGATGGCAGGTGTTAAGACATATGGATCCATTTTTCCATCCCATTAGATGACCATGAGCTCAGGTCACGAGAGTTGATTGGCATTAGCAAGGAGAAGAAGTCTCCCAGAAAGGAGCTGCAGTGCTTAGTAATGGCAGGCACGTAGGCACTGGGGAAAGAGAGTGGGTCTCCAGGCCAGCAGTGGGGGGCCTCTTCTTCCTCTGCCAGGACCGCCCATGACTGGGGCAAGATTGACAGGTGGCAGGGGGCGGTGGCTGAGCGTCACACCTGTCACAGAGAGCCATCAGCCAGGCTGGGACAATTCTCTGCGGTCAGCTTGGTAGCGCATTTGTCTCTTCCAGGCGGTTTGCATTTTCCCAAAAAAGGATGCACGGTGACCATACACAACTGCGGGAGACCCTATCCTGGGGTCCTTTCAACTCTGAACAACCCCAGGTGACAGTGGTGCATCCCCAGCCTCAGGGCAGAGACAGAGATCAAAGCTCCCAAAGCCTTGGGGAGCAGCCCCAGGGCATCCTCTGAGTCCTGCAGTGGGACCCTGAGCCTGAGACCATGCACAGCCTCTCCTGACCTCCTCCCACTCCCACTGTGATGATGGTGGGGTTGAGAAACAAATGGCCTTAAATCAACCACCCCCCTCAGTCCCCAGGCAGGTGTCACTGGAGGAAGCTCCAATGTCTGCAGGCAGGCTGGACACACACACGTTAATGGTTTTGAGTTAAAAGGCAATTTGCATTATGCATCACTGACATCAGCTACTAGCCTCTCTGGATGCCCATTTCATGAGACTTGGATGCTGAGCCCATAGTTTAAATGTTATGAGATTTCTGTTTGTTTCTGTGCATTTATTTCACATTACCAGTCAGATATGTAGTAATTTCTTGAGATTTCCATCAAAACCACGATTGTCAATGAAATCATTATTTTCAGAACAGAAAATACAACATGCTTTCTAGGGACCCACATAGGTTATAGCAATTCTCTGCTGCTCACTAAGGTGAGAAATGGGGCCACGTGTCACTTAGTTTCCATTTTATCTGATGACATCCTGACTTTACATAAACCATTTTTGCAAATATGATCATGTAATTGGAGCATCTGTCTTGATCATTATTTGGCAAATGTGTCCTTTTAGCACCAGTCCAAATGAAATTTGGGAAATTTGGCTAATCACAATTTAACAGATGTTTCGTCCAGTTCTGTGCAATCTTAATTTTAAGTGACACAAATCCCTCCATTCACTGAGGCTCTAATTGGGGTCTCTCCATGCCCATAGAGAACGGTCAGGTGAGAAAATAATCATTTCAGCGCATCTGGTCTTGACCCTGTAGCTTTAATTAATTCAAGTGAAATCCCATTTGACCTTCCTAGCAGTAATTATTTAAAGCAAGCCCTGACAAAATGTCTCACACTACACATTTTCCACAGTCTAGCTCAGCAGGCTCACGAGGTCCACATCCCAAATATTCTCCAGGAAAAGTCCAGTGCTTTTCCACATGGGTTCCAAAGTAAAAGCCCATTTATGCAAAAAATAAGCTGGAGTTTATTTCAGCGTACAGAAGATGCAAAGGCAACCTCTTCTTAAATAAGATGGTCTTCTAATTCTCGCTGAAGACAGCAGGGGGCCCCCCTAAGGTGTAATAACCAGACCACCGGGACAAAGACTTGAGGTAGAAACTCAACTTTTCAATTATACCTTCCGCAGGAAAGCCAGCGCACTCTCTGCTGCAGGCATAATTGCCCAGGTGCTAGTGTCTGCCTCACTGCAAGCACCTGCTTAAACCCTAGGTGGCTGGCTTCTCAAAATAAAATCCACACTGCATTTTACTCTGAATAAAAGCGAAACCTTTTTAAAAGGACAAATGTAAGAGAAATTAAAGGGGTGGTAATAACATTACCACATCTGGAAGTGAATGGAAAAGACACATTTTGATGAAGAAATGAGGTTATTTTGTCTACACAGAAAATCCCTAGCCCCCATTGCCTCTGCTTAATACAAAATTGTATCTCTTTTCATGAATAAATCAGAAGTGGTTTTTAATTATTTTGCTTGAAGAAAAGTGCAAGGTCTCTCGGTTTCCCTGATTTTCAGTAATGGAAATGGCTGCTCAGCCCAGCCCTGGTTCCTTGGGCCACCGCAGTGACACCCTCAAGAGCTCAGGGCCTGGAGCTGGATGCCTCATTTGCATTCAGCCCCCTGCTGGCCAGCTGTGTGACTTTGGGTAGCCTCAATTTCCTTATCCCAAAAGTGAGGAGGGCACGGCACTGGCCTCCAGGGGTGCTGGGAACAGCAAATTATGCCCAGTAAGTGTCGCTGTTGCTTCATGGAGGGCACACCCAGCAGAGACAGCTGGGCAGGGCACAAGACCTCCTGGTCCAGCCACCCAAAACCCCGCCCCCTCCACCTCACGTACATCTTCAGAGTCACTCACCATCCTGTTGACTACCCAGTCCACTCCCTCCACCACCACAGGCAAGGGACACCAAAGCCTCCATGACCACACGGCACAGAAGCAGATGCTCTGTCTCGGGAAGTGCTGACGAGCTGTTCTGAGTGACACCTGTCACCTCCCACAGAGGGGCCAATGGTCCTCACACACATCCATGTCCCTCTAGAGCCACGCACAGGTCTGACCCAGGTCAGGCATTGCACCACGCATGTGACCTCGCAGGTCAGCCCCACGGAGAATGGCCAGCCCCTGAGCCTGAGGCCACATGCTCGGAGAGCTCTTCATTCCCAACAGAGATCACAAGATGCTTAAAACACTAAAATCACCTAAAATTCACTCCGATTTTTAAAAAATGCATGAGAAGGATATCTGAGTAAATGCATTGAAATATTTCTTAACTTCATTTAAATAACCATGAAAACATACAAATGAGGGAAAAACATCTGCATCTACCCTAGAACCCAGGAGGCATTTAGTGAAAAGAAGCCAGGCCTTGGAGTCAGAACCGGGAGGCCACTAACATGGGGACATCATATCTGACATTACCCTCAGCTATGAGCCAAGCACTGTTCAAAAGGAGGAGGTCAAAGGACAAGTGAAGAAGTGACATTAGTGTCCATGACATGCCACCTTCTAGAATCACTGGAGAGCAAAGAGAGCCCTCACTGCCCCTGCGTCCCTGCCAAGAATCCCATCATACACAAATCAGCAGAGCGTGCCAATCTGAGAAATGGTGGCCCTTAGGATTCTCATCTCAGAGCATGCCCCCTCCCCTCTGACTTCCTCACACCCCTGAGGCCACACTTTCCCTCCCCAGAAGCAGAAGAGAGCCTCCGCCCGTGGAGCTGTACTCAGCAGGGAGTCAGGCAGAGAAACTGGAGTGAAATCAGAAGCATGGCTTGTTGTCCATGTTGCAGGAGGTTTGCAATTCTGCCGGCTGTGCAAAGGGCAATGTCCCCTCTTGCAATCCTGCTGACTGTGCAAAAGGTGATGTTCCCTCTTGCAGTCCTGCTGGCTGTACAGAGGGTGATGACCCCTCTTGCAATCCTGCTGACTGTGCATAGGACGATGCCCCCTCTTGCAATCCTGCCAGCTATACAGAGGGCAATATCCCCTCTGGCAATCCTGCTGACTGTGCAAGAGGCAATGTCCCGACATGTACATGCCTAAGGAGCCCCACTGTGTTTCCTGAAGCAGTGGGTCTCAAACATTTTCAGCAAAGTTTCAAGTACAAGCTCCTAGGTAACAGGCACAGCTGTGGGTATAATAGGATGGTGAGGACCCTCTAGCTTAGAATGCTTCTGTATGTTCCTGAAAAGCCCTGTGGAACCTCCAGGGGAAGCACAGATCCAGTCTGAAAACCATGGACTGTGAGGAGCCTGAGGCAGAGAGGGCACGTGTGCCAGGCCTGCCAGGGCCACCTGTGAGTCAAAGACACTGCACAGCAGCAACCAGCGGCCCTGGGATCCGATAACCTGAGCCTGGGTCAGTCCCTTTGTCTTTGAAAAACGAAGAAAACATTTTAACATGTGGCTCAGGGTGAAATTCTGTAGCCAGCAAGAGTGAGCATAATGTCTTAGGCATCTGGAAGAAGTCTGCTGAACTATGTTTTCAACAGAGAAAGGAAGAATGGGTCATAAAACAGCAACTCCACGTTTCCCATAAGATTCAAAAGCATGTTACAGTAAACCGGAGAGAACAGGTAGAAGTGTGAAGAAACTGCAACGAAAATCAGAATGGCCAATTAAATCCACACTAGATGCAGCTCAGAGCACACGGCATGGTGCAGAAAGAAATCATTGAGGGGGTAGGGGAAGAAACTGGTAAAATAGTCCAGAATTCGGGTAAGAAAAGGAGAATAAAATTAATAGGATAGAACACGAAAACTGACCACAGACTTTCAGACTCATAAAATGGGTATCTCCAAGAAGAAAACAGAAAGTAGCAGGCGCAAGGTGAGCACACCGCTGGCGCGGGTCGGGAGGCGGCGCGGGTGGGGATGCTGCGCGGTGAGGAGGCGGCGCGGGTGGGAGGCGGCGCTGCTGATGCCGCACTTGCTGACGCTGCACCTGCTGACGCTGCACCTGCTGACGCACATCCGCCCCCCCGCCAAGGATCAGGCCGGAGTTCTCAGGTGAGGCTCAGAGCAACACGCTCAACACACGAGACCACCAGAACTGTGCTTCGCCGAGAAACATGACTCTGCCATCTAGACCACCAAGAGCTAAATCAAAATTAAGGACATGAAAAGAGAGAATTATTGCATTAAAGAACAAATGCTAAATATCAAAATTAATTAATAAGTCTTCGGAATTGTCTTTGTAATTATTTTATGAAAACGTATGCAAAGAGGCTTTGTTAAATAAGGAATGTTATATTCTAAGAAATTATAATCCATGCTAAGTTAATGAAATCTGGCAAACACAGCTGGAAAAGTAAAGGGGCTCAATGTTTGGCTTTTTACATATAAGGCATTATAAGTTCTATTAGTGCCTTTGAGTAAGCATATTAAGTAACCATATTATAAAACTATGTAAAACAAAAATTTTTAAATTAGCACAATTTTAAATTTACAAATCATTTGAGGAAATAAAGGCAAACAAGACACACTGTCCATATTAAAAAAGAAAAACAAGAAAGAACAAACAGACATAATGAACAGAAAGACCAAATACTAATGACAAACATGTCACAGAGTAGAAATGAAGAATTGTAAACTATTGCATTATTTAAAGGGTAAACTAATAACAAAAAAAACCTCCAACCGACATACCTAAAACAAATGAAAAAGAAGGTTTAAAATAAAAAGTTAGATAGGTATCTATGAGACAGATGGGGAAAATGAATGCAGAAATGACATTTTTACTAACAAAGAATAATTTAAGTCAGAAAGTTTCTCACGGCATGAAGAGGATTATTTTATGTTGAGAAAAGTTACAATACAGCAACACAAAAGTGTAGTACTGATAATACCCTAGAAATTAAAAAGCAAACCATGCTGTAGGTACAGCTGAAATGGACAGACACACCTGAACTGCGAGATTTCCACGCGTCTTCCCTATTCCATGAGAGAGTAAATAGAAAATAGCATGTCAGAGACTTGAACAAGAAACTTATACATAAGTCTTTCCAAGAGTTCGTGTAGTATTTACAAAAATTAATCATATTTAAGTGCTAAGGAAAAGCTCGATAAAATTTAACTTAGGAAAGTTTAATTAAAAAAAAATAGAGATTATATTTTCTGACACCACCACACTAAATCTTAACATTAATAATAGAGCTTGTGCCATCAAAAAAAAAAGTAAACTCTTGGAGAAAAAAATAACTCATAATTATTAGGATAAGGAGGAAAAAATGAAATACCATAACAGACCTTTGAATATAAAGAAATGAAAATATAACATTAAACAACTGTGATATGATCACAAGCATAAGCAGTCAAATTCATGGCTTTAAATACTTCCAGGAAGGACGGGTGAGAGGGAAAGAGTGAAAAGAAAGAGAGATGGGAAGAAAAGAAGAGGGGGAAGGGAAAAAGAAAGGGAAGGAAAGAGAAGAAAAAGAGGGGGAGGGGAAATAAATTGATTTTCAGTGAAATTATCAGCTGGCAATATCTTGGTATATGCATTAATCAGCTTTTTCTGTGTTAGTGCTGCATATGAAATAATTACAAAACTTCAGTGCCTTACAATGTGAAGCATTTGCTTCTTTCTCATGGGTTTGTAGGTTGGCTGAGCTTGGCAAGGTACAGCTGGGGTGGGCTCCATGTTGAAATAGTTACAATTTCCCTGGAAACTTTTCCTCTCATGGAAAGAACATATGTGCATAGAGTGAAACTCTAAGTCCTAAGTATGTTCAAAGCCTCTCTGTAGATATGCATATGTAACGTTCCTCCTATTGCAATGGCCAAAGCAAGATTCACAACCAAGCCCAGGGTTTGTGGGGTGGAGAAGTTTGCCCAGCCCCAGCCCCTCATAAGAACAATTATTAAACCACAGTATATCAGGGAGATGAAGTTTTGAATAGACCAATAAGCCCAAAACTAAGAGGTAAGGGGAAATGCACTAATGGTGCCTTCAATGGTGGCAAACTTTCAAGGAAATGATGATTTTAAATGTACAAACACTAATATACAGCATAGAAAAATCTAGGAGACTGCTGAATTCATTACAGAAAGCTAATACAACCCTACTGTCAAAAACTAACAAAGAGAAAGGAGAATAACATATTTAAAAATAAAGCTAAATGTCATTAGAAAACACTAACAAAAAAATCAGCAGGATATTAACCAAATAGTCTTGTAAACCCAACTAGGTTTACTGAGGGGATGTAGACACTTTAACACTAGAAAATCTATTAATAAACATATCAAGTCAACAAAGTTATACAAATTGTATTTCTGTCCAGAAAAGCAAACATCCATTCCCAATATCTAAAAACTAGAGGCATTCTCAATAAAATTGGAAACTAAATTAGGAGGCCTTCTGCTATAGATTAAATGTTTGTGACCCTCCAATTTTTAAATATGGAAATCTAACCCTCAAGATGATGACATTTGGAGGTGGGGCCTTGGGGAGGTGATTGAGTCATGAGGGTGGATTCCTCATGAATGGGATTAATTCCCTTAAAAAAGAGACCCTTCAGAAATGTTTTGCCCCTTTCACCACATGAGGCTGCAGTGAGAAGATGGTCATGTATGAACCAGAAGACAAGTCTTCAGTAGACACTGAAGCTGTGGACACCTCGACCTTGAACTTTCAGTCTCTACAACTGTGAGAAAGAAACTTCTGCTGTTTATGAGCCTACCAGTCTGTGGCATTCTGTTACGGAGCCCAAATGGGGTCACCTTCTATTATTCCCAGTATTCAATATTTACTCACAAGTTCTAGGTATTGAAATAAGGCATGAAGCAGAAATTAGAGAATAAAATATTGACAGAGAAACAAAATTTACACAAGAGCGTTGTTTCATTTTACATAAATTTGAATAATTTAAAATAATGTAATAAAACATTAATGAAGTCTCACCTTCAGTCTAAATTTGCTATAATTTAAAAGTTCATTTTTCGGTTAAAACAGCACAATTCAAAGATTATAAATGGCATGTGAGCTTGGTGCCACATGGCAGTGGCAGAAACAGTGATCCGATAAACAGAAGTCCCTCATTTCTCAGCTGCCTGTGAATTGTGTTGGTGCTTATGTGTAGGGTAGCTTAATAAGTAGAACTGTCAACTTAATGGTTGCTAATGTTTTACCTAAAATATTAAAAGTTTATATTCTGGCCGGGCGCAGGGGCTCATGCCTGTAATCCCAGCACTTTGAGAGGCCAAGGTGGGTAGATCACCTGAGCTCAAGAGATCGAGACCAGCCTGGCCAACATGGTAAAACCCTGTACCTACTATAAAATACAAAAATTAGCCAGGTGTGGTGGCAGGTGCCTGTAATTCCAGCTTGGGAGGCGGAGGCAGGAGAATCACTTGAACCCAGAGGCAGAGGTTGCAGTGAGCCAAGATCATGCCATTGCACTCCAGCCTGGGTGACAAGAGCAAAACTCTGTCTCAAAAAAAAAAAAAAAGTTTATATTCTACACACATGGGTGTCACATGGGTGTCATTTAAACAGTGGTATATGTGTCAAATAAAGTAAGTCAAAATCAATAAATTTGGAACAGAAGTTAGAGGCAATAAAATGCTACTGTTATTCAAGCATTTCAACACATTTTTCATGCTTAACTTACATTTTTAAAAATATAGTAAGCAAAAAGTTATTCATTATGATAATATGTACATGCATTCATACACAAGCATACATGCACAGGTGCACACACACACACACACACACACACACACACATACACTTCCATAGGAAAATTATGTTTGAATAAAATAACTTTTAAAACACCTAATGCTAGCAATGGCTATGTGAGATGGGCATTCTCATACATTGCATGGGAAGGTAAATAAGCAAACACCTTTATAAAATAATCTGTGAGTATGTAAAAGGAATTTTAAAACCAATTTTATCATAATTTATGCTTTTGAAAAATCAGAACATACTTCTCCCAAAATATTTTTCCCAGCCATATTTACAGTAGAAAAATAAAACATTAAAACCAATTATATGCCCAACTGAAAGATAAACAATTGAACAAACTAAGAAACATATGAGGAAATATTCTGTGTCTATTAGAAGTTATGCTGGTTATAAATAAAGAAAAAAATCAACAAAAGATCAACAAGCAGTGGAACAATTTAAAGCAGCCCAATATATGAAGTCCCTAAGTAGATTGAGCAGGATAACAGCAAAAATTATGTGAATAGATAATAGCTGAAATTTTTCCAAATTCAACAAAAACTATAAGCCTACAAATTCAAGAACCAGTAAACCACAATCAAAAGGAGCATGAAGAAAACTACACTAAGACACAAGATAATCAAATTACTCAAAACCAGTGATAAAGAGAAGATTTTAAAACCAACCACAGGGCACATATCAGAATAATGGCTTCTTGTCAAAAAGAATACAAGAGGGAAGACAGCAAGGCAACATCTAGAAAGAGCAAAAAGGGGGAAATTTAAAAAGCTGTCAACCAAGAATTCTATACCTTGGAAAAAAAATCTCAAAAACAAAGGCAAAATAAAAAGGTTTCCAGACAGAGAGAAGCTGAAAGAATTCATCATCACCAGCAGAACCACACTACTAGAAACTCTGAAAGAAGTCCTTCAAGCAGAAGAAAAATGATAGCCGACAAATGTGGATTCTCAGAAAGGAATGAAGAGCCCTGGAAATGGTAACCAGTAGAGTAAATATAGGTCTTTGTTGTTATCTAAGTCTCTTTAAAAGACAATTGTTTTAACTGTTAATAGCATGTATAACAATAAAATGCATGACAAAATAGCATAAAGGCAGGAAGAAGAAATGGAAGTATGTGATTATAGCTGCTTAAACTCTCTGTGAAGTGGTGTAATAAAACTTGAAGATAGAGATTCGTTAATGATGTCTACTATAAACCCTAAAGCAACCACTAATACAACAGAACAAAGCATTACAGTTAATAATCCAACGAAAGGTTGGAACTTAAAAAGACCACACAATTTAAACAAAATGGGAAAAGGGAGAACAAAAGGCAGACAATACAAACAGCAGGAAGATAGTCTGAAATCTAACCACATCAACAAACACATTAAATATATTGATATGGTTTGGCTCTGTGTCCCAACCCAAATCTCGTCTTGAATTTTAATTCCCATGTGTCAATAGAGGTGATTGGATCATAGGGGCAGTTTCCCCCATGCTGCTCTCCTGATAGCAAGGGAGTCTCACAAGATCTGGTGGTTTTATAAGCATCTGACATTTCACCTGCTAGCACTTCTCTCCTGCTGCCATGTGAAGGTCTTTGCTTCCCCCTCACCTTCCACCATGAGTGTAAGTTTCCTGAGGCCTTCCCAGCCATGTGGAACTGTGAGTCAACTAAATCTTTTTTCTTTATAAATTCCCCACTGTTGGGCAGTTCTTTACAGCAGTATGAAAATGAATTAATATAGTTAATACGGTCTAAACAGTGAAAAGCAGCTTTTGACAAATTGGATTTTACAAAGCAATATCCAACTATAAAATGAGAGCAAGAAACACACTTTAAATATAAAGACATATAAATTAAAAGTAAAGGGATGAAAAACGATGCATCACATTAGTATCAGTCAAAACAGATGGAGTGGCTACATTAATATCGTATGAAGTAAACTTCAGAGCAGATTTCATTGCCAGAGATAAAGAAGGATACTTCATAATGATAAAGGGTTCAATTAATCGAAAAGACATTATAATCTACAAAGGCTACTAAAATTAATGTGAGTTTGACAAGATCGCAGGATACAAAATCATACAAATTCAAATGCACTTCTATATACTAGCCACAAACAACAGAAAATTGAAATTCAAAAATAATCATACATTTGCAATATAACAAAAAATGTGACTTAAGTCTGACAAAAGATGCCAGAGACCTACACATGGAAAACCACAAAACAGTTCTGAGAGAAATTGTTAAGTGCCCAAATAAATGAAGAGACATGCCTCATCATATGGGTTAGAAAACTGAACATGGTTAGCCATCACTCATCCCTCAACTGATCCATAGATGCAACATAATTTCTGTAACAATCCCAATAGGCTTTTTTGCAGAAATTGACAAACTGGTTTTCATATCCATGTGGAAACTGAAAGAACCCAAAACAACCAGAAGAGCTACAGAAAAGAACAAAATTGGAGAATTATCACTACCTGATTTCTAGACATTGTAAAGCTACAATAATCAAAACAGTGTGATACTGGCATAAAGACAGATCAGTTGAACAAAATATATTCCAGAAATATATGTATATAGACAACTGATTTTTGACAGAATATACAGAAGCAATCTTAAGTAGAAAATGATGTCTTTTCAACAAATAATTCTAGAACGAGATATCTATATGCAAAAAAAACTTCAATCCATACCTTATATCATCTACAGAAATTAACTCAAACTAGATGATAGACCTAAATATATAACCTAAAAGTATAAAACTTCAAATGAAAACATAACATAAAATTTTTGTGACCTTTGATTAGGCAAAGATTTTTTAGATATGGCCATCTAAGCACAATCTATGAAATAATAAATTGGTAAGTGGGACCTCATCAAAACCTAAAACTTCTGCTCTTCAGTATACACTTTTAAGAAAATGAAAGACAAGGCACTGCTGAGGGGAAATCACTGCAAAGCATATATCTAAAACAAGTACTCCTATCCAGAATATATAAAGAACTCTTGAAACTCAACAATGACAAAAAAGTAAGGGGAAAAGTGAGCAAAAGATATACAGATACTTCACCACAGGACATTTAAGATGGCAAATTAGCACATGAAAACATGCTCAATACCATTAGTCATTAAATGTATGACCACATTAAATACAAAGCCACAGTGAGAACCATTTCGCACCTACCAGAATGGCTAAAATTGAGACTGATCATGCCAAGCCCTGGAGGAGGTCTGGGGGCCCTGGAACTCTCCCACGCTGCTGGTGGGTAGGTAAGATGGTACACCACTTTGGAAAACAGTTTGGCCGTTTCTTAAAAGGTTAAAATCACCTATTATCGGATCCAGTCATTCCACTCATAGGTGTTTTCTTGTAAGAAATGAGGATGTTCCTGTGAGTGTTTTTTACAGGAAATGTTCACATAAAGACTTGTACCTAAATGTTCATAAAAGCTTTATCTGCAATAGCCTGAAACTGGAAACAAGCTGGATGTCCCTCAGCTGCCAAGCAGGTAAATAAACCACGGTGTATCAGTTTCATAGAATATTACTCAGCAACAAAAAGGAATTAACTATAGATACACTCAGCAGCATGAGTGAATCTCCCAATCATTATCTTGAGTAAAAAAGCCAGACCAAAAAAAAAAAAAAAAAAGAGTATGTACTCTCTAGTTCCATTTGTAGAACACTCCAGAAAATACAAATTAATATATGATGACCCAAAGTATGCAAGTGTTTGCTGGGGGAGCAAGAGGAGTCTAGGGGGATGAGGGAGATTTCAAAAGGGGCCTGAGGGAACTTTGAGAATGAGAGAAATGTCATCAACTCAATTGTGGTAATGGTTTTACAGGTGCAGACACGTATCAAAACTTATCAAATTGCACACTTTTGATATGTGAGTTTATATCAATTACACTCAATAAAGATGTTAAAGTGATGCTTGTGAAAATAGTATTATTTTAAAAAGAAATGTCCTGTAAAATGTTCAACAGCATTGTAAAGTGCTTAGGATAAAATGCTATGAGATAATAACAGGAATATTTTCAGATGCTGGTGAGGTTGTGGAGGGAATGCTTATACGCTGTTGGTGGGAGTGTAAATTACTTCAGCCACTGTGGAAAACAATGTGGTGATTCCTCAAAGGCAGGCAGGGTGTGGTGGCTCATGCCCGTAATCCCAGCACTTTGGGAGGTCAAGGCAGGCAGATCACTTGAGGTCAGGAGTTTGAGACCAGTCTGGCCAATATGGTGAAACCCCGTCTCTACTAGAAATACAAAAATTAGCTGGGCATTGTGGCACATGCATGTAATCCCAGTTACTTGGGAGGCTAAGGCAGGAGAATCACTTGAGCCTGGGAGGTGGAGGTTGCAGTAAACCGAGACCACACCACTACACTCCAGCCTGGACAACAGAGTGAGACTCCATCTCAAAAACAAAAACAAAATAAAACAAAAAAAGACCTAAATACAAAAATACCATTCAACCCAGCAATCCCATTACTGGATATATAACCAAAGGAATATAAATCATTCTATCATAAGGACACATGCATGCGTATGTTCATTGCAGCACTCTTCACAATAGTAAAGATATGAAATCAACTTAAATGCCCCTCAATGATAGACGAGATTAAGAAAATGTAGTACATATACACCATGGAATACTATGCAGCCATAGTAAGAATGAGACCATGTCTTTTGCAGAGACATGGTTGGAGGCAGAGGCCATTATCCTTAGCAAATTAACACAGGAACAAAAAACCAAATACCACATGTTCTCACTTGTAAGTAGGAGCTAAATGATGAGAACACATGGGCCCATATCGGGGAAAGAGCACAGTGTTTTGGAGAGCGAAGTGTGGAAGGAGGGAGAGGATCATCAGGAAAAATAACTAATGTGTACTGATAAGGTTTGGCTCTGTGTCCCCACCCAAATCTCATGTCGAATTCTAATTCCCAGTGTCAGGGGGAGGGACATAGTGGGAGGTGTTTGGATCATGAGATGGATTTCCCCCTTGCTGTTCTCATGACAGTGAGTGACTTCTCACGAGATCCGACTGTTTAAAAGTGTGCCTCTCTCTCTCTCCCTGCTCTGCCATGTAAAGAAGGTGTTCACTTTTCCTTTGCCTTCCGCCATGATTGTAAGTCTCCTGAGGCCTCGCTGCCATGCTTCCTGTACCGCCTGTGGAACTGTGAGTCAATTAAACCTCTTTTCTTCATAAATTGTCCAGTGTCAGGTAGTTCTTTATAGCAGTGTGAGAGCAGACTAATAAAGGTGCTATGCTTCATACTTGGGTGATAAAATACTCTGTACAACATACCCACATAACACAAGTTTACCTATGTAACAAACCTGCACTCGTATCCCTGAACTTGAAGTAAAAGTGTTTAAGTCCAAAAAGTTTGGTTATTTTTCTGTAACAAAAAGTAAAACAGCATTATGTAGGAAAAAAGACTGAAACATTCAAATATGTGGGCAGTCTTGTATCTGAGTGGTGGGGCAGCTGTGGGGGTATTTCCCTAAATGCTGATCATGTATTTACTGCTGTTTTAATGTGCCCATGGTGCTTCTCAGGAGTGGGGGGTGGAGTGTTTCTGTGTCTTAAGCCAGGACCGCAGGGTCTCTGCAGAGGTGAACACTAGAACGCGGTCATGGGGTGCTGTGGCCTGGTCCTCAGTTTCCTCCACATCTCAATACCCAGCCTCACTCTCCCCACCCCAAGCGGGCTGCCATGACTGACAGTCTCTTAGTCTACCACAGTCACTGGGATACAACCCAAACACACCACCATAATTCACTTGTTGCCTTCCAGGTGTGGCTCTCCGACTGTTACCAGGCTTGTGGCTTCAAATTTAATTTCTCACTTAGCATTTTGAGAGATTGACACCTTCAAGAAAAATAGGGTTTTGCCCTTCAAAAACACATTCAAGTCTAGATGGGATTTCAGACTTCTGCAGACATCTCTGATGGATTTTCCTGGAATCTTAAAAAGGGGCCCAGTTAGATTCCAAGAGGCAGCAGCATGTAAAGGAAAGCCAACCCAAAATATCCCCACCAGTTCCAAGGCTAGTTTCCCACAGAGCGACTCAAGCACTTATTTTTGTGATTGAATTATTAAGCCATATAGATTTCCAACAAAGTAGAAACACTAAGAAGAGCTAATTGATAAATAACTACACCCTGGGCCAGATACCACGTTACGTGCTTCACACATGTCAAATCATGTATCCTCACAATTTTCTAGGTAGGTACCCAGAAGACAAACAGAAAAACTGAGGCATGGAAGTGTGAATGTTCTCAGCAGTAACAAGGCGGACAGCTAGGACTTGAACCCTGGGAGCCTCCTCCTGCATTTGAGCCCTTACAAAAACACTCAGTGGCTATCAACGTGGCCAAAGCCATGGACACCACAGGCCAATGCCTTTATCCTGTTGAAATGTGCATCAGGATTGGGTAACCTCCCCTGACATCCACCAAAAGGTTGTGCAATACATCAGCCACAAATCGCAAAGGGCAGATGACAGCTTCACCACCCAAAAATCATCTCAGCTTTCACCCTGATCTCTCTAATGCCATCTAATATCACAGGGTTCCTCTCATCCTCTCCTCCTTCCACAACTGAAGCTCCTTCTCCTGCTCCATGTCCTACAACATATTTACTGATTTGCTTGACCCTAAAGAAGCAACAAAAAAAAGTTTTAGAATTGCTAACCCATGCCTTTGTGATTTTTTTTTTAAAGCCCCTTAACTAGAGCTGGAAGTTTATTTAGAGTTATTTTTCTCTTCAGCCTGAAGACATAGAGTCCAAATACAGTCGGCCCTTCATATCCATGGGTTCTCACATCCACAGATTCAACCAACCACAGACCAAAAATATTCGAGAAAAAAATTGATAATTATGTTTATACTGAACCTGTACAGATATTTTCTTGTCATCAGTTCCTAGCCAATACATTACAACACTATTTACATAGCACTTACATTGTATTAGGGATTATACATAATCTAGAGATTATTGAGTATATGGGAGGATGTGCATAGGTTATATGCAAGCTCTGTGCCATTTAACATAAGGGGACACAAGCATCCCTGGATTTTGGTATCTATGAGGGTTCCTGGAACCAATGCCCATGACCACTGAGACATCTGTCTATGCTCAGTGGTTATTCGGGCCAGTTCTCCACTGCTTCCTACCCCACTTCAGTATGGTCATCTTATTCGTTTTGGAAAACACTTCATTTATTTTCTTTTGTATTCCATCGCAGATTGTTTACACACATATTGGTGTTGATTTCATGGATTTTTCTTTATGGAGTAGTAAAATGTAGCATGGTTCCCAGAAGTCAGACTGCACAATATGCCTGACAACACCAAGTGTCACTACCCACCCCCCATTTTTTTCTATTTTTTTCTTTCCACTCAATCCCACCCACCCCAAGTAGGCACCAATTTTATTGTGTTGGTCTCTGCTTTATCCCTCTTTGTGTGTGAATAGTTGGGTTTTCTGTTTATTCATAAGGGAACAAATGCATATAAATTTTAGTTACCCTTTTAGTTACACAAAAAAAAATGGCATAGTGCATTCTTCTGTACTTTGCTTACTTTTTTCTGCTTAATAATATATTCTCATGTGCTCCCTATTCATTCCTAGAAGTCTTCATTACTTTTTTCTTTTTTCTTTTCTTTTTTTGAGACAGAATCTCACTCTGTCACCCAGGCTGGAGTGCAGTGGCATGATCTCAGCTCACTGCAGCTTTTGCCTCCTGGGTTCCTGTGATTCTCCTGCCTCAGCCTCCCAAGTAGCTGGGATTACAGGCACACACCATCATATCCTGCTAATTTTTTGTATTTTTAGTAGAGACAGGATTTCACCATGTTGGCCAGATTGGTCTCGAACTCCTGACCTCAGGTGATCCGGCCTCCCAAAGTGCTAGGATTATAGGCATGAGCCACCAAGGCTGGCCCTTTCTCAGTACTTTTTAAAGCCATATAAGAAGTACTTCATGGGCTGGATGTGTCAGGGATGCTCAGCTGCTCTCCTATGTACAGGCATTCAGGTTGTTTCAATGTTTTGTAATTACAAACAATGCTGTAATAATTACTTTGTAAACAGATTTTTATATTTTATAGAAGATCATCTAAAATGAGTACATTTCTAGAATTAAAATTAATAAGCCAAAAGGAGAATGCAAATGTCATTTTTCTAGCTATTGCTAAATTCCCTTCCATTAGGCTTCTAACAATTCTCATTCCCATCAGCAAAGTGTGAGGGTGTCTGCTCCTACACAGCCTCCCCAACAGAGCGGGAGAGATTAATTCAAAAATGTGTGCAGATCAGTTAAGTGAGAAATGTCGTCTCTGTGTAGTTTGAATTTGCATTCATCTCATAAGATTGAAGTATTATTGTACATTTAAGAGAAACAACTGTATCTCCACCTGCAGCCCAACGTGGAAGGGCGGCGGCGATGGTAAGTATCTTTGACTTGTTCCTGATCCTTTTAAAAAATGTCTCCCCATTTAGTAAGACTCTGGTTGTAGAAGCATCGTACATGTATCTTATCATGTTAATAAAATATCCACACTGTTATTTTCATGAATATTTCCATCAAGACTGGCCGTTAAATTTTGATAGAGACTTTTTCAGCATGTAGGGAGAAAAGTCAGGTGGTTTTTGTCTGTCTGTTTGGGGTTTTGTTTGTTTTTTGTTTGTTTGTCTTTTGAGACAGTCTTGCCCAGGCTGGAATGCAGTAGCACAATCTCAGCTCACTGTAACCTCCACCTCCCAGGTTCAAGCGATTCCCCTGCCGCAGCCTCCCAAGTAGCTGGGATTACAGGCACCTGCCACCACGCCCAGCTAACTTTTGTATTTTTTAGTAAAGACGGGGTTTCACCATGTTGGCCAGGCTGGTCTTGAACTCCTGACCTCAAGTGATCTGCCTGCCTCGGCCTCCCAAAGTGCTGGGATTACAGGCATGAGCCACCTCGCCCAGCCATGTATTTTCTTTTTAGATTAACATATACTGCATTATATTAATGATTTCCCTATATTAAATGACCTTGCACTAAGACAGACAAAAAAAAAAAAACAACAACAACCATAGCATTAGACTCTGCTTGCTTATTTCTGTCTTTATCTTTAATATTTCAATGTTTCCTTCCTTGTGGTGTCTTTTGGTTTGCTTGGTGATTTCTTCCTAGCTCTTTGAAAAGGAAAATTAATTCATTTCCTTTCTTTCACTTTTGTTTATAAAAAATATTTAAGGCTATACATTTTCCTCTTTCTGAATAGATACCATAAATTCTGCATGCAGTGTTTCATTACTACTGTTTATGAATTCTGTAATTTTGGTTTGTATTCCTCTTTATTCAAGTGTAATAGGACTTTAAAGTTTCTAATGAAAGGGTCTTTTTAATTTTGGTTAATGCTTTCTACTTTTACTGCATTATAATCAGAGTGTTGTTTCCATAATTCTTACTCCATGAAGCTTCCTGTTTTCTTTGTGGCCTAGTAGGTGATCAGTCCTTATTAATGTTTCCTGTGTGTTTTATGTAAATATGCATTGACAATTATCAGGGTGTAGAATATGATATATACAAAAATCTACCTTAAGGCTTGCATTTTTTATGTATTCTATATTCTAATTTATATTTTGTACCTTTGTCTGTCTCGTACTGGCAGTGATGCCTTAAAGTCTTCCTTTCCTATTTAGGATTCCTCTCTTCTGAATTCTGCCTTTTCAAGTTGATTATTATTTGGTAAATATTCATAATTATTATTACTTTATTATAAATTAGGGCTTTAAGCAGTAAAATGTGTCCTTCGTTATTTGCAATTTTTTGTCAATTTCTAAATGCTTTGCTTATTTCCAAAAGCTTTGCATTTGGAATTCTACTAGGTTTGAAGCAAGTACTGCTATCCTGATTTTCCCGTTTCCAACTGTATAGTACACCTTTGTAAATTTCTTTATTTTCATCATTCTCAAATTGTTTAATTTTAGATGAGTCTCTTGCATACAGCATACATGGGGGACTTTCTTTCTGAAGTTAATTGGAAAACATTTTATTTTACTCACTGAGTTAAACTCATTTACCTGTATTGACAAAACTGATATGTTCGGTTTCAATTCTGACATATTCTTATTTTTCAATAGCTTTATGGAAGTATAATTAACATTTCATAAAATTGACCTACTTTATATATAAAATTCAACAATTTTAAAATACATTTATGGGACAGTAGAACCATTGCCACAATCTAATTCTAGAACATTTTAATCATCCCCCAAAAATCACCTCGTGTCTATTTGACAGCATTCCCATTTCCATCCCCAGCTCAGGCAACTACTAATCTACTATCTGTCTGTAAATTACCTTTTCTGGATATTTCATATAAATAGGATCACATAAAATGTAGTCTTTTTTGTCCTGTTTCACTTAAAATCGTGTTTTTGAGGTTCTTCCATGTTGTAATACACATCAATATGTCCCGTTCTTTAGTTCTGAATAACATTCCACTGTAAGGATATGCCGCAGTTTATTTGTCCATTCACCAGCTGATGAATACGTTCTGTTGTTTCCACTTTCTAGTTAGCATCAGTAATGCTGCGGTAGACATTCCCATGCAGGATTTTATGCAGGCATGGGTTTTCATTTCTGCTAGCTAGGCACCTAGTAGAGTCCCTGGGTCTTATGGTGAATATATGTTTGACTTTTTAAGGAACTGCCAAGCTATGTTCTAAAGTCACAGCATGACTGGGCCTCCCACCACAGCACAGGAGTTCCCTGTGTTCCTGCCTCCTTGCCCATAGGAGTTATTGTCTATTCGGTTAGAGCCAGGTAGTGTGTGGGGGAAGGGGTATCATCACTGTGATTATAATCTGCATTCCCTGATAGGTAATGATGTTCATCATCTTTTCATGTGTTTATTCACCATTCATGTACCTGGCTTAGGTGAAATGTCTGTTCAAACTTTTCACCCATTTTAAATGTGTATGTGGGTGTGTGTGTGTGTGTGTGTGTGTGAGAGAGAGAGAGAGAGAGAGAGAGAGAGTGAGAGAGAGAGAGAGAGAGAGAGAATTGTAGCTCTTTGTACAAAGCTTTTGTCAAACACATGATTTGGACTCTGGACACAAAGCTTTTTTCAAATACATGATTTGTAAATACTTTCTCCCAGCTTGCAGATTGTCTTTATTTTCTTGACAGTGTCTTTCGACGTGCCAGTTTTTAATTTTGATGATGCCTAAGTTACCAGTTTTTTCTTTCATGGACTGTTCCTGTAATACTTCATCTAAGAAATCTATGCCTAACCCAAGGTAATAAAGACTTTCTCTTTAAAAATTTCTTCCACCAAGTTTAGAGTTTTAATTTTTACGTTTAGATTTATGGTCCATTAACTTTTGTGAATGGTATAGAAAGAAACCTGAGAGTCTTTCTGCATGCCAAGGTCTAATTTCTCCAGACTATTTGTTGAAATACTGTATTATTGTACTTATTCATTAAAATTGTACTTGTGTATATTGTATTTGTCATTTTGTTTAACTGATGCATGTTATTTGCTCTTTTATGTATAATTTATGTTTTTGGTATTTATAATACTTTTTATTTTTGTTCTAGAGGTTACTTTGGTACTCATATCTTTTTAAATGGTCTTATTCATATTTTCTTACACACATTTCCACAATTCGTTTTGGTGTTTGTTTTTGTTTTTTGTTGGTGGTGGTGGTGATGGTAGGGTTTTTTTGGAGCGATGGGCTTTCACTGTGTTAGCCAGACTGCCTCGAACTCCTGACCTCAGGTGATCCATCCACCTCAGCCTCCCAAAGTGCTGGAATTACAGGCATGAGCCACTGCACCTGGCCCTTGTTTTGTTTTAAGAGTATCCTACCTATCACTATCGCCCATACGCCAATTAGTGATCAATGAGTGTATTCTCCTTTCTTCTTTCCATCTCTTTTATTTCTCTACTTTATTTGCATTACACACACACATATACACACACCAGCGAGAGCCCTACATCTATCTTTGCAACATCATTTTAGCCTTCTCTCTACCTACAACCATTAGATACAAATATTAAATATATAAAATGCCAATAGTCTTTATTCTAAAGCCTCCACAGTCATCTCTTGGCAAGACAAATTGTATGTGTGTGTGTATTCTTCATGAAAACTCCCGCATGTTATAACTACTGTTTGAATAGTCTGGACATCGGAGGGGCTGCTTACTTGGTTCACATTTTCTTTCTTGGAAAGTACTTGGTTCCCATTTTCTTTCTTGGAATACTTTGAAAAGTCTGCTCCACTGTTGCTTTGGTTTGCATGTACTTTGAGTTGTCTAAGTTTAGTCTATTTTTTTTTGGTCGCTGTACATTGCTTTAGCCAATCATTTTGCTAGGGTGTGTACTAGCTAATTTTCAGTATGTAGGTTCAGGTATTACTTCATTACTAAGCATTTTCCCTTAGATTACGGTTTTAAATAGTAGCTCTGCCCCACTGTTTTTTTCTTTCTTTCTTTATACGTAAATTGGGTATTTTTCCCAATAATCCATTTCATCCACTTTCTCTTTGATTGTATTTACATTGTTGCTTCTTTTTCTCATTTTCATTGTCTTAGTTTGTTTTCACCTTTTTTAATGTATTTTCATTGAAACTGTATATTTTCATTCTAATCTATTTTTATTGGGTGACTTTAATTTGGACTTCACTGCTGATACAATTTTGTCTTTCACTATTTTCCAACTTCATCTCTCATTTCATATTTTTTTTTTCTTTTTACACCAATTTCTGGTCTTAGTTTTGGAACTTCTGGTTGAGGGGTGTTCTGCAGACCTCTCCACGCTGTTCAAGTGTGTCTAATTTGGAGTATAACACAACAGTTTTCTTCTGCTTTGTTATTGCTTTTATAGGGGGTGGTTTCCAGCTAAATTGTTTGGAATCTCAGCTTTAGTTTTCCTTTCTGGTAGTTTTGCGTAGAGAAAGACTGTCTGTTCCTCTGCATTTATGTGAACCAGGATAGCAGTTTAGTATGTTTCACAAGATATTTACTTCAAGACTACCCTTGCCTGCTTTCTGTCAGTGCAGTAAAGCGTAGTTTCCTTACTGAATGGATTACTCTTTCTGTCTTTGTTGTCAATATTTTTGGAGGTGGCAGTGAGAAGAGGGAGTGCATGTCCTTTGATTTTTTTTCTTACAGGATCCCCTCCCCCACACTTCCTTTTTTTTGCTCTTCACTGTGCAGCATTCAGTATGCCGCCCTTTTTGTTAACCCTTAAACCTCCCAAGCATGACCTTTCCCAGGTTGTGTCCTCACATCCACCACACACTGAAAAGCTCTTCTTTATAGTCAGTGTTTTGATACGCCAGGAAATGCATGTTCATGCTTAAGGCGACTTCCTCTTTCCAGGGGTGGATTCAGATCCGTTTCCAGCCTGAAGCTGGTTTCCAGGGGGTGGATTCAGATCCGTTTCCAGCCTGAAGCTGGTCTCCCTGTTCTTTATAGTCAGTGCTTTGATACACCAGGAAATGCATGTTCATGCTTAAGGCGACTTCCTATTTCCAGGGGTGGATTCAGATCCGTTTCCGACCTGAAGCTGTCTCCCTGTTCTGTGAGCTGCACTTGCCCTGCAAACACCTGCAGAGTGTGCAGATGGCGCCTGCATTGTGCTGGAGGAAAGTTTCATATTTGATCATTCTCTGTCTTTGAGTTATGCTGAAGACGCTGGTTTTGCATAGTTTTGTTATACTCCATCTTTATTTTATTTAGAAGAGATGTGCAGTTGCATATTTATATAGTTGCCATTATCTCGACTACCCAAAATTCCCCAGTGAATTTATTCTTTAAACCCAGACTTCCATTAGAAAAGACACATATGTATTTGTTCAATATGTATAAATGAATTCACAGCAATCAAAATAAATATTGCTGTATCAGGTATCACCTGCGATCCCCCTACAAAACCCCACTGTTGCATCCTCTTTGGGAAACACCGGCCGCACTGGTTCATTCTCATCCCTGTGACAGCCTCTGCCATTGCATTCACAGTTGATAAACTCAGCATGTCTTTCCAGTTCTCTTCAGTGGCCACATCTTCCATGAGCCTCTCCCGTGAGCCAGCTGTGGCATCCTCCCCCCTGCCCTTCGGCAGGGTTATCCTCAG
Source organism: Ateles fusciceps (assembly GCA_036589455.1). Classification (NCBI taxonomy): domain Eukaryota; kingdom Metazoa; phylum Chordata; class Mammalia; order Primates; family Atelidae; genus Ateles; species Ateles fusciceps. The sequence goes on along the minus strand of JAZHEH010001784.1, from coordinate 6,528,352 downwards.
AGGAGTTATATCACTTCTTCCTAGGTTACCACCATGTGCTAGTAGCCATACTTTTCTTATCTATTTTTATTCTCATAGCACTGAGCACACAATAGGTACTCAATAACTGCTCACCAAATCATTTCATTTCCTGCTCCCCTGGGCCATCAGGAAGAAGTGAATACTGGTAAATGTTCAAGATGACAAGCATAGGTGACAGTGCCATCCTAAGAGGATGGCATCACTTCTACCAGCAGTTTCAGATTTTTCCAAACTTCTAACACATGAATCTTAGTAGAAACTCAATAACTACTTTTTAGATAAGGTGATAGAATGACAGAGAAGATAGAGAAGAAGTTGGGGGAGTCATTCCCACTGCTGGAATTTTCACCGGTGCTGAAGGCAAGGGCTCTGCCACAGGCCATGCCACACACATCAGCCTGGCCAGGACCTCCTATCCACAGACAACCCGGAAATGGAGTCATCTCTGACTCATGGTGGGCTGGCCTACTACAAGCTCAGGCAAGCTTATGACCATTAGGTATGGACCGAGCAAAAACAAAAAGGCTCCTTGCAACGCAAATTCCCCTGTGCTTACCAGCATCTGATCATGGGAGATACTTCAAAGCCCCTTTTGAGAACACCTGTGGGCAGCTGACTTTGGGGTCTAGTGCAGACATTCTGACCAGAGAGACACCTTAGGTTGTGCAGGTAGAACCCCAGAGTGTCAGAGCTGGATGGGGCCTGAGCCAGTCTGTGCCCAGTCCCTCACCCGGGAGGTGATAGAGAGGAAGCCCGGACTAGGCCATGTCCCCAGTTCAGTCTTCCAGGCCAGCCCGTGCAATCCCCACCTGCCTCCGTGAGGCCCTCGGCTTCTTCCCTTGGCCAGGTCCCTGTGCCCGTGACTCTGCTGTTTATGGAGCACCACCATCTTTCCATCAGGGAGCCAGGTGCACATGGTACATCTGCAGAGGTGTGCAAATGGAGGCAGGTGGGGAGGCATGAGGGCCATGGACAGGCAGCATCACCTCCTGCGCCAGCATCCTACACCTGGGGTCCCCAGGGTAAAGGATTCAGCCCACCTGATGCCACAGGCACTTCTTATCCAGAAGTTTCTAATGACTTGAGAGATGGCTTGGCAAAGGAGAAGAGGCAGGGACAGAAGAAATGGGACTTCTACTAGAAAGAAAAACAGGCTTCATTTTGGTTCCTTCTTCCCTTTCAGTGGTTGATGTGGAAATTTTCCCTGTAATTGGCGCCATACTTTAAGTACAGAAAAAGATGGAAGATCACCTTGCCTATAAGAATGCATGTATTTCACATGTTTACAGAACTCTTTTCATAGAAACGAGCCTTACCACCTCATTTTGCAGTGAGGCTTAACCACCTTCAAGCAAACCCTGTAAGGATAACAAGACCTAAGGAAAAAAATTGAAATTACCAGAACCTGTTACCCTCCCCACAAAGAGGCTTCCAGGCACGCCTCTGAAGGGCACCTGTGACCAGCACAGTCACTCACACGACAGTCGAGAGGGGTTGATGAAACTAATAACAGGAATTTAAAAAAAGAAGAGCTGAAGCATCATTAAACTCATGAAGTCCCATTTGCCTCTTTAAGGTGTACCAGAATGTTTCCAACCCAACTCACGTAAATTGAATCCAGTCATCACTGCCATCAAATAGGGTTTAGGTGCTACCATCTGTGCTTCCCAGACACAGCCCAGTACTCGGGTGGCGCCTCTTCCCAGAGCCTTCACTTACCTTTGTGACGATTTGTTCCATGCACCTGTGCTCCTCTTGAACGCCATCTCTGGATCTCGTGAAACAGGACACAAGCAAGCTGTCCATGGGTTTCACACAGGTAATTACTTCATTGTTCCCTCTGGGGTTCCACTCGTCAATCTTAAACTTTCACAGAATCCAGGATCTGGCACCCGAGCTGGTGCCAAAGACGAGCTTGAAGGGGTCACGGTCTGGGTGTGTTTGAGAGACACCATCAGGATCACAGGACATCAGATCCATGGGGGTCCAGAAAGGCTCTCAAAACAAGAAACAGACCCTTCGAGGCAGGCACGGGTGGGTGGCACACTCACAACAACTCACATGGAGGGCTGGGCTCCCATGAGGCCCTCTACCAAACCAGGGTGCACCCACCACACTGCCAGGTGTGTCTTCAGTAAAATGTGGACATCCCCCGTAATTGGGCAAAGAAATGGAGCTGAGTGCCCCTCACCAAGCTGAAGGATTGAGGGCAAAGGTTAGCTCAATCACTCTTGAAAGACAAGGGTTGGCATGACAACCAGCTGGTGTCTGGGGAAACTCGCTGGCATCTCACCTCAACAGACAAATAGCCGTTTCACTCCTCATGCATTGCACTGAAGGTGTTCAAAGAAGGGGGGGGCAGGGGGAGGTCCCAGGAGGTGCCACCATCACCTAGGAGAGCTCCACTCCAGTGGTGAGTCTGCGTGCATCTCTTCGGGGGAGCTGCACCCTGCTCACAAGCTTAGCACGGTGCACAGGGAAAGCCAGGGAGCAGACTCGGGATGTCAAATCTGAGCCTGTCTATAAATCACAGTGAATTTTGATAGCAGAACACGAAAAAAATGGCAAGAATCGCCATAGTTGGACTGAGATTTTAGCATCTCTCTCCTTCAATCAAGATTTACAGTAGCCACATGTGTTCAATTTGTGTCATTAATATCTCCCACTCTTCGGCTTGCGTTTTACCCTTAGTGGTCTCCCTGGATGACCAAAAGTGATGGCATAATGGCATAATCTAATTTGCAAATATTATCCTTGATGAATAGAACTTTATTTTTTTCCTTTTACCTTTCATGTTGAAGCTCACTGTGTGGCTGGCATTTGTTCATGTGGCAAGGCTGACTTTTCCTCACATAAATATTCAGAGGACCCATAATCGTCTGTTGAAAAGAAAAATCTGTATCTGCTCCACCATTAAAATCAAATGCCCACATTTGTGTGGGTCTATCCCTGGATCTTATTCTGTTCCTTTAGTCCATCTAACACTATTGCAAATGGCAAAGATTTTCCCATTTTATTTTCTAATATTTGTTGATAGTATCCAGAAATACAATTAACATTGAATTCAGTGTTTTACTGAATTACTCTCTGAATTAGTCAAGGTTTTCTAGAGGGACGGGACAAATAGGATGGCTGCATACATGAAGGGGAGTTTGTTAAGGAGCGCTGACTCACATGATCACAAGGTGAAGTCCCACCACGGGCTGTTTGCAAGCTGAGGCGCAAGGAAGCCAGTCCGAGTCCCAAAACCTCAACAGTGGGGAAGCCGACGGCGTAGCCTTCAGCCTGTGGCCAAGAGCCTGACAGATCATTGGCATAAGTGCAAGAGTCCAAAAGCTGAAGAACGTGGAGTCTCATGTTCGAGGGCACAGCGTATCCAGCACGAGAGGAAATGAAGGCCAGAAGCCTCAGCAAGTCTGCTCTTCCAGCTTCTCCTGCCTGCTTTATTCTGGCCACGCTGGCAGCTGATTAGATGGTGCCCACCCCAGATTGAGGTGGGTCCACCTCTCCCAGTCCACGGACTCCAATGTTAATCTCCTCTGGCAACACCCCCACAGACACACCAGGAACAATACTTGGCATCCTTCAATCGAATCAAGTTGACACCCAACATTAACCATCACACTATCTAAAATTTAGTAATTTCCCTGTAGATTCTTTGGAGTGCTTTGTATACACTCCAAATAATATCCAAATATTGACAGTTTTCTTTCAACTATGATAAATGTTATTTTTAAATTTTTCCTATTGCACTGGCTATGAATTCTAGTGCAATGTTAAATGGAAATGGTATTTTTAAAAGGACATGCTTGTTTGCTTCCAGTCTTATGGGAAAATATTTGAATATTTCACCATTTAATAGGATCTTCTATGTGACCATCAGGTTAAGTTACATATCTTTACTTCCTTATTTTCTAAGAGTTTTTATTGAAGGCTTTTTCCTCATCTACTGAAAGGTCATGAGCTTTCCTTTTTGTTCTGGCTCCTCACTGACTTACACTGATTGACTTTCAAATGTTAAATCAATCTTGTATTCCAAAACAAATGCGAGTTGGACATCACGTATGATCATTTTATTCATTGCTAGACTTGGTTAGCTAACGTTTTGCTGAGGATTTTAAAATCTACATTTGTGAGTGACATCTAACTCAATTTTTATTTTCTTGTAATGTCTTTGTCAAATTTCCACTTTCACTTTATTTGACTCTTATGAAAGAAATCGGAATGTGTAGCTTCTTTTCGTGTTCTCTCGTGTGGGATTGAAATAATTTATTCCATCAGAGTTTGATTGATAGGATCTGCTGCTGAAACCTTTTGAACATGAAATATATTGTGTGTGTGTGTGTGTGTGTGTGTGTGTGTGTGTGTAAAATATAAATTCGGCATATTTAATTATGCAAAGAATACTCCAAGTTTTTATTTTCCCATGAGTCTGTTTTTCTATCTGTTTCTAGGAATTTAATAACTGCACCCCAATATTCAAATTTACCTCTGTGAAATTTCTCCCAGGGATTGGTCATCCGTGACCTGTATGGTGGCTGCAGTGTCTGTGGCACTAACCCCTTTGAAGCTCTGAATTCTCTTAATACCAGGCAGGGCTGGCCCCATTCAAAGACTGCACTTCAGCTTCATTAAATCTCTGTATTATATGTTTATTTTCTATTTCATTAATTTATACTCTTATAATTATTTCCATCCTTCTACTTTCTTAGGGTTTAATTTGCTTCTCTAGGTGGTGTCTTAATGATTAATTATTAGTGTCTCCCCTAATATGTGCATTTATTTTCTTCTAATTAGAACACATTAGCCCCATTAACCACCCTCCAACTTGTATACCATAGAGTTTATGTATTTTAAGACTCTATATGTGTTAAAACCCACTTAACATTAGGGTATTATATTCTTTTAAATATACCCACATAGTTTCCCTTTCTTTGTTCTTAACTCCTCTCCGTACTGCTGAACTTCCATGTGGGATCAGTATTCTTCTGCCTGCATAATAATAGTGTGTTTCTCTTACTGTTGTCTATGCTGATCTTTTTGTCTCAAAATCTTTATTTGCCTTCATTTCTGAACGATATTGTTACAGCATGCAGAATTCTAGATAAGCAGTTATGTTCCTTTAACACTTTAAATGTATCTTTTCTGTTGCTGCCTGTGTTTCACCATTTTCGTTGAAAGTTAGCCATCGATCTTCTTCTCTGAAGAAGCGGCTTGTTTTTGTTTGTGGTTTTGTCCCTTTTAAGAATTTCTCTGTCTTTGATTTCAGCAATTTCACTCTAATTTGCTTGCTGCGGTTTTCTTACTATTTACGTCAGGTTTGACAGTACTCCTTGGATTTGCCATTAGTGTCCTCTGCTATTCTTCCTTTTTTGCTCTTCTGAGCCCCAATTTTAGGTATTAAGTTGAGCCATGAGGAATTATCAGTACTCAATTCTTGTTTTTTACAAAATTCATGTCACTCATCCTAATATTACTTTTCTGTTTTTCATTTTTTAATTCATTTATCTCTCAATGACTGGATATGTTCTTCTACGCATCTCCAGGGTTGCCAACTCTCCCTTTGACTTATCTGATCTGCCATTAAACTCAGCTACTGAATGGTTAGTTTCTATTATTGTACTTTTCAGTTACAGAATTAGCATTCTGGGGTTTTTTTACAGTTCCCGATTGTCATTTTCTTTGATCTTAACTTTTATTTACATAAATATATTAAGCATTGCTATTATAAAGTTTCTGTCTGAGAACTTGCTAGTTTCATGTCAATAATTCTATCTTTTGGATACTGTGGAGATCTGTTTTGTCTGTCTTACGTTCCTTTGATTTTTGGTTATGTTTTGTTTCCTTATATGTCTAGCTGTTTTCTTTAAATGAAATGGAAAACTTTCATATGAAAAAGAGTGGGGATAATTTGAGGATTTGAGTGGTGTATCTCCCTTCAGAAAGTATTTATCTTTTCTTTTAGTTAGCTAAACCAGGAGGACAAGTTATCCTTGATCACCTTAACCCAATCACGGATGGAGGTGATTTTAAGCTAGTCTATCTCGGTGCCTGTTTCTGGTTTATCCTTTTTTTTTTTTTCTTGAATTGTAAATCCTTAAGGCCCCAAACCAAAGCCTGGGGATTGCTGGTATATTTAAAAGTTGATGTACAATTTTATTATTGACTTTCTAGCTTGCCTAACTCTTCTATGTTCCTTTACCTCGTTTCTTGCCATCTTTTAGATTTTTTTTTATTTTTTGCTAATTCATTACTTTTTTTAAATGTTTCCATTTGCTATCTCTATCAGCTTGATAGATACACATGCTTTTACTACTTTGCCATGCTTCTTCTAGAGATTACAACATGCATCCTTTAGTTATCAAAATTTTACTTCAAGTTCTGTCTCCCTCGTCCTCCATTCCTGCAGAGAACTTGCTCTGCTTCTGGGGCCATCACTTTCAAAAACTGCAGACATCTCTAGGGTGAAACCCACCCCAAATAACAGGCTCCTCTATATCCTCCTCTCCTGCCCTACATCTTGATAACACTCCAATACTTTCCAACAGATTTTTCAAGTTCTTTGTCCAGCTTTTCCATGTGTTCTCAGTGGGAGGGCTGGTCCAAACTAGCACCAGTTAACAGGTGTAGAAACTTGGTAGTTATTTCATTGTTGTTTGGTTTGTCTCCATGTTTTTGAGTTTTGAAACACAATAGAGAATACCTATCATGGGAACTTTGGACCTGCCTAATGACACTGATGATTTATGAAGTTCTCTCAACATTAGTCTAAGTACTTACATGTGTTCTTTCACTTAATCCTCATGGTTGACCTTTGAGTTGGGCCACTGTTAGAACCTCACTTCCCAGGAAAGAAATAGAAGGCACAGAGTGAACCAAAGCAAGGCCTGGCCCAGGCCAAAGGCCACAGCCGTCAAGTGGCCAGGGAACTTGCAGAACCTTACCTTAGAGCGGAGTCTCTTAGCCCCTATGCCAGTTTACTGGGAAATGGCTAAGCATTTTTGAAAAACCACGGATTCTAGAGTGATAAGGGAAGAGGCAGGTGGTAGTGGGTGGATAAGAGCCTTGAACCTATGCGCCTGTCGGGAGGAAGAGCGAGAACCCGGGGAGAGGAGGTGCGTTCCGAGTAGCCTCAAAGTGGACCAATAAAAACTTCACCATGAACAAGGCTTTTCTAACCGTGCTAAAACTCCAAATTACAGAAGCCCCACCGAGTGGTTCCATGGGCATACTGTATTCATCTGGGTTTAACTGTAACAATATTTTTGCAAAAGAAACATGCAAATCCCTCCAACAACAAAGCTGCATGCCCTTGAAGTAAGCTTGACAGACTGTTGCCCAAGTGGTTAAACAACCTGGAGTTCTCCTCTCAGGCCAGGAAAATTTAGGATACCGACACACGTGAGGAGTTTAGGAGCTGCAATTTAACAGGCAAGAAAAAGAAAAAGAAAGAGAAAGGAAAACAGCTCTCTCTCCAGTGCGAGAGAGGGGACTTACCAGAGGAAAGCCGTCCGGCGGACGCAGGAGAGTTTCTAGCCCAGCTTCAGGCGGCGCTGTCTGATTTACGTGGGGCTCACAGATTGGGTCGCTCAGGTGTGACGTTTATATAGCGCGCGGGGAAGTCGGGCCGCCCCACCCGGATCTTATTAAGCAAATGAACTTTCCCCTTGGCCGGCGCCATCTTGTCTGCTCCTTACTGTACGGGTGGCTGGCAGAAGGGAAGATGGAGTCACCATTCTGAACGTGATTGGCACCACTGCCAGCATCCATGTAGCAGCTCGATTTTACAGGCTGCTCTTTGTGAGAAAGGAAAAGGATCTGGGGCTGCTTTTCATAAAAGAAAAACCTTACCAAGGACTTAAGTAATTTCTTCTTAACCCCTGTATCACTGCTCTCATTCGTTACCCAAGAAGGAGGAAAAAGTCACAGGATGAGGGGGAGCCAGCAGGAAGAACAGGGAGCAAAGGCAAAGCCTGTACAACACCTGGTAAGGCTGTGCCTCCTCAGCCAGTGAGGCCACCCTAGGCACGTGGCAGATGCCTGTGGGCTCTCTTCACACACACCACCACCACCAGCAGACTTCCTGGTGGGCACACTCCTGAGGCTGGGCAGCTGTCTCTTCTTTAACCTGTGTGCAGAGAAGCGATGCACTGTGCCCGCAGGAGCCCATTTCAGTGCATGAGAGACCTGCTCCTCATCTTCCAGGTCCGCACGTCACTGAAATGCCTCAGGCACCAAGGAGAAGTTACGACCAGTGAGTCTGCAGAATAGCATTAGCAAGGAAACCCCCACAGCCATCCTGAGCATCCCCCGTTTCAAATTTCCATGGAAGTGTCATACATGGAGATTGAATTCAACATTTTTACCTCAATGAACAATTGGAAATGAGTTCTATTATCTTTCCATAGAAAATACAGATGGCTGAGTCCCTTGGCCACTTTTTAGCTACCTGAGCTCCTGTGACGATGGCATGGTAATATATTACTGCCTCCTGGGGAAAGCCTGCAGCCACAGGGAACCCAGCAAGGAGACAAGCCTAGCCCTGGCCTCCCTCACCAGCTGAGTCCTGGCCTACCCCACCAGCAGAGCCAACTCCCCCACAACCTAGGAGCGCACCTTCAGGAAGAATCCAGAGTTTACCATGGTCTGGGGACATTGTCTCTGGGGTAGAGAAAAGGAACAGGTTCACAAGGAGAGATGATTTCAAGGACGTATCATGGGCACACCCACTTGCATTCAGCATACATTTAATTTCTCTTACTTTGCTGTTGATGTCCATGAGAGCTTCCTGTTCTCCTATCTCTGACCCATAGTAGTTTGAGTGACTACTTTGGGAAATTACATCCCAGTACTGATGTTTATTTCTGTACCAACACCCATGGTTATTCCGGATACACATGTAAAACTCAGGGGTTTGAGGGAGCTCAGCCATTTGAATTGCTAATAATTCCTATGCCTCTGTTCCTGCAGTGGCAGGCAGGGTTATTCCACCACCTGCTATGTGCTGCCCTCAGCGAAGAACAGAAAATGGTGCTGCTGTTCAAATAAAAGAATAAGTGCTGCACTGAAGCCAAAAATGAGAATAATCAGCACAGGAGTCTGGATGTAAGCAAAGGCTGGTGTGTTTTTTTTCCTCCAATGCAGCTAAGCAAGATCGCCAACACAATTAAGCGGCTGTTTAAGAGAAAACAACAAAAAAGAAACCCACTTGCAACCAGAAAATAAAATGGGCCATTTTTGACACTTTATTCCTGTGACAATTGTTCATTTTCCGTAGACCCTTAGAAGACTATTTTAAGAAGAGATTTCGTCCAGGATGATCAGAGGGCAGTGCTTCTCCACTGCTTTCCAGGCTAAAAGGTTGGCTTTTACTTTAACCAACACTCAGGAAAACTGCTATGTGACTAGGACGAAGGTGGCCCATGCAAGCGGCAGCACCCACCCCGCCTTGTGTGCAGTGGGAAGAGCGGCTCTCCTTGCTCTGAGGCCCCCCAAGGATGCAAGGGCAAGGGCTCAGTTTCACAGGAGGAGGGTCTGTGAGGTGCTTCCCTTGTGTCTAAGAAGCCAGCTTCCAAGGAGGAGGGAGCGGAGGCCTGGGGACTGCAGATGCAGTGACCTGCAGCCTTGGGTGTCACCCGATCCCCACAGCTGAGCTCCCAGACTATGCCAAGAGATGTCAGCAGGCTTTGGTCCAGAAAGTACTGCTTCTTTTTGTCCCACCTCTTGTCCCTCCCATGCCACCTGCCTCCCTTGCCCACCTCTGTCCTCTGGATCCTTCCCTTCCTTCTTTCACAGAGGGAGGAAGGAGAGCCTTGGTGGCTTCCTGAAGAGAACACAGACTCTTCCCCCCCATTGGAATGAATTTGCTCCTCACCCTTGGACACCCTCCCCACCCACTCACAGAGAAAACCAGGCGCTGCACCTGGCCTGTGAGCCCAAACTGATGCACAAGCTGTGCCAACCTACTCTAACCCCACAGGTGTACAGGTCTGTATTTACTAGCAATACCTGCAGCCTCCACACAAAGAGCAGGCAGCTCAGGGCAGACTAAACATGAATGTGACTTGGGGGCTAAGCAGGATTTCACCCTAGTCTTCCTCAGCCCAGAGAATCCAATTTGTACCCATGGGCCAGGCTGATACCCACCCAGAATGCCAGCCAGCAAGGGAACCCACAACTGCCACTTGGCACCAGCCTCTCTGCAGGACAAGCACCTGACCAGCTATTCCTGCATCCTGGACGTCATGTCCTCCTCCTAGAAAGTGCAGTCCCAGGAACAAGAGAAGCCGTAGGACAGGGGTGTGCAGGACAGGAGAGGCCGTGATCACCCTCCTGCTGGTTTAGATGCCATACCCCCCAACCTGCTCTCAAGGGAGCTGCTTCCAGATGAACGCGGCCTCCTGGTGCCAGCCTGAACCCCCACCTCTTTAGGTGTGGCTTTGCATCCTGGAGCACATCTTCCCAGGGACCTCATCAGAAGCAATTCTGTGGTTTTCCAGTGTTCCCAGCAGGAAGGTGGCCTACCGGGATGGGACAGGTAGATAGCCTTCAAACATCAAGGACGATGAGCTCACTGCCCTCCATGTGCTGTCGCGTTCTGGGGACCTGAGTGGCTTGGGATGGGGAGCACTCGCCCAGAACACAAGAGGGCACATTCCAAACCCTTCTCTCACCGGTGCTGAAGAAAGTGCAAGCCATCACCAGCATTCTCTCTTCCAGTGTTCTCCCAAAATTCTTAGTATCTACAAGCTTCTTAATTTCATATAAAATATTTCAGAAAAATTGAATTGGCCCTTGTCAAGTGAATTTTGACTTTTAGAAAAGAGCCACATAATCGTTCAAACCCTAAGTAGCAGGAAGCTTCCAGTAAGCCTAATGCATTAGAAGTTGAAAAACATCTTACAAAAAGCAGCAAATCATAACAGCTGCTAAATTTTCCCCTGATGGGAAAAAATACATTTTAAAGTAAGTGGTGGCCAGGCACGGTGGCTCATGCCTGTAATCCCAGCACTCTGAGAGACCAAGGCAGGTTGATCACTTGAGGTCGGGAGTTCGAGACCAACCTGGCCAACATGACAAAAACCCACCTCTACTAAAAACACAAAAGTTAGCCTGGCATGGTGGCAGGCGCCTGTAATCCCAGCTACTGGGAGGCTGAGGTAGGAGAATCGTTTGAACCAGGAAGCAGAGGTTTCAGTGAGCCAAGATTGTGCCACTGCACTCCAGCCTGGGTGACAGTGCAAGACTCCATCTCAAAAATAAAATAAGTGGTGTATTTTCTTCCTCCTCCTTAACTTGAAACTTCCCTCAATAAAACTCAGGAGAACAGAGCCCATTGCGCACATCCCTCATGGATCAATTCACTTCCTGGAGGCATTTTCTCTGTAAGGAAAGATCCCCATTTGCTCTAATCATTTTGGACTTTTTTACCTGACATAACACTCGTTTCCCAGGGACAAACTAAATAACCAAGTTCCATGAACTGAATGCATTTCACATTGCACTACCTTGGCAACGCGATAGAAAACATTTTCACACCAAAAGGCTGTCTCAAGGAGTGACATATTAAAAACCAAACTGGAGGACTTAGAAAACTGTATTTGCTCAAAGAAAAGCCAGTTCACTTATTCTATTAAGGTAATGAAGGAGGCATTTGATGATACAGAACTCTTGTCAGCTTTGACACTCTCTGATAAAACCCAACCCAACACGTCTGTCAGGAGAGGCTAGGGAGTCACGTGGAGACAAGAAGCTCGAAAGCCCAGCGGCGTCAGACAGCGCAGTGCGTGTGCCCCGACTCGCTGCGCACACAGTGTGGCCGGCAGAGCAGCGGGAGCCGGGGCCTTGGCGCCTGGCCATCACTTTCACCAACCCAACGGCCAGGGCTGGTCTCCTGCCCAAATCAACTTCTAGGGCTGGGGAAGTTCAGTCCTGCTGGGCACCCCAAAGGAGAGCACCCCAGTGATATTGGAAACACTCATCATTGCTCACCAGCTGGGCACTCTGTACCCAGTTATGGGTCATAAAAACCTGACATTTGAGATGTTTGCGTTCTAAATGCTAACCACTCAATAATAGCATGGGGAAGCTTTCACGAAGCACCTGCCCAGACCCTCCCAGGTCAACAGCTTCCAAATCTCGGGGTGGAGCCCAGCCATCTGTATCATTTCAAAGCTCCAACACTTTGATCTCAATACACAGAGGGCTTAAGAACCCCACAAACAGTCTTACAGCCTCCCCTACCCCGCACGTGGCACAGGAGTGCCCATTCCTGCCCTTGATGGCGCCAAACTCAGCGTCTCTGTAAGCTTCAGCTTGAAGCAGAGAGTGGACCGGCGTCAGCGTCTCCAAGGCAGTGGAATTTCAGACTCCAGTGTGCACAGAATCACCTGAGGTGCCACTTGGGACCACATGCTACAGTGCCCCAGCACCACTGGCTCTGATCCGTGGCAGCCCGTGGAATCCCCCAGCCCAGGAATCTACATTTTGGCGGAAGTCCCACTTAAATACAGAGCTAAGGAGCTTTCCACCTCCCTGTGCTGACTCTGGACCGAATGCTTCTATTCTAATAGGTGGAAACTGCTTGAGAGCAGAATCCAGCCTGAGGACTTCGGTGAGTGCTCTGGCTCTCACCATCACTCATTCATTCAGCTGCGTAGACCTGGACACATAGCAGGTACCAACCAGGTGCCAGGTCCTGGACCAGGGAGGAATCCTGATGGCTTTTCTCCCCCAGCAGCTTTGTGGGTAGTGTGAGCCCTTGCTCCGCTCAGGGTGCCAGGTAGTCCAGGCCAAGAGGCTCGGTGGCAGCTGGGGTCTGCTGGTCACAGGCTTGGCCTCCTCCCCTGCTGCCATGAACTCCCCCACTGTGACAGAGGACTCGGGACAAGAGAACCTCAGGGTCCACAGAGCTACACTCTGGTGCAGGGACAACAGGTGGCATTTGCAGGCAAGGAGTCTCCGCCCTTCTCACTGGTCACGCCCATTTTTCCCTTCCCACCTCAACCCTGGGCACCAGCAAGCAGGGAGAACAGCAGGTGCTTCTGGGCCACATTGCGCGCAGCACACGGTCCGCCCTGAACACTGTCAGCGTCATCACTGCCGTGCTGTGGTCTGTAGGTATTCCTTGAGCTGTGAGTTGCCAGAGGTGCCAAGGACACACTGAGTGCTGCTATTAAGCAGCCCCACCTCCCACCTCTTCCCAACAGGATGGCCTTGCCCTCCACAAGCCAGACTCTGGGCCCTAGTGCCACCAGGAGCCATCCGAGCAGCTGCGGCTCTAGTCCTAAGGACAGCTTGCACCAAGCCTGCATGCACACGCGCCTGCTCAGGGCATCTGCAACCAGAGATGGGGGCTGGATTGGCACAGTGTGTGCCCATTCCCACAGACCTCTGGGGTGGCCAGCCCAGACAGGGCACAGGAGCTCATCAGGCAGCAGGAACCTCTGAGAGATGGTCTCACATTACACTTTAGGGAATCAGTGGGGCTTCTGCCTTAACTTCACCTGTGCCCACAAAGTCAAGTCCACAGCAGGATTCCAACATCACACGAAGTCCATTTCCACACACCCCTTCTCCAGTCCCAACAACAGCTCTGCCAGGGAGCACCACGCAGTGTTGACCGACATGGAGGCCAGAACCCAGATAGGCCGCCCAGCCCTGAGTCACATCACTGAGCAGCGATGCTCACACAGCTGTGTCCACCTTCACATACAGCAAGCAATAACCCTTGCTGCACAGGAAACAAAGAAATGTGCATGCCTCAACTCTCACGTGGGGGGAAGGAGAAAAACTTTTTCAGAAAACCACAAGCCAGTCCTCTTCCAGGTCTGCTGTCTGAATTCACTGTAGTATAGATTAAAAAACTTCAAACCGGAAATTTTAATTACATCTGTGCCCAGTGGAAATGCCCTGGACAATAGGAAGGAGAAAATGTGCAGCCTCTGGAGGAAATAAATCTCAACCCACCTCTCAAAGAAATCTCTGGGTAGCATTAAGGGGAAAGAGCAACCTGTCTCCCAAGGAAAAAATAAATCACGTGAGTGCAAAGCAACAGAAGCAGACATGCAAATGTTCATGATGATTGATATTTTAAAGAAATAAAAGAGAAAGCTGTAAACACGGAGCACAGATGATTTTTTAAAGAGAATTTCTAAAAATGAAAAACACTGATAATTAAAAAGCTCAGTGATCTCCAGGTCCAGGAGGATGGAATGGATGCATGAATCATCCCTACGTATCCTATACATAACAGACGAATTTAATAAACCCTACTTAACCCTTAAAGCAATTGGTCACCAATGACACTGAAGCTACAAATACTCAGACTATGAAGACTTGGCCTTTGACTCTTATATTATACCAACATATTTTTTTGAACCCAGCAAATTTCAACTTGTTGAAGTAGATAACCGAACAGCCCTTACCAACAGAAGCAGGTATCTGTATGCTGATTTCATCACGAGACCTCTTCACACTCATGAGCTGTCCCATCACTAGGCGTTAAAACAGATGCAATCCCCGGACGCTTAAATCAAGCCATACTAGCCTCTATACGACCAGGTCTATTTTATGGGCACCTGCTGAGTGTTAACTAAAGACCCCGGACATTGTTCATGGAACCACACACAAAGATTCTGAAGGGTGCAGAAAAGGAAGATGGACAAGGGACCCTGGAACCTGAAGAACATCACAGTGGTGAGTTTTCAGGGTTTTCTTTTTACCTTATATATCTCAGACTTCAGGTGGAAGCAGCCAGCTATCTGGAAATACCCACAGGTGCAGACAAAGAAAGCCCCAACCAGAGTTTGCTCCCTGCAGGCTGTGGATTAGGACAGAGGCAGCCTGGCAAGACAGAGAACTTTCAGGAGCTCTACTCTAGCTGACTACCACAGAAAAAGTCTGTGTCACCACTCCCTCCCGGCCATTGATACTAGCCAGGGCCAAGTGGGGAGCCTGGGCTTCCACTTTCACGTGGTTTGGTGGAGGTGCCTCAACCTCCCCACTGCAAGATGGCATCAGAGAAGGCCTCGTAGGCAGCTGGGACATTTATATCCAGAGGCAGAGGAGGACCCCCTCAGGGTGTCAGTGGAACCCATATGGGGAGCCCCAACCTCCACCCCACACAGCAGGAACAAGACACTCTCCCCTCCTTGCTATTCGGAATTTGGCAAGCCCAAGGGATCCAGGAATGAGAAAGCTTTTCCCACCTTCTCCTGCCCCTTGCTAGGGTGGTATCAGAGAAGCCCTAGCAGAAAGTCAGGAATCTTACCAGCATCCAGTGGAAACAAGGCCGGCCTTCCTCCTCTGGGGCCACAAAGGGGGAAGTAATGAGGAACTCCCGCACTCCACAACCCAACTAACCCCAGTGGGCGCCTAGTGGGGATTTAGAACTTCCACTCACAACCCACAGTCATGAGGTGTAGCCCCTCAGAAGCCAGGGGAGCTCAAATAGGAATCCTGGAGTTCTAGCCTCTCCTGGCAATGTCAGGACAGCAGCCCCTTTCCTGCCACAGTGGCATCAGAGAAAGCCAGCCGTGACTCCTGTTTCAAATAAGATTCCGTCTTACAACAGAGAATCTACAATGTCCAGGATTCCATTTTTAAAAAATCATTTATGGTAACAAGAACCAGGAGGCTCTCAAGGTGAATGAAAAGAGAACCCATCACATTGAACGCTGAGGTGACAGAGATGCTAGAATTACCTGACAAAAGACTTTTTAAAGCAACCATCAAAAAATATTTCAGACATGCTTGAAATTGAGTCTCATAGAATAAATCAAATGGAAGATGTCAATAAAAACCAAATAAACATTTTAGAACTGAAAAAATATAGAGTGGTTAAAATGTTAAAAGCCCAGTGGATGGGCTTACCAAGAGAATGGAGGGAATGAAGGAAAGAACTAGTGGAATGATAGAAACTGCCAGATCTGACCAACAGAGAGAAAACAGACTAAGAAACGTGAGCAGAGCCTTGGGGACCTGCGGGCTGTCACTAACACCCTAACATCGGTGCCACCAAGTGCAGGAGGAAAAAGAACTGCAAGTAATCATCGGTGGAAACTTCCCCACAATCGGAAAAAGACGTAAACCTGAAACTTCCAGTGCTAAGCAAAGCCTAAAAGATAAATCCAAACAAAGACACATTATAGTCAAGCTTCCAAAAACTAATGTCAAGGGAAATATCTTGAAAGCAGAGAAGAGAAACCACACCTTACCTCCAGGGAGGAAAAAAACAATTGGAATGACAGAGGATTTCACAGCAGAAACTACAACAGGAAGAAAGGAAGTATTACACATTTTTCAGTAACAAAAATTCTACATCCAGTGAAAATATTTTTCGAGACTGATGGGGAAATAAGACCTTCTTGGAGAACAAAAATAGGAGAATATTGTTGCCAGAAGACCTACTAGAAAAGAATGACTGAAGGAAGTTTTATAAACAGGAAAGAAGAGAACCAGGGGACTTGGCTCATCAGCACGGGAACATCAGGATGGAAGAAAGAGCTCAGCAAGCAAAAGCACAGGGAAATATACTTTATTTTCCTCCTGAGTCTTGTAAATTATGTTTGAGGGTTGAATCAAAGATCATAACTCTGTTTAATGTGGTTCCGAATACATGTAGAGAAAACTTTAAGAAAAGTATATTATAAATGAGGGAGGGTAAAAGGATAAAGGAGAGGTAAGGTTTCCATTCTTTAACTGATAAATGGCCCACACCAGTAGACTGTGACAACTTATATAATGCCTAGATAAACCAATTTAAAAAGCTATACAAAGGGATACAACCAAAAATACTGTTATTAAACAAAAATAGAATTCTAAAATATTCTCATAGAAGCCAAAAGAAGACAGAAAAAAATAGCAAACAGAGAACTTCAAAAAAAAAAAAAGAACAAACAGAAAACAAAAATTTAAATGACATTGAAATCCTAACATTTCAATATTCACATTAAATGTAAGTGGTCAACATACATCAATTGGAAGAGAGAAATTGGCAAAGTATATTTAAAAACGTGATCCAACTATAATTATCTAAAAGAAACTTCAAATATAATGAAATAAGCAGACTGAAAGTAAACAGATAAGAGAAGATATTTCAGACAAATATCAACCAAAATAAAGCGGTGGCTATGTTAATTTCAGACAAACAATACTTCAGGGCAAAGACAGTTACCAGAGACAAAAATGAATATTACGTAATGATAAAACCAGCCCCGCAGGTCCCCAGGAAGACGTAGCAATCCTAAACGTGTATGCATCCAACAGCAGAACTGCAAAATCCGTGAAGTTAAAAATGGATAGAATTGAAAGGAGAAATAAACAATCTACATTATAGGTGGCAATTTCAGTACCTCTCTCTTAATAATGATGGAAAAACTCAACATAAAGTTAGTAATAATACAGAAAAGTTTAAAATGCCACCAAGCAATATAGCATAAATAATATTTATACAACATTCTGCCAAACAACAGCAGAATACACGTTTTAAGCCAGACAAATTTAACAGCAGCTGGGTTGTATACCAACTTTAGTGACACTAATGTTAATCAGTTCTGATGGCCTGTTACATCGGACCAGCAAAATACATCTTTATTATGTGTATCCTTTATTAAGTATATCATAAAGAACACATCATGGACCATCAAACAGACCTCAACAGATTTAAAAGATTGGAATGGAATCAAATTAGAAATCAATAGCAGAAAAATAGCACAAAAATATAGAAACAGTTGGAAACTAAATGACACCCTTCTAAATAATTCATGGTTCAAAAGAGCATTCTCAAATAAAATAAAAATTCATGCTGAACTGAATAAAAATGAAAATGCAACACATCAAAATTTGTAGGACACAGCTAATGCCATGCAGAGAGGGAAATTCACAGTATTAAATGGCTGCATTAGAAAAGATGAAAAGCCTCAAAACAGTAATCTAAGTCTACATCTCAAGCCCCTAGATAAAGAAGAGCAAAATAAATGAAAGCAAGCAGAAGGAAGAAAGGAAATAATAAAGAGCAGAAATTAATGAAATTGAAAACAGAAAAATAGTAAAGAAAATTAATGAAGCAAAGAGTTTGTTCTTTGAAGAAATCAATAAAATTGACAAACTTCCTAAAAGACTGACAGAGAAATGGAGAGAAGTCACAAATTTCCAATATCAGGAGAATCACAAAAGACCTTATAGACTTCAAAAAGTAGTAAAGGAATAAAACAGAGAAAGCGCCACAAGATAAATTTGAAATCTTAGACAAAATGGACCTAATCCTCAAAAACACAAACTACCGAAGCTCCCCCAATATGAAGAAGACAATTTGAATAGCTCTGTGTCTATTTAGAAAATTGAATTGATAATTTTAAAAATTCTCCCCCAAAAAAGAAATCTCCAGATCCAGGAACTGCATTACGGGGCAGTTATCCCAGAAAAGTATAATAAAGGGAAAAGTATAGAATAATCCATTGAAATTTTAAGTTCACACAAAAACACATCCACTGCAATTTTGTTTGAAACAGCCCCAAACTGGAAACCACCCAGAAGTCCGTCACCAGGTGAATGGATAGACAGGCCGTGGTGCATTCGTCATACCATGGAATACTGCTCAGCAAAAGAAGGAATAAACCATTGAGAGCTGTTGTACTGGCCCGAGCACAGAAAGTCAACACCAAGACAAAAGTGTGCCAAATTGCAGGGTCTTTATTGCCGGCGGCCACAGAGGACTCGCGTCTCCCCAACCTGTGGCTCCGAAAGGAGGGTGTCAAGGCCTTTTAAAGTCATAAACCACCTCGGGGGTGAGGGTGAGGGGCAGGGGTGCGGGTGAGGGGCTTCAGACATTCCGAGGGCCAGTGGATTCTCTAAATCACCTCCTGGGCGGAGATGAGGGTGAGGGGCTCCGGACATTCCGAGCGCCAGGGGATTTTGGACATTCCGATTGTTACTTAAGGGGTTCACAGAAGTCAAGATAAGCGTTAGTTTACACATTGTCTGGGTAGGGTGGAAATTACAGACCTTAATTACTTATTACAAGTCACAGGGGCCAAGATGGGAACTTTGGACTGCTTGCCTGTCACATCAGTGTTACAGAGAGCAGTTTCAACAGAACGCCGAGGTATGGTTGAGGTATGCAGTTTTATGGGGCTTTTACCATGTCACAATAACAAGCAACAACCTGGATGAATCTCCAGAGAATTACGATCCGGGAAGAAAGCCAATCTCAAAAGGTTATGCATTATACTATCTCATTTATGTAGTTCTCAGAAGGACAAAATTATAGAACTCAAGAACAGATTAGTGGTTGCTAATGATCAGGTTCGGGGTTGGGCATGGAAGTAGGCATGGGCCTAAAGGGAAACCTGAAGGACCCGGTGGGATGGAAATGGCTGTATCAATGCCGGCATCCTGGTTGTAACACTGTGCTATGGTCTTTTATTTATTTATTTATTTATTTATTTATTTAACTTTAAGTTCTGGGATACATGTGCAGATCGTGCAGGTTTATTATACAGGTATACACGTTCCATGGTGGTGGTTTGCTGCATCCATCACCCCCGTCACCTACATTAGGTATTTCTCCTAATGCTATCCCTCCCCAATCCCCCCCACCCCCCTGCTGTCCTCCACTAGCCCCCACCGACCCTCCAGGCCCCAGTGTGTGATGTTCCCCTCCCTGTGTCTGTGTGTTCTCATTGTTCAGCGCCCACTTATGAGTGAGAACATGCGGTGTTTGGTTTTCTGTTCTTGTGTCAGTTTGCTGAAAATGATGGTTTCCAGTTTTATTCATGTCCCCGCACAGGAACTCATCTTTTTTTATGACTGTATCGTATTCCATGGTGTATATGTGCCATATTTTCAAGATGTTACCACTGGGGGAACGTGGTTAAAGAATACACAGGATTTCCCCTGTATTCTTTTCTCCAACCAATATATGAACCTAGAATAATCTCCCAATAAAAAGGTTATTAAAAATAACTCAATAATTTGATTAATTGGTGGATTAAATGCAGATGAAGAAAAAAATAGTGAACTAGAAGAGAGAACTAGAAAATTCCTCTAAGTCATAGTATGGGGCTAGCAAATTCCAGTATGAAAAGCAGACATGGACCAGAAAGGAAAATTGCAGGCCAACTTCACTTGTGAACATAGATGCAAAATCCTACCAGATATTATCAGAGTGAATACGGCAGTGTATAAAAACATTCAAAAAGCATGTGGGCCTCTCCTCAGGACTCTTTGAATGTTCTTTCAACTCAAAGAACAACTGAATGTTCTTACACTCTGGCTTCCCCCAGAATAAGTGATCAGAGAGAGAAAGAGAAGAGGAAGAGAAGAAGGAAGGGATGGGGGAAAGAGAGAGACAGAGAGAGCATAAAGCCGCAGTGCACTTTACAACCTCGTCTGTCCATTCACACACACTGTCAGTTCAGCTGTCATCTCTTCATCAGAAGCAAACAGATAAATCCAGTTCACTTTCACCGGAAGGGGAGTTAAGCTCCACCCCTCGAAGGGAGAAGTATAGAATAATCTGTTGATGTAATTTAGGACCATCACGTTGTCACTTGTGACAGCAATATAAATACAAAGTATTCAGAAATAAACATAACAAAATATGCACAAGCCTCTTTCAGAGAAAGTTACAAAACTTTATTTAAAAAAGCTAAAGAAGACCCAGAGAAGTAGAGATAAAAACCATGGTCCTAGACAGAAAACCTCAACATTCCACAGGGCTCATTTCTCCTCACCTTGATCTACCATCCAATGCAAATTTCACCCAAATCCCAGCAGTAGGCTTGTTTTCCAAATGGAACTTGAAAAGATTATTGTAAATCATACATGAAAAAATAAATGAGCCAAAATAGCCAATACACTCCTGCAAAAGGACACCATGGTGGTCGGTGGGCAGCGTAATTTCTTGACCAGATATCAAGACTCACTGTGATCCTGAAGCACTGCATGCCTTTAGAGAAGCCCGGACACGCTGGCGGCCCCAGCGTGAGGTGACAGGGATCAACAGGCTCTTGTCTCTGCTGGGGGAAGGCAAACAGCTGCTTCCTGTTTGCCGAAAGTTTGACATTGCCTAATAAATTAAATGTGTTCCTATCAAGGACCCAGCAAGCAAAGGCCCTTAGGCGTAGGCCCTTGAAAAGCTGGTGCCCAGTGCACGAGTCGGTAAGTATGAAAATATGTGGAGTGGAGCAATTCGCAGGTGAGACAGGCAGAGTCAACCCAAATGCTCGCCCCAACAAGAAGTGCAGTGCACTCAGACCAGAGAAGGTTCTGCAGCAGTGAAAATAGATTAGCCATATGCAGACATGGAAGAATCTCAGAATCACAACATCAAGCAAAAGAAGCAAACAAACTTCCAGACTGTGCGATGACCCTTGTGTAACTCCAAAAACAGAGAATCTAAAGATACACATAGAGGTGGGGCGACCATAAGGAAAGGCAAGGGAGTCAGCTGATTCTGGGGACAGTGTTTGGAAGGTACAGAGTTGGAGAGAGAGACAGAGGGAAAGGTGATCAGAGTGGAACACTGGGAGGCAGGATGACCAGCTGCCCGGTTTTGCCAAGAAATGAGAAATTTCCTAAGGTTTAGAAATTTCAGTGCTACAACCAGGACAGTCTTGGACAAACTGGAACTATTGGCTACCCAACACTGAAAGCTTCTAAGTTTCCAGAACATTCTGACTTGGTCCTGTGGCTCTTTATTTGACCATTATTTTCAAACTAGATGTGGCAGGTGAAATGGTGCCCCCAAAAGATATATCCATATCTTAACCCCCGTTATACTGCGAGGTGACCTTATTTGGAAAACGCAGCATCTTTGCAGATGAAAAGAAATGACTGTTGTTAAGATGAGATCATTTGGATAACCAGGAGTCCTAAATAAAAAATAAGTATCCTTACAAGAGACAGAAGTAGAGAAGACACAGAGAGGAGACAGCCGTGTGGCCACAGCCCAGGGACAGCTGGAGCCCTGGAAGCTGGAAGTGGCATGGACACCTTCTCCCCTGGGCCCTCCAGAGGCAGCGTGGCTCTTCTGACACCTGTTTTGGACTTGTGGCCTCCGGAATTGTAAGAGAATCAGTCTCTTTTGTTTTAACCCACTGGGTTCATAGTCATGTTTTATGGCAGCCACAGTGAACCAAGTCACTGAGCGCGCATGTTTTTTATGCCCTGTTTTGGTGGCGTAATATATTTGAAAAGAAAAAGAAAAATTTTGACACACACCCCCACTTCCTTCCAGGCAGCAACTCACATGCCACCCCCTCCCCTCAGCCATGACCCCTCCCCTGGAGTAGGTCTGCAGCGAGTTTGAAAGGCCCTTATTTTGGCTTCTTGTGCATATGTAAGTAAATGCTTCTAATCTTCTCTGCCAGATGGAAATATCCTTGAAAACACCAATCAAGACTTACGCGATGTTCACACGCCACAGTGTCTAGACCACTGTCAACCAAACAACAGAGCTCAGTCAGCACTGAGAGCAAATGAATAAGTGAATGAATGTCAGCAAAACTCTGTGAGGTGGCAGCCAAACCAGTTGAGACTCCCAGTGCACGTCAGATACCAGCAGCCCCCAGAGCACCCTGTGGATGTGCAGTTCCCGGCAGTGCCCAGCCTACCTTCCACCTTCCATTTCCAAACTGCCCACTCATCCCCTGCCCACTGCCTGCCCTGCCAGTTCCTGCACCTGCCTCCACCTCTGAGATGCTGGTGTTCACCGCTCAGCCATGGAGTTTCCCATCCCGCAAACCACAAGCGCCGGGTCCCAGCACTGTCTGTGGATTCTCGTGGCCAGCATGTGAGGTCCTGAGCTCCGGGTTTCCCCTTTGCTCACATCCGTGTCTCCCAGGCTTGGGCAGTCCATGCACAGTTATTAGGATGAGCCAGAGAGGCCAACACACCTCAAACCTGTGTCCCAAAGACGGCAAAAGCAAATGGCTGGCTCACTTGTGGACAGGGACACTGCAGCAAGCCAAGGTTGCCACAGCTGCCTCCACCTCCTCGTGTGACACAGAGAGCTTCTGTTTCCGCAAGAGCACTCGTCACCCTTCCCCACCAGGTACCGCATAGCAGCCCACCCACAGGGCTCCACCAGTTTCCCTGCCTGGCTTCCAGGTGGGCTCAGCCACTGGGAAGCCCTGTCAGGAGGTGAGAGGGAGGAAAGAGGGGGAGGAGAGAGAAAGGGTGGGATTTATCTACACCACCCATCCTTGCTCTCTGCCTGCAGGGCTCCCACAGACGGGTGCTTTCCCTGGGTGACGGGCACAGCTCCTGCAAGAGTCCTTCGTTTCCACCAGCTGTTCTTCCCGCTTCTCTCTTCAATCCACAGCATAGTACATGCCCCACGATCCCATGTCCAGCACAAAGCACTGTGCCAGCCCCACACTCTGCCCACCTTCACATTATCCTCTTATTAAAGTCTCCTTAAATGACTCAAGCTGAGGATGCATTTGTTTCCCAGGACGGCTCAGGCTGGGAGCTCACCACCCTTCCCATTTTCCAAGCCGATGGGGCACCAGGACGCACTTACCCCCCGGGCAGGGCCTCAGGGTACCACAGGCCAGAGCTTAGAAAACAAGCTCCTGGTCAGAGATCGCATGGGCAGTGAGAAGGAGCTCTGAGAAAGGAGGCTGGACAGGATGCCAGGGTCCAGCTTCAGGCCCCTAACCTGCCCATCTGACCCAGGAGAGCAAGGCCTAGGCAGGCAGTGCAGCTCAGCCCAATTCGTATGTCCCAGGACTACAGCCTGCTCTGCCTCCCAGATACTGTGTCCTCAGAAAGACTGGACTGTCGTCACCAGTTCAAACCCTGGCCAGTGAGATCTGCTAGGAGCTGGGGACAGTGAAGAGCTGAGATTGAATCTCAGGTCAGAAAATATCAGCAAATCACCCATGGGAGACTTCCAGTTAAATTAGACATAGGATGGACAGGGAGTTTCTGGGGCTGCGGCAGAGAAGAGCAGGATGGCAGCAGGACCCACCAGTGCAGGAGTCCTGGCCGTGACCACCTTCGCTCTGCCTGGGGGTGCAGTTTATGACATGAAACCAATGGCATTCTGCTTTGGGATCTTGGGTGTCCAGGGGTAGGAATTACACTAAGGAATTCTATTTTTGGCATTTGTCATTGATTTTGACCAGCAGGTCAATGATCTTATACACACACACACACACACACGCACACACACACACACGCACGCAATTGTCAATCGCTCCCTAGTCCAGACACTCCTTAGGAAAGAACGGAGGCCAATCTCGCATGCAAAGCTAAACTTTGGAGGCTAAGATTTACTGCATATTCTGATTTTGACCTACTTCAAATAAAGAAGAGATGCAGTTGTTTACAAAAATGGAAATTATGTCCCCAGAGATTATATCTGCTTCTGAATGATTATTTCTTCCCATAGAATAAGTTCAGAAGACTCCAAGAACCACCACAGAGAAAGCCCATTGAGCATTTACAGTGGGACAGGCACTGCACTTTCTCATTAATCCTCATGTGCAAGCCACAGGCAGATAATACCAACATTCCCATTTCATGGATGAGGAAACTGAGGCAGGTCAAGACCAAGCAGCTGCTCAAGGCGGCAGAGCCAGGACCTGACTGTGGCCCTTTGCTCTGTGAGCTCACAGGTCGGGTCCTCACTCTATGTGGCCTCACTCCTAAACACCACAGCCTGTCTTTCCAACATGCCGTGGGGCCCTGCCTCTGAACCCACAACCCCCTGGAGGAATTATCCCCAGAGCCAGTGGCCCCCCACCACCTCACCAAGGTGGCACCAGTGTCCTACATTGAAGCATCCCCTTCCTGGAGTTTCAGTCCTGACCAGAAGCATCTCAGGGCCTTCTTGGATCCAGTCCCAGGGCCACTGCCTCACCCCAGGTTTCTCCATCCCACCCCCCACTTCACACAGACAGTGCTGACTCCTCCAAGAGGGGCCATCCCTTGCAATCTGGAACCAGCCTCCACATCTCTGGCCTTAGACTTGTGCTGGTGACCCGTCTCGTCATGCTCCGGGAACAGGTGCCTTTTTCTCTCTACAACACAGGTACCTCCGGAGAGCACGAACCACAGCTCATTATTTATGCATCTCCAGAGCCTGGAACAGGTCTCGGCACAGAGGAGGCACCAAGCATTTCCTGCTGAATGAATAAAAAGCGGAATCCAGTAAAATTCTTGCTGTAGGAACTAATGATTATGTGACTGATTGAGAAAAGGGTGCATAAAAACAGAACTATCCTCTGTGTTCTAAGATAAATAGAAAAAGCCTCACCCTGGCCATGACCTGGACCATCCACTAGGTCCTGGTTGCACAGGACTGGTGCCAGACATGCCACAGCCCTTTCCTGGACCTCTCCACGGCTCTAGGCAGAGCCTGGCCACAAGGCTCCTAAGGTGACGTACTCCCCCACAACCTCCAGCTGCGTCTGGCCGCATGTCATCCTTGCCCCATCAAGGCCATACCTCTGCTGTAACCCCAGAATGTTCTGAATGCTTGTACTTGGAAAACCCACATAGCAAGGAGCATCCCCATTGGCTAGATCTCCACCTGCAGGATATGGTCCCCCTTCCACACCCCTGCACCCATGCCCACACCCACCTGTCCCAGGACAGCTAGCTCAGAGGCAGAGAGGCTGCAGCAGGAGCCAGCAGCCCTGTCTCAGTATGGCCGGAGCCACCCGCTCCCCGGCACCTGCTGTTGGGGCCTTCAGGCCTCTCTGAGCAGCCAGGGATGTAGAGGTAGTTCTGAGTCTCCCATGCAGAGAATTTGGAAGCTTCCAGCTCTGCACCCAGGGCCCACTTCCGCCACACAGCTGGGAAATTCTTCTCTCCAGGCTTTCGAAGTGCACACGAGTCACACACTCCAGAACCCATTCAATACTGCTGACCCAGGATGACTAGACACTTCAAATGATTTTCCACTCACTGTGCTGTGGGTCTGTGCAGCACACTGTGAAATCCAAGGGAGACATCAGAATGTTCTGCAAAATAAAAAAGAAAATAACTTTAGAGTCTGAGGGGACCACCACCACAAATAAATTGTAAAGATGTAACGTCCTTCCTGAAAGCTAAATGTTCTGCCTTTTCAGCATGCTTTTCTGCCCTAGGGTTCAAACAACCAGCCAGCTGTCCCCTCCGGCAACAAAACCCTAATAGCCTAAAACCGTCAGATTGCAAGACTGCGCAAGTGATGCAGCCCACTCATTTAAGATGCCATCGTTAGACATAAAAACTATTATGTAACACAATACGCCTGGTCTAATTCCTAGCCCCGAACCTCAGCAACTCGGAGAAGTCCGTCGGATATTCCAAATGCATGGGGATTCCAGATTCATGCAGAAAAGGCACAGGGTGAAATGTTGCAATGGCTTAAAAGGAAATCCTCCCCTCCCATCCCATGTACTAATGAGTCATCATTCAGGAGGTTACTGTCTGAATGAACTGGGAGGACACTTTTCTCCATCCTCTTCCTCCTTTGATCATGATTGGACCGTGGGGGAGGGAAAGGGCCCCATACCCGCCAGCAGGCTTAACTGAGAACAGTCAGGCCTCAAGACGGGCCCTGGGTCCACAGGAGCACAGGCAGCCAGTAACTGTCCTGCCGGCTCAGGCCCAGGCCACACGTCACTCAGAATCCACGGGGAACAGTGGGGCCGGCTCACGCCAGGGCTGCCGTGTCATTCAGAATCCATGGGGAAACAGTGGTGGGGCCCACAGTTCCCTAGGTCCAGCAGCTCCTCAGCTTAGCCGCCCCTCGGCTCACCCGCCCCAACCGTGTCCTGGAAATTATGAATTTTGGAGGAGAAGAGAAACAGAGCTAAATGGTCAGTGAAAATTACCCATTTCATAAAAAACTTTCCAAATTTGGACCCCAATAAATGATCTGGGTCTCAGCAGCTGCTGTGCACAGCATATTAAGTGGTAGACAGAAGTCTCTTCCACCCTTCCTTTCCATTATCTGCTTGGAAGCATCCGATCAGGGTGTGGGCTGCAGGAGCCACTGACAGGGCCAGGCTGGCGCTCCTAAGCCAGCCTCCTGCCCCCCCCCAAGGCTGCTCTTTTGAGCCTGGTGGGCTTTCCCTGAGCAATGCACCCCAGCTCACCCCTCTGACCCAGGCCTGTAGGGAACTGAGCAGGGACCCCGGGGAGGAACACAGATGCTCACAGGCCCAACCTGGGTCAGCCTCCCCTTCTGCCCCTGCCATTCCTTCCCCTCTCCATGCACTTCTCCCTCTAGCTGGGAACGGTGTGAATGCACCTTTCCACCCTGTGCCCGTGGGATCCCTGAAAGCTGGCGATCTGGACTATGAATTTCCAAGGTGAAGGAGAAGTTCTCCTTCCTTCAGTTTCACTCTCCTGAAAGGCCTCCCTGCAAACCATGGCCAAGTCAATCCCTTTTCCTGGAGTGCAGGCTAAAGAGCCTGGGGCTCCTCTCCTAAAGAAAAGACAGCTGCGGGTGTGTCTGAGATCACATGCAGGGGCATGGCCAGACACCTGGGGGTAGTCCAGGAAAGCCCCAGCACCGAAGCCCCACCCATCCGAGTCACTGCCACCTGCCCTGAGCGTCCCTGTGTCACCTGGCCTGTTTCCCCCACAAATTGCCTTCTCACTGGTCCCGTAGGGGAAGGGGTGCAGCTCCCCTCAGATTGCCCCATGGGAAGTGGCTTCCACAATGGGCCAGTGGCCCCAAGAAGCGCAAGCTCCGTCTGCACCACGCTTGAGTTGGCCGTTTTGAAGCACTGTGCTCTCGGGGGTTGATGATGTGTGGCTGGTTTACTACAGTATTCAGAGCCCCCCGTCCAGGCCCAGCACCTTGGAGGTGCTCAAAAAGCATGAACCGTGCAACACGTTACCTAACCCAGAGGCACGCTCGGCTGAGTTTTACTTTGTGTTAATTCTCTACCGCAATTATAAACACAACAAAGGCAATGAAATGTCAAGAGAAGAATGGCAGCCATGAACCATCAGCTACAGGGCTGAAACACGCCTCCCGTCTATTTTTCAGATGAACCCCTCCATCCAGTATTACCATTAGTTGCTTGTATTTGTGGAACAGAGCACCATCACATACCATATACCATCACAGACCTGGGCTTGCTTTTTGTAAACACTGGAGAAGGATTCTTTTCTTACACACGCATAAATGCATGTGCACATCTATACACAAGGAATACATTTTTGCTCACACGTATGCACATGAATGTCCACATGTGCATATGTGTGGACACATAAATTCATATGTTCACACATACAGGCCCCTGGACACATACACACGTGCAAACACACACAAATCCATGCACACATGTGTGCATGCACACTTAAGCAGGTACACACAAATACACTCACATACACATTCAGACAGGGCTCTGGGGGAAAGTAGCTGCTTGTGGCATGATTGCTAAGATTTCTCTGGGTCTAAATTGATTCTGTCTCCTATGACAGAAAAGTCTGGTGCCTACAGCCAGACAATATAGGAACCCCTGGGTAAATGCTGACCCTCTGTCTTCCCGCACAGCCCCGAAGCCAGGCTCCACCTCTCTATACTCGAGAAAGGGAGGTGTCCAAAGGCTGATTCAAACCAGAAAATACTTCTTGTTTGTTATCCCTAGGTCAGTCTTTATTTCTCCATCTATATGGTAATATGCCTCAACGTCGCCTCTTATAGAGATGTTCAAACACGCATGAAAGCAGAGAAAAGCGTCAGCTCAGCCCCTTGCACCCATCACTCCAGATCCACCCCTGCCCCACATCCATGCCCCGATTGTCTCTGCCCTGCTCTCAAGTCAGGCAAGTAGACAGCCAGTAGACACACATGGTCGAGCAGGGTCCTCCCCAGCCCTGGTGGCTTCATACCACCTTGGCCTCACACAAGCTGTGGGGTCAGGCCAGCCACCTGCTGAGCTGCGATGGCTTCTTCCCCATAATCCAGGTGACGAGGTCTACTCCCAGGGCCCTGTGAGGATTAAATGCTAAAATGCACACAAGGCTTCATGCAGTGTCTGGCACCTTGCAGGCACTGAATTAACAGTAGTTAAAATTAGCCATTGTATTATTAGCTGTACTTCCAAACACCACAGCACAGACAGCAGAGGAGCTAGCCCAGGATCACAGACCTCTTCGGGGCAGATGGGCTGGGCCCCAAGATCTGCCGGCCGCTCCTCGGCCCTCCTGAACTGGAGGAGGCAGCTTTGTCTTCAGGCCCTACGGCCCCTTGGATTCAGCAGAAGCCTGAGAAGCTTATGTGTATTTGAACTCCAAAACATTACACTGAAAAACAGAAGCATTCTGGAGGCATCATTGTCGTGAGTTTAGCAAATGCCTGAGATACCTCCCATCAAGTGTGAAAGCCTCAACTTTCAAACACGATGTGTTTAACTCAGTTTTTACCTCTCAAGGAAGCATTCCTTTCTGAGCGCTCTGAGCCCAGTCATGGTTGCGAAAGCCCATCTTTTACCGTGCGGAGGGGTCCCTGCCCACCCTCCTCACCTGCTGCCTGAGTGTCTGCAAGGGTGTGGAAGGAAGGAGGCTTAGCTTCAGAAAAGCCAGGACAGCCCCGCATGGACAGGCACCTCAGATGCTCCCTATGGTGCAGTTTCTTCCACTGAGCATTCCACCCTGATACACTTGACCACCTGCTTCCCGGCTTGGAGCAGCCCCCATCCCCCGGGCAGCAGCAGGAAGAGGAATGAACCCACACTCGAGGGCTCCTCACTGCAGACAAGGGAAGGAGGAATCCACAGATTCACAGGAAAATTAAGCAAATCAAGCGCCCTGGAGCCCTCAGCATGGGGGACAATCCAGGACCTCAGTCCTCAGGAGGCTACTGGGGAGGCAGGGAGAGGCTTCTCAACTCATAGAGCAGACCGGAGCCTGGAGCACACCAGCCAACACTGGACCACATTGGGTCCCAGACCTGCCTCCCATGCCCAGGATCCACACCCAATGTCTACACTGTGTCCACACCCAGAGTCCACAACCAGGGTCCACACTCAGTGACCCATATCCAGTATACCACACCCAGGACTCACACCCAGGATTTACACCCAGAGTCCCACCCAGTGTCCACACCGTATCCACACCCAGAGTCCACGCCCAGGGTCCACACCCAGAGTCCACACCCAGCGTCCACACCCAGTGCCTACACCGTCTCCACACCCAGTGTCCACACCTGGTGTCCATCTGCAGGATTCAGTGTCCCACACCCCATCCATACCCAGGTCCACACCCAGGGCCCCACAGCCAGATGACGAGGGAGAGACCAGCACACTTGTGGGCGGCGAGGTCTGAACCCCAGCGGCTGTGCTTTACCCCATTGCTCTCCTGCTCTGCCTCCTCCAAGCTCAAACCTTCTATGATGCTTGTTCTTATGAGTGGTTTGTGAATTACTCTGGAGGGGTTGGGATCTGGGTTGAGAGGATGCAAGGAAGTCAGCGCTCCTGGATTAAAGAAAGCATATCCTAATTTGGTATTTCCAGCCCTAGAGTGAGTGTTTTTCCAGTATGAGCTGGGGAAGCATTTATTGTTCTGAATGTATTTACCTTAGAAACTGCATTGCAACTGGATCCGCAGAGCCCCGGCTCTCCAGCCATCTGTCCCCCACACAGCAGTAGCTGGTTTCACAGGGTGGGCCAGCGCCCAGCACTTACCACAATTCCCTGACCAAATTAAGCATTCAACAAACACTGGGTGCACAGAATCCTAATGCCATTCATTCTTGCAGGGCTTTACCTGGCTCAGAAATAGTCCCTCAACCACAAATTCATTTCAAGAGACATGTCCAGTGAAATTAACATTCTCCCTGCAACTGGAGATCATTCCTCAGTCCCAACCGCACTCCCTGTATTTAACGACATGCTTTTTAAAAAAATCATGGCTCTAGTTAAAGTTGAGGGGTCATTTCATTCCCAACTCATCTTTACAGCTCTTAAAGAATGTTTAAAATTCCTTCAGCTCAGCCTCAGGCTAAATGTGAATTTTTTAAGAAAGTAAACAAACACTGAGATTCCCATTTGGGAATTAGGGAGGAATGAGCAATTCACAGCTTGGTTTCCAAGTGACGGCTCAGACTCCAGCTTTGGCAGAAGGTGGAAAATGCAGACAGGGCTGACTTTTTTAGAAAATAAATTTTTTATTTTCTCCAAATAAATAATTGTTTGAAAGCAAGTCAGGTGGTAGGCAAAGCAAGGCTCCTTCCAATGCAAGGCTCCACGCGGCAGGAGGAGGACCCTGGGAAGGTCCAAATAGAAAAGCTAGCTTCGGCCATGCCGTGTAGCCAGGACCGCGAACAGGCAGCGGCCCCCAGGCCATGGACTCTCTGCGAGTAGGACATTTACAAGGCCCTGTAGGTCAGTGCCCCAACGCAAAACATACTCCTACAGGGTCACACCTTTTTATGTCAGGAGTTAAACTTATAAAATTGGTTATTTCCTTATTTTCCTAGATAATTTGAGACTTTAGACCCACAGTTCTTAACAATAGCTGCAGAGATTGAGAAACAGAGGCCTGCTGTCACCCACAGAGCTTCTGATTCAGTTGGTCTAGAGTACGCCTGGCTGCAGTGCCCAATTCAAATGTGCAGCTCCAGCCAAGAAATCCCTTGTTAAAGAAATCCCTGAATTGCCAATGCCAGCCAAAGGTGAGTGCCTGGAAGGAGAGCAGGAAGGAGGGGAGAGAGGGAGAGAGGGAGAGAGGGAGAGAGGGAGAAAGAGGAGGAGGAAGAAGGGGAGGGGGGAGGAAGAAGAGGGGGAGGAGGGGGAGTAGGAGGCGGGGGAGGAGGAGGGAGGAGGAGGAGGGGAGGAGGAGGGAAGGAGGAGGGAGGGGAGGAGGAGAGGGGGAGGAGGAGAAGGAGACGGGGAGGGAGGGAGGAGGAGGGGGAGGAGGGGAGGGGGAGGGAGGAGGGAGGGGAGGAGGAAGAAGGGGAGGAGGAGGGGGAGGAGAGAGGAGGAGGGAGAGAGGAGGGAGAGGAGGAGGAGGGGAGAGGAGGAGGGGGAAGGGGGAGGAGGGGGAGGGGGAGGAGGAGGGGGAGGAGGAGGGGGGAGAGGAGGTAGGGGGAGGGAGGAGGAGGAGGGGAGGAGGAGGAGGGGGGAAGTGGAGGGGGAGGAGGGAAGAGGGGGAAACATACCTTGCAAAAGATGGATAAATGGCCTAGACCAAATCCCCTGAGGATCAGAAGAAAATTTCCCAGGCGTACTTCATGCTTGAGAAAGATATAATAGGAAAAGAAATGCAATAAAAATAGGCACTCAAAGGCAAGATTATCAAACAAGGAAATAGATGAAAACAGAAATTGCAGACTCCAGGAAACAAGTTGACCCAAAACACCATCACTACAGAAATCCTACAGAAAGTCAAAACATTTAGAAGAGGGTCCCACAACTAACACCGAATTAGTGACACAGAGAAAAGGCTGAGGTCACCACAGTGGAGGCCAGTGCAGACGTAGCAGGGAGTGAAGGAGAGAGACAGTTGACTTCAGAGACAGCCACAGTCAAGCATAAGGAAAACTGGCTCCCGAAATAGAGCCCAAGCTGTGGAACCAAGGCAGTGCAAGATAAAAGGAGTGGTTCACAGAACAAGTGCCTGTGACACTACAGCTCATATCAGCTTTCAGAATAAAATCACACAGAGCAATCTACAAGACATAGCCTGGTTAACGTCTTGATTTTCAAGTTGAAAGAAATGACTCTTGAGCCATCCAGGTAGATAAAAAATTCACCACTAGCACTTTGGGAGGCTGAGGTGGGCGGATGGCCTCAGGTCGGGAGTTCAAGACCAGCCTGACCAACATGGAGAAACCCCGTCTTTACTAAAAATACAAAAATTAGCCGGGCATGATGGAACATGCCTGTAATCCCAGCTACTCAGGAGACTGAGGCAGAGAATTGCTTGAACTTGGGAGGCAGAGGTTGCAGTGAGCCAAGATCACGCCATTGCACTCCAGCTGGGCGACAGAGCAACACCCTGCCTCCAAATAAAAGAATTCACCAAGAAGGTGAA
Organism: Ateles fusciceps; assembly: GCA_036589455.1. Classification (NCBI taxonomy): domain Eukaryota; kingdom Metazoa; phylum Chordata; class Mammalia; order Primates; family Atelidae; genus Ateles; species Ateles fusciceps. The sequence goes on along the minus strand of JAZHEH010001784.1, from coordinate 6,495,340 downwards.
AACAATCAGACTGGCTCGGAGTCTCTCCTCAGCCAAAGTTTCCTCAGTCTGTGGGAGGCAACTGGGCAACGTGGGCAAAGCGCCCGGGAAGGGAGCATGAGACATCAGGATATTTGCCCCAGCTAAGGTCGTTCAACTTCGAAGACAGTGAGCAGGCACTCTCAAAGCTGCCGGAACCCAGGACCGTGCAACACCCATGGGCCCTTCTCAGAAGACCTGCCCAGTCGGAAAGTTCAGGAGATGAGAAAGCCAGCAGAAAGGCCTTCCAGGACTTCATGCTGGATGCCAGAGAAACCATGGAGAGGCTCTGCAGAGCGCTGAGGTGAGGACGGAATGCCACCGCAGGTGCAGAGCGCCTATAGAAAGAGACAGTGTTCCCAGGCTCCCAGACTGTACCTTGGGGAGTACAGTCACTGGGTTCTTCTAGGAAAAAATCACTGGCAACAAATACTAGTCAACCATGAGATGAATACAAATGACCAGGAATGGAGAAGTCTTCCATTAGCGCCCTGGTGCTGAGGGGGCCAGTCCACCAAAGACAGAACCGAGACTGTGTCTATGGGGCATAAAGTTACAAAGTGACTGTGCAGGGTATTGATGGCATTTGAATAATAGCTAACAAACAGTGAAGGTGGGGGAGGAGAAAGGAAGAGTGGCTACATACATTCCTTTGTCTTTCTTAGCAGAGAATGGGAAAATGAAAACACGTGGTTAAAACAGTAGGTCTCCACCCTTAGCATCTCTCACAATTATGTTTCCGAACCTGGGAGGCATCATTGCATCACTAATATCTCTTCTAACTGGAAACATGAATCAGAAATCCAGCAGTCGCTTCAGCTTTGCTTGCTGGTGTTGTCTTCATGTAAAATTAAAAGGGTGCATACGTTCGAAGATAGCATATAGTTTATCATCTCATGTCATCTTTTACAGCAAGTGACCTACGCCAGCCTCCCTGCTCTCGTGCACCATGGATGGGGCTCACCAAAAGTCACCCAAGTACCTGCAGGTAACGGGTAAGCGAGTGAGTGCCTTTTTTTTAACTTTCTTATGAGTATCTTTCTTTATTACTTAGCTTCTTAGAAGAGAATATATCTGGCTGGGCATGGTGGCTGATGCCTGTAATCCAGAACTTTGGGAGGCTGAGGCAGGTGGTTCACAGGAGGTCAGGAGTTCAAGACCAGCCTGGCCAACATGGTGAAACGCTGTCTTTACTAAAAATACAAAACTTAGCTGGGTGTGATGGCACACATCTGTAATCCCAGCTACTCGGGAGGCTGAAGCAATGAGAATCACCTGAAAGGCAGAGGTTGCAGTGAGCTGAGATTGCACCACTGTATTCTAGCCTGGGCAATAGAGCGAGTCTGTGTCTCAAAAAAAAAAAAAAAAAAGGAAGAGAATATATCATTGTTCCAAACAAAGTCAAGCCCCAAAAGGTAAAGCTTTTTCCACTAGACAAAACCTATAAAGTCCCAATTGCCCAAATTCCCTACTGTGACGTCATTTACCTTCAGGCAGAGCCCTGCCTCTGCCTCTTCCTCAATCCCCTTGGGCCCACTGCCTCTCCCCATCAGTCTGCACCCCTGCCTTTGCCCTCAGACAGTGAGTCTTAGGGGTCTAGGACTATGGAACCTCGACCTCCCCCAGACCGACTGAATACAGGCTGGTCAGTGGAATCCACCTGCTGTCCTCCACTAATCTGTACATTCCCCCAAGAACAGAGGTGGCACCTGTCTCCAAACACCTAGGGGAGTGATTGGCACCTGGTACCTGCCGTCATGAAGGGCAGTTAAAAAGTACAAGGCAACTTATGAAAACTCTATGCCCATGAATATCAGTGCAGCCAAAATTGTTAACATTTAAAATACAAAACTGATACAAGAAATAATTGCTAACAGCCTCTTTCTATAAGTAGAGGGAAAGTTTTCAATAGTTAAAGAAGAAAAAAATGTCTGTGAGCACGAGGGTCCTTCTCCCTGTAACCGGTTACAGAAATAAAAACTCCCTCCTTTCCCAGTTCATCTGCACTGTGTTATTGGGCCTCGAGAATAAGCAGCCCAACCCTCCGTTTGTTTAGGGAACCCTGTCATGCCCGGGGGAGGGACACTCTGCTCTCCTCATCGCTGTCCACCCCTTGCCACATGGTGGCTTTCATGTCTGAGGCTAGAATGCTTCAACAGAGTTGGGGTGAGACCATCTGGAGAACCAGGCATGGCCCCCAGGGTGGCTTGGTGGCTGAGAAGCAGTGAAACTGGGGGAGACCAGAGTCGTGGGGGCCGCCAACAGCTGAGCCAGGAGGCAGAAGTCCATTTGGCCGGGGATGCCGAGCAGGGCTCAGGCCCATATTTGAAAATAGGGCCTTAGCAGATGTTTTGAGTTAAGATGAGGCATCCTGGATTCGGGTGAGCCTAAATCCAATGACTGGTGTCCTTAGAAGGCTACGTGATGGCAGAGATGGGAGGGATGCCACTGTGAGCCAGGACATGCCAAGGACTGCCGGCCACCACCAGGAGTGGAGAGGCAGGAAGGTGCCCACCTCGAGCCGCCCGTCAGCGGGAGTGCAGCCCTGCCCACACCCTCATCTCAAATGCCCGCCCCCAGAACCGCGAGGCAACAAATGTCTGTTGTTTTCATCCACTCACCTGTGACACTGTGTTAAGGCAGACCTAGGGAAGGACGCCATGGGGAGGACATGCAGAGAGAAAGGTTCCATAGGAATGTCCCTGCAGCAGGCAGGGAGTCGGAGTCTACGGAGCTGGCAGGTGTCATCCCTTCCTCTCCACAGATGCCACGCCGTGGATGCCCGGCTGTCCTCACTTCTCCAGCAACATCCACAGGGTTCCAGTCGCGTCCAGCTCCCAAAACTTCACCCCACCCCGTCTATGCTGTGTCAGAGATCCCCACAGCTACCCACTCATGCCCCTGAGCCACCCCATTGCAGCCTGGCCCCAGCTGGGAGGCAGGACCCCTTTCTCCCAGCCTCCTCCCACCCTCCTCCCAGGCATGCACAGGCATGGCCACCCTTCATCAGGGGCACTCAGCCCCTTCCCGTTGGACTTTCCCTTTCCTGGCCTTCAGTGCCAACCTGAACCCACTGCTCCCCTCAGCAATGCCTTGCTGGGCCCAGGTGCCTCAGCTGTGACGAACACAGACGAAGCCCGCACCCCATCATTTCCCAGCCCTTTCGTAATGAAAATTCCTGAACTGGCGCAAAGCTTCCATCTCACATCTTCACCGGGCCCCCACCTCCCCTTCCCAGGCTGGTTGGCAGCCTGGGGGATGGGGGGTGAGCGCGGGGGTGCTATGCCCTCTAGGGCATTCTTTCCCAAGGGAGGAGGAGGTGAAGACACCCTCAGCAGCTCCTCCAATCCCACCCTGCTGGGGTGGGGTCTGGAGGGAGATCGGCACAGGTGAGATCTGCTCTCCGTCTCACGGGGGGAGGTGTGTGCGTGGGTTGTCTACGGTCTCTGCTGCCACGTGGGTGTGGCCATGCAGCTGGGTGTATGGCATCCTAGGGTGGTATCTAGCTTTTCTTCAACTCGTTCTTCGTTGAATTGTCTTTCTAAAAAAATAAATAAATAAAATAAAACATTGGAGCCCTAACCCTTCAGTAACTCAACATGTGAACTTATTTGAAGACAGGTCTTTGTGGAGGTAACTAAGTTAAGATGAGGCCATCAGGATGGGCACTATCCAATGTAATTGGTGTCCCTATAAAAACAGGAGATGGGACAGAGAAGCAGGCACAGAGGAAAGGCGGTGGAGACACCGGGAGGAGGCCACGTAGCAGTGGAGGGCTGCTGGGATACACCTACTCCAAGGGACGCCGGGGGCCTCCAGAGCGGGAGAGACAGGAGAGGGATCCTTCCCTGCGGCCTTTGTAGAGAGCATGGCCCGGCGACACCTTGATCTCAGGCATGTGGCCTCGAGAACCATAAGACAATAAATTTCCGCTGTGCTGAGCCCCAGTCTTGGTTCTCTGTTACAGGGTAACCATCACTCCCTGCCTGTCTAAGCATCATTCCAAGAGGCTCAGGTGGCTGTCTTCAGCCCCTGCAGCAGGGACCATGCCAGACCCTCCCTCTGCAGCCTGGGCCAGCCTCTCCAGCCCCTGTTCCTCACCTGGAGCCACAAGAACCCACAGGGTCTCCCCTGCCTCCCCTTGGAGCAAAAGGAACGCACCAGATCTCCCCTGCCTGTCCTCGGAGCCTTGGGAACCTGCAGGGCCTCCCCCTGCCTCCTCTCAGAGCCACAGGAACCCACAGGGCCTCCCCCTGCCTCCTCTCAGAGACACAGGAAGCCGCAGAGCCTCCCCCTCCCTGCCCTCCGACCTTGCAGGGCAGCAGCTCCCCATCCTCTTCTGGGCACAATAGTTCCTGCATCTTCCTCAACTGCTGGTGCGGCCTCAGCCCTCACAGGTCCCCAGCAGAGGGCAGACACAGGTGTGCAGGCCACACGTCCCAGGTCCCTGTCTTCCAGAGCAGCTCAGGTGCAGCTAGCGAGCTCCTCCTGCTGGGGGTGGCGGGGGAGGGACACAAGCCCCACCTCTGGTCCTTCTCTAGGACACCTCCCCAGGTCACTCCCTGGTGTCCAGGCTGGGGCTTAGGAGTGCAGTCCTCCCTCACAGGTTGGAAGGGGAAAGAGTTCCTCACTCCCATGGATCTCAATAAGACCAAGGACTCCGTGGACTCCCAGCCCCTCCCCTCGTACCTCCAGATCACCCTATTCCCGATGCCCAGCCTGGAAAGGGGTCGCAGGCATGTCCCCTGCAAGTCAGTGACCCCAAGCTGCGGGCGCCCACCCTCCCCATGTGTCACCCTTGGTTCAGGGAAGAAGATTCTGGGCTCTCAGAGGCTTCCTGATAGCACCTGGCTTGCTCCCTATTCGCCTGTCCGGTTTATGGACTGAAGGGTGCAGTGGGTTTTCATCCACCAGAGGGTCCAGCTCTGCCCAGCCCCTCACCAAGAAGACCCCTTGCTCCCCCGCTCCCTCTTCTGCTGTAGAAACTTCTCAGTGGCATTTCCCTTAATACACTTAAGTAGGTTAAAATAAAGCCCAATGAAACAACCTCTGAAGTGCCGTGGAAAGAAACCAAAGAAAATCAAATGCGTGCTAAGAGCTCAGGTATCTCCCTTAGGAGCCCGCAGCACGCTGTCCGAATGGCGCCCGCCTTTCCAGCCCAATACCCCCATCCCGGCCCAGCATGCCGGCCTCAGCTGCATATGCCCTGTGGCCCCTGCCCTCCTGAGGCCTGTGAGCAAATGCTTAGTCCCAGGCCAGACTCTACGGCAATCTGGGGTGTGAGCTGAGCGGCACCTGCTGCGGCACCTGCCGTGAACGTGCATGCACATGGGCATTTTATTAGTCTGCACGGGTTAATAAATGTCACTGCATTTGCCAGCTGAGCGTCACCAGGCTCCGAGGCTCCAGGTCCCATTATGCATCAGGAATTGTGTCCAGTTCTCCGGGATACACTGACTGGACCTGAGGGATTCCTGACTCAAGCTCCGCCAAACAGACCTCCCTCCTAGAATTTGGATTTGGGATGGGGAAGGGGCCCCAGGGATCTCAGGGAAGCCGAGATGAGGGAGACGCAGTGTATTGGAGAGCAAGCTCTGGAGTGAGCCTGCAAAGCTGCCGGCTGAGGTTGCCCTTTGGAGCAAAGCCAGCTCCTGTCCTCCTGGCTTGGCTTTTCCTAGGATTCCGTGCATAGCAGAATCCTCAGCATAAAGCCTCCTTTTCATGAGCTACCACAGTGGGTTTCTGTCCCTTGTAACCAAATGACTCCTGACCAAGAGGCTGCCACATTCTCTCTAGGGCAGCAGTGTCTGGCCCTGGGGCTGTATGATTCCCGTACCACGATTAAGCTTTATGGCCCCTTAATACAGGAGGAGGCAGTGGAGTCAGCCTAAGCCTGGCCGTCTGCTTCTCCAGCTTGGACACTAAGTCAGAGTGATTGGATGTCCACACACACAGGCAGCCAGGAGGAAGTCAGGGACTGGTCCCTGCGCAGGTGAGCTCACCTGGGCCTGAGCCTGGCTGGACACCCAGGCACAGTGCTTGGTCCCCATGCAGGCTGAGCCTCCATTCAAGCTCCGGCCCCAGTTTACTGGTTCTCGGTGCTACTGTTGCTGCCAATACCCATGGTTCCCACACAGACAGAGATACCCAGCAAAAGCAAGCCTGTTCCAGCCACACATACGCTGGCAGAGAGGGCAGCATCCAGCAGATGAGGGCCCCAAAGACACCTGGCCCTGTGCCTGGCACTGCAAAAACAGTGGCGTTCACTTTCTCCAAGATATCCTGAGTCCCTTCAACGCGCTCTCCCTGGTGCTGGTCAGGCGGAGTTCTCCGAGCTTGGCACTGCTGGGGCCATGGGGGCAGGGTCACCCCTGACTCAGCAGCACTGGGGACCACAGCGTCCAAATGTGTTCAGGGCAGGCTCAGCAAGTCCCGAAGGGGAGAAACAGGCTGAGCCTGTGGCAGGAACATCTGGCAGAGCTGTGGAGAGCAGCAGACAATACTCCAGGAAGATGGTGGGGTGTGGCCCTGGCTGCTGGCCGAGACCCCGCCGGCGGGTGTGGGCAACCTGCTGGCAAACCCCATGGCTCCCGGGGAACACGTCTGCCTCGCTGCACCTCCCGGGGCTCTGCGCTAGCAGCAGACTTCAGACAGTGGCTAGAACCTTTTCCTCTTTTCTCCCAAAATATTTTATTTTTTCCACTTCGGTCACTATTTCTAAAAGACAGATGCCTATTTCCATGAAGAATTTTTAGTGTCCTTGACACAGGAATCACATCTCCAGGGACGAGTCAGGGGCCTGGACTCACTGCTGGAGTCACATCTTAGGAGGATGATGGGGGACCACGCACCTCCAGCTCTCAGGGACACCACATTTGCGACAAAGGCAGGAACAAAATTCAGAGTGTCATCCGGTACCAGACTGGGAAGCTGGACAAGGAGTCAGAGGACTTTGGGGCCCACGCCCAGTACCTAGATCACCTGGGACCTCACTTTGCCTCCTGGCCTCCAATTCCACAAAGGTACACTGAGGTGGGAGTACTGGAGGGACCTGGGATTCCCCCCCAAAACCAGCCAGACAGGAGGGTGATGCTCACTCCCTGCTCAGGCCTCAGGAGGTTTTGACCCACACGTTGGGAAACTGGATGGGTGCAGAGGCGCTGCTCGCCCCTGAGAAGTGTGGCCAGTGTGTGATGTGTGAGGGTCTCTCTGTCTCTCCACAGAGCAGGGAAAAGCTCTTTACGGCCAACTTCTAGGGAATGAGGGAGGCCAGCACTAGCTGAGTACCCACCGTGGGCAGCTGTTACAAACCGTGTACACCCCATAGGTGACTTAATTCTTATACTGTCCCTTAAGGGGGTGGTCTGTTTACCGTCACGTCATAGCTGAGGACTCTGAAGCTCAGAGAAGTCCAGTCACCTGCTCATGGTCACACAGCTTATAAGCACTGGGCCCAGATTGAAATCCAGGCTACTCCAAGGCCAGACCCCCAGTTCTTCTCACCATGTCAGATTATGTCCACGTAGATTTACTCTCGCAGCTGTGGTGATATTCAGACGGGCGCTCGATGGACAGGCGGTGTGAGCTGACGCAGAGCTCAAGGAAATTGGCCAGTGCAAAGGTTTGCTCTCAGTCAGCCTCAGTAAGCATTCACTGGCTGAGTGCATGCACAGATGGAAGGATGGGGTCTCCTTCATCACGACACAGAGATTTCGCACGAAATAGGCCGCTGGAAGCCCCAGGCAACACGGCTCTCTTCTGCACCCACATCTGCTCCCAAGAGCTGACAACCCTCCACTTCTCCAGATCCAGAAAAGAACCTACCTCAACAAATCAACCCCCCAAATCCGTTGACTTCAATCCTCTTGTAAAGCTAATAAAAATGCAAAGTATTACCATAATTAAAATTTTAAAATTATACGAAAATAAGTTAAATAGTTCCCATTACTCATATCATTTTTCAGAACGATCTAAAAGATAATATTTACTATCTGGCAGTCATAATGAAAACTAATCTTTTAAGGGCTTCATGGATTTTCTGATACAACTCAGCCCGCTCCACCGATTACTCTTAAGCAGCGCCAGTTTCAGATGCTGTCCTTACTGTAGCTGACATCAGGAACTCCCAGATGGCACCAAAGAGAATATGGATTTGAGGAACACAGATGACAGCGGCTCAAATCACGTCACCCAGGGAGGCTGCACCCAGCTGCCAGCACCTCCCTGAGGCTGCGATGTGAACCAGGAGTCACCAGGTCAAGCCATGCCTCCGCCTGCCTGTGAATCCCACCCCGTGCAGGGAGGAACCTGCCTTCCACCGAGATGCCCTGGGAGCTCTGTTGTGCCCCAGTATATTCCAGGAAGACAGCCAAAGGACCACAGGCGGGGCCTGGAGGAGTCCATGTACCAGCTTCCCTCATCCTCTTTTCCTCCCACGAAGGGCCACACGGAGCTCACTTTGCCCCAGCCAGTGAGTGAGGCTTCTACCTGCGGTTTTTACTAGGGTCTGATCAGGTAGGTACCCTAGCGGATCTGTGAAGAGACGAATGCAGCACTGCATTGGTCTCTTTCACAGATCCACCTGCCAGTACAGGAATAGGCAAAGTTAGCCCCAACAGTCCTTCACTCTCCAGTGTTAAATGGAGATGGCATTCTAGGGGGAACCAGGAGTCACTGCCCGAAGGGGCCTCTGAAAACTGAGAGCAGTCAGACCCTATCCATAGACCACTGCACACTGCCCTGCCTTAACTGAGGCAGTGCCTTCCCCGACTACTCTATTGTTAGGGCACAAAGGCACAGGCAGGTAAGAGGACAAGCTCCGTGAGCCAGGTCCTACAGGTGGGCGTTTCAGGTCCTAGCAGCAAATTCCCAACCCAAGTCCCTTTAGCTTCCAACTAAAGTCCTTTCGAGGGACTGGTGCCGTCAGGTAGCAGCAGGATGACTGTTCCAGAAGACCCCTGACGGGAGCTCACGTTTAATGCTGTGCTGCCCGGAAGCCACCACGTGGCTCTCCTGGGAAAGTGCTTCCGGGCGCTGGGTCCCACCGAGCCTGGCAAATGTCCACGGTGTAGTCTTAGACTGAAGATCCCACGTGGCAGTGATGTCATCGATGAGGCTATCCCTGAGAAGTGACTCAGAGGGTCACTTGAGGAAAACACTGTCACTGAAACAGGTCTACAGTGAGGAAATAAGTGTGTCTGATAAATCTGGCATTTTCCTCAAAGTACTCAGCAAGCACGAGCTTCACAGGCTGTAGCAAACCCAACTCCGTCCAACCAATGGCGTCATTCAGTTTCATTGTTTTTCTCTCAATTAAACATTGCTCACTGGGGCCAGTTTCACTTATGAGGGGAAACATGGGTTTAATGAGCCGTTAAAGGCTTATCTATGCACAGTTATAATGACTTCCAGCACGTGATTATTTTCAACTTCAGAAGCTCGCATTCTCTCAAACAGATCAATACCCATCATTTCACAATAATCGTATTGATTCTAAGGTTAAGGGATTACATTTGACTCTTAATGTTCTGTGACTTTATCAGGGTTTCTGAATAAGATTTTTAGGAGCCACGCAAGCCTTAGCCACTGGAATTTCACTCACACTAGTGCAAATGTTCGGTATTTCCAGCTCGTCATGGTTTTAGGATTAGAAATCAAGAAAGATATTGGAGGGCAGTTTAGAAAAACATCGTTAGAAAAATAAGGATGCTGATGACACTGTTCTTTTCTTTTTAAAAGCTGTTTTCCAAGTAAATGAAGTTCTCTGAAAAACAACGAATGTCTCAGAGAGGGTTGCATGGCCGCCTGACTGCTCTCTGGAGAGAGGTCTGCTTACAAGGTCGGCTTTCAGCTGCATCTGGGCACTTGGGTTTGGGGTGGGTTCCCACCACTCTCTCTGCCAAAACTGCATGTCCAGTGGGGTTGGTGCTGGGCATCAGCTTTCTCCCTGGAAGTTGGGAATTCTGGAATTCAAGTGCCTGATGGGAAGAGGGCGCCTACCTGACCAGCTCCTAGTAAAAATGTCAGGTAGAAACCTCCCCGACAGGCTGCTGCATTTGTGTGCTGGGGAAGACGAGAGCTTTGTGGGACCCCCATGGGGGAAAGGGAGGAGAAGGAAGCTGGCATGTGGACTCCTCCAGGCCCCACCTGTGTCCCTCCCTCCTGTGAGGACTGTGTGCTGTGTGCTGCTGTCATCCCTCCTCACCGTGAGTCCCAGTGAATCTCTGCACATGGGGGTGATCGGAGGCCCCGATGCAGTCCCTGTCCCCTAATTTGGGTCTGGCTCTGTACAGGCAATGGCCCTCTTCCCCAGCAGCCTGGCCACACTTTGTTCTTGGGTTTAAAGGTGGAGAGCTGTGAGAGAGCTTCGGCTGCCTTGTGCCTGCTGTGCCCTGGGGCACCCCAGAGTGGGCACCTCCTTTGATTCTGCTATAGAGCATAGTCTGTTTGGGTTTCCAGGCAAAATCAGCCTTCCATAGGATGCCAGTCAAAAAGGCAGGGGCCCTCTCTCCCAGCAGCTGACCTTGGCCCCTCTACCTGGGAGGAGGGATGGTGGTTCCCTCCCCAGGGAGACAGGGCCTACTGCTTAGCAGTCAGGGGCAGGCTGGCTTACTGTCGTCACGGTGAGCAAATGGCAGAGGCAAGAAGAACCTGAGATAAGAGTAATAACTGCAGCCGCAAAGGGGAGTGCAGTGCCCTTAGGTGTGACACAGGCTGTGTGCTCCTGTCCCCAAAATTCATAGGTTGAAACCCAACCACCAAGGTGATGGCATTAGGAGGTGGGGGGTGGGGAGCACCGGGTCATGAGAGTGGAACCCTCATGGATAGAATCAGCGCCTTATAAAAGGCCCCAGAGGCTCTCTCGCCCTCTTTCTCCAAGGGAGGACCCAGGAGAAGGCAGCCATCTGCAGCCTGGAGAGGCCCACCCTGCTGGCACCCTGAGCTCAGACCTCCAGCCTCCAGAACAGTGTGATGGTGACGTTGGTGGCTGATAAGCTACTCAGTCCATGGGACTTGTCGTAGCCATCCAACCGGACTCAGACGGGAGCAAGTCCTGGCGCCCTAACAACATGAACTTCAGTTGGCCCCAAAGAGAAAACACGAGAGACTGAGGCCAGGCGGCCCAGGAGGAGCATCAAGAAGGGGACTGGGGGCTGGGAGGACCCGGGGGAAGCAGCAGCAAGGGAGAGGTGAGAGTTCGGCCAAGGCCAGTCACCTCCCACAGGCTCCACGCTGGATTCCAGTTTGCCGGCTAATAGTTGTTAAATACAGGTGCACATTTGCTCAGAGCTTGACTGTGTTACTTCCAATCAATTCCTTTTTTTCTTTAAGATCTAGAGATCCAATTGGCTAACCCAGCATGAGGTCAGCACAGCCAGGTCCAGGGATGCCGCCACACAGCCCAGGATGGGGGACATTTCCCCAGAGTCGGCCTGGGATGCCAGGCATCGGCAGAGCCTGCGTCTGGACTGAGGCTACCGTGGGAATGCCACCAATGCATCCTTCAGGCTCCTCCCTTCGAGACACATGAGAGTACGAACACACGAACCCCCACTGGAAGCAGGTCAGAAAATAATTTAGTGGAATAATTGATAACAACATTGACACATTTCTACAACTTTGGGAAACAGGTTTACTATCACAAAAAATAGAAACCTAGTCTGAGCTTCTATCGGGGCTGAAGGGACTTGCCGTCTCCTTTTAATCCATAGTGAACGGGGTTATCAGTGGGACAGCAGGGGCCCATCGAATGTGGGGGAATGTCCCACGTCATCCCTACGAAAGTGTGGGGCTGCGCGTCACGTCCCAGCACAGCATAGTATCCAGTTTCTCGCTACAAAGGCCTCAAAGGAGGCCTTGGACAGAACAGAAGGTGGAGGTTACCTCCAACATCCAACTCACCAGGTGGGAGTTTCAGTCACCGTCATGTTTCTGTGTCCGTTCACAGATGAGGAAGCCCTGCGATGAAGGCAGGAGATGAACTCTGTGGTCCTCCCAGCAGGGGACTTGGGGGAGGCCAAGTCTTCAAGTGAGGGGAACACAGTCCTAGGTGGGTTCTGCACTGGCTGGGGGTGGGCAAGTTTTGCGGAAATGCATTCTTTTTTTTTTTTTTTTTTTTGAGACAGAATCTCACTCTATCACCCAGGCTGGAGTGCTGTGGCACAATCTCAGCTCACTGCAACCTCCACAGGTTCAATTGATTCTCCTGCCCTAGCCTCCCAAGTAGCTGGGATTGCAGGCACCCACCACCAGGCACTCATCACCATGCTGAGCTCATTTTTGTATTTTTAGTAGAGATGGAGTTTCACCATGTTGGCCAGGCTGGTCTTGAACTCCTGACCTCAGGTGATCCTCCCACCTCGGCCTCTCAAAGTGCTGGGATTACAGGCGTGAGCCACCGCGCCGGGCCTGGAAATGCATTCTTAAGGCATTACCATGGAAGCATATCTCCCCCATGGGCTGGAGGAGCCCGGAGAGAAGGGGATCACCTTTCCAAAAAAACCTATTTATGACAATGGAATTTAGAATTTACAGCTGAATTTTCCAAGCTCTGCAATTCTTTCTTTCCTTTTCTTCCCTGTCTGTTTCATTACTTCTAGCATAGACAGAAGGAAGAAAGCTGGAGAACAAGGCGAGATGAAGATTACCCCTCGTACCTGCCATAAAACTGCACGGAGGAGCTTGAAAGAAAAGGCTCTAATGAGGTTTGGGGTCATCAGCGGCTCCCTGCCTCCCCGAGAACAATAACCGAGGCTTCATCACATTTTCCTAAACCACAAAGGAACCCACAGCTAAATGATAATGATAAAAAATAATGACTATTTCCCTGTTAAGTGCTCATTTCAGTATCGCACTCTGAGTATTCTATGCTTATGCATTTCAGAAACCAAAAATTGATCACTTATGAGTCAGACAGGTCCAGATACAGGGGGTGGATCATAATGAATTAAGATGACATGTTTACTGACTCTGGTGGCAAGTGCTGATATGTTTTGAAATAACCGTTGTATTACCATAATTTAGGAGAGAAAGGCCAATTGAGACTTCACAGCATGGGGCCATGTATTATTTCACCAAAAGTTACATCTTAAATTGGAAAGTATTTATAAATATTAAGTAGCACAAAGTAATCAAGCTCTTATTCCCTTGGAATGAAACATGTTTCCCCATTCCCTCCGTGCTGCCTAAGAAATGTCAGGAGATTCAATACAGAAGCTATTATGAGAACATAATGTGTTTGCAGTTAGACATTTGGTTGGAATCCAGACCCCACCACTAATTAGGAGTTGGGTCTTCAGCTAGGTGACCTGGGCAGCCTCTGTCACAGGATGGGGACAAGCCTCTATGCTTGTCCCCCCAAGATGGAGGATGTGAGTCTTTAGCACAGAGCCCACACCGAGTAAGCACTCAAGTAATGACGAGAGGGAGACAGTATCTCGTATTTAAACACAAGCTTACATTTGACATCTGTGCCAGAGTCTGCATTTCTCTTCAAGATGAGACAGAGGCTTCCTGTTCTCTCTCATCAGCATGGGCCGCTGAGAAGCTGCCCCTCTTCCAAGGTAACTGAGTTTGCCTTGAAGACTTCTCTTCTCAAAAGGAAAACTGGCTCCCGGGCACACCCTGGACTGTCTGGTGCCCCCGACAAAGAACATTCACTAACAAGTCTCAAGCCTGAACCCCTAAGTAATACCCACGACCCTGATTCTATGGGTCCCAAGCAGGCTGGTTCTGGGACCGGAGGTGGCACCAAGACAGGATGGCACGTTCGTCATCCTTTCCCTGCGGGCCACTCACCAGCTACTCAGGCAGTGAAGGGTCCGCTGTGTGTGGTGGCCACGTTCACAAAGAGGGCCAGGGCGCCCATGGGCTTTGTCTTCCCAGACGGGTAGATAAAGAGTAAGTGGATGCTCTGTGTATCTATTACCCATCACAGGTTCCACTTACCAACTCTTCTAGTAAGTGTGTGTTGTGTGTGTGCCAGATCCTGATGTAAGAGGCAGTCACTACGGATCAGGTCAAGGAAGTGTGGCCTCCGGTAAGAAGGAAGGCATTGGCTCTGGGCGGTCGGCTCTGTTCCCTAGTCCGTTGGGCTGATTTGCCAAACTAGAACACCATAAACCCTGTTCCATGTGGTTTCTCTGGGTGGCCACTGGGGGTGAGCAGCTCTGGACACCCCCTGCCATGTCCCCCTGGGGGATACACGGCCTCCACTCTGGATGGATCCCTTTGTCCTCGGATGGTTCCTACCTGGCCTGGGACTGCTGGACTCTCTCATTTTCCTACAACACTTCTTTCCTGCTTGCACGAAAACAAGTTCATCTCCACACGTAAGGGACAGGAACATAACTGAGAAGGGACTGAACGCCCCACAAATGCACCGCTTCTGAAGCATGCCCTGCTCTGTGCGCTCCTGTCTGCTAGGAGAACCGCGTTTGTACACAGTCCGTGTTAAACCTTTTCTCTGGCGCTTCATGGTGAGCTCATGGCATTTGCAGGCTCATCTCTGCCCCTAGCCTTCGGTGTTCTCATCCTCCCGTCCTCACATCGGTGGGGGGGTGCCCTGCCAGCTGGCTGCTTCATCCTTTCCACTCTGTCCCTGCCGTTAAAGACAGGATTGCTTCTTTCTGGCAACAGGAAGAGTGTGTTCAGAGAGAGGACGCTCCAAGCCACCCTCATCTCTTCCCGCTTCGAGCTGAAAGACACCAGTTGCCCTGCAGAGTCCCGGTGGCAGTTATTGGAAAATAATGCCGGGAACCACAAGCTGGCGGGGGTGGGGGCACGGGGGTTGCAGGGGCGGTGGGGAGGCGCAGACACACAGCAGGTCAGAGCTGAAGCAGTTCTTTTAAGAGTTTGAATTCATTCCAAATTTCACACATTTGCAGGGCTTTGTATTTTTAAATAGCATAAGACGTTCTCAACGACGATTTTGCTGTGCTGACAGTACAAAGGAAATAAAAAGAATGATCCATGGGGGCCATTTGAATGGATGCGGGCTGTACCCCCAGGAGTGCCAGCCGAGGCCTTGAGGCTGAGCAGATGGGCATGTTACCTGTCACCTGGTGGGTGCCACCTCCCTCATTCATTTTATTCAGCAAATACCTGCTGAGGACCTGCTTCTGCCTCTGTCATGCGCTGATCCAGGCTGTTGTTGAACAACTCAGATGGGGTGGCTGGCAGAAAGGGACAGCTTCAAGTTCTGTTTCCGCCTGCGCCCCTCACGCTGATCCCCCACGTGGCTCTGCGTTCCCAGCTCTCCTCCCTCCTGCTTTTATGGAGGTGACGTTTAATGAGTCATTTGATCCAGCCTAATTCTCCCCATTTAGGTCAGTATCTCCTTGGGGAAGCTGCTTCATGCTTGGAAACAGCCAGAGAAAGCTCTGGTCCTGCCCCTAGACCCAGCCCTCCAAAATTGCTGTTTATCCCCCGATTCTCCAGCCCACACCAAGGGCTCGGACAGAGACTTGCTGCCTCTCTGGCTGCAAAACTGGCTGACAGATGACTTCTCCAGAGAATCTGTGAGTGGCTGACACAGCCACCACTGCTCGCCTATGGACAGGGGATGGACCCCCCCACAATTTCTGTTTCCAAGAGAAACACCAACCCCATGTTCAGCTCTGAGAGTTTATAGATACAGATACATTAACCCCATGAAAGCCACCTGAGATTCTATGGCAGCTGAACCTGACATCTCTTCATTTACCAGCATTTTCCTATGGGCAGCACAAACCAAGCGACAGGAGTCCATGAACTGTAGGAGCAAATTCACGCTGGACTCCCGGGGGTCACTGCAGATCAGTAAAGGTCACTCTACACCCAGACATCCCCTTAGCACCCAGATAGCACCAAACCAGAAGGTGCTCAGTCTTGGTCAATGGGCCACTGGATCTCCCAGTCCACACACACACGCACACAAACAGACACACACATACATGTGTACACATGCAAAGACACATGCACACATGAATGTACACACACACATAAACACACACATGCACATGCACACACATGAACACACACGCTTAAACCTAGAAAGATCAAGAACAAAAACAGCTACCTGTTAATAGGCCTTTCATGCAGAAAGGACCGTGAAGATCACTTCATGACCTAAGATGGTGCATGTAAAGTGCCTACTGCAGAGCCAGATACAAGTATGGTTCTTTTTCCACATTCAGTTAAAAACAGGTCAGAAAATTCACATCTAGTATAAAATTATTAATGTTTTCCACAGAAGCTGGTATCCAAATATTCAAACAGACCCAAGGCTGTCACCCCAACCCTCCGTGTCTTTAATCAGTACAAGGACAGCCAGGTCTCACTGCACTTCTCCCCGATGAGCCAAACCCCAGGAAGCTGAGAGCACCTAGGGCGAGGGCTTCTGCAAGAAGTAGCCTCACACATTTTCATTTTGCAATGCAGCTACTCATGCTTCCCAGAGATGGATAAATAGGCTATTTCCTTAAAGGCTCTGCTTGTCCTCAGAGACAGGGGCCCAGGGGTGCAGGCAATGGAAACCTGACAAATGGCCAAATCGAGAAATCAAGAGCACTTTGGGGAGTCAGCGATGATTTCCTACACAGGGATCAGAACGGTGGTGGGGCCGAGTGGCCACCAGGCGGCCCACTCAGTCGCTGTTAATGTGACGTGACAAGGCTATTTCTCTTCCCCAGTCAGTGGCTGCGCAGACGCAAGAGACTTGACTCCACTGTATGTCAGTCCACTAGAAGTTAAGTATTAAACAAGGCAAAACAAACCTTGTCTTTGGTGTTGAGACACATTTTCAGGGGGAAAAAGTCTTTGTGGTGAAATAGCTTCAAAACAACTCCATGGAGTCAAACTCTGCTGCAGCCCTGTGACGACCAACCCCTTGTCCTATTTTCTTTCCCATTATTTGGTTGTATTGCTTTTCCAAGTTGAGATTAGGGTGTAAATAACACATAGCTCTGGGCTCTAATGGAGCTCCCAACAGCTGCAAGTGTCTCTCGTGAATTCCTCTTGTTCCTGATTTCAGACTTCACCCAGTTCTTCTGGAGGATGGGGAATGACTCTGTCTCCACTTTTAGAGAGTTGAAAGAAAGCCAAATCAAAAGGACAAAACTCTTGAATCCTCACAGCAACCCGGAGCAGAAACAGAAATGCAAACGTTGATTCTGCCATTTGTAGTAAGACTCCCATTATCAAGGGAAGCTGAAATGTTTAGAACAAAAGATTTGCTCAGTGTAAGCATTTGCTGAGCAGCAACTGTGCACCGGGCATTGGGGTTACCAAGAGGGATGTGACATGGACTCTGCCCACAAAGAGCCTCCATCCTAAGGGAAGAATCAAGCCAGCGCCATGTGAGACAGGTGGTGTAAGTGCAGAGATGAGGATGGGGATAGCAGGGTGGGAAAGGCATGGCAGCGCAGTTACTGTCTGACTTAAGTTAGAGGAAGGACGAGAAGAATGCGAGCAGGTCCAGAGGGAATGGAGATGGCGGTAGTTTAAGGTAGGGGACCAGCAGGGACGAGAAAATGGGCCCACAGGTCTAGAGAAGTCAGACCCAAGCCACTGTTCTAATCCCAGAGAGCAGCATTCATGGTGGTGGAGCAGACAGCAAAGACAAAATTGGGAAAAAGAGCAGGACTTGGTGACTGATTGGATGAAAGAGAAGGACTGGGTGAGATAGAGAATTCAAAGATGACTTTGAGGTTGGGTCTTACATGAATATGATTCCTCATTCAAGACAAAAAGTGAAAGAGAAGGGTCAGTATGAGAAATGTGGCATTTGAGGTGTCATCAGGGTGTGGACAGGTACATCAGCCAGGAGCCCAGGAGACAGATGTCTGTTGGAACTGCACCTGGTGTGGGTGTAAATCACTGGGATCAGTGGATGAGAGGGTGTCCAGTAGAGGTGGACCACGAATGGAGCTCTGTGCAGCTCCCACACCCACAGAGCATGAGAGGGAAGGGAAAGGGCTGAGAAGTGGAGAAAACTAAAAAGGTGTCATCAGAAACATGTGATGCACCAAGGGTCTAGCTGAAGGTAGACGGCAGTTGGATAGGTGCCCCCATATGGCAATGCCACAATTGCCCCTCTAATATCATCCAGCATCTTCCATGATGAAGGGATCAGATGACTGGGTCACCCTAGTTGGACAGTCAGCTCCATCTGTAGGCTTCTACTCTTCTAGGTGCTGTGAGGGACACAAAGGCATGGCCTCCAGAGTCAAGGACCCACCATCTACTAGGAGACAAGACTTACACACATGGAATATGTTGATAACAGAGCACGGATATCCTGGATTCACGTCTAACTTTTTCAGAAAGAAAACACACACACAGCAGGTTGGAATTTGGAGAGTTTGTAAAGGAAGGGGAGGTAAATTATTTAAGGAAATGGCACACAAAGATACCAGAGGAGGAAAAGAAACTACTAGCAATAGGGTAGTTTTAAATTCAGCATTATCAATAATTACATTAAATAGAAATGGTCTAAAAAACAAAAGACAGAGATGATCAGACAGTAAAGAGGTATGATCAAAATGTAGGCAATCTACAAGAAACTCACTTTGAAAATAGACAAGCATACATATATGTATAAAACTGTATGGTACATGCACATGTTAAACGCAAAAGGACGGGGGAAAGATACATTGTATAAACACTAATAAAAAGAAAGCGACTTGACGAGCTTATATTAATGCCAGAAAAAATAGACTACAGAACAGGGACAATCACAAGAGATAAAGAGGAACTGTACATGAGGATAAGATCGACTCCCCAAGAAGACATAACAATCCTAACTGTTCATGCATCTAACAACAGAGCTTCAACGTACATGAAGCAAAATCCGAGAGGACTGAAAGGCAGAAATACCCAGATCTGTAAAGAGAGTTGTAAACGTCATTGGTTCTCTTTGAGTAATTGAGAAAATAAGTGGACAGAAAACCAGCAAGGATATGGAGTATCTGAATAACACCATCAGCCAACTTGATCTGACCAGCACTTACAGGATATTCCATCCAATAACAGTGGAATCACATTCTTTTCCAGATTACATTAAATATTCATAAGACAGGCCGTATTCTGGACTTTAAAACCTCAACAAACATAAAGGGAAAAAATCATACAAAGTATGTTCTCTAACCCAAATTAAGTTAAACTAGAAATCAATAGCAGAAAGATGTCTGGGAAATGCCTCAAAATGCTAAATTAAATAACACGCTTCTACATAATGCATGGGCCAAAGAGGAAGTCGCAAGGAAAACCTGAAAATACCTTTAATTGAATGGAAATAAAAGCACAATGTTGTCAAATGCGCAGGCTGAAGCCAGGGCAGTGCCTTAGCAATAAGGTCACATAGAAAGGAAAAAGTCTCAATCAACCCTCTTACCTTCCATCACTAGAAAACAGAAAAAGAACAAGTGCAAGGATGGAGAAGATATAAAGTAATAAAGAGAAGCACAAAAAATTATAGGGTTTGAAAACAGAAAAACAATGGCGAGAGAGATCCGTGTTCTTTCCAGTGTACACTCTCATGCTCTCATGACCCAAAGCTGGGCCTCCAGCCAGCTGCTCCTTGAACAGAGCCTACAGGTCCCTCAGGTGCACTCATCACCTCTCTCCCCCAACTGGCCCCCTCTTCCTGGATTCCTTCCCACCACTCCCCCACCACTCCTCCAAGCCCAAATCCTGCAGGTTGTTCTTTTCTTGTCTCTCACCAACCTCCACATCCCAACAGGTACCAAATCCTATTAATCGCATCTTCCTAAAGCTCCCCTTCCTCTCCATCCCTATATGTACCACTCTTGTTTCAAGCCCTCACCTTCTGGCTCCCAGTAGTCACTGGCTTCCTAAGTGGCGCCCCCATCCAGCCACCAGCTCAGACTGCAGCCCCAGGCTCTCCTCAAGGCAAATCTGACCAAGGACACAAGGTTCAGTGTTTAATAGGATGAATGGGATTGAAATTGGAAGGCGCTCACTCCAAATGCAGGGGATGGATGGTGCCAAAACTGCACTGCAAACAACTCTGCCTAATGTTTCCACTCAAGACGCTCAGGAGAACTGCACCTGTAAACAGTAACTGACGTATTTTCTTAAATCCAATACGTAGTGCCCATTCATAAGCCACAATGCAGCAAATCCTGTTAAAGAAACCAAAAAGTAGTTTCCGTCATTTACTTCACATCACGCTAAGACCTTGGGTCCAAAAAAGGCAACATAGAATGGCATGACATCCAAAAATGCCAAGCCTAAGGTCCCAGGGCTGCTGACGCAGGAGGGCCGGGGGCATGTCTGCGGGAGGTGTCTCGCCAGGACACATGGGTGGGTGCGCACGGAAACACACGGGATGTTTCTACTCAAAGCAGCAGCTCGGTTTTGGAGTTGCTTTTGTTTTTCTTTTTTAACTGAGTTAAACTGAATACTTGGCTGAATGATCCGGGGTTTCTTTTTTGCTTGCTTGTTTCAGTTTGTTGATTTTGATGGTGGAGAGGCAGTTAGACTGAATTGATTGTTTCAATGTAGGTGATGGCAGGGAGGGATTGGCAGTCTGGGCACCATGAGGTCCCCATAGCAGCCTTGACTCAGGCCCCAGGATGTATTAATATCCACAGAGCCCAGCATGCAGGCTATGGCCCACGCTCTGGTGCAGCTGGTATATCAACGTGACTTCTAAGTTACCAATAAACAAAAATAGCTACAGGGGAAAGGCATTTTAAAAAAACTGAATAGAGGCTGTGTGCAGTGGCTCACACCCATAATCCCAGCACTTTGGGAGGCTGAGGCAGACAGACCACTTGAGCTCAGGAGTTCCAGACCAGCCTGGCCAACATGGTGAAACCCTGTCTCTACTATAAATACAAAACTTGGCTGGGTGTGGTGGTGCATACCTGTAATCCTGGCTATTCAGGAGGCTGAGGCAGGATCACTGTATCCCAGAGATGAAGGCTGCAGTGAGCTGAGATCATGCCACTACACTCCAGGCTGGGCAACAGAGTGAGACCCTGTCTGAAAAAAAAAAAAAAACTGAATAGAAAAGGAAAGCGAAGAACCATCTGATCTAAAGAAAGCTTTATTTGGTCCAAAGTTAGTTATTTTCTCCTACTAACTTGTACTTAGGTGTCTGTCATTGACTGGATCTATCTGTTGAAAATGAAACTACTTTGCTGACAGCCCCTGCTCCCTAACCTATAACAACCTTCATTTTACCCAGTGTCAAGTAACACATTCATGGAAGAAAGCCAACGTCAGCAGACCCAGACTTCCAGAGAGGCCTCCGTGGGTGAGGAGAAGAGCTGGAGTCCTACCCGCTCAACTGTCCCCAGCCTCCTCTGACACCTGCCGTGTGTCTGCTCCCCATAATAGCGGGGGAAGAAACTAGGTGTTCATTTGCATTTCTGTGAGCCAAGCAGGAGCTAAGAAAACACTTTCAGGTTTAGAAAGAAATGTCAACAGAGGATTCTTAAACCTGCTGGAGTCTATCTGGATCACAATGGAAATGGAAAATTACATATTTGAACACAGTTTTATAGTTAAGATATGTGCATATAGCCAAGAACATGGACTCCTTGATGTAACGGTGTACTATTCAAATTATAAAATAGAAGCCAGACATTTGGGAGGTGTGGCCGTGCCATAGACACAGACCGCAAACCCACTCAGGCCTGGAGCCCAGAGGGCTCCACTCCCCTACTCCACAGGAAACTCCCAGGACATGGTTCAGAGTGACACCCCTCAGGTCTCCCCTCACCCCACTGTGTCCTCTGGAATTACGGCCTCCGTGGATTGGAGTTAGGTGTGACAGAGGGTAATGAAGCGGGGACGCAGGTGCTCTCAGTGTGGACACGCCTCCCAGTGCCAGCAGGAAGAATTGAGCCCTAGAAGTCAGTAAACAAACCCAATTCCATCCTCATCCCTCGCTGCCTTGGAAATGAGAATGGCTTTCAGAATAGAGGGGCAAAAGAAAGGAACAGTATGTCTTCATTCTAAGACACAGAGATCAGGACTTCAATTTAAAGGGGATCATACCCAAATTTGGAGGAAGAAACTGCCAAATAGTCTAAAGTGACAAAGGATACTGGATATTGATCATGTAGATACACACAGAATGCTAGGCTGAATTTTTCATGAACATGTGTGGGAAATGTTTGCTCTCTGGTCTTGTCCTACATCCCAGATCAGGGTTCTCCTTACATTATCATTTCATTATGGTGTCATAATGTGTCCCCGAAGAGAACTCGACCACACTGTGCTTAGAGCTCAACAGGAAACTCAGGGCATCTTTCCCTGAGAACTTTATAACCAGAAAGAGGGCCTGCAGCGGCCGGGCAGGCGGCTCCAGTGGCCTCTATGGTGTCTGCCAACCCAGGCCCACGTGGCGTGGATTCTAAGTGAAAATTCTTTCCTCCTTTCTCTCTACCCACTCCATCAGAGGAAAGGCCCCACCCCTCCAGGCAGCACAGAGAGAGGGTGGACATCAGCACAGGGAGAGGCACCTGCCAGGGTAGCCCGGCCTCCAGGGGGGCCCCTACGAAGATGTAGGCAGGCAGTGAGAATGGCTCAGCATGAGCTTGGCTCAAATGACTGCCCAAAAGTGCCCCACTGAGGATCTCAGAAGCCCAGGAGAGGGATTACTTAAGCCAAATCCATCAGTCATGAATGTTCCAGAAAGTAGACAGAAGGAACACTAATGAATAAGAACAACACCATAAGGAACACGGCTGCGCTGTGGCCAAGCAGGTGGAGGACGAGGTAAACATCCTGTGTACTCAGCGAGTTTCGAGCACTGGTGTGAAACTCCGCTTGTTATCA
This sequence comes from Ateles fusciceps, assembly GCA_036589455.1. Taxonomy (NCBI): domain Eukaryota; kingdom Metazoa; phylum Chordata; class Mammalia; order Primates; family Atelidae; genus Ateles; species Ateles fusciceps. The sequence continues at coordinate 6,472,531 of JAZHEH010001784.1, read as the reverse complement.
CAACCACGCAGCCACGACACGGGAAGGCCATCACCTGGCTCTAAGCCACTATTGTCTGTGAAAGGTGTAACTGCCCTGCTTGTGCCGTACAGATGCTCATGGGCTCCGCTCGGTTCTTGGGCATGACGTGACATGGCTCTTGCTGCTGGCGCCCAGAGAAGAGAGCGAGAACCAGAGCTGTCTGTCTTGCAGCTGGACAGAAGGGAGCCAAGACATGGCATGGCTCCACATGGCTCCCGCTCATGCCCAGAGAAAAGAGTTGAGCTGCTGACCCTGAAGACAAGGGAGAGCTGGCCGAGCAGCTGTGCGTGGGAGCCGGCTGCGGAGAGGGGCCCCAGAGCCAGAGCAGACAACAGAGACAAAGGCAGATGGTGTCAGAGAGCTGCTGATGGGAGCTGCTGGTGAGGACGCCGCTGATGGGAGCTGCTGGTGAGGACGCCGCTGATGGGAGCTGCTGGTGAGGACGCCGCTGATGGGAGCTGCTGGTGAGGACGCCGCTGATGGGAGCTGCTGGTGAGGAAGCCGCTGATGGGCGCTGCTGGTGAGGAAGCCGCTGATGGGAGCTGCTGAATGAAGCCACGTCTCATTTACCTGCTGTCTCTCGAGTGTTCTTACAGCTCCCTGCACCCTGTTCACCTACTCCCCCTCGGACCTCAGCTGGGGCTGGAACCTGACAAACTCCTACTTTCAGGTACTTACTGTGTGGCAGACACTGTGCTGAGCACTTCCCATGCACCAGCTCCTGGCTGCTCAGTGCTCTGGGAGGAGGGCGCTGGCATTACCTTCATGACACAGATAGGAAAACTGAGGTTTAAAGGGATGAAGTTCCCTGCCTGCTGTTACTCAGCTTGTAGCTACCAGAGTGAGGGCTCTGCCCAGGTGACTTCCACAGTCCCTCCTAACTCTAGGGCCCTGAGTGTGGAGCTATTTAGCCAGGGCATCGCACAGCACAGGGGGAGTGGGGCCCTTGGCACCATCTGCAGGCGCCGACCCCAGGTGAACCTGGACACATGAGCTGGTCTCTCTCAGTGTCCTTGTCCTAGGCTGTTGGGATTGCACAGAGATCCGACCTTGGCCCTCTTCTGTCAGGTGCTCCAGGTTACCTCACCTGCCTTCAAGTTTTAGCCATTGCCACACCATTACCTCCAAAGGATCCTGACCTTTCCCACAATCCCAGACCCATATTTCTAACCATGTTCAGGATGCCCAACAGGTGCCTGAACCTTCACTTGGTTAAAGGTGACCCACCTTATTCCCCCAACTCTGCACAACACTCTCATCAGCCATCCCAGCCAGGACTCACAGTCACCCCACCCGTCCCCACCCCCTCCCCTCCCCTCCCCCCTCCCCTGCCCATGTCCTTGAGGCTACTTTGGAAATATCTGCCGCCCCACCTCACCCCAACCACTGCAGCGTGCATTTCCATCACCCCTCATGGCCCATCGCCGGGAGCCTCCCACCTGTGTCCACTTTGACAGAGCATCCATACTCGAAGGTAGCTACATCTTGTGATGTTGAAGGTGGGCTTTGCACTGGTGAGAGTGGACCACACACACACACACACACACACACACACACACACGTGCATGGACATTCAAGTTAGATGGGGCTCCTGACACAGAAATGCTAAGGTGATCGAGCCACCCAGTGCACAAACAGATCCACAAGCTTTCCTAGCTTCTGAAATCCCTAATGGGAGCTGGGGGGAGGGAACACAGCTGCTGTTGATATCACCACAAATGAGCAAATTAGGGTCTCAACAGATCGAAGAAACTAACTCTTCTTGTATCGTTTCCTTGATGCTGGGAGGTGTGTACATTAAGACTTATGCAAATCAGCTTGCCCTTTATGGAAATTCTTGCAGCTCTCAAACGATGTCATGGTTCTCAAGGCCCGTCAGGCCTGCATCACTCCTCTGAGTCCAGGGCGCAGAGTCAGGGCTGGGACATCTTGAAATCGCACCTCCAACTTCCTGGCATCCCAGAATGCCCACTTCCCCGTGGGTCCCTTGCCTCACTTAAGCCTCTCTTAGCTGGCAAGCTTTGCAGTTGAACTGGTACCAAGACCTTCTTGGCATCCCCCGGGATCTGGTGAGTGGGCGTCTGTCAAGAAACTGTGGGTCATAGATGTATAGTTTCTGTAATTTGGAACTGATCAATGGTTCCCATTGTTTCTCTATTCTTTTTCTAGAATTATTATATTTTTCACTCCTTTTGAATATCATCTTGGAACTACAGATACGTACTGATTCAGCTGTAATCACCAGGGCCTGTCACAGTTTTATTTCTGAAGTTGAAATTGCCACGTTACCTGGTGACGTCCCCTCAAATCTGACTCCACCATCACCACCTCCCCGTATTTGAATGTATCCTTGTTTTCTCAGAATACATGTTCCAGGCCCATCTTGGGTTCTCTTCCTCCAAATGTGGGGGTCAGTAACTCTCAAAATAGCCCTGGTTCCTTTTAGTGGAGAATGGCACGGGAAGCCTATGTCTGGGCACCAGGAGGGCACGGTAGATTGGGTCACACCAGAGCAGAACAAGCTTCCCTCTTTAAAAGGCTACAGGTCCATGTTCACATTTTCTATTTACCTCTGTGTTTACCGAGCACATCTGAGGGTGTGCTCATTCCTGCTTCTGATTAGACTCCGGTCTTGGTCCATTGCCTTGGATGCACTGTGACACAGCCTCACATCAAGAAGGGCTTAAACTACTGTGATGCCAAAAGCCTGCAACACTTCCCTTTCTTGTCTGTATTTGACTTGTGGGTCAAGCATCCCAGACTGGACTTCAAAGTAAGAAGTCAAGACAAACCTCTCATCATCACCTCTCAAGATTCAACTGAAAGAAAATGAAATTCCATCCTCTCCGGGGACACAGGGTATTCAGAGAAACTTCTGAAGCCATGGTAAAGAAAGATCAAGAAAACCACAGACACAGTGCCCCTGAGCTCTTCATTCTCATGAGCTGTAATATCATTGCTTGTCTGTTACCTCATGTAGGTTGGTGTGCACTCGTTTCTTTTAGCTGTTGGATAAATATAAACATTTTGCCAGTCCACCATCACCAAAAAAAAAAAAAGAAAAAAAAAACACTGTCAAAAAATCCCACAAGGTAATGGTCATGAATCTATTGCAATTTTTAAAACTTTACCAAAAAAAATTTAACACTACCTTTGTAGGACCATATAATTGGCACAATTGTATTGGGGTTCTAAAGAGCCAGATTACAAAAGATATCCCAATTTATTTTCATTATATTTTTTCAATTTTAATTTTGTTTATATTATATCTAAGTAGCTTTGACCACCAACCAAGTTAGAGGTAGAGTTTGATTTTTCTTACAGAAAGTGACATAGGAACTCCCAAACATTACAGCCTTGGAAAATCATTGTGCAAAAACATCCAAATAATTGAATGGAATGAAATATATCAACCCATATCCCTAATTTTGCATAACAGAAATAAAATTTATCTGGGTAAATTGGTAGGTAGAAGACAATCAAATACCAGTTATGGGTATTTCCACCCTCTGCTTCTCTGAGTGTGACGGTCTGAGGTCCCTCACGTTAGTGGCGTCCTGTCGTATCTGTCCTTCTGTGCCTGGCTTATTTCGACTCGCACCATGTCCTGGTTCAGCCATGTTGTCGCAAAAGGTGGAATTTCCTTCCTTTTTAAGGCTGCACCATAGTCCAACGTACAAATAGACCACATTTTATTTATCCATTTATCTATGGATCCAGCTCTTTTCCATAACTTCCCTCTTTCAGATTAAAATTCATACTTTATTTTATATTTCTCCACATTTTAAAATGTTTTCAACTTATAAGTGCAAGTATCTTTCTTTTTTTTTTTAATTATACAAAAGGAATAGGAGCTTGTCAGCCCCTTTTCTCCACTCTGAAACCACAGAAATCATGAGAAACTGCAAACCACATTGTTGCGAGAACAAAGGAAGGAGGGAAGGCGGTGACCGGCAGACCCGTCCCAGGTCCACCTTCCCCAGATTCCTGGGTGTGCAGGAAACGTGGGACAGGCTGGGGGCACAGAGCCAGCCCTCCTCCCTTCATGTGGCTCCAGTCAGGCAAGGATGACTTTTCCAGATAACATTATTCTGGAAATATGCAAGTGGGCTAACACTCTTCCAATTTTCTCAGGACCATTGCAAGTCAGTGTCTCAGAGAAATGTACATTATCTTAGAAATAATAAACTATACACTGTTCACGGCTCATATAATTAGATGGCATTCAAACATTCTGCTTGGACAAGCTACATGTTTGTATTTACCCTTCAAAAACATATTTCAAAATGGAGAAAAGAAAACGCTGTTTTCAAAATAAGAAAAAACAAGATTGGATGTTTTATGGAATATTCTTAGTTTGTCTCTTATAAGAGAACTTTTCCAAAAAGAAAATTATTTTCAAGGCTCTTTGCTCTGATCACTATTAAAAGAAAAACGAACTCAATTCACTTGTACCAACCACAGAGACACAAAACTGAGGCTGTTTTCCAAAAAACAGAGATCAACTGGCACGCACGAAATTCTGTTTTTCCCCCAAGTTGCACACCTCTTTTTTATGAACCACTCTGCATTGTTCTACATGCTTATTTGTCTTGTCTTTATTTTATTTTTTGTTTAAGTTTGGTATACATGTGCAGGACGTGCAGGTTAGTTACATAGGTAAACGTGCGCCATGGTGGTTTGCTGCGGCTATCAACCCGTTCCCTCAGTACTGAGCCCAGCATGCATTAGCTATGCATCCTGATGCTCTCCCTCCCCCCACCCCACTGCCGACAGGCCCCACGTATGCTGTTTCCCTCCCTGTGTCTATGTGTTCTCATAGTTCAGCTCCCACTTAAGAGTGAGAACATGTTATGTTTGGTTTTCTGTTTCTGCTGTGGATAACAGCTTCCAGCTCCATCCATGTCCCTGCGAAGGACATTATCTCACTCCTTTTGATGGCTGCATAGTATTCCATGGGCACACCTCTTTTTACATCACACAGGGAGCAACTGGCCTGTGAGAGCAGTCATATTCTCAGCAGCTGGCTGCACTAGTTCACGTTTACAAACCTGGCCAGGTCTGTGGCTTCTGCCAGGACTATCCAGCACCTGTCGGAGTCAGTGCCATTCCTTACGGCCCTTGGCTATCTGCAGTGGTTCAGCCTCGGCCATCCTCCATGCTGCCTTCCCTCTGATGGTGCAGGTGCTGCTCTACGGGAGGGCACTCTACCTCATAATGACCTCAGTCAGATGCCTCTGTCTCCTTTAAAAAATAGGAGATGGCTGGTGTTGCCTTGCTTTTTTCTTTTAATTGCAGCTCTTGATGGTATAGAATGGCCCTGATTTTATTTGCATACGAAATTTTTAAAAAGCAGTGTAACCAGAAAGCACACACTAATCCCACACTCTGGGAATCTGTTTCTTGAAGCCACAGTGAATCTGCCTGCTCTCTCTCCCATCGGCCAATATTTCCAGAGGGGCCTGCAATCTGCATTGACTTCCATTATCTGTGGGCTTATACAAGGCCTGGATTCTTCTGCCCTGCTTTTGTAAAACAGTCCAGCCAGTAGGCTTCTTTCCCACAGAATGGGAATTTGTTTCAGCTGAGACTAATGAGGAGGTTCCATGGGGGCATGATCCCCACCCTGCACTCATTCTCAGCATGCTGTGTATGTAGGATGTGTTTTCCCAGGGAGAGGGTCTCCAAAACCCAGGCAATTCTCATGGAGAAGCACGTGCCCTCCAGGATCGTCTCTTGCCCACACTGGCCGATTCAGCATTGAGTGCAAGCAGCCTTTCCAGAGGTAAGAGGGACAGTCACTCCAAAGCCTGTCTGCTCCATGCTCATCTTGCTCTCCAGGAAGCTCCAAAAGGACAGAGTTCGATGGACAACCCCAACCCAGGCGGTCAAGACAGAGCAGCTGCCACAGCAAAGAAGCACGCTGGGGCCGGGCTGGGTCTGCTTTGCTGAACATGGCATGAACTGTCTTCACCTTCCCCTGCCATGCCAACGCATATTTTCCTTAGGCGCACTCAGGCAACAAAAATGTTAAGTCAACGACAACTTCGCAAACCCTATGGCATTTTTTGCAAACATCTTAGAATTTAGCATTGCTTTGTTCACTTGCCACTGCACAAAAATATCAGCTTGGCACTCAGGAGCCCCGTGGAGATGTGCGTACGAAGGTGGGCACTGAGGCCCACGGCGCTCCATTATTCAGCTTCTCTGGGCAAATCAGGGCTTTATGCAGGAGAGAAAACAAAAAGCACCACAAACCCCAGGCGCCTCTAAAATTGCAGCTGTTCTCACCCTGCAAGGACCCCCTCGGACATCAGGCTGGTGATGCAGGGCTCACGCACAATGGGGCCACAGTCAGAGGGAAGGCAAAGGTGGCTTCCTAAGGGCTGCCTTCTCTGATGTGTTATTCATGGACTTAAACCCTGGGACACAGGTCTGTGCGGTGGGAACCTAGGGACCTCAAGAGGGAAGCGGCCATCTGGGTGGCCTGTTGGCAGGTGGGAGAGGCTTTGGGGGTTCTCCCACCACAGGGAGTCAGCCCAGGGGCCTCTCTCCAGAAAGTGATGGAAACCACATGTGTCTTCCCTCTGGGTGGACCAGCCGAGGGGATGTCCCAGAGCCACTTTCTCAGATGCTACTGTGCAGCAGAACCCTGAGGCCAACCCTCTCAGACAGGACCCTGCTTGACGTGTAAGAATTCCCCCACCTGCTAAGGACACCCCACTTATTCCTGAAATTGGAGCCCCCCTGCCCTTCAGAAAGTTCCCTCAAATTCCACTAGTTTCTGAAACAGCCACATTCCATTTCAGGCATTCACATGGGTCTTTATCTCAGTTGGGACCCCCTCACCCCAAAGCAGAGACAGAGACAGGCCTTTGGGAGCTGCTCCTAGGAAGCAGGAGTGGGCAGAGGTAAGCGCAGACAGGGAAGGTGGACAAGCCCGGAAGGCATACCCAAGGTCCCTGCCACCAGCAGCAGGGAGAGCTCCCCAGAACCCCCAGGAATTGCCCACCTGCAGCACAGTGGCCTCAGCATTTATCCATCTTCCCTTCCCACTGGGACCTCCCCCACAATCCCAGGCTATACTTGGGCTCCCACAGCATCCAGAAGGCCCCAGGAGCAGAATGGAGCCCAGAGGATATTAAGTACACACTCCTGGGGGTGGGGGGAACACTGCCAGAAACAGCAGGTCTGAGCTCACCTAGAACCACATACCACAGTGCAGCCAACACCTGAGATGGCCTGGGGGTGACCAGCAGCGGGGTGACCAGCAGCGGGGTGACCAGCAGCGTCCTTCAAAGCAAGTATGCACTCGTGGCCTCATCCACCTGATTTCCCCCACTCTCAGCCAACCAAGGGCTCCCTGAATATAACATACAGAAGAACGAGGCCCAGGCTCCAGAACGGAGAGCGGCAAGGCCAGACTCATCAATTGCACGGGTGAGCTCCGTCAGTCAGCATCTGCTAGGGGTGGCCGCAGCCCTGCAGTCGGACAGGGTCTGCAAGTGCCCAGGGCGGAGTGGGGTCAGCTCCCAAGCCACCGCCTCACCCTAAGGCTGAGGACCTCCCACCTCCCAGGCAGGCAGAGCAGCCCCAGGGCTCTGGGCACAAAGCACCTCCCTCCCCATGGGGCCCCTTTAGCTATAGAACGTCAGTAAGGAAGTGACTTCCCAGCAGCCACCGTGGTACCTAATAGAATCACAGGAAGAAAACAGGCCTCAGCATGGGTCTTGAGGCTGCCCTGCCACTGCTGCTGGCCAAATCCGCGAATGGACCCACGAGCGAGTGTCACTAATACCGGGCCATTCTGCAGGTCATTTCAGGTGAGCGCAGCTTTCAGGGCTGCCCTGGCTGGCAGGGCTGCCTGCCCTTCCTCCTGGAAGGGGCCGAGTTGCCCTCAGAGACCAAGGCCCTGCACCTTTTGCACATGTACATGAATCCCCACACACCACACTCTGATGTTTGCAGCGCACAGACACCCAGTCCCACCGTGACATGGCCCCTGGGCGGAAGGAGCACGGGGCCCAGCCACCGAGGATGCCAACACCTCTGGCTCCCAGGTAGCCAAGACTGCAGGATTCTAGAGCCACCCTTGCTCACGGAATTCACTGGCATGTGTCCCTTCTGGAAGACGTGACTGTCCGAGGGGAAGTGGAGCAGAGGGACCAGTGAGTCCCGGAAGGGCTGGCAAAGCCCAGGGCCATCTCACTGTGGTTGTGCTGACCAACCTTTAATGGGGCAGCCTGGCTCAGGCTCCCCCCCGAGTCATAGCCCTTTCTGCAGGGCAGACAACGCTGCCACAAGCGTCCAGAGAGCAACATGAGAGCACTGATGAAGGCACACGGCCGTGCATGGAGCAGCTGAAGGTGCAGACATGGAGCCCTGGAGGGTGTGCAGAGCGCAACAGCCCCCTTGCAGCCAAGGTCAAAGGGAGAGATCAACCAGGGCATAGCAGAAAGCAAGGTCAACTGCCACTTACAGGCCTGGTGACAATGACCACCGCAGCAAAGGCGAGAACAGCAGTTTTAGCACAGACCTTCCGGGGTGACCGTGCACCAGTGAGTAGACCAACTGCCTGCAGCGTCTTCTCGTTTTTCACTCACGGCAGCCCCGTGGTGAGAATCATTTAGATGAGTGACTAGCAGCGCCCTTGACAGCAAGTATCCACTCACTGTGGCCTCATCCACCTGATTTCCTTTTGTTTGCATAGCAGCAAGCAAGGTCAAATGCCACTCAGAGGACCAGTGACAATGACCACTGCAGACAAGGAGAGCAAGGCTTACGGAAAATGCCACGCAGCAGATAAGGAGAGCAAAGCTGGTGGAGGCTGGCAGGCCCAACATCACCCAGCTTGCACCTGCCAGCCCCAGAATTTGAGCCAAAGGGGTCCAGGTCCAGACTCTGTGCTTTCCTCGTCACTGTGCTGTGCAGCCTCTGTTCAGGCCAAAGGCTCACACAGCCCTCAAATGGAAATGTGACGATCACCAGGGACGCCAGCAGAGCAGTGGGCAGATGGAACTGGGCCGAAGTCTCGTGGAAGTGGAGAAGTGAAGAAAGGAGCACAGAAACCCTTCCAAGAAAGTTGGCAATGATGAGGAAGCATGAAAGTGGGTGGAAGTGGAGCCAGGGAGCATCTTCCATTTCATCGGAATATCATGAAGAAAGAGAGGCCCAAGCTGTGGCATAGAGAAGAGAGAAGCGAGACAGGTGGAATGAATCCAGACCAGCCTCCCAGGGACAGCTCCTCCTGTGCTGGGACAGAAGGAAGGAAAAGGGGTGTGCATGGTGCACAGACACTTGTAGGAACAAGAAGAGGTTCCGGAAGGCAAGTTCTCTTTTCTGCCATAAGTCGGGGGCAATAGTTGAGCTCAGAGTGAGTGTGGAAGCTGGAGACGCCAGAGATTTTAGGAGAACAGGACAGATATGAAACAGACATTGCGGGAGAGGAGAATAAACGGGCCGGAGAGCTGTAATGAAGCTATTCGGCAGCTCCCTGGCCCAGCTGCAGTTAGAGGTCATGAATTTATAATGAATTTATTACTTACACCACCAATCTCATAAAACATTTGAAATAGCTCACAATCAAAGGCACAAATTCAGTTGGGATTTACAAGCATAAGCAGGTGAGGGGTGGGAGAGGGAGAGGGTGTATCAATAAGCGAAGGAGGTCAGGCGTGGGGGCTCACGCCTGTAATCCCAGCACTTTGGGAGGCTGAGGCGGGCGGATCACTTGAGATCAGGAGTTCAAGACCAGCCTGGCCAACATAGTGAAACCCTGTCTCTACTAAAAATACAAAAATTATCCAAGCATGGTGGCGGGCACTTGTAATCCAAGTTTCTCAGGAGGCAGAGGCAGGAGAATCACTTGAACCTGGGAGGCGGAGGTTGCAGTGAGCCAAGATCATGCCATTGCACTCTAGCCCCAGCGACAGAGCGAGACTCTGTCTCAAAACAAACAAACAAATAAACAAACAGAGGAAACCACAGCATGACACTGAACCCCCAGTTCCTGGACACCAAAGCAACCACGGAAAGCTCATTCTCTGCTTGCAAGCGTTTCTATCTGCTTGATACCTCCTTAGCCTTGAACACTGAGAAGTGCTTATTTCATGCCCATTGTTTTTAGTTAGAAATTTGTCATGAAATTTAAACAGCAGTACTACAGAAGCCCTGAAATACAGACTAGGGAAAACCACACCCAAGATTCCACCCTTTACATGCAGCCCTTTTACATGAGGTCCAAGAGCAGGTAAGTCACCCATAGCATTTCCAAATGATGCTGGAATGTTCCAAATGGCCATTCCCATCTCAGTCCCTCAGCAATGGGGAGGATACAGTATGGAAATGTTTCAGGGAGCTCCTCTAGGAAGCCAAGCCACAGTACCAGAAACACCACATCTTTCAGGTGATCTGATAACCAAAGACAGACATCAACCAACACCAGAGGAAGAGATGATTCAGTCCCCTTCCAGGCCAGTGGTTATTACCAAATGCTGATTAGGGACCAGTGACATTTAGAACTGCTTGAAGTCTAAATTCAAAACATCCATTCCTAGACCCATTCCTGAAGATTCTGATTCCATAGCAGAGGTGGTGGCGATGACAAGGACAACCGCCAGCACTGCTTGATAATGTCGTGTGTGCCAGGCGTGAGCATGATTCTACGTCCCTTGCCCACCCATTTTCCAGGTGAACAAACCAAGGAACTCCTTATTTGCAACAAGGTATCCAAGGGAGTTAAACAGTCACCTCGGTCTGAAGACAAACTGCTTTACAGTCTTTTCTCTCTCTCTCTCCTTGACCCTTCTCTCCCCCCACTTTCTCTCCCCGCTCTGTCTCTCAATGATCTGCCCTCTAAGTCTTATCTGTCAGTGAAAGTGGGGAGGTGAGAGCAAGGATAAGAAAGAGAATGCTTAAGGTCAGCTCAAGCATTGCTTGGGGGGGCAATGGAAGCAGCCAGCCACCCACAGGAAACAGAAGTGCGTCTTCCACTCTGTGCTGCAGTGCCCGGAGCAACTTCCGTGGAAACGGAAGGACTGGAACACCAGTGAGTACATTCACAATATTTACCCACGTAGGCATTGCTCACAGTCATAAGTGGTGTCAACAATTACAGGTGTTGCAAGACAGGGAAGCAAACTTGTTATAAAGAAAAATACCTAAGCCTTGTCAGGTAATTAAAGCAAAGGGCTCCAGACGCGTGGTGCCAGCTAGCCCAACACTCTCTGAGAAGGAGCGATTATGGAAAAGCATGCCACAGTATTAATTTTGTTATTGCATCTCTAAGGAGTTATCCTAAGGATGTAAGATTGGCTCAAATATGATTAGGAGATCACCTAAAGATCCAGCTATAGGAGATTAGTTAAAATCCACGCGGTTTTTAAAATAACATTAGAGGGGTGTAACTTACTTGCACAAGTTTGTTAAAAGGAAAACGTGTCTGATATATTAATAGGAAAAACAACTTATAAAGCAAGATGCTAAGCTTTCATTCCAAGTAGGATATAGCAGGTTACCACCAGCCAGGGGTCCCACTGTAACAATAGGAATAAAAATAAATGTATTTTAAAAATCCATATTCTTAAAATACCATAGACTCACGTTAGCCATACTATGCAACTATCCCAGAGCAGGCCTCATCCTCCACAGGGCTGGTGGCTGCCAGATGCCGTCTTCAGATGGCATGTGCACAGCGGGGATGCAGGCTGAGGATCTGGTTTGGTCTCCACAGAAGGACTCTAGTGGGAAAACGATACTCCAGCAGAGCTGTTGACAGTCACACAAGCTAGCAAGATGACCAAAATCTAGAAAAGGGAAAAAAACTGCTGTCAATTTAAATCTTCAGGGCATTTATTAAGTTCTGGGACAACACTAGGAGGGACGGTGCCCAGGGTCAGAAGCCTCTGCCAGGCAGATTGAAATAGGCTGCAGTTACAGAGCACTGAGAGACAAATTTCCACTAGAGAAAGAGGAACTGCCTAAAACACAGAGCCAGTATTCCACTCGCTGAAGACCCAGGATCAAACCTCAGAAGACAGAGGGAAGGCCCTGCAGTGCTCCAGAGCCAAGGCGACAGACACCTGTCAGCCTTCAGATCCACAGCCCAGGAGGACCGTGCCCACGGAAAAGAGGCGGAATGGACTTAGCCTTACTGCAGCAGAAACCCAGCTCAATTCCTGACCGATGAGCCACTCAACCTGAAGCCAGGGGGGGAAAAAAAACCTTTTTAAAAAAGAAATTAATTTTTCCCAGAGGAAATTAACATTAGCTTCAGCCTCTACGGTTATTTTGTGGATGATGCCTGGAATACACTCAAAAATTATGAAAAGGCAGAATAAAGTAACCAACAATTCAGAAAATAAAAACTAGAATTCAGAAAAGAAAAACATATACACAGATTGTCCAGATATTGGAGTTTACATGCAAAGACCTCTAGATAACTATGATTAATGTGTTAAAGAAAATTTTGAAAGTCAACAAAAGAGTGAAAAGGCTGAGAAATTTAAAATCTATGAAAAGACACAAATAAAATAGAAATTCTAGAACTGAAAATAAGGCATTTGAAATTAAAATGCACTGAATGCATTAAAGACAGACTGTACAGAGAAGAAAATTGACGAACTCATGGAAATGTCAACTACAAATTTTGATATTGAATCTCAGAGGGAAAACTAAACAAAACAAAAATCAAAAGAGAACAGAGCATTGGAGATGTGGAACACTGTCACATGTTAAATGGCCTGACATGAACGTAATAAGAATCTCAAAAGATACGAGAGAAATATTGGGGCAGAAACAATATTTGAAAAGACAGTGGCTGAGAACTATATGGAACTGATGAAAGTCAATAACATAAAGATTCAAAACCTCAGTGAAGCAAGAACCATAGGGATACATGCAAAGAAAACTACACCTAAAGGCATTATAGTCAAACTTCTCAAAACCAACGATTTTTTAGAAAGAAAATTATAACCGACCAGAGGAAACAGTCTTATACCTTCAACAGAACATGAATTAGCAGAATTAAGATTGTTAAAATGTTCTTATTATCCAATAAATAAATTCAAAACAATCTTCATCAAATTTCCAATGGTTCTTTTTACAAAAATAAAAAAATACAATATATAAAATTTGTGTGAAACCACAAATGGCTCTAACTAGCCAAAGCAATCTAGAAAAAAAAGTTGGACAAAAGACCTAAATGCAAGATCTGAAATCATAAAAATCCTTTAAAAACAAAGGGCAATGACAGACTCCTTGATATTGGCGTGGGTAATGTTTTTTTTTTTTCTTTCTGACATCACACCAAAAGCTCAGGCTACAAAAGCAAAAATCAAAAGGTGCTACATTAAGTTAAAAACAAAGGAAGCAATCAACAAAATGAAAACGCAGCCCATGGATCGGAGAGAAATTCCTGCAGACCATATATTTGAGAAGGGATTAATATCTAAAGTATATAAGGAACTCAAACAACTCAATCTCAAAAAAAAAAAAAATGACCCAATTTAAAAATGGACGAAGAATCTGAATAGACATTTTTCCAAATAAGACATACAAATGGTCAACAAGTACAGGAAAAAGTGCCTAACATCACTAACCATCAAGAAAGTGCAAATCAAAACTGCAATGAGATAGTATCTCTCATTTGTTAGGACGACTATTATAAAAAAATAAAATGAGACAAGTGTTGGCAAGGGCATGGAGAAAAAGAGAACTCTCTACACTGCTGGTGGGAATGTAAATTGGTACAGCCATTATGGAAAATGGCATGAAACTTTCTGAGAAAATTAAAAATAGAATCATCATAAGATCCAGCAATTCTCCTTCTGGGTATATACACAAAGGAATTGAAATCAACAGCTCATTGAGATACCTACATGTGTTCCCATGTTCACTGGTTCATTACTCATAGTAGCCAAGATACGAAATGACTTAAGTATCTGTCAGTGGATGAATGAATAAGGAAAGCATGAGATGACAGATATAGATAGGTGGATAGATAATCAATAGATAGGCAGATGGACAATTGATAGATAATACAGATCTAGATGATAGATAGATAGATAGATAAAGATAGACACACATGCAGTGGACTATTATTCAGCCTTTAAGAAGAAACTTTACCATTTGTGACAACATGGATGAACCTGGAGGACATTCTGCTCAGTGAAAGCAGAGAAACATACAAAAAGAAAAATACTTCAGAATCTTACTTATATGTGGAATCCATAAAAGTCAAAAACATGTCAACAGAGAGTAGAAAGGTGATTACTAGAGTCAGGGAGTTGGGGAAATGTAGACTGAAGGGCACAGACTTGCACTTACCTACAACAAGTGAGTTAGAGAGCCAACGCACAGCAAGAGGACTGTGCTTTACCATATCGTATTGCATACTGAAAATTTTCTAAGAGAGTAGATTTCAGGCACTCTTATCAAAAAACAGTAACTATGAGGAATGATTATATACATAATCATTTCATGATGTATATGTATCTCAAAACACCATGCTGTATGCCTTAAATATATATAATTTTCAATTGATAATTATAAGACTAACAGCCAGATCCAAAACAAGAAAAACAAAGCAAAAAGAAAAGAAAAACAGATCACTGTCACGAATGAAAAGGGGACATTACTACGATCCTGCAAATCTTAAAAGCTAAAGGACATGATTTTTTAATTGTATGCCAAGGAATCTGAAAACTTAGGTGATAAGAACAAACATTTTTTAGACAATGGAATGGCACTGGCAAAATGCTGACAGAAAAAAACTCAACTAAAAATTCTGTACCTAGGGAAAAATCCTTCAAAAATAAAGGTGAAATAAAGATGTTTTCAAACCAATAAAAACTGAGAGCATTTGTTGCTAGAAGATCCACACTGCAAGAAATAGTAAAGGAAGTTTTTCAGGGCAGAAAGAAAATGACCCTAGATGCAGGTATGGAAATACATGAAGCGTCAAAGAGCACCACAGAGTAAACACGTGAGGAAATACACAAGAACGTGTCGTGCTTCACACAACACCAGTAGCAACGTCTGAATTTACAGCATACGTAGAAGTAAAATATATATGACAATAATAGCACCAAGGGTGGGAAAAGGGTAAATGAATTAAAACTGCCACAGGGCTCAAATATTAAAAGGGAATGGTTGAAAGTAGTAAGGTAGGCTTTCATGAGTGAATGAGGCATTTTACAGTCTCCAAAGTAACCGCTAAAACAATACCAAGAAAAATGAGACCGTGGAAGACAAGGTGGAATAAAAAAATACTTGATTAACCCAAAGCAAAGCAAGAAAGAAGAGGGAAAAGGGTGGAACAAATTGAAAACAAATGGTAAGATAATAGGCTTAAACCCAACCAACGACAATATCAGTACTTACATTAAATAAAAATAGGATAAACAGTTCAACTGAAAGACAAAACTTGTTAAACTAGATAAGAAGCTTAAGCCAAGTTGCATGCCTTTTACAAGACACACTTTAAACAAGAGGACCCAGTTAGGATGAAAGTAAAAACATCGGAAAGCATGCACCATGCAAACACCAACCAAAACAGCTGATTTGACTCTATTAATATCAGATTGTTTACACGTAATGTCAGATTCCAAAACACTTTCTACGTTACTAGAGAAAATTTGGAATATTTCATGTTGATGAAGGACGAATTTCACCTTTCAATTTAAATGTGTCTGCGTAATTGTTAATAAACACAGCTTCAAAATACATGAAACAAAAAATTGGTAAAACTAAAAGGATAAAAAAGCAAGTATACAATCACAATTGGAGACTTTAGTACACCATTTTCTGTTATTGATTAAACAGACAAAAATTAAGTAAGATTTGAATTAAGATTTGAGCATGATTAATGAGCAGGACCTAACTGGCAGGTAGAGAGCTCTGCACGCAACTGTAACAGAGCGCACATTATTTTTAGATGTACACGGAACATTTACCAAAATAAATCAATCTGCTGGGCTGTAAAGTGAGCCTCAACAGATTTCAAAAATTTAAAATCTTACAGAGGATATTCTCTAATGACAGTCAACCAAAAACATAAATAAATAACAGAAAGGTAGTAGGAAAGCACACAAATGTTTGGAAACTTAACAATAACCTGGGGTGGGTGGGGGAGATTAAATAAATTACAAGGAAAAATATTTTGGAGTGAACAATAATGAAAATATAAATATTAAAAATTATGGCATGACATTAAAATGTGCTTCAAGGGGTATTGACTGATAGCCCCAAATGTATATTTTGAAGGAAGACGGGAAAAAATGATTGAAATCCATTCTCTAAACTTCCATCCCAAAATCTAAAAGAACAGCAAATTAAAGTGAAGGAAATAAATAATAAAGATGAGATCAGATGGTAAAATTAAAAGCAGATATACAATATAGAAAGACAAAGATAAATTATGTTATTTTAAAATAGTAATAAAACTAAAAAACCCCTAGCAGGAAACTTGAATCAAAAAGGGGGAAATGACCAGTCTTCAGTGAAAAAGAGGACATTACTAAGATTCTACAGACATTAAAAAGAAAATAGAGAGTATTATGAAACATTTTATGCCAAGGAATTAGGAAGCTTAGATGAAAAGAAAAGGCCTCTTAAAGAACAAAACCTTAAAAAACTGGCATGAAGAGAATTAGAAAATGTAAGTAGTTATGTATCTGTTTTTAAAAATTGAGTCAACAGTGAGAAATTTCCCATAATGAAAACCCTAGACCCAGGTAGTCACTGGTTAATTTCTCTAAACCTTTGAAAATAACACCCTTCTGAAAATATACCAGCAGAGAAGAAAAGAAAGAGGCTAATTCCCAATCGATTTCACAGATGAAACATAACCTCAACACCAAAGCATGACAAAGATGCCAGAAAAAGAAAATTCTAGTCCAGTATCTTTCATGAACATAGATGCAAAAAGCCTAAACCAAATATTAGCAATTTTAATCTAGGGACTGTAAAAGCATAATATATCATGACCAAATGGGTTTATTCTAGGAATGCAGGATTGAATTGAAATGCCAGTAAATGCTTACTCACAATTACAGGGTGAAACATAAAAACCATAGAATTGTCTCAACAGATAAAGGAAAACATTTCATAACATTCAACACCCACTCGTGACTAAAATACTCAGAAAACTGGGACTAGAAAAGCTCTTCTTAAATACAACAAAGTGTCTATTTTTAAAAGCCTGCAGCTAATAGTGTAATAGCCAGCACTCCTCCAGTGGGTTCAGGTCACACATTATCATCAGGTCTATTAGATGCTCAACTGGAAATCTTGAGGCAGAGCAATGAGCAAAAATAAATAAATACATAAAGATTAGAAAGGAATAAATACAACTGTCAGGATTCAGAGAGGACATAATTGCATAAATAGAGAATTCAAATAATTTACAAACAAGTTAGAATTAACAGATGAATTTAGAAAGGTCACTGGAAACATGGTTAATATAAAGAGTCCACTTTCTTCCCACATAATAGCAACAAAAATTAGAAAAAATAAATAAATTCTGACTGATATAGCATCAAAAAATTCAATACTTGTAAATAAATGTATTTTTTTCAAATGTAAGACCTCTTCGTGAAAAACTGTGAAACATTACTGAAATAAATTAAAGAAGACATAAGTAGGTGGGGAGATAGTCCTTGTTTGTGGATTAGAAAATTCATTATTTTTTAAATGTCAAGTCTTTCCTCATTGATCACCAGATTTAATGCAATTCCAATCATAATCCCAGCAGGTATTTTTGTGCAAGCTGATAAGCCAATTATAAAATTTATATGGAAAGGCAAAGGATCTGGAAGAGTCGGGACAGCCCTGAAGAACAGGAAGTCAGGAGACTTAAACTCTCAGATCTAAGACACACTACACCGCTCCAGTAATCAAGACATGCGGTGTTTCTGCAATGACAGATAAATAAACCAAAATCAGATACACCTATGCAGTCATTTGCTTTGTGAAAAAAGTTACCTAAATTCAGTGGGAATAAGATAGTTGTAAGGTCGGTTGCCTCGCCGGGAGCTTGGACACGCCCATGCCTCTCTGCGCCTGGAAACTCCGCACCAGGATCTGCACTCAACACTAACCTCTGCACTCGACACCCACCTCTGCACTCGACACCCACCTCTTCACTTGACACCCGCCTCTGCACTCGACACCCGCCTCTTCACTCGACACCCACCTCTGCACTCGACACCCGCCTCTGCACTCGGCACCTAGCTCTGCACACAGCCCTCCGGACCCGGCTGAGGCAACCCTGGCCAGCTCTTGCACCAGAAAAACCCGCCCCACAACCTACCCACCAATAACAGCCCGCCCCGTCTCCATCCTACTCCCCCCGCAGCCAATTAGAACACCCAGCCACTCCTTGCTCTCCCAAAGCTATAAAAAGCCCTAGTCCGGGGAAGCCAGCGTGACTTCTCTGGCCCCCCCTTTCCCGAACCACAGAACTTCCCGGGGAGCTTAATAAATTGGTATTTAATTTTCCTATGCTGGTCTCAGTTTCCTCATTTTAAACTCGGCAATAACCCTTACAATAGTCTCTTTAATACACGGTAATGAAGCAAATGAATATCCATGTGGAAGGAAAAACAACACAGACTTCTATATCTACTTCAAGGTGTAGCCAAGAATTAATTCAAGATTTATTATAGATCTAAGTTCATAAAACAATAAAGTTTCCAAAAGAAAACAAACATTTTCATCATCTTGAGCAGGAAATTATTTCTTAACACAACAGCATTAACAGAAACAAAAACTTGATAAATTCAACATATTAACATTAAGAACTTTGTTGTCTTAAGAACATCACCATTAAGTGAGGTGGGTGGTCGTTATGCGGGGTGTACACCTATGTAAAATTGCGTCAAACCATGTGCTGAAGGATAGTGTACTTAAGCATATATAAATACAGCGCCACTGAAAAGAAAGGAGGTAAAGTGCAATCCACTACCATAAAAACATACACATGCACACATACATAAAAAGTCTGGAAGAATATCCATGAAAACATTCATACTTGGTTGATTTTAGGTGCTAGGAATATGGGTGATCTGTGTTCATTTATTAAATACCTATATATTCTTGTATTCTTACATTCTGTGAAAAACTGAAATCACTTGTTTGATTTTCATGAAAAATGTTAATGGCTAATGAAAGATCTGCAATACTTTTGATCATACTGAGAGAAGAGATGAAGTCAGTCTGGGTGCAGGGTGCCACCCTGCTCCTCTGCAGGTGTAAAAAAATTAACTCTAGGACTGATGCCTAAATGTTACTTGGAAGGAACCATAGCTGGTTGTGAGGATCCCATGTGGCTGGTGGCTGCCTTGGGATCACAGAGCACGTGGTGCGTGTGGCCCTAGGTCAGCGGGTCTCCACTGGGTGCAGAAGAGCAGGACGTCCTGCAGCACCTGCAGTCCAGCTCTCCGCCTTACCCCCATCTTCACTCTCAACACATGTCCTCCCGAGCAGGACAGGAGCAACCACAGGGTGACAGGCTGGCTCCGAGGTCATATTGTTAAGCACAGTGTCAGTTTTATGGCAAAGAGCAGAAAAAGCCTTTTTTATTGCCACCTATGGTAGCCGGCCCTTCAGCTGCCTGCCTTTTTACTGTCTGGCTCACTGGTTTATTCTCCACAGGGGGGATGCTATCACACGGTGAGTTACGCCCACTTCATGTTTGCTAGAGCAGATAATTCTTAGATCCCATAACCTATTTATTTCATTTGGATCAGCATGCTTTTCCAGCTACCTCTAAAACCATAAGCAATTGTTTCCACACATCTCTCCCTTTATGACATACCATTAAGGGACTCAGAACGCTTCTTTGACCCGTGGAATTGCAAACCATATTCTCAGTCTGGGAATTCAAATGGGGGTTACATATTGTGCACATCAGAGAGGGTGAGTTATCCCAGGGACTGACGGTTAAGATTATTGAATTATGCATCTTCCGAACCACTTCAACAAGAAATCTTACCCTTAATGTACATTTGCACTTGATGGAGGATCAAGTCTCACCGGGGTCGAAGAACTGTATTTATCGACTTCCTATAAAGTACAAAAAGCCAATGAATCAGTCCCTCTGATCTTATTACAACCACCAAATTTAGGATCTGTACTTTCTTTATACAAAATCTAGTTTCAGAACCTCATAAATCTTTAAAGAAGCCATATTTTGAGGCTTTTTAAAAATATATGGTATTTATAAGGTTGCAGACTTCATTTCAAAGCACAGATCAGTAAAGAGCAGCGCAGCCATGAGCTTTTGCATAAGTAGAAAAGAGGGGGAAATGCAGCACATTTGGAGGGGAAATACGAGCTTCATCGACATTCACTAATTTTAGGTGAAATTAAGGAGCAATAATTGTCATTCCTGTGGCAGCTCGGGCTACCTATCCAATTCGCTCTACATAGAGAGTTAAGATAAATGTAAAACCAAAAAAAGCAGACACCTAAAGACAAATGCATCATACTCTATCAAGCCCGTACTTAATCACTGTTGCCCCAAAAGCTACTTCATTATGGCAACCGAGAAACACAGCACAATTGCGCAGTTTAAAAGGTTTCAATCAGAATGATGAATGGCGGTCTTTGGGTAGCTTATTAACATGTTTAGAAACTTATTTGTTTGAGTGGGTTTTTTTCATTGAAAGAAAAAAAAAAAAAACAGAAGATCAGTATGCCTCTAAAGACTTTCTGGTTGGAAATCTTAGCTAACGGAACTGAGGTGTGTCCCACTGAATCAGTTCTCAAGATGGCAAGGGAAGTACCAGAATTCAGAATGAAGCATCCCTAGGGATGATCTAATCAGACCCACCATTTTACAGAAGAGGAAACTAAGATGCAGACAGGGCACTGATGTACCCAGGTCACAGAACACTCGTGGCTCTCCAGGACCCTTGCTCAAGATTCATCCCTCCCCCCCGAAACCTCCCCTGAAGATGTATTTGGCAGCTAGTTAATTGAAATGAAGACAACACGCTGAACACAAAGAAATGACATGCTGGGATATAAAATACAGAGGACAAAAGAAACATAAAACTACAAAGCATCCTTTTAGACCAAAGGTATGTGTTATGTCTTCCATGGAGAATTTGAGTGCTCAGAAAAATGACGCCTTCAAAAGCTGGAAACGTTGCTTTGCTCCTCTTTTCTTACCTTTTCCCTGCGCCTTTGAAAAAGATGATAGGGCGACAATCTCACAATTTTTACTTTAAACACATCATGAAAACTTCATGAAAGGAACCCCTAGGTTTCCCTTTAATAGGCATTTTACATGGTGCTGCAATTGTTAGCAAAGGCTGCTTTTAGCCAGGATCGTTCCGTGGATATGCATAATCCACTTCCTGGAGCAAAAGACAATCGATGGTCTGCACTGGAGTGGTGCGAGGAGGAGACTTGGGACAGCTGACCGGCACTCATTCTGAAATTGATTTCACATGAAAACCACATTTCGGGGGCTTTGCCTGCTACAGCTCTCTTTCTCCATAAACACTTCCTCACTGCTGGGAGGATCAGATGCTGGCTCTGTTTCCTATTCCAGCTGTAAACAATTACCACAAGCTCAGTGGCTTTAGAAAGTAGATACTCTTGGCCGGGCAGTGGCTCACCCCTGTAATCCCAGCACTTTGGGAGACCATGGCAGGCAGATCATGAGTTCAGGAGTTCGAGACCAGCCTGGCCTGACCATCATGGTGAAACCCTCTCTACTAAAAATACCAAAATTAGCTGGGCGTGGTGGCACATGCCTGTAATCCCAGCTACTCGGGAAGGCTGAGGAGGAGAATTGCTTGAACCAGGGAGCTGGAGTTTGCAGTGAGCGAGATGGTGCCATTGCACTCCAGCCTGGGCAATAGAGTGAGAGCGAGACTCAAAAAAATAAAAATAAAAAAGATACTCTCCTTGAAGACTGGCTGGAGGTCAGACACTCCGTCACAGCGTGAGTAGGGCTAAGTTCCATCTGCAGGCTCTAAGGGAAGGTCTGTTTCCCGGCCTTTTCCAGATCCCAGGAGCATCTGCACTTCCTGGCTCAGGACCCCTCCCTCCACCCTCACAGCGCATCCCTCCGGCCAGCAGAGAAGCCTTTGCTCCTCTTCTGCCTTGGGCCTGCCTCTGTCTTGTAGGGACGCTTCTTGTGATGACATCGGCCCAGCCAGGTAATTCAGGATGGTCTCTCCCTCTCAAGATATTTAATGTCACTGCAAAGTCCCCTCTACCATGTAAGGCAATAGAGTCAGTCTTCAGAGATTAGGAGAAGAACATTTGGGGGAGTCCTTTTCCTGTCCACCGCAGGTACCGTGCGTGGTATGGGGGGATTTAAAGCTGAAATGAGATTCCTGTGCTTCCAGGAGGTGGTGTCAGGCAGGGGAAAGCAACACAGGCCAGAAACCATATTACAGCACCCACGAGCCAGGTGTGCTTGGGGATCCAGAACAGGGGGAGGCGCTCCGCATGGAAGGGCTAGGGAGACACCCTCCAACAGTCCATCTCACAGGCGCCTCCCCGCCACCACAACCCCTACCTATAAGATGCGGCCGTGCCGAGCCCACTGGGGCCTGCCTCTCTTTTCTGTTCTCCACGGCAGAAGTGCCAGGCATCCCTCATGTGCACCCTCGGCAGGACCCTCCAAGGGCACAATCCTATCTGTGTAAATCCCAAGGTGGAATCTGAAGCCATTGCCTTCACATACCTGCATCACAGCTGAAAGAGACATTTTACGGGATCCAGCATGCCTGGAAGTCAGGGTAACGTGTTTTCATTTTCAAAATAGCCTCACCCCCGACTCCCGTAATTAACAATGACGGTGCCAACTGGATGGAAATCCAATTCAGATACCTTCCCAACACCGGGGCCTCCCAAGCGCACGAGGACTAAATGGATGCAGTCAGCACCGACAATGAAATACCCAGGCCGCAGGCAATGACACAACAGCGTCAGCACAAAATGAAGACCGAGGCGTGAGAAAGGGATGTCGCTATTTAAGTGAGCTGTTGGATGCAACGCCAGACGCACCAACCTGAACCGTAAGGTGACAAGGCAGAGCTTCACTACCAGGAGCGGCTCTGGGTTTCCCGGAGGCACCGCTGAGCAGATGCCAAGATGTGGGACTCCCCAGGAGCCGGGCACCCAGCGAGGGCTGAGCCCCTCTCATCGCCCCCTCACACCGGAGGGCACACACACATTTCTGGGGGAGACACTCCCTGGCTAGAACTGAGGTCACATCCCTCAACTGTGCGCCCCTAAACCTCTCTCATTCACAGGCACCACGCAGTGACAGGCACAGGCCCAGCGAGGTTCTGTGTGTGTTGTTCCAGAAACCAGGCAGTTTTGGGCACTCTCTGTGCTTTGATGTCACATGCCAGGCACCGTGTCTGCTGGAAAATTCTAACCAGGCCACAAATAACCAGTAGCACAACATGCTGTCAGGAGTTGCGAGGGACTGGCTAGTGCTGTTTCTAAACTCGTATGGGGAGTCACTTAGACGGCAAGTCTGGACTTTCTATTTTGGAATTCTGACAAAAGACTGCTGGATGGTTTTACATACATAAGAGTCAGCTTATTGAAATGTAAAAGCTCTTGGCTTAGAGACCCGGGGGCTCGCTAAGTGTACAAGCTGAGACGCATCGGAAGGAAATGTCCGGTCAAGCAGAGAGGCCGTGCTTTTCGGTTTCTTTTTCATTAAGTAAAGTAAATTGCAGTTCAGAATTTGTTTTAGAAAGTGATTTTGTAAAGCTATTATTCTTGTCTCAAAATTCACAAGTTCAGAAGATGCCTTGAAATGTCTCTTCATTAAATACTGTCACCAAGAGAGGCATGAGCAAGACAAATGCATCCCTGTCTACAGCAAACTTGTGAGGCATGAAGAAGGAATTTGGTGGAAGGCTGCTGCAGAGAGGGAGGAGTATGCCGCACAGACAGTCCACGTGCTCCCAGCACGGCCTCCCTGGGGGACCGCTTGACCCAGTTGTCAGGGGAATAAACTACACAAGGGCTCGGGGATAGGCCAGACCCAAGCTGCACAAGGCACGAGTTCCCGCTGCTTGTCAGCACCCACCCAACAGGCAGCGGGGGAGGGGTGGTGATAATAAACCACGTGCAGGGGATTTGCAGTTTCAGAAAGGTGTGCTTTACAGGTGTGCTCCCACCTCACGAAGCGGGCAGGACAGGTGTGAGCCCACCAGGTAAGGAAACCTGAGCCTGGAGGAGGGTTCAGGCCCTGCAGCTGGGAGAGGGTGGTGGCCACAGGCTCAGCCAGGGCTCTAGTTTCCAAGCCCAGCTCTTTCCACCTCGGCCATCTTGCGAGCCAACATCATGGTTACTATAAGCAAGAAAGCAGGAAGCATGGTGTGGTGGGGTGTGGTGGGATATGGTGGGGCATGGTGGCGTGTGGGGGGGGGTGTGGTGGGTTGCAGTGGGGTGTGATGGGGTGCAGTGGGGTGTGGTAGTGTGCATTGGGGTGCGGTGGGGTGTGGTGGGGTGTGGTGGGGTGTGATGGGTGTGGTGGGGTGTGGTGTGTGCAGTGGGGTGTGATGGGGTGCAGTAGGGTGTGATGGGGTATGGTGGGTGTGGTGGTGTGCGGTGGGGTATGATGGGGTGTGGTGGGGTGTGGTGGTGTGCAGTGGGGTGTGATGGGTGTGGGGGGGTGTGGTGGTTGCAGTGGGCTGTAATGGGGTGTGGTGGGGTGTGGTGGTGTGCAGTGGGGTGCAGTGGGGTGTGATGGGGTGTGTTGGGGTGTGGTGGTATGCAGTGGGTGCAGTGGGGTGTGATGGGGTGTGGTGGGGTGTGGTGGTGTGCAGTGGGGTGCAGTGGGGTGTGATGGGGTGTGTTGGGGTGTGGTGGTGTGCGGTGGGGTGCAGTGGGGTGTGATGGGGTGTGGTGGTGTGCAGTGGGGTGTGGTGGGGTGCAGTGGGGTGTGATGGGGTGTGGTGGTGTGCAGTGGGGTGTGGTGGTGTGCAGTGGGGTGTGGTGGGGTGTGATCGGGTGCAGTGGGGTGTGGTGGTGTGTGGTGGGGTGCAGTGGGGTGTGATGGGGTGTGGTGGGGTGTGGTGGTGTGCAGTGGGGTGCAGTGGGATGTGATGGGGTGTGGTGGTGTGCAGTGGGGTGTGATGGGGTGTGGTGGGGTGTGGTGGTGTGCAGTGGGGTGTGGTGGGGTGCAGTAGGGTACGATGGGGTGTGGTGGGGTGTGGTGGTGTGCAGTGGGGTACAGTGGGGTGCAGAGGGATGCAGGGGGGTCCAGTGGTCATTTGACCATTTGACAAGTTTTTTTTTAACTTGTTTATAAGCAAGGGACCTTTAGGGTTTTTACACAGCTCATATCCCAAACCTTGCCCCAGAGTACAAAGGTCTCGCCCCACATGGCCACCTTAGCAGAAACTCAGTTGACTGTGCCCCTGGGCTCTTGCCTCGGAGATTAATTCACGCTTCCAGAATGCTTACTCACAACACTCACAACTTTATACTTGAGTTAAAGCTCATATGAGCCCCCCAGAAATCCCAGGAAAAGCTGCAGACTCACAGAGGGATGGGGGTGCATGGGAAGGAGCAGGAAGGAGAGTAGATGTCTTGCCCTGTGCCAGCTGCTCTCAGATTTACCTGATCATTCAGGTCAAAGCACCTGGCTGGCCTTCCCAATCCCATCTCAACCTCACACGTACGCGTTCAGTCACTGAGTCTAAGCCCTTGCACGGGGAGGGGTGGGGCGGCTGGAGGAAGTTCCAGAAGCAGCCTTTTCCCAGTGTGCGTGTTCACCTTGACCCTTTCCACTTGCAGAGCCAGTTTCCCCCAGAGGATCGCCTCTGTCCAGAGATCTCAGTCACGAGCTCTAAGATACTCCAATGACACTGAACCTCAACATGGAGGGAGATGTGGTCCGCATTCCCCTTTCCAGGTGTTCTCTTGACTCTGATACAAACTGCCGACCCCCAAGCCCTGCATCGGTGATGACCTTTGAGTTCTGGAACCTGAGAGGTTTGGGGTGGAGCACTGGACAAACCCCGCAGCCCTGCCGCCCATCAGCACCTACTTTACAGGTGCTTCCAGTGCCCCGTGATCACCACCCTGCTGTGTCCTGACTGTGGAAGGCAGGCCACGGTGAGCCGGGTAGGTTGTCCTCAAGAGCCATGTTTTGAACATTTTGAAAAGAAGAGCGTGTTACTAGGAGGGAAAGCAGCATCATGACCTTCACCAGGCACTTCTGGATATCCACAGTCAGCCACTCACCCTCTGCAAGGGACAATCCTATTCAGCCTAATTGCCCAGCACAGAGGCAAGTGCTGCAAGCTGAGAACAAATGAGGCGCAATGTAGTCTTTGGTTTGTTTGAACTTCTCTGATCCGAAGCATTTAAGGGGATATGTGAAGGCCGTGACCCGTCGCAGGATCCCTGGAGTAGCAGGGCAGGCAGAGGTCACTTCAGAATACTGGAGGGAAGAGGGGCATCCTCAGAGTGCAGGTGAACAGCAGAAAGATGTGCAGTCCAAGATGGGAAGAAGGAGGTAAGCAGGGGCTGGAAGAGAACTCGTCATGCAGGAGCTCACAGGAAACAGCCCTGGCTCTTAAGGATGGTTAGGAGGAATCGTATTCTAAATCCCCCGCTCTTGGCACATTCACCTACTGAGCCGGAATGGCCACAGGTGGAGTGTTCTGAGAGTCCCTGCAGTGGTGAGTGGGGGCTGTGCAGGAAGGCCAGTCTAGGGGCAGGGGCCAGGCTCCCTGTGCGGCATCATGTTCTTGGTGGGCAGTCAGTGAGGACAGAGAGCCAAAACAGCAGAGGGAAGTCGCAGAGATGTAAAGGGATGCATATCGAAAGGAAAAGAAAAAGCACTATTTTGAAAGAGGGAGGACTGCAAATTAAAACAATAAGAGACCACTACACACCTATTATCACAATGGCCAAAATCCGGGACTCTGACTATTCCAAATGCTGATGAGGATATGGAGCAACAGAAGCGCTTATTCACTGCTGGTGGGAGTGCAAAACGGTACAGCCACTTTGGAAAACACTTTGGCACTTTCCTACAAAGCTAAACATACTCTTATGATACCATACAACAGTTGTGCTGGTTGGTATTTGCGTAGGCTGTCCTCCCATTGCTATAGCGAAATGCCCGAGATTGGGTCATTTACAAAGAAAAGAGGTTTCATTGGCCCACAGTTCCGCAGGCTGTGCAGGAAACATGGTGGCGTCTGCTTCTAGGGAGGTCTTAGGAAACTTACAATCATGGCAGAAGGTGAAGGGGGGAGCTGGCATATCACATGGCTGGAGCAGCGAGACAGAGAGAACTAGGAGACGCCACACAGTTTTAAACAACCAGATCTTGTGAGAACTCACCCACCATCACAGGAACAGCGCCAAGGGGATGGTGCTAAGCCATTCACGAAGGATTCACTCCCACGATCCAACTGTCTCCCACCAGGCCCACCTCCAACACTGGAGATTACAATTTGACTTGAGATTTGGTGGAGACACAGATCCAAACCATGTCACTATCCAAAAAAGTTGGATACTTATATCCATACAAAAACCTACACACAAAGTCTATAGCAGTTTTATTCATCATTGCCAAAACTTGGGAGTAACCAAGATTTCCTTCAGTAGGTGAATGGATTAACAGTGATACGTAAAGACAATGGAATATTATTCAGTGCTCAAAAGAAATGAGC
This sequence comes from Ateles fusciceps, assembly GCA_036589455.1. NCBI lineage: Eukaryota > Metazoa > Chordata > Mammalia > Primates > Atelidae > Ateles > Ateles fusciceps. The sequence continues at coordinate 6,444,833 of JAZHEH010001784.1, read as the reverse complement.
TGTCAGACCAACAAAAGACATGGAGGAACCTTAAATGCATATTACTAAGCAAAAGAAGTCAATCTGAAAATGCTGTGTACTGCAGGACTGCAACTGTATGACGCTCTGGAGAAGATAAAACTATGGAGACTATGACAAAATCAGCAGTTGCCAGGCGTTGGGGGAGGTGGAGGGGGACATAAATGGACAACTACTCTGTGTGGTACTGCAGTGAGGGATGCATGTCATGAGACATTTTTCAAAACCCATGGTGTGTGCAGCATCAGAAGTGAGCCCCAACATAAACCACTGCTATGATTTGAATGTGTTCCCCAAATTCAAATGTTGGAAACTTTTTTAAGAAACAATGTTGGGAGGTGGGGCTTAATGAGAGACGACTGTGTCCTGAGGGAGGAGCCCTCATGAATGGATGAATGTCGTTACCATAGGAGTTGGTTATGAAAGGTCATCAGTCCCTGGTGCTTTCTGTCTCATGCCTGCTTCTGCCTTCTCTCCTCCCCACCGCAGGACGACCTTTGCTAGAGGCCAGGATCGTGCTCTTGGACTTTGCAGCTCCCAGATCTATGGGAAAGAAATTTTCTTTCTTTATCAATGCTCTATCCTGTGGTAGTTTGTTGTAGCAGCAGAAAAGGGACTAAGACAACCTCGGACCTTGGATGATAATGACGTGTCAACATAGGCTCATCAGCTATAACAGAGGCACCACCCGGGTGGGGCGTGTTAGTAATGGGAGAGGCTGTGCATGGGTTGGGGTAGGGGACGCATGGGAAATATCTCTACTTTCCTCTCAATTTTGCTGTGAACCTAAACTGTTCTAACAAAAATTAAGTATTTTGAAAATGTTAAAAAAGGAAGAAAACAAAAAAGGGTAGAAGAACTTCCAGCCAATCAGAAATCAGATTGGACAAACTCAGACATACAAGATGCGTCAATCTGAATTCTGAGGCCTGGCCCAGCCCCACCTTATCACAACTCCACCTCAGTCATTGCTGGGACCTTTTTCTTTCTACCAAACATCTGTCATTAGGGTTTCAGGAAGTGCATTAGCACCAGGGATGGCAGGTGTACCAGCTTCCTGTGGCCTCTGTAACAAAGTGCCACACACTGTGTGACTTAAATCAGAAATGTGTTATCTTACAGTATCAAGGTATCGGCAGGGCCATGTTCCCCTCAGAAGCTCTGGGGACCGACACTTCCTGGCCTCTTCCAGCATCCAGTGGCTCCCAGGGTTCCTGGTCTTGTAGCTGCATTGCTGCCATCTCTGCCTCCATGGCCACAGGGCCTGGTTTTGGTGTGCCATCTCCTCTTGTAAGGACATCAGATTTAGAGCTCATGCCAATGCCATTTGACCTCACCTTAACTAGTTACATCTCCAAAGACCCTGTTTTAAAACAAAGTCACATCTAACATTTCACAGTCAGGAGGGGGAGAAGGGGGAGCGGAGGGGAGAGAGGGGAGGGAGTGGAGGAAATAGAGTTCAACCTGCCCACTAGGGCATCACCCAGAGTCAACTCTTCCTATCATCAAGGCCCCTTTGAGGTGGGCAACTCCTGTCACTCCTGTGTCTTGTGTGGGATGCAGCAACTTCTGCTGGGGCTCCCAGTGGCCTTCTGACATCTCCCAAGGAGCATCCAGAGCCATTCCTCTCTATGACTTCAACCCTCCACACAGACTTTTTGGGAAGGCACATGTGGGCCATGCCTCCCAGTTTTCTCCCTCCAGCCCAGGGGGCATCTCATGAGCTGCTCTAGGAGGAGTTCCTCCTGTCCCACTGCCTGAGTTGCACTTCCTCCTTCTACTCCTCTTCCCCACACTTGGGCTGAAGCGACACCAAAGCCCACAAAGCCTCCAGACTCCCTTGTCCCTGCTTCCCGCCTCTCCTCCCCCAAGATGACCAAGGCTGGACTCAGTTGCCCGAATGTCTGCAGGGGAAGGGCCACAGCAAGGGTGAGGGTAAGGGCGAGACCTCCACCTGCTCAGAACAGGGTCAAGTTTTCCCTCGGGAGCCTTGTTTTCCAAGATCTCCATAGATAGAGAGGGGCCCAAAGAAGACGGGCAGCTGAGATGGAAGAATCCATGGGTGTGCTTTCCTTGCCAAGTGCTGACCATGCCTCTGAGCACACCTGGGTCCTTAGAGAGCTGGGCCCCGCACTGTGGACTGGAGCACTTTATCCATAGGCTGGCAAGAGTCACATGTTGTTATGGCACATTGAAGTTAATTTATTGCACTCAAAGTTCTATTTCAGTCTGCATACTTAAACACCGTGTAAGCTTTATTCCTTCGTATTTTGCCAGACATCGAGTTATCCCCTCAAATCTTGCTTTGCCCTGAGAAAATTTCTAAAAACTAAAAATATATCAATACACAAATGATTTAATTTAAATCTGGAATGTGCCAGATTTTTACATATAAAAAAGTTATACAATTCACTGACAACAAAAAGATTTTAGAAATATTTTACAGAAATATATTGGTTTTTAAAGTTCGCTTAGATAATTGTAGACACCACACACACACACACACACACACACACTCCACTGTTAAATCTGTTGTTTACTATTCTACATGTAGGCATCTTGATTTCACTCCAGGGCTTGATATGGTTTTGTTTTGCGTCCCCACCCAAATCTCATGTAAAATTGGAGGGGTCTGGTGGAAGGGGATTGATCAAGGGGTGGATTTCCCCCTTGCTGTTGATAGTGAATTCTCACTAGATCTGATGGTGTAGAAGTGTGTGGCACGTCCCCCTTCACTTGCTCTCTCTCTCTCCTGTCACCATGTGAAGGAGGTCCTTGCTTCCCCTTCGCCTTCCGCCATGATTGCAAGTTTCCTGAGGTCTCCCAGTCATGCCTTCTGTTAAACCTTCAGAACTGAGAGTCAATCGCACCTGTTTGTTGATAAATTACCCAGTCTCAGGTAGTTCTTTACAGCAGTGTGGAAACAGACTAATACAGGCCTAAAGCATCAGAATAATCTGTTTTCCAATTGCCTTCAGAAAAGGCATGAATGAACAAACACTAGCATTTCCAAATATCCACTGTTGACTTTTCCCTGGGGTTTGGCCTCTGAAGGTACAAAGGCTTTGCATCACTCACACCTGCTTCTTTGTGACAAACTCACCATGTGTGGGTATCTGTGGCCCCACAAGCCCCATACCCTTCCTTGCCAATGGCTGTCTGGCCACGTCTCCTCTCCCCGGACCACTTGCTTTGAAGCCAGTGTCTGCTGCAGCTTTGCCAAGAAGTGAAATGCCCTGCCATGCAGGCAGGCAGCTCTCACTAGTGCTGTGCAGACCCTGCAGAAGTCCACCGCTTCTGACGAAAACCTCAGCTCCACAGCTCCCTTGAGCTCCAACCAGGGCATCTGCAGCCCCTGCAAGTCGGCATGCATGTGTCAAATCAGTAAGAAGTTTCTCAGCCCCTGCTTTGAAGCAGACACCTCTGGGCAGTGCGAGCTCAGAAGACATTTGATGTTGTTTGGGGTTGAAATTTTTATGTGCTTTAAACCATTGTAAGTGAGAAGTACCAACCTCCAAACACTAATCCCGTCAACAACATGAGGTAGATTAGATTTGCTTTAATAATATGGATAATTACTGTCATTTCAAATTTAATTAAGAAAGATGCTCCTGGCTTTATTTGTATTGTGCTGCATATGTCTATTCATCTAACATCTAAGGATTAACAAGCAAAAGAACAATCTACACAAGATCCTGAGGGCATAAAGAGAGCATGAAACTCCTCTAGCCAGCCCAGGTCTCTGTGGACATTGTTGAGACACCAGTCAGCCCCCTCTCCACCTGCAGGTGCTTTCCTACAGCACAGACTCTGCTGGGCACGGTGCCCAGGGGCTGCAGATCCAAAGGTGAATGTGGACTTCCTCCCGGGCTTAGGAGGAGTACAGGCTCCTGTGGGAAAGGCTGCAATGGGGGCTCCAAGCAAAACGGGGGTTTCCCATGAGTTCCCCATGGAGGGGTGTGAGGGAGAGTTTCGTAGGAGGCAGCATGAAGCTAGACTTAAAGGAGGTCCGAGTGGAAACCAAATGAGGTGGAGAGGACAAGGAGAATCTGGATTCCACCTGGAGAAAGAACCCTCTGTAGAAACCTAGAAATCACTGGAAGCTTCTGAACTGACTACTTAGGTTTATAAACAATGAGACTGAGGTTGTTTAAAAAAAATAAAAGGTATTTCCTCAGCCTCATGATGCCTGGGTCATACCATGTGAACAGCTGTAACCAGCATGGATCCTAAGCATTTTTTTGACAGAGTCTCACTCTTGTCACCCAGGCTAGAGTCCCATGGTGTGATCTCAGCTCACTGCAACCTCCACCTCCCAGGTTCAAGCAATTCTCCTACCTCAGCCTCCCAAGTATCTGGGATTACAGGCACCTGCCGCCATGCTTGGCTAATTTTTGCATTTTTATTTGAAACAGCATTTCACCCTGTTGGCCAGCCTGGTCTCAAACTCCTGACCTCAGGTGATTCACCCGCCTTAGCCTCCCAAAGTCCTGGGATTACAGGCTCACGTGAGCCACCACACCTGGCCGATCCTATGCATTTTACCATCCATAAATATTTTGTAGGTCCTCATAGTGTGATTTCCTGTCCAGTCTCCTCCCAATTCTGCCTCCTTGTGTCCCAGTAAAAACCCACCTAACAGGTAAGGTGAGATGAGAGGTTCATGATGTTTACCTCTGAGGAAACTTATCTTTTGTGAGAGTCCATGAAGTTTCTGGGATTTCCAGTTTACCTTGAGATTCAAAGATACTAGGTGCAGAGATCCTGCCTGTTCAGAGGGGCCAGTGGGGGTTGGCGGAGGGTCCAGAGTGGAGCAGAGGTGCCATGTGACAGTTCTTCAGACAGCCAGTGTAGCCGACACTGGCCACGCTATTGACCGAGGTCAAATGCATTCCCACTGGCATCAACATCAGACTTGGTGCTTGAATTAAAAGAAAGAAAGAGAGAGAAGGGTAGGGAAGGCCTCCACTAGAGTGGTGGGGTGAAAGTGAAAAGCTGGAACAGGCAGAGGTGAAACCCAAAGGATTTGGATAATTATTACATGGAGTGAGCAGAGGGTGGACAGGGGAAGCCTAGTCACATGCAGCAAATTCAGGATGCAGTGGCCAGGGGAGAAACCCAGTGGGTTTCGTTTTAGACATGCGTTGTGTCAGTCAAGATCAGAGCAGGCAGCAGTGTCAGCTGCAGGTGACAGCAAGGTGGATGCCTGATAGCTCAGGAAGGACCCTGGTCTCCTCATCGGTCCAGGCTGCCACTCTGCCATGCCACCCTCCAGCGTCAGGATTCCCCTCCCAAACGTGGAGAGAGGGTACCAGTGTCTCAAGGCAAGATGAGCATAGAGGTCCTCAGTGTGAGTAACTGGATGCTGATGTCATTGTCGGTGCTGGCACAGGTCTGGGATTTACTGAGAGCACAGACTAGGGGTCATCAGTGCAGAGGCAGCCAAGAAGCTAAGCGCAGGAAGAGACTGTGATGGGTCAGCTCCGTGGAGGGCACCTCGGGCAGGCAGTCAGCTGGGCATGGAGAACCCATGCTTTCTTTCACAGGATGGGAAGGAGAACGTGAAGGCAGGAAGTAGAGGTGCCTCCTTAACGTGGTGGTGAAATGGGGCAGAGAATAGGAAAGGACCTGGGGCCGTCATGGCTGGGGGTGGTGTAACCAGATTGGGTGACTCCAATACACTCACCCACTCTTGCTTCCCCTCCCCATGGCTGGTGGCCTGGTTCCACTGAGGCCACAGACCGTGGCCACATTTTCCCAGGACCATCCTCTGCTCTCACATGACCACGCCCGTGCAGCTGAGCTGCCATGAGCAGGGCCAGAGCACAGGGTCCAGGGCTTATTTCCAAACTTGGCATCATCTACAACCAAAAGGGGTTGGCAGAGACAGATTGGCATGACCCGCTGGCAGTGCCAGCTTAAATGGGTGGTCTGAAGCTTAACTAAAGACAGTTGCTGGAAGAAAGAGCACTGTGTCTGAAAAATCCACCCTCTTCACCAAATGCCCAGTCCCAGGAGGCCACACTGGAAGAGACACCTGATCTCAGCCAGGGTGTGCAGGGGACAGATCCGCGTGTCACTCTCTTTCCATCTCACTGTGACATTGAAAACTCCAATGTCCCTTGAGTTCAGGTAACAGTAATAGCTAACACTTAATGAGCACCTACAACATGCTGGCCATGGTGTTCAGTGCTCTGCAGAGATGACCGGATTTACTTAACCCACCTGCCTGAAACACCTGCCTCAGGAAGTGGCCGCCATCCGAGCCCCACAGATGCCTAAAACAAACACAGAGAGACTAGGGGAACAAACTCAATGCCCCGGTCTTAGCCAGACTCAGAGATGAAGGATGAGGTGGTGATCACAGAGCCCGTGGACTGTGGGCCTCAGGTCTTCCCACATCCCCCAGCCTCCAGCTCATGCTCCCTCCTTCACTCGAAATACAGCAGGAGCCGCTCTGCAGGGCCTCCTCACCCATCGTGCATGAAAGATCAATGAAGTGATTATCATTTTCCAAACACAAGGAATCTGTGCTCTCTGAGAGCCTCCTGACCTGCTCAGCTCAAGGAGAGAAGCATGTGCAGAGCTCTTTTTACAGACTGACTCCAGGCACAGGGCTCCTGGCACTGCTGTCTCTACCTCTCCTTACCCATGCTGTCTCTATACCCAGACACCCAGCGGTGTTCACACAGCGCTCTGGGTGCACAGAAGAGCAGGCGGAGGCGTCCGGGGAAGGCAAACCACAGTTTTTAAATTCTACAGATCACCAGTGTAAGCACACACCGTGGGTGACAAACTTACCCATTAACAACTACAAAAAGTTCACATTTTCATTGCGTTGTAAACACCCATTACAGTTCTACAAATAAAATGCAGGTAAATACTGGGCATCACTTCTGCTTAATAAATCTATGCAGTCAAGATTTCCAACCATGATCACGTCGTATCTGTGAACGCTGCAGTTCTGGTTCTGATTGGCATGCAGCCCTCTCCTAACGTATCTGAAATAAATAGGTTTTCATTTAGCCCCCGAAGTGTCACTCATTAAAAGGCTGGTTGCTTATGTATGAAAACTGACAGAAAAAGGGGAAAGTTATTTTGTCTTCAGATATTTGGACTCCACAGCTCAACCGCACAACACCCTGAGCACGTGACAGACAAAGAGGCAGAGGGTGGGTAGTCCAGCAGCAAAATAAGCCGCAGAGGCCGGTGGAGGTTCTGGCTGGGAAGGCCAGACAGTGCAGGAAGTAAACATTCCTCAGGGTGAAGGCCTTCCGGGGTGATTCCTTAGATAGTAAGCTTCTCGGGCTCAGGCCTAGAAGTGAACTTTTAACTTGTAGATTAAAAACTGTTTACATTATTGAGAGGGTTTAATCCTTTTCCGTCTTCTGTAGCCTGCAGTTTCGTACTGCTGAGATGAAACTTCCAAATGTGGGTGAAATGCTATGTTCATCTTCCTTACCAGCTCATGTGGACTTTTCTCTGAATCCCCCAGGCATTCAGTTCTCAGGGCCTGCAATCACCTACCCAGACCTCAGCTCCTTGAAAACTTGCCTATTTAGACACAAGAATGATGCAGGAGGCAAAAAACACTCTGGAAGGCACAGCATGGCACGACTTTGGGCATCGCTGTTCGGGGATTTTCAAGAAAGCTGAGGCTGTTTCCAGGTTGCCTCTGTAAACGTTCTGCCCTCCTCAGACCTCTGGTGGCCCGACATTCTGTGTAGGTTTCTACAAGCGCTGCAGAGATACAGGAAGCCTTTGGGCTTCTGCGGGAACACCGCTGCCTTCTCCTTCTTCCTTCCAGAGAATACTCTCTTTCCTCAGCTGATGAGCCTTCAAACCTGGCTGGAAAAGCTTTTCCATGCACATCAACAGTATTGGAATCAGACCTTCTTATCCACTAGCTGTGAACACCATAGATTATCAAGCCGCTTCCACCCCCGATTACAGTTATCAGCACATAAGTCTCTAATATGTAATATTTTGGAGGATAAGGAGAGCGATCTCATTCATTACATAATATGATGGAATCGGATTTTGTGGGAAATCAATGCCTTGAATAAATCTCTATTTTTCCTACAGTATGACACACAACATTGTCCACTACTGCGAAGCACAGATGATACAAAACGGTGTCAATGTCACTATTCCAAAGATGTTTTCTCCATGCACTTATTTTGGAGCAGACCTCCCATGCAGGATGTCTCGTGAATTATACTCATCCACCAACATTGTGGGAGCACCTAATTGCCGTGACTGGGGCCGTGTGGGTGCCAGAAAACAATGGGTGGCCAGAACAGGGGCCCCTCCCTCCAGGAGACCACAGCTTAGTGAAAGACAGAAATCATTCCAAATCAGTAGACTTAGCAGGACCTCTACAAATATTCAGAGGCACCAGCAGCTTGGGCAATTGGCACGCAAAGTCTACTGAGATGGAAGGTGAGTAGTAACTCTCAATGGTCACTTTTTTCAGCCATTGTGTCATGGCCCTAGTGTCCTGAGATTAAGTTTTGTCTGAGGCCCAAACCCACCACACAGAAATGCAGGCGCATTTTGAATGGGAACGCTATGGTTTCCTCGGTTGTCTGCACTTCACAGGAGCACCCACTCAGTAGTAGGGGCCACCTCTTGATCTGCCCCCGCCATGGGTTCAGCACCTGTTCCCGCCTTCCCACCCTAAATGCCTGCCCTGGCTCCCCCGTCGCCTCCCAGGAGACCACATCTCACCTTGCTGCCTGTCACTCTCCCTCCAGGCCTCTCTGGACCTGGATTATGGGATGACTCCTCCTGAGGGCATCTCTGGCACATCCTCTGCCCTATTCACACAAGAGAACAGGACTGTGTGTCAAACCTTTACAGCCTGATCCTGTCTCTCCCCCGACTCTACACAGCAGAGCACGAACTCCAACAGAACCAAAACATGCCCCTTTCCACATCAGCAGTCCACCTTCTCTATCCAGCCTCACCCCCCCACCTGCTCCAGAGGTACCCCAGCCTCCCAGGGTCAGTCCAAATGCCACTTCCTTGAAGTCACCCTTGATTCTGCAGGTACCATCTTCCCAATCACCATCTCCTCTTTGAGACTTGAGAGCACCATGTCCACTCCCGTCTGCTGTGCGTGACCTGGCACGGCCACGCTTTGCAGTATTCCTCCCACAGGATCCTCTCCCCCACCCTGCTGCTGCCCATCCAATTCCCACGGAGAGCCTTCTTCCTCCCTTCCTCTCCTCCCCATCTGCCAGTGGAGATGGAGACCACAGGCCCCTGAACTAAGCAGCCCTCAACACAAATGTATAATTACTGTTGGATTAAATTCCAGTCAGGTTCAAGTGGAACTCTGTGGATTCACCAGCTCTGGCACGTAGCACAGAATCAAATGAATGACAGGTACAAAATGTAAGACATTGCCCAATTCCTGTTTTACAGAGGACTAGCACTTACTAAAGAGTGCCATAATTTACAGAAGAACAAAGAGGGAAAATAGTTATTGTATTCCCTTGAATAGAGTATGCAAACATCTATTTCTCTAATGGCCAAATTTCATGGTGGTGGTATCCACTCATTCATTCATTCCTGAGATGTACTGAACATTTGCCATGCAGCTGGCCCTGGGTTACTCCATGGAGAACTGCCCTTCACCCAGGTCCTTCCCAGTGGGATTTTCCCAGCGGAGAAACTGCCATTGGTAGCAGACAAATCGTCTTCAGCATCCTTCTCACTGTTCCAGAGGCCAACAGGAAAAGTACAAACGGGACAGAGAAAAGAGCCCTCATGGTCTGGGGCCATTTCATGGAGATGAATGGCTTTCCACATCCGAGCGGCTTTAGAGCTGTCCCCACATGGTGTGGTGAGAGCTCTTCCCACATGGGGTGGTGACAGCTGTCCCTGCATGGCATGGGGAGATGGCCATTATAGTTTTTTCAGTCACCAAGAAAGCATTGTTTACATTCTATACAACCTAAAAAGAACTTAAAACCTGATGTGTGGGAGTAACTTAAAGCATTCTTCTTTTAAATGATCGGTGCTGAGGGGACTCTGCATTTTGGCTTGTGATTTGGGCCTCAGAAAATGACATTTGCTCTGGACACATCTGCCCCAGGGAGCCCTGGGTTGATTGATGTTGATGCCTCCGGCACATCAGGCCACAAGCCCATGTCCCCGTCATGGGCACAGGCCTGGACTTCATCTGCTTCCTGAGGTCAGGGTCCCGGGTGTGACCTTGACGACTGCCACCTGCTCTTCAAAGGCAAACTTTCCAGGAACAATGGGAAATGAGGAGAGCATTTTCAGGAAGCTTCTGACCCTTGTTTGAGCTGCCATCTTGCGAGAAGAGCATTAGAAGGGCTCCCACAGTGAGCAGGAGGGTCTAGGAACGCCTGAGCACATGTGACCTTGTGTGACCTCGTGCTGCTGCACCATCAGTGACCCTCCCCCAGGTGCCCTCTCCCCCACTACACCCTCCATCTGATTGACAGCGAGAGCCTTCTTCCCCCCTTCTCCTTCCCTCCATCCACCACATGAGGTCACAGTCTTGTCCTCATCCCCCCTGTGACGCCACCACGCTGACAGCCGGCCACGGGCAGCTCACGAGGCTCCAGGCTTCTGGTCCTGCCTCAACCCCACTGGAGAAAGAAACACTCAACTCATTGAATATTTAGAACATGATATGTGGCTACTGAAGGTCAAAATTCTCTCGTATTCTCAAGTGGAAGGATTTGTATTATCTCATTTTACTGACTTTTTTACATCATTCATCCTCAAGATGGTCTCAGAAAAACAGATGAGGAAGGCTGTGTTGAGTTCAGAACTTCTGTCCTGACCATCCCCCACTGATGGGCAGATAAGAGACCCTCCCAAACCAGCCACCCAGCCATACAGAACCACCTCCCCAGACAATGGGTTCCCTGAGTCCTGATGACAAAATCACCCTGGATCCTCAGTCCTCGTGCCCTACCTGGCCTGTGGAAGGTGCGCAAGGTAAGCCCACAAAATGAGAGACCACCCTATCACAGGCACACAAGTCATTTTCAATGTTTCCCTTAAATGCATCTCCAGAGGACACTGGTACTAGTCCTGACCTGTATTAAAATCCACAGGAATTCCGTGTGATTTAAGTTACAAGTTACTGCTCACTGGTCAAATCAGTCATGCACATTGGTCCCGTGTCCCCTCAACTGCCCTGCAGACCACTCAGGGGTGTGGCTGCTCTGATCTGAGAGGCTCAGGCTTTGGGGAACAGAGCACTCAATGTGACCGGCTTATATTTTTCAAGCTAATTCTGCCAAGAAACTAGTCCGCTGACATTTCTAAAATGTATATCTAAATAATTATCTGTGATAATTGAAAGCATCAGGAAGCATGCTGTGTGTCAAACAGTTAATTAAATGTAAAAGGCACACCGACACACCCACATGGCTGGTTAAAAATCTTTAAATTGTAGGTTGTCATTAATCCTGCCTGGGCCCACAGGCTGACACATGGACACTGCTAAAAGCTTTGTCCTATCTTGAGTAAAGAGAGGCCTTACACACTCATCCATGTGGGGGAAGTGCAGGGTGGGGCAGCTGGGGGCCAGGAGGAAGCAGTCGGTTCACCGGTGTGCGGCCCGAGGAGAGGCTGAAGCGTGTTGGTTCCTGCAACTGCCGTAGCAAATTAGCACAAACTGGGTGGTTTAAAACAACAGGTGGTGGGGCGCGGAGGCTTAGGCCTGTAATCCCAGCACTTTGGGAGGCCGAGGTGGGTGGATCACAAGGTCAGGAGGTCAAGACCAGACTGACCAACATGGTGAAACCCAGTCTCTACTAAAAATACAAAAAATTAGCCAGGCATGGTGGCATGAGCCTGTAATCCCAGCTACTTGGGAGGCTGAGGCAGGAGAATCGCTTGAACCCAGGAGGCGGAGGTTGCAGTGAGCTGAAATCGCACCATTGCACTCCAGCCTGGGCGACAAAGTAAGACTCCATCTCAAAAACAAACAAACAAAAAATGTATTTTCTCAATGTTTTGAAGGCCATACTTTCAAGATCAAGGTATCAGCAGTGCTGGTTCCTTCTGGAGGCCGGGGTGTGGGGAAGAATCTGTTCCAGGCCCTCCCCCAGCTTCCAGAGGCTGCAGGCCATCTGTGTGTCCCTTCGCTAGCAGAAACGTCACTCCAGCCTCTGTCTCCACCCTCACATGACCGTCTTCCTGGGGTTTTGGTGTCTTCACACAGCCTTCCTACAGGAACACCAGTCCGTGGATTCTAGGTCCACCCCACCCTAATCCGGGAGGACCTCACTTTAACTAAGAACATCTGCTAAGACCCTGTTTCTAAGTAAGGCACGTTCTAAGGTTCTGGTGGACATGAACTTTGGGGGCACTGCTATACAGCCCAGTATAGGCAGCAGGGATTTCCGTTTTCAGCTGAGTGGGTCAAGGCCACAGCTATCCCCACGCTATGAGGGCAGTGATGTGGTGCCTTCACTGTCATCACCTACTCAGAGGCAGTTCAATCAACTGGGCATCGGGGCACAGAGCTTTCCCTTCTGCAGCCCCTGGACCCTGACTGCATGCCTCGGTCCCTTTCAGATGCCTGATGGTGATGCCTGTGAATGCTTCCTATTCAAAAGCTCACTGAGAGCTTCTCCTTCTTCCAGGCACGAATGGCTTCATGGAGGTGAGTATGGCATCCCTGAGGATGGCCCTCATTCCAGAAGGCATTGGTGTGGGCACCAGGATTAACCCAGAATGCCACACGCCCTGCCTATTGCCTGCCTTCCATCAGACTCGGTCCAGGCCAGGTGTTATCCGAATTGCGCAACCCTGGGCAGCCACCATATGAGATGAGGGGAGACCGTGCTCCAGGTCCTCTCGTGGCCTCGCGGAAGAGACATTACTTGAAGTTGTCTGCAAGTAAAGAGGCGTGTTTCGAAGAGGGAGCCGTGTGATTGCAAAAAGGGTGGGAGATGCCGGGCGCACAGGAAGCTCTAAGCAGTACTGCGTGGATGAAGCACAGGACGCGTGGATAAGCCCAGAGGCCGACGGGACGGCCAGGGAGACAGCACCAGGATGCTGGGCTACGGATCCTCGTCTGAATCCTGCAGACCGTGGTCCCCGGGAGAGCAGATGACATCACCTCCTTGTGCTTTGGGAAGATTAAAGAGCAATTGTGTGAGCCTGAAAAAGTGGCTGAGGAAGAAAACACAGAAGCCATTCCCCAGGGAGGACAAGGGTCTTACCCCGTCCTGAGGCCCCCTGTCAGAAGAATGAGTTCTTAAGGCAGAAAAACACACATGCGATTGCAATAGGAATCCATTATAATGAACAGTGGTTATCAAATGTTTTGGAAGACAAATTTGTGATATGGAAACATATGAGCTCCTTTATTGATATGCTAAATAAGCTCTCAGACAGCAGGTCCAATCACCACAGGAGCTTCAGAGCAGTGGTGAACATGAGTGGATTTCTAGATATCCGCCACAACTCCAATGTGATGTGGAAAATGTCTGTGTTGTCCCCATGGATTCTAATGACGTTTGAGGCTTCAAATGTGCAGTAAAATCAAAGGTCCAACAGTGCCTCCCGGAAGCCACGCCTGCTCTGGGGACAAAGCCCCATCCCAGCCCATCTCATAGCACTGGGCTTTGAGATCTGCAATCACAGGGAAGAGAATGTTATATTTCAGTTAAATGAATGTAAAGATGTGATTTCTCCCCATGCTTGTTCACAGGTGACCTGTGTTCTCTCCCAATTTGAAAACAACTGCCAGAGTCTACACAAGGAGACGTCAGCTCACAATGGGGCGGGGAGTGTGAGGATATGGAATAGAAGACCAAAAACATGTCAGAGCCAACTGATGGGGGCCGCAACTTCCATGGGGAATAGGGACGCCTGAGACCCGGGGGTGCTGAGCCTCCGCCAGGGTCCCAGTAGGGTGAGGCCCCCCACCAGGAAGAGGAACAGTGGAAAGAGGGGCCATGTAGGCAGAAAGTGACCTCAACTTCGGTGACCACTAGAAACACGGTGTCTACATGGAAATGCTCTGTTGGCCACTGAGACACAGGCTTGCAGGCAAGAAAATAACACTGGGAGTCTTCTACGAAGCAATCGCCCCTGCCCGCAATGCCAAGGCTGGAAACATGGCACCGACAAATGTTCTGGCTGCTCAGCTTTTAGGGACCTTCTACAATTTCAAGGCCCCCCACTATTATAGAATCTTCCACAGCAACTCTCATCCCACATCTCCCCCACATTCTTCTGAATAAGAATGAGGACCCAGGGGATGCCTGGGGGTATTTAGCCTTGGCATGAGACCACCAGAGATTGGAGAAAGAAGAAACAGGCAGGTTAAGAAGGGGCTGGTTAAGCTGGACAGGCCAGAGATGAAGGGAAAGGCTATGACTGAGAAAAAATGGTCTGAATCCGTCACGTCAGAGCGGTGTAGAAGGTACAGAAGGTCAGAACGAGGCATACGCTGCTGGGGGCTGGGGACAGACACAGGAGATCTCAGGAAAGGTCAGGACATGGGCAACTTTGGGCAGACAGGGTGCCATGGGGCCTCCCACGTGGTCGGGCACAGGAGGGAGAGCCACGGCACATCACCCACATCTGCACCTGCAGTTTATGCTGAGCTGGCTTCATGAGAACCGTGGCTTCTTTGGCTGGCTGAACACAGTCCAGTGATGTTTTGGGGTGCTGTTACCAGTGTATCCACAACCACCCCCTGTCCTCGCCAGCTTGTTCAAGCCCTTGCACCTGGAGCAGACAGCTCAGGCACCCCCCACTGCCCACCAGGCTCCAGATCTGCCCAGAGTTTTGTGAGTGACTGGGAATCTCAGGTGCACGTCACAGCATTTGGCTATGAACAGTGCCTGGACTCTGCTTGTCACCCACCTGCTTTGGGGGATCCATCAGAGCAAGTCGTAGAGGACAGGGAAGCACAGAATGTGCCTGACTCTCCAGGAGCTGTTAGCGTTGATGCGGAAAGGCGTGGAGAATGTGAACCCATCAGACATACCGTCTTTCTGCGCGGCTGGAAATATGCTCCATTCGAACGCGCAACTTTGCAGGTCATGCCTCGTTTTCTTTAGTTTAAAAAAATGCATAGCTAACAAACTATCTTCATCTTTAGAAATGGCATAAATGTCATTAGAAGCTAACCTGAGCTTATTGGCTTTATTTAACTCGTGACAGGTATAGCATACAACATTTAAAATGCAATTAACTTGGGCATTGGGGGAGAAACAAACCCATCAGATGGATGTCTTTTGGGCGAGAAAAGATATTTATGTCTCACAAATCTTAAAGTTCTTACAGTCACACCCCAAAGTGGGACTATGGAACTTTATTATCCCGAATTTCTCAAATCTTGGCTGTTAACATTGATCAGATGAAAAAAAAAAAAAAAAAAGGATGCTCCTCAAATTAAAATATTTCCCAAAAAACAAAGTCCACTGAGAGTCAGAGAACTTTGGCCAACTCACCTAACAGAAAAACACCACGGTGTCTGTGATGGCTGATTTCACACATCAACTTGACTGGGCCATGGCTGCCCTCATATCTGGTTAAATATTCTCCTGGGTGTGTCTGGGAGAGCATTTCTGCATGACAAACATTTGGATTGGTAGACTGAGTATAGTCGATTGTCTTCCCCCCATACTGGTGGGCCTCATCCAATCAGCTGAAGACCAGAATAGAGCAAAAGGGCAAAGTAAGAGGGAATTCCTCGTGCCCTACTGTTTGGCTGGGATGTCAGGGTCTTTCCTGCCTTCAGACTGAAACTTGCACCATCCACTCTCCTGGGTCTCCAGCTTGCCTGCCAAACACAGATCTTGAGATTTATCAGCCTCCACCATCATATGGGCCAATTCTTTCTCTCTTTCTCTGAATGTATGTATGTATGATATATACCCATATATACTTATACACATACAGGTTAGTGTATATACATATATACATGTATATATACACATAGTCACATATATGTGTGATATATATACCCATGTATATACAGAGAAACATGCACACACAATCTGTTGATTTTGTTTCTCTGAAGAGCCCTGACAAACACCCTATCTATGCACCATTTATTCATTCAGTGATTTAACACGTATTTGTTGAGCACGATGACAGACCTTGCTAACTTTATACTTAGCATCGACTACGGCATTATTCAAAAATGGTACCATGATGTTCTCTGGAAGCCAGCGCCACCCTAACTCCAAGCTTGTGTGGCTTGGCTGGGACTGACCCCACCTCTCTTGCATCCCAAGATTTCAATTAAATGCATGACCTGGGCCTGGCAAATCCTCACACCCCATTCTGTGGCCATGGAGATCAGTTCAGGATGGGGCACATGACCCAAGATCACCCAATGAGAATCCTGGAACTCCAATCTTGGCATCATCAGGAAAAGACACTTTCTTTCGACTGTAATTTTCAGGGAAAGCACTGGAGTTGCTGGGACCAGCCCATGGGGACCCACCCGAGAGCTTAGGTGGCACACACAGAAGCAGAGACCACACAGCGACAGCCCAGGTAAGGTCCTGCATCTCCAGTGCTTTTCAACTCTGTGTGCAAATGAATTTTCTGTTTACCACTGAGATGGGGGTGCTCGGCCACATGCAACCCAAGGAACTCCACCTGTGTGTCTGACACCAGGAAATGCTCCACTATGGTCTAAGACATGAAACTACCTTTGTTGGGGTCAATAGAGCAGATTCCCAAGGCAAAAGTGAATGGATTTCCCATTCTAAACTACACAAAAATCTGAGACACCTGCAACCACCCTGTCCCCCTTCTCTTTCAGAAACGAACTCATCGAGGCATCACGTGGCATCATGTGACTGGCTCCTGGTCACAGAGCAAGTGGTTCCAGGGACAGAATCTGGGCGACCAGTTTGGGATCCAAGATCTCTAGAGCATGGACCTCTCCCACACTCCTAGAATGAGGAAATGCTGTGCGGAGTAAGACCCGCGGCCGAGAAGAGCACCCAGGGAGCCTAAACAGAGAAAATGGCCCTGCCGACCACCGGCTGTACCTGCGCAGCTTTAAGGAAGAGTGGGAGGTATTTTATACCTGTTTATCCTGCACACATATGCTTCTTGCACATTGGCTATGTCTGTCCTCTTTATTGATTTTCTTTTACTCTCTCCTACTTCAATGACTTAAGAGGATATGAAAACTCTAACCAATGTGGACACCTGTGAAAATCAGAAAGGAGAAAGTCAAGGTCTGCAGTAGGCTGGATTTCTCCTCATGCCTGCCTTGGCATCATCAGGACGCCAGTGTGTAACCCATATTCATCTCATGGGTGTGTAACTGACATGGGGGCTCTACTAGCTCAGAGTACAAGATGTGCTCACTTGCCTGTTAGTAACCAAATCAACCACGCCAAGTGTTTAAGCTGCTCTTGTAAGAATGCTTTTCTTCCTTCAGCTTGGGACCTCCGTCTCATGAAACCCCAGTCACCCAGGCCCACTTGGTCTCCTGTGGAGCAGAGGGAGAGACCCAGGAGGTTGGCTCAGTTGGTCTGAGGCCTGGCTCCTGCAGCAATCTGGGATGCACCCCATGACACCCCGAGTGGCCCAGTGGCTCAGCCCAGATCCTGCCCAGCACAGCCTCAAAGGCAAGGTCCCACCATGGGTCCAGCGCTGGTTTCCCTGAGTTACTGGAAGAAAACCTTTCCACAGTGTTACGCTAACCCATGATTATTACTTCAAGCCACTAGAGGCTTCGGCCCAATGCCCAGTCCTTCAGGAACAGTCCTCTTAACTTACATGTACACAGTAACTTTCTTAAGGTGACTCAAGGTACCAGGTGACTGGATCAGAAGCTCCTTGTCAGGCACACACTGTCTGACATGTAGGCGTGGCTCTTTTCTAGGACTTTGGAAAGAGCACCATTTCCTTGATGTCCATAGGAAGCGTGGCTTGCCAAGGTTTACCAGGATAACTGAACCACCACTAGCCCAAAATTTAGGGGGACGGATACAGGAGCTGAGCAGGGGCTTAGGACTGGGTTCATTCCAGGAGAATAGAATGAGAAACAACTCCTGCCCCCTCCAACCTTGTGTGCATGCACACACACACACACACACAGAGACACACACACACACAAACACACACACAGAGAGAGAGAACTGCTGCAATGTGCCACCAGGAAAATTGGCAGTGGCTGACAATGTCCCCATAGCTCCCAAAAGGCAATCACAGAAAGACAAAATAGCCCAGTGTTGGTCCACTTCCCAGAGGCCAGGCTGACCAGCATTGCTGGGAGTCACTCTGTGAACCAACACTGTGCATTCCAATCTTCTTTGATACAGAAAAGGCTCAGCATCAATCAGTGTTAATTGCAGGTTTCTGTGCTGCTCTCCCCGGCTTAAGCTGTTTTGCAAAAATTACATTTCATTACATTTTATACTAATCAGCTTCAAGAGCAGAGTGCAAAATTAACCTGAAATAATTTCATGCTCTCAAGTAACCTTTATTTTCTAAATTGTGGTGTTTTGCAGTAACTGTTTTATCCTACTGTGTAATAACAGTGTTCTTTGCATTAGGGTGTAGCACTTACAGGACAGCTGTTATCTTAATCAAATATCAATAGCTCATCTTTATTTCAGTAGTAAGTCAATAGCACATGCCACTTGTTACTTCATAAACTTCAATACCGTAAGTGTTATCAGTTAAATAAGTGCTCTTTAAAGTGTGGTTTAATGAATCAGAACCAATTTAAAAGACAGTCTGGCTTGATATCCTGAAATCTGCAAAATTTAGTACTTCTATAAAATATCAAAATCTTCAGGTAACCAAATGTTCAGCTGTATTTTGAACATGAACCCTCTTCTAACGAGTCCTCACGTAATATGGTTTCACTTAATGTATAAGATCGGATATAAATATTTAATACCCACCTAACTGGAAATCTGCCTTCTTAATTTGTACTTTTTTACTTTCTCAATAAATTTTTCATATGCTTTTGCGCAAACTTGCCCCCTCAGAAGCCAGTATTCAAGCAAAGAAATACCATGCTTATAACTCAACAATCACATATGTAAATAAGATGTGGGGGTTTCAGTAAACTGTAAGTTAGTTCCAGACAACAGAAAAACAGAAAACATCAGAAAGGCCAAAGTAATCTCAAACTATATTAACAGAATCATAACATCTAGGAAGCAGGAGGTAAGAGACAGACCCTATAATTAGAACTTGCCTGTAGTGTCAAACTTAAATACGAGCACCTCACGTGGAAGGGAAGAGACAATAGTTGTGTTTCAGTGAAGAACAACCTTATAGGAAAGGAACTGAAATCAGGCCCTCAGAAATGCAGAGGAAGGTTGGTCACAAGGCTTGCACATATGTCACGGTGGTGGAACCAAAACTAATCAGTAAAAACTACAGGTGAGGAGGCACATTCTAATACTCACAGGTGACCAGACATGAAACAAGGCTTTGTCATAAGGTCAGTTGCATATACTTCTAGACGGAAAGCTGTAGAAGAAAAGACATAAAAGTGGTTTTCTAGTACTTGCCACAAAAAGTAAATCATTGAAATATCCTGTAGGCAGAAACTGGCAGTCTCCATGAGTTAAGGAGATTGAATAGGAACCCCACAAATGTCAAAGAGACAAGAGTTCACAGAGCAGAGTACATAGAGGAGACACCCGCATACAGGGCAGGGCACACAGAGGAGGGACTCGCCCACAGGGCAGGGCACACAGAGGAGGGACCGGCAGCCGGGCAGAGTACACAGAGGAGGCCCGCCCACAGGGCAGGGCACACAGAGGAGGGACCCGCCCACAGGGAAGGGCACACAGAGGAGGGACTCGCCCAGGGCAGAGCACACAGAGGAGGAACCCCGCCCACAGGGTAGGGCACACAGAGGAGGGGCCCGCCCACAGGGCAGGGTACACAGAGGAGGGGGACGCGCACACTGTGAGAAATCCAAAGATCTGCAGAAGGTTCCTCTTGAATATTCAGCAGAGCACTCATTAGTGCATGCATGTGAACAAAAAAAACTACCCAAGACCAGGAAAAGAACCACCTGCAAAAATTAGAGGGAGCAATCACTACCTCTTACACAGGGCCAAGGAATACTGCCTATTCCCACCAGCCAGAGTGGAGAAAATCATAAGTTACAAGGCACAGAGCAGAGTACTTACTCAAAGGAGTTTTACCTCAATAGTGGGGCGGGTTAACCCAGGATTAAAAATTGCTTTGTGTCCACTTAAGTTTTTGTGCCAAACTTAACCTACCAAAGGGCAAGTTTGGGCAAAAGTGTATTAAAAATATATTAAGAAAGAGCAAAAATACAAATAAGGAAGGCAGATTTCCAGGTAGGTGTGTGTTATACATTTATATCCTCTCTTTTATTTTAAGTGAAACCACATGATGTAAGGACTCATTAGAAGCATAAAAGCAAAACCTGAAAGGATCAACCTATGTCCGAGGAACTTAACCCTGGTACAGAATAAAGCTCAAGAATATTTATAGGAATAGAGAAAGTCCAGTGTACCACTGGGTAAAATTAACAATGAGTGGCATCCAATCAAAGATTACCAGGCATACAAAGAAGCCAGAAAGTAATACTCGTAATAAGAAGACAAAGCAATCCAGAAAAACTGGCCCAGGATTGACACAAATGATAAAATTAGTGGAAAAGGGAATAAAACAGTTATCATAACTGCCCATGTGTTCCAAAAGATAGAGCAAAGACTGCCCAGGTTAAGAAGAACTGTGGAAGACATTAAAGACCTGAATTAAAATTCTACAAATGAAAACTCTAAGTTATGAGATAAAAATAAATACAATGGATGGAATTAATAGTAGATCAAACATGGAGAAGAAAAGTAGTGAACTTGAAGACACATCAATAAAAACCATGTAAAATTAAACACCGGGGAAAAGGGCTCAAAAACCAGAGTATTAGTTACTCTGTTTAATAACAATTAGTATTATTACTTCATAAACTTCAATACCATGACAGTTATCAGTTAAATAAGTATTCTCTAAAGTGTGATTTAATGAATCAGAACCAATTTGAAAGACAGTCCAACTTGAAATCCTGTAGTGAAATCCTGGCTTGAAATCCTGTAGACTTCAAATGGCAAAATATACATGTAATAAGAGTTCCTAAGGGAGAAGAGACATGGGGGATAACATTGCCAAAATATTCTAAATTTGATGAAAGCGTAAATCCATAGATCAAAGACTCAACAAACCCCAAGCACATTAAACATGAACAAAACTACACAAAAGAGCATTGTAATCAAATTGCTCAATGCCAGTGATTTAAAAATCTTAGAAGCAGCCAGAAAAAAAGGGGTCACATTTCCTGGAGAGGAAAATAAGGATAACAGCACATGTCTCCTTGGAAAGAGTGACAGATA
Organism: Ateles fusciceps; assembly: GCA_036589455.1. Classification (NCBI taxonomy): domain Eukaryota; kingdom Metazoa; phylum Chordata; class Mammalia; order Primates; family Atelidae; genus Ateles; species Ateles fusciceps. Next base: position 6,423,447 of record JAZHEH010001784.1, on the reverse strand, counting down.
AAAGATGATGGTTACACATCTTTAAATTACTGAGAAAACACTGTCAATCTAGAATTCTTTACTCAACAAAAATACTTTACAAAAATGAAGACAAAATCGTTTTTCAGGCATACAAAACTATAATGATTATCACCAATAAAACTGCACCACGATAAACACTAAATGAAGTCTTTCAAGCGAAGGAAAATGAGAACAGGTGGGAACCTGGATCTACACCAAGGAATATAGAATACTGGAAGTGATCATTGTACAAGTCAATAAAAGACCATTATTCTTATTATTTAAATCTCTTTATATTTGATTGCTAAAACCAAAAATAATAACGTATCGTGCATTCATAATAAATGTAGGAGTAAAATGCATGGAAAGGTTGTATCAAAGGATGGCAGGGGAGAGAGAGAAGTGCCCTGTTACAAGGTTCCCATGCCGCACCCCAAAGTCAGATCAGGAGACTGACAGACACATAAACTACACCTTCTAAAGCAACCCCTAAAACAACAAAGGGAGAAGTTATAGCTGAGAAGCCAATGAAAGAGATAAAATATAATCATAAAAAATATACAATTAATTCAAAAGAAGAAAAAAAAACAAATGGAACAAATGGAAAACAAATGGCAAGATAACAGACTTAAAATTGACCATGTCAGTAACCCCATCAACATAAATGAGTGAAACACCACAATTAAAAGGCAAATTATCAGGACAGATTTTAAAAAGCAAGGCTGAATTGTGTGCTGCCTAGGAAGCCTTTTTAAATAAAATGGCACAAATAGTTTTAATGTGAAATGATAGGAAAAGATATATCATCCTAAGTCCAATCAGAAGAAAGGCACGGTGGATATGTAATATCAAAGTCAACAAGCCCGTTAGCAGGGATGAAGAGGCTCCTTTTGTACTGATAAAGGAGTCGATTTGTCAAGCAGCTGTACCCGTCCTAAATGTTTATGAAGCTAATGACAGAGCTCAAAGTACATTAAGCAAAAATTAACAGATCTGAAAGGAGAAATAAACAACAGCTGCAGTCAGATTTCAACGACGCTTTCAATGATGGAAAGAAAAAGTAGACAGAAAATTCATAAAGATGTATTAGTAGAAGACTCAACACACGAAGCAAGTTGACCTAATTCACAATGATAGAACACCTCTCAACCAATAATAGCAGAACACATATTTTTTTGAGTTGCACATGAAACATTTTTTAAACTTGTTAATTTTCTTTTTTATTATTATTATAGTTCAACACCCACTTATGAGTGAGAACATGCAGTGTTTGGTTTTCTGTTCTTGTGTCAGTTTGCTGAGAATGATAGTTTCCAGCTTCATCCATGCCCCTGCAAAGGACATGGACTCATCCTTTTTCATGGCTGCATAGTATTCCATGGTGTATATGTGCCACATTTTCTTTATCCAGCCTATCTTGATGGGCATCTGGGGTTGGTTCCGAGTCTTTGCTATTGTAAACAGGAGTTGCACATGAAACACTAACCAAGACAGACTATACCTGGGGTTATAAAACGAGTCCCCAAAATTGAAAAGAATGTGTGTGTGTGTGTGTGTGTGTGTGTGTGTGTGTGTGTGTGTGTCCCTATTCTGCTCTCTGGCCAGAACAGACTTACATTAAAGTCAATAACAAAGGTAACCAGAAAATCATTCAATAGCTGAACACTAAATAGCATACTACAGGGAGGTAGGTAGAATAACAGCCCCACAGAAAATGGCCACATCCTAACCTCAAGAACCTGTGAATATGTTGCCCTACATGGCAAAAGGGGCTTTGCAAATGTGACAGAATTAAGGCTTTTGAGAGCCTGGGTCACCTGGGTGAGCCCAGTGTAATCCCAAGGGTTTTTATAAGAGGGAGGCAGGAGGGTCCAAGCCAGCAGTAAAAGACATGGCCATGCCACCAAGAAGCTGGAGGGTCATCAGGAGGAGGTCACGAGCCCAGGAATGTGGGCGACCTCCAGACGCTGGAAAAGCAGCAGGGAAGTGGGTTTTTCCCCTGTAGTCTCCAGCATTAATGTGGTAGATTCCAACACCTAGATTTTGGGAGCATTACGCAATAACAAACGTGTGCTGTTTTGAACCACTAAGTCTGTGGTCAGAAACTACAAAGAATGGTAAGTTCCCAGGTGACAGCTTCCTCCCCAGCACAGAGCCCAGACCTTTCCCTCTGGGAAACACCCAAGAATCCATGAACACACTCGACTGGGCAGACAGGTCTCTGGGACAGCTAGAAAATGATAAGTGACAATATCATGGTCATTTCTTTTCCATTGCACTGAAAGAAAAAGTCACACAGAAAATTAAGAATTTTTAAATTCCCACCCCATCCCAAAAACAGCAACATCAAAAAGATCTGAGATGCCAGAACAAGTGAGTCAAATCTGAGCTCAGCTCTGGGAAGAGAAAAGGCATGAGGCTGGCACAAGGGAACAAAGATCTGCATGCGCAGGTGCGGAGGAGAGGGAGGCTCCTCTGGGGCCAAACGCTCAACAAAGGCCTCACAGGCCCTGGACACCCACAATGAGACACATTCCTCTGAGCATGAGGGGGACATGTTAAGCAAGTGAAGTCAGCCAGACATAGAAGGAAAAATGCTGCATGATCTATCTTATATGTGGAGGTTTTAAAATCAAATACATAGGAACAGAGAGAAGAATGTGGTTACCAAAGGTGGCAGCAGGTGGGGAGTGGCTCCCTCCACCCACTGAGGTGAGCACTTCTTTCTTACCCACAGTCCTTCAAAACATCCTCTGCAGGGGGCACTCACAGCTGCATAAACAGAGCACAGTCACTTGACCTCTTGACCACTGCCCTTGACCATAGTAAAGGGTATAGTAATATCTATTTCACCGGTGATGGCGGGAGCATAAATGACACAATATGTGGACATAAATGACATAATACGTAAGCACCTGTAGAAGAGGCTCCAGGAAATGTCAGCGGCATCAGAGCTGAGCTGTCATCCTCAGATCCATGCGGCTTCTATGCCAAGCTCCGCCTGGGGCTCAGCATTCTTCCGTATCAGTGACTGGAGTTTCATAGCACACATTGCATCTTTTTAGGCTAAGCCTGTTTCTTATCTTGCCATCCTCTTTGGTTGACTTTTCACACTGCCTCTAGAGCAAATTGATAAAACTTAAATTAGGAAACTACCCTGCTAAAAACAAAAATCCATCTCCAATGGCTTCTGAGCATCTCCAGAATGAAACCTGCCCTCCTCTGCCTGGCATTCAAGATCTTTCAAGAATACCCGCTACCTCTATCACTCTGCTCCACACTCAGACAAACGGAAACCCCAAGCAGATGTGCCTGGAGCAGTCAGCCCCATGCCTAGCACCTTGTAACTGGCCCTATTTCTCTAGAGAATTCTTGAATTCCAGGGGCCATGGGTGCTCGTATCTCCAGCACCTAACAATGCCTGGCACACAGACAGAACTGTGTGCAGCTGCAGAATGGTGCATCCTGCAAAAGACATCCACGTCCTGATCCTTGGAGCCTGTGCATAGAATATTATGTTACCTTGTGGATAGAATACAATGTTACTCTTTTTTTTTTTTTTTTTTTTTGAGACAGTCTTGCTCTGTTGCCCAGGCTGGAGTATGGTGGTGTGATCTCAACTCACTGAACCCTCCACCACCAGGGTTCAAGGCATTCTCCTGCCTCAGCCTCTCGAGTAGCTGAGATTACAGGTGCCCACCAGCACGCCCGGCTAATTTTTGTATTTTTTTTAGTGGAGATGAGTTTTCACCATGTTGCCCAGGCTGGTCTTGAACTCATGACTTCAGGTGATCCGCCCACCTCGGCCTCCCAAAGTTCTGGGATGACAGGTGTGAGCCACCGCGCCCAGCGAGAATGTTACTTTTACCTGGCAAAAGGCATTGAGTTGCAGAAGAATTAAGGTTGCTACTCAGCGGATGGCAAAGTTATCCTGGACCTTCCTGGTGGGCCTAATGCAATCACAGGGGTCTTTATAAGTGGGGAGACAGAAGAGAGGCCGAGAGAGGCAGTGTGAGAAGGACTCAGCCCAATGGTTATTGCTTTGAAGATGAAGGAAGGGGCCACAGACCGAGAGAGACAGCGCCTTTAGGAGCTGGAACACACAAGGGAACAGATGGTCCCTGGAGCCTCCAGAAAGAACACAGCCCTCCTGACCCCTCGCTTTAGCCCAGTGAGACCCGTTTTGATCTCTGACCTCAGGAACTGACAGGTAATAAATGTGTGTTGCTTTAAGCCTCTACGTTTGTGATGATTTGTTTCAGCAGCGAGAGGAAGCTTGTACACGCCGCTCACTGAGTGGATGAGACATGAGTGGATAAAGCCCCTGCTGCCCTCACACTGTGGCTCGGGTATTACACGTCATTCATTTTGCTTCCCAGCCCCCACCTGCCTTCCTGTCTAATCCAGGGGGCCCAGAGGCAGGCCCCAGGTCTGGTTTGTCCAATCAGAACACACGTTCCTCTGGCCAGGGATGAGTTCAGGAACGGACGCATTATCAGACCCGTTGCAGTGACAGCCAGCCCTGGGACTTCGCTGCAACTGCTAGAAAGTGGAGCTCACAGGTCTCTGTCTGCGGCAGGAAAGTGAAGGAGAAGGTGCTGAGCAGCCGGGTGAAGATGGGAATACAGATGACGTGAAGACACAGGGACGGATGCTTCACTGTGCCACGTGAACCCCCGGATCCAGCCACACCAGGGACACGGCCCTGCAGGTCGTCCTTGGAGCTTGTTATTTTGCTAGGTTTCTGTCACTGCAATTTTTTAAAATGTAGTCTCACACCTCTAGAAGCTTTGCTGAAGCCTCTCTTCAACCTGGACGGTGTCTTACCCACCCTCTAGAACTCAGCTAATCTCTGCACCCAAAGTCTTCCCCCAAACCCAGAGGATGCTCGCCTCCCTCCCAGCACTCCCAGGGCCGGCGGCTCCGCAGTCACCGGGAAGCTGCTTGCCCATCCTCACATGATGTAGATTCCTTGGACCATGCCTTGTGTGTTCTTTACAGCCCCCTCCCAGCTGCTGGAAGCCGGCCTTGGACATACAGGGGAGGGGAGCGTCTGCTAAATGGAATTCTTTGTTGCAAGGAAATAGTCATGCACACATCACTACCCATCACTGCCTGCGGGCTCCTAAGGAGCTAGCAAGGACTGGATGGCAGTTTCTGCCCCTGAGCTGCTGTGCCCATGCCAGGAAGTGAGTGACACTGAGAACGGGAGCCTTCGGCACCGTGGGGCCAGCGTGAACAATATTCTATCATGCACCACCAACCTTTGGAAATTGAAATTCTGATTCTCGAGGCACTACATAAAAGCCTACCTTGACTCAAAACTAATTACGTGTGCCTCAGACAATTATGCAAAACAGATAGAGTGCTTTCAATGTAAAACAATAGCTATAGAGGAAATGGCACTACAGATACCCTTGTAAACTCGGTGAAGGCACCGCTCTGCTCAGGAGAAATTCTACAAAAGGCTTTGTGAAAGTGCGCTGCTGAGATTCAAACGGGAACTGGCCGCTCACAGCCCGCTAACGTACTGCACCAAGGCCACCATATTTTCACATTCGTGAAACAAAACGGGTCTCGTAGCAGCTCCCATACCTGATTAAAGTGACAAAAATAGGACATTACTCTTTCCACACAGATCTAATGAGCACCTTAAACTTAGGGTGCCCAAACAGAGCCCCAGAACTCCTGGCCTCGTTGCTTTCCATCAAGTCTTGCTGTCACCCAGGCTGGAGTGCAGTGGTGTGATCAAGGCATGCTGCAGCCTCCACCTCCTGGGCTCAAGCAATCCTCCCACCTCAGACTCCCAAATACTTGGGACCACAGGCACATGCCACCAAGCCCAACTAAGTATTGTATTTTTTGCAGAGATGGGGTTTCCATGTTGCCAGGGCTGGTCTCGAATTCCTGGGCTTAAGCAATCTGCCTGTGTCAGCCTCCCAAAGTGCTAGGATTAACCCAAGACACCGTGAGCCACCATGCCCAGCCTCTTGGATTAATTTCGTAACCTCCTAGAGCCTGTGGTCTTCTCTTGCAAAGGTGATCACAGTGCCTGCTTTTGAAGATTTACTATGAAGATGAAATGAGATCCTGCGTGTAGAGTGCCTGGCACAGCACTGGACACACATCTTCTTACCAGGAGGCCTTGCCCCCTAATGACCTGCTCTCGTGGGCCTGCCCTGAGCGTTTGGCCACAGCCCTCACAGCCCCATCACCACTGGGTCCGAGTAGTTATTCATTGCTGTGTGCCCTCATCTCAGGGTGAGTCCAGGGGGTCTGGCAGGAGCCATGGAGAGGCCTGGGAGACATTCACAGAAGAACCCAGGACTTTACCAGAAATCCCATCCACTCCTGTGCATTGGATGGAGTCAGTGATGATGATGATGATGATGATGAGATGATAGAATGTCAGCTAAACTGTACAGGGGACTTACCCCACGCATGTTCCACTGTGGGCATGATTTTATTTAATCTTCGGACCCTCTGAGAGCAGTCCTCTTACTCCTCCCATTTGAAGATGATAAAACTGGTGCCTAGAGTTAATAAATAACTTGTCAAAGGTTATGAACAGATGTCTTGCAATTCTTGGCATAAACCGTTCCATAATGTTTCTTTTCGGTTCTTAATGCCTGTAAAATATGTAACGATGTCCCCCACTCTCATTTCTCACATAATTTCTGTCCTCTTTCCTTCTTTTGAATCAGTCTGGCTAGAGGTTTGTCAAATTTATTGATCTTTTCAAAGACTGAGTTTTTATATTTTATTGATTTTTCCCCTGTTTTTCTGTTTTTAATTTTGTGGACTTCTGCTGTTGCCTTTATTATTTCCTTCTTTCTGGTTGTTTCAGAATTGATTGGCTTTTCTTTTCCTAATTGCTTAAGAAAAGAAAATCACGTTCCCAATTTGAAATCTTTCTTGATTTTAAAAGTGTAATGCTGTAAACCTTTCTCAAGTGTTCCTTCAGTTGTATCCCACAAGTTTTATGTCTCGTGTATCCATTTTCATTCAGTGGAAAATAATTTCTCATGCCCTGTGCCTTCCTCTTTGACTCCTAGGTTATTTAGAAGGTTACCTTTTGGTTTCCAAATTTGGGCGAATTTTTCAAATACCTTCTGTTATAGATTTCTAATGTAACATCTTTGTGGTCAGTGAATATAGTTTATATCATTTAAATTCTTTTAAATCATTTAAATTCTTTTAAATGAGGTACTGAAGTGTATTTTATGGCCGAGAGTACAGTTTATCTTGGCAAATGTTCTACGTGTACTTGGGGGAAAAATGTGTATTCCACTGTTGTCGGATGAATTGTTCTATAAATGTCAACTAAATCGAGCTGATAGTGCTGTTCGGGTCTTCTATACCTTTACTGATTTTCTGTTTACTCGTTCTATTGATTACAGAGAGAAGACTGCATAGTCTCCAACTGTAACTGTGGACTTGTCTATTTTCTTTCCGTTTCAATCAGTTTCTGCTTCATATATTTGTTTAGCTCTTTAATTAGCTGTATACACAGTCAGGATGATACCTCTTGAGCAGCTGACCTCTCTTCTTGATGTAAAATCCCTCTTTATCCCTGGCCACATTCTTTGTTCTGAAGTCTATTCTGACTTATATCAACACGGCCACTGCAATTCACTCGAAATTGGTGTCTGTGTGGCACACTGTTTTCCTTCTTCATTCTTTTACCCTATCTATGTTTTCATCTTCAAAGTGGATTTTTTGGTCATGGTTTATTGCTGTGTCTTGCTTCTTTATCCAACTTGATAATCTCTGCTTTGAAATTGTTATAAAACATTTAGGATGCTTAGGATTCTTGCATTTAACACCATTATTAATGTGATTGTATTTACATCCACCATTTTGCTAGTTATTTTTCCCCTGCCTGTTTTTGGTCCTGTCTTCCCTCTTCCTGACTGTTTTGGGGAAGTTCTGGGTGCTCTTTGTTATCTCATTTTTGTCTCCACTACTGGTTGATTAGTTACACTTCTTGTAAATTGCATTAAAGAGTCGCCTTGCTTTGAGAGATTCAATAAATAGGAGTCTAGATCTGTCAGAAGAGAGGTGGAAGGTGACTGTGTGCTTGAAGGAAGCCTCTATTTTGGAAAATGGATCTACTAGGAGTTGCGAGCTCTAATCACCTTTAGCAATGCACTTGACAGGGTCCAATTTACACATTAAAATTGACAGCCAGCTTTCCAGCACGATGGCCACACATCCACACCAGTGAAGGGACAGAGATGGAATGAGGTTCCAGGGATGGCCAACACCTGAGGAATCAGGTGCTGCTGATGGCTGGCTTCACCCGCCTGGCTGCAGACTCCCCGCACGCCTAGCTGGGCTGAATTCCGGAGGAAGACCCTCGACTTGAAGGGTCTATTTTCTGCCTCCCTCTGCTGCTAGGTTTTCTGGGAGTCCTGGACCACACAGGGAAACACCTAACTGATTCCATGTCCCCCAAAAGCACCAGGGCACCCATCATTGCCCTCCTGAGGCCTGGGAGTCCTGGACCACACAGGGAAACACCTAATGACTCCATGTCCCCCAAAAGCACCAGGGCAGCCATCGTTGCCCCCCTCCTGAGGCCTGGGAGTCCTGGACCACACAGGGAAACACCTAATGACTCCATGTCCCCCAAAAGCACCAGCGCACCCATCCTTGCCCTCCTGAGGAAAAACAATGGGTTCCGCTTCATTACACACCAGAATCTTTCAGGATGAATCTGGACAGTTCTATCCATTTCCAAATGCCAGTTAGCCGAGCTCAGACTTGCACAATAACACTTGCATTGTCTGACAAGCTCAGCACTCAGAAGGTGAATAAAATTCTCAAAGGCAAGGATAAAGATCATTCCCTAACTTCCAATTAATTAGCAGAGACAGGTTCTTTCTCCTTTGTTGCTAGGATCACTGAGCAGCCATGACACTGTGCAGAAGCAGTTAGAAATGAACATCCTCACTTTAACAATGGGAGGTGCCATGGTTTGAAGGTGTCCTCAAGAAAAGCCTGGGGGAACTTAACCCCCAGCATGCAGAGTAAGGCCCAGCAGGAAGCTTTAGGTCACTCTCGGGCTCCACTCTCGGGAATAGATTAATCCCAGTTTTAAAAGGGCTTGAGGCTGCAAGTTTAATCTCTCTCTCTCTCTCTCTCCTCCCTCCCTCCCTCCCTCTGTCTCTGTCTCCCTCTCCCTCTCTCCGTCTCTCTGTCTCCCTCTCCTACTCTCTCTCTCTCCCTCTCCTCTCTCTCTCTCTCTGTGTGTGTCTGTCTCTGCCTCTCTGTCTCTCCCCTGCCTTTCTGTCTCTCTCTCTCTGCCTGTCTGTCTCTTTCTCTGTGTGTGTGTCTCTCTCTGCTTCTCTGTCTCTCTCCCCTGCCTTTCTGTCTCTCTCTCTCCCTGCCCCCTCTCTCTCTCTCGCCTCTCTCTCTCTCTCCCTGCCTCTCTCTCTCTCTCTCCTGCCTCTCTGTCTCTCTCTGTGTGTCTCTCTCTGCCTCTCTGTCTCTCCCCTGCCTTTCTGTCTCTCTCTGTCTCTCTGCCTCTCTCTCTCTCTCCCTGCCTCTCTCTCTCTCTCTCTCTGCCTCTCTCTCCCTCTGTCTCTCTCTCTCTGTCTCTCTCTGCCCCCCCGCCTCTCTCTGTCTCTCTCTCGTCTCTGTCTCCCCTCTCTCTCTCTCTCTCTCTCTCTGTCTCGCATGATCTCTTGCCCTTCTGCCTCTCATCATAGGCTAAGGCAGCGAGAAGACCCTCACCAGCTGCAGGTCCCTCCACCTTGGACTTCCGCACCTGCAGGCTGTAAGAAATAACAGCCTGTTCCTTACCAATCACCCCATCTCAGGCATTCTGTTGCAGCAGGCACAAACAGACTAGCTAGCACAGAGGGTAGAGCATAAACAGGCCACCAAAACAGTCTCATTAAGGAGATAATCCATCACCCAGAAAATCTCAAACCAACAGCATGGCTTCGCCAATGTTCCCCTCATTAACTACACACTATTCTTCTGCCCAATATTCTGATAAAACTCCAGTCCCAAATGTCTCAGCAATGATCTCATCACACGCGTCTCCAAATCCAGTCCTCCGCGGCCTTGTAAGAGGTTCTTCCAAGTTGGCTGGACTAAGAAAGTCCTCCTCCTGTCCTTGGGTCTTGGTAGAAACCTTGAAACAAGTCAGACTCTTGGCGCTCCTATATTAAAATGAGAGCCCACGTTCAGGACAGCTATTGGGTCGGTCCACCTGGCCAGGCATTGATGCTGTGAGAGACTCCAGGCCATCCAGGTGCCCGCTCTGAAATTTTACTTGAGGACATAGTATCTGCTCTCCCAGCTACAGGACCTGAGACCCTGCTGCCGTGACTCTTAGAGCTTCTGGTCCTTCCCAAGCTTCATTTTCTGTTTCTATTTTGTCAGCCACATTGTTCTTCCAGTAAATTCTCCTCTTGCTTGCATTCAGCTTTAGTTCCTTTTTTTACATATCTATAAAACAGCAGTTGTTGCCTGAAAATAGGCGGCAGGTAGCAGACCTTCAGGGCACGAGGAACACTTGAACCTGGTACCTGGCTGAGCTGGCAAGAGAGCAAGGAAGCTCCTTCCTGCTCTGGGCTGGCCACGTGGCAGCCCGTGGTGCCAGAGATCAGCATTGCTCACCAAGTTACCTTCGGTGCTCCCCCTGAGGCCAAGCGCTCACTGGGGGACAGGGGCCTGGCTTTGGGGACAGACAGCTGCTATGAAGGGAGCATATCATGTCAGAAGGAGGGCTGGATGCGTCTGGGAGCACTGGCCAGCTTGAAGCAAGATCAGCCCCAATCCCCCCAGTGCTCACCTGAAGACATGAACTGAGACCCAGAGCCCTCCCATGACCTGCTGAGAGAATCTCTTATCTCCACTATCCACAGGGCTGAGATCAGCGAAACTTAAATTCCGAGCTTTTTCCGGTTGCCGAATCCTCACAGCTTTTAAACTCACCATGTCACCAGGTGGGAAAAAACAAGACACTGACAACTGCAATGAGGAAATCTGGAAAACCCGGGAGACCTGAGCCTGCCACACTCCGAATCCGGGTCCTAATTTCAGTTTACACTGGGCTTCTTGGTTTGCTAGCTACATAAATCAATCCAGAAAACTCAAGTGCTTGGGGAATTCGTTGCAAGGATATGAACGCAGTTCACAGACTCAAACAAAAGGTCAAGGAGCCACAAATGACCACCATGACACAAACCCTGGCGGCTCCAGAGAGACTGGGGAACGGCAAAGCCTGCACATTTACTGCCTCCACAGGGTGAAGCGTCTCCAGCCACTTTTAACTTTTTGTCATTTTGCTCAGGATTCAAAGTCCACAGAGGAAATGGCGTCTGATGGCTGTGCCTTTCCTGGGAGGGAAAAGCTCGGGCACCTTTCCCAAGGTCCCACCAGAGTCTGTCCTTAGAGATGATGAGATGGTATCCCCAGAGGAAAGTGGAGTGGGTATCACACCCGGGCAAGCAATCGAAGGTTCCCACCCTCAGCGAGAACCTGGGCCTGGGTTCAAGGCCACTCTGCAGAACGGGGCTTCTCCCAGCTGTCAGAGCTGTGGCCACATTCCACCAGTTTTGCCTTCTAGAGTACAAAGGGTGGGTTCACCCGGTAAGGCCCAAGGACATGTTCAGAATTAAAGTGTTCAGGAAACGTAGTCCCTGAATTTACCAGTTGCTCTGGCTGCTGCTGAGCACAAAGAAGCTTGCAGGCAGGAAGCATGGGCTACACAGCTGGTGTCACGTCCCCACCAGGGCGGCTGGCAAGGCAGTCAGTCCCGCAGGTCAAGGCTGGGTCACACTTGAGATGGTTGTACATGGAGCCCAGAGGGAGGGCACAGCACGGTTTCCCCCGGGTCTGGGAGAGTTCCTGGGGCCTATGACCTTCAGTGTTAAGGCGAGGGTAGGTTCTCAGCATGCAGGACAGTCCATTCTAAAATCAGGAAAGTTCTGGGCAAATCTGGGGCCACACTACCCGTTCACTCTAACCCAAGGGCACAGCTAAGACTTCAGTGTCTAACTTCAGCATTATCACGGCTCCTCTGTACCCAGGGTTCCCAGGAAGCCCCTGCTGACACATTCCCAATGCTCTGGAACAGACTTGGCCTTGGAAAACTACAGAAATCAAAATGCAATTTAAGACATTTAATGTACAAGGCATTAAAAGGCCAGCAAATTCCTTGAAATTCCTAAACTCACACCATGCCTGTATAGGCAGGATCTGACCCGGTGCCACAGGGCTGCTAGCATATTATCCTGGTTTTCTACTAACCACGTTTGTCTGCCTAGGTGCTTTCTAGATCAGTCAGTACCTGGAAGGCAGGCAGTGGGCAACTGTACACATAGAACCCCCCCAAGGACTCGGCAAATGACTGTTATTTACCATTCAGCAGAATAGCAGGGATTCATTTTACATTCCAAAAATGATAATAATAATAATTACAGCTCCATCAACATTAGCATTTAGGTATGAAATATTATGCACCAAGGTCTAATTAACATAGTAATTAGACATATTAATATATTTCCTTCTTCATTTCAAATCCATAATCGACACTAATTGCTTTGAATGTACTCATTTTGGATGATGCTGATATTTGAGAGTGAACATTATAACTTACCCCATTAACCAAAAGCAGCGGCGGCGAAACTGTCCCTAATGCAGCTATGCCTCTTGTCTGCGCTGTTGCCAGCCAGCAGGACCGAGGAGACAAGGATATATTCATTTGCAAATTACCCGATGAGAACTGAGTGATTAGGACGAGGAATTAACATTGCTCTCCCACACTGTAGCTTCACAGCAACCCCAGAGACAGCAGTGGGCGAAGCTCCATCAATACTGAGAAGCAAGTCAGGACGCCAAGTGTGGGCGTCATTCTGACATGGCGGTGTTCCTCCCTGAGTCAACAGCAAACAAAGGGGTCAAAGCCCAGAATCTTCCTGACTGGTTTCATGAACCTGAGACTTGGGGCAACTGTCTAGTTAATGGGATGGACTCTTTCCAATCCAGGTCCCACATAATGAGACAGAGCAGGGACCCCTCTTAGGGCCCACTGGCCCCTCCAAGCATGACAATAAAGGAAAATCTTGAGTTCCTTCTAGGGAAATTCCGGGCACTTAGCTAGCCCTGAGAAGTACATCAGCAGTGATGTGCAGGAAGGTGATGGTAGCTTAAAACCACAGCCAAGGAAGCTGGAGCCACGTAATGTGTGGTTCTCTTTAGAAACTAAAGGTAGCACATATGTCCCTGAGTTGTTTTTCAGAAACGGGGACCCCTACTGAATTAAAAACGCCACAGATATGTGGACCTCGGATAGGGAAGAACTGAGGACTGGACTCTGATTGCAGTTCTTTGTTCTTAGTATCTCCCTGAAGGGTCTGGAGACAGTCACTCCTACAGGCCAGATCTTAATGTCCTTTTGTGCTGACCCCAAGTTTTAGACAAAGCTTTGCTTCCTTACCAGTTGCAAATCAGGGAATCTTTGAATTCACCTATGACCCCTAAGACACCGCTTTAAGATATCCCACCTTGGGCAGATGACTTGAGTCAGGAGTTCAAGACCAGCCTGGACAACAGGGTGAAACCCCTTCTCTACAAAAAAGACATGAAAAAAGTTAGTCAGGCCTAGGGGTGCATTCCTGTAGTCCCAGCTACTCAGGAGGCTGACATGGGAGGATCCCTTGAACCCGGGAGGTGGAAGTTGCAGTGAGCTGAGATTGTGCCACTGTACTCCACCTGGATGACAGAGCCAGACTCTGCCAAAAAAAAAAAAAAAAAGAAGAAGAAGAAAGATATCCCTCACCTTTTTGGGCCAAACCAATGTATAATCTCCATGTATTGACTCACAAATTTGCCTGTAATATCTGTTTTCCTGAAATTTACCCTGCCTTTAAAAACCCTTGCTTGTAAGCCATCAGGGAGTTGGGTCTTAAGCGTGAGCTGCCTGATTCTCCTTACTTGGTGCCTGCAAGTAAAAGCCCTCCTTTCCCTCGCTACGAACCTTGGTGCGGATGTTTGGCTTTCCTGCGCCAGGCGAGCAGACCCAGGTTTGGTTTGGTAACAAGAACATTCCTTGTCATAGCAGAGGCTCAGACTCAGCATCTGCAGACCCCTACACCCTGATGCTCAGCCACTGCACGCCTGTATCCATCCTCCCTGCTCACTGCCTTTTCCACTGCCCCTGCCATGACCCATCTTGGTGTCTCAGGACCCCTCGCCTGCTCAGTGCACAGGGAAAGGAAGGCCACTGCAGATCAGGACACAGGGCAGCCAAGGGAGGCTTCCGTCTCCTTCAACCTGAACAGCCTCAGTGGAAACACATCTGGAAAGAGGCCGTGTCCTGCACCAAGGTGTGCGGCCTCCATGACCTCCATGATCTGCCGATTGTTTGTGTGAATAATGTCAGCCTGACCACCGTCATGAGCTGAACCCGCCACAGCACAGGGCACTGGAAGATGAAGAACCCAGGAGAGGAGAAGGCATCGTCTAGGGAAGTCCTGGGCTCCAGCCCTGGCCACTGACCACTGACTCTGGGCTAGTTCCTGTTCCTCTCTGAGGCTTGGTTTACTCATCTGAAAAGGGGGAGTGTGGAACAAACATCCTCTAAAGTCCCTTCCAATTCCAACTGGATCAAACATCAACTAGCCTGTGCATTCTTCCCGACAGCCCAGGGCCAGTGGTACCAGGTGAAGTTAACCCTCCCTCAGTAAGCTTTGAGCACATGCCTTTAACCAAAAAACCAAACTCTGTCAGATATTTTATAGAGGCTTATTCTACGACAATATGACTGACCATGGCCCAGGGGACACAGCCTCAGGAGGTCCTGAGAAAGTGCACCCAAGGCAGTCAGATTATACATTTTATAATTTTAGGTTTCATACATTTTAGGGAGGCAGAAGTTTCAGGCAAAGACGTAAATCAATATGACATGGACAGGAGACAGGGAAATACTGGGGTAGAAGAAGGCAGCTCCCCAGCAAAGGCCCCACCCTAAAGGCTGAAGACCCACAGCCCTAAGTGATGACAGGCATTTCTGCTTTCACATCCAAAAAGTTGCCTTCTGGCCCACCACACCCACCCCCATCCTGCACTCATAAAAACCCGTGACCTTAGTGGGCACACACACTACTGGCTGAATGTCAGAACCAGCAGACCAGCAATGACGAAACAACACAACAAAGAAAGAGAGAAGAGGAAGGACGTCTGGATGCCGAGGGGAGTTCAGACAGCGGTGGTTAGAGAAGAGTCCAGCCACTGGTGGCCCGAGTCCAGGGGGAAGACCACCTTCCCACTCCATCCATCTCGCTGACAGCCACCTCCATCATCAATAAAACCTTGCACTCCTCCTTCAAGCCCATATGTGATCCAATTCTTCCAGTACACTGGGCAAGGACACAGGATACAGAAGGCTGTGTTAGATGCAGTAAGCTCCTCCTCAGAGGTTTTACTTTTAACTTCCTTGTTCTTTGTTCTTTAGGTCAACTTCCTTGTACCCTCCCCACCCACTGCTCCCGGTTACCCACTTCATAAAACAATCTCTCCCACCAGCCTTAATCTGTGGCCCACATCTGTTCCTTATTTAAAGAGTCCCCTTCACCCTTGGCTACCCGCTCTGTAACTGTTCTTCCAGCCAAAACTACACTTCCCACCTTTACCATGCCCAGGCATGCCCTGACATGCCCTGACATGCCTCGTACATGTACTTGTTCCGTAAACAACCCTCCCCACGGAAACTCCCTTTCCTGCTGCTGTAACCCACACCCCTGCTCTATTTGAAATAGCCAGCTGGGATGAGCTTAAATTGTGCAGACCAATTTTAGCCAATGGAGACAAAACACAGAAGCAGGGACTGACTGTGTTAGGGATAAAACTCCTTCCCTCCTTTGTTCGGTGTGCTCTCACAGTGGCCGGAAGTGCAAGCAGCACCTTCTGCAGAAGTAAATTTGCCTTGCTGAGAAATCCTTTGTTTGAGTGCTTATTTTCCTTGCAACTCCAAGCTCTTGTTTTAACAGCTGTCACATTGGCCCCGTCCTCATGATAAAGCAGAAAGTCTATTGAGCTGATTAGCACAAGCCATCTGCAGAGGACGAAAGAGCATACTGTAACACTCACCCACCTGGGCTTTGGGAGTCACAGACACCCACCCCTAGACAAGGCTGTGAGACTGGAGCCCAAAAGCGCTCCCCTATGACTTCTGCACCTGCCCGTCTACATGCTCCTCTAGGGGTTTGAGCAGTGGGGGCCACTGAAAGAGCAAGCCCACCCCTGTCACATGTCCTACAAGGTGAATAAGGGAACTCTCCTGTTTCAAATACATGGAAGGTATACATTAGTTCAGCCCAAAAAGGTGGAATACAAGTTATAGGTGGATTCAGAGATTCTTTAATCTGCAATGGGTTGTATTAGTTCATTTTCATGCTGCTGATAAAGACATACCTGAAACTGGGAACAAAAAGACGTTAAATTGGTCTTTACAGTTCCACACCGCAGGGGAGGCCTCAGAATCATGGCGAGAGGTGAAAGACACTTCTAACATGGCAGTGGCAAGAGAAACACGAGGAAGAAGCAAAAGCAGAAACCCCTGATAAACCCATCAGGTCTTGTGAGACTTATTCACTAACAGAAGAATAGCACAGGAAAACCGGACCCCCATGATTCAATTACCTCCTCCTTGGTCCCTCCCACAACAAGTGGAAATCCTGGAAGATACAATCCAAGCTGAGATTTGGGTGGGGACATAGCCACACCATATCACTGGTTAAAGAACTAAAGCTTTGTCTAAAAATTTGGAGTCTGCAGAAAGGATTGTTTTCAGTTAAGGAAGTCTCTTAACCAAAACACTGGGTCAGAGTGACCCACAGGGGTGTGTCACATAACCCCTGCCTGGCACGGCCTTGGATCTTGTTAGCAATTTGGTATCTTATTGTCACAAAGAGTGTGTTTTGTCAGCCTTATAATGTCTATTTTAACATTCATGCTGGTCCCCATGCCTAGACTCCAAAAAGAAGAAGGTACTGTTATATTCGAGGCGAGATTAAGGGACCAACACCAAGACAAAAGTATGCCAAACAGCAGGGTTTATTAAGCCGGCGGCCACGGAGGACTCGCGTCTCTCCAACCCGTGGTCCCGAATGGAGGGTGTTTTTTCCTTTATTTTTTTTTTTAAGACCTTTATACCCGTAAAAATCATTTTGGGAGTTAGACGGGGGTGGGGGTGAGGGGACACAGACATTCAGGGGTTTCCGTAAATTATCTCCCGGACAGAGAGGAGGGAGCGGGGCTCCGGACATTCCAAGGGCTTGAGGACATCTTCTACTTCGATTGTTACCTAAGTGGCTTACAGAAGTCAAGATAAGCGTTAGTTTGCACATCTTCTGGGCAGTATTGGAAATAACAGATCTTAGTTATTTATTACAGGGCACAGGGGCCAGAAATAACAGATCTTAGTTATTTATTACAGGGCACAGGGGCCAGGACGGAATTAGTTTGGGCCGCTATTCTAGTCACAAAGGCTGACAATTCTGGCAGTTACTGATAAGAAAGGTAGACAGCTTTACATAGAGCAAACTAGTAGTTTTGTGTACAGAAGCCAAAGGTCAGCAGCTATTGTGAGGAGAGTGGGGTAGCCGTTGCAGCTTATTTAAAACATAGCTTTGTCTTTTATAAAATGGCATTGTTCAGGTTCTAACTTTAGGCCAGCTATAGCACAGTACAATGAGGTTCTCCCCACCTCCCTTCCTCTCATGCCAAGAACTCAGATTTCAGGTTTCTCTGGGGTTCCCTTGGCCAAGAGGGGGTCTTTTCAGTTGGCTGAAGGTTCCAAATTTTTATGATGCCCATAAAGGGATGTGCCTTAATTGACCCATGCTGGCATGTGTTGCCTGCATTCCAAGAACGGGGCCTATGCCACATTTCCTCTGCACCCAAGGGCTGCACAGCACACACTGGCTGGGAGGGGGCCGCCATCATTGGCCTCACTATGGAGATGAGACCCACTGGAGGTTTCCCCTGATTCTCCAAGGCTCCCCACGCCATTGCATGTTTCATTACTCGTAAACACCAACGCTATGCTAATGAAACATCAGCATTCCAAATCTAACCTCTGATGTTAGGAAGATGCATTTCATTTTTCAATTAAATCCTGATTTCCAGCACTAAGCCCCTCACTGCATTAGCATCACCTCTTTAATTAATCTGGCATCTCTCAGCCAGAAGTTGCTAAATTACCCAAGCAGAGATGGGAAAACTAAAGGGAAGCCTGCTCCCAGCCCAAGGTGAGCAGTTCTCGCCCTGAAGATATTTGGTTATTTGAATAAGAAACCATTTATCTGACAACACTTAGCTTAAACAGCAATTAGTCAAGAGGGAAAGACAAAGCCATTTAGAAGGGGCTGGTTGGCAGGCCCCAGGCCAAGCGCAGGGGAAGATCTTCAAAACCAGCTACTTTGCACTTAAGCAGGAAGCTTTAATTAGTTCCTGGGGGAATCCCACCTCCTCTGTTTGCATTTCAGGAAGGTTTTGTAAAACCTTCTTATTTGCTCTCCTAGGAGTTTTGTTTTTGCTCCTTTTGTTCTTTAGAACAACAGTTCTTCAAGGCCTAAGTCAAAGGAGACATCTCTGGCTCCCTGCAAGCCAGGACCTAAAGCCCTCACTGGTGGGCCTGGGCTTCAGCTGGAGTGTCTGGGCTTGACCCGCTGTCTCCCCGGTCCTGGGGGAGACCTAAACAGGAGCCTGAGATGGCTGCAGACCAAAGAGCCTCCATATAAAACTAGGCCCTTGTAGCTGCACCCACACCCTACCACCCCTCCCAAAGGAAGGCCACACTTTTACCCACTCTCAACTTGGTTTTTAAAAAAAATAAACTTTGGCTGGGCACAGGGTAGCTCACGCCTGTAATCCCAGCACTGTGGGAGGCCAAGATGTGCAGATCACCTGAGATCGGGAGTTCGAGACCAGCCTCACCAACATGGAGAAACTGCATCTCTACTAAAAACAAAAAAAAAATTAGCCAGGCATGGTGGTGCATGTTATATTTGAGGCGAGATTAAGGGACCAACACCAAGACAAAAGTATGCCAAATAGCAGGGTTTATTAAGCTGGCGACCACGGAGGACTCGAGTCTCTCCAACCCGTGGCCCCAAATGGAGGGTGTTAAGACCTTTTATACCCATAAAGTCAGGGTGAGAGGCGGGGGTGGGGGTGAAGGGACACAGACATTTAGGGTTTTTCGTAAATCATCTCCCCGGACAGAGAGGAGGGAGCAGGGGCTCCGGACATTCCAAGGGCTTGAGGACATCTTGCCCCCCTCGATTGTTACCTAAGTGGCTTACAGAAGTCAAGATAAGCGTTAGTTTGCACATCTTCTGGGCTGTAGTGGAAATAACAGATCTTGGTTACTTATTACAAGGCACAGGGGCCAGGATGGAATTAGCTTGGGCTGCTATTCTAGTCACAAAGGCTGACAATTCTGGCAGTTACTGATAAGAAGGTAGATAGTTTGCAGAGCAAACTAGCAGTTTCATGTACAGAAGCCAAAGGCCAGCAGTTATTGTGAGGAGAGTGGGCAGCCGTTACAACTTATTTTAAAACATAGCTTTGTCTTTTATAAAATGGTGTTGTTCAGGTTCTAACTCTAGGCCAGCTATAGCACAGTGCATACCTATATTCCCAGCTCCCTGGGAGGCTAAAGCAGGAGAAATGCTTGAACCCAGGAGGTGGAGCTTGCAGTGAGCCAAGATCACACCACTGCACTCCAGCCTGGGCAATGAGAGCGAAACTCCATCTCAGTAAATAAATAATAAATAAATAAACAAAGCTTTGTCGCAGCAAGGCAACCAGACCACCCCTTGTGAGGAAACTAGAGCTCCCCGAGCAGTGCAATCTGTAAGGAGCCTCCCTTCTTTGGTCCTCAGGCTCTCCCTGAAAGGTATCTGAACCTGGGGTGGCCAGGGACATCCACTGCTGAATCCCTGATTAGGACTCCATCGTTTGGATTCAGGGCTTATACTGTAAAAGACGAAAGTCAGAGGCTGGCCTTGCACGGGATCTTGAAGGGGACCGAAGGGCACTTGCACACTGCAAATGCCCTGCCCCTCTCTAGGGGGCCCAGGGTGGCACCACAGGCCCCAGAGACACCTCTCTGGAAAAGCCTGAAAAGAGCGCTCTGTCCAGGCCACCCTGGGGCATCTGCTGAGCCCTCCTGAATGCAGTGCAGGGCCCCGCCATGGGACAAGGTGCTATTGATGACAGGTATCCAAGTTACCAATGGCAGAGCCATATGGGTCTGCAGCAACAAATCTTGTCCTCAAAAGAATTCCACTAAGGGGCATAAGGCCCACTAAGAGACCGAGGCAAACTTTAAAGCAGGAGTGAAAGTATATTTAAAAAGCTTTAGGGCAGGAAAGAAAAGAAAGTAAAATACACTTAGAAGAAGCCAGGCGGTCATCTTGAAGGACAAGTGCCCTGTTTGACCGTGGACCTGGGGTTTTCTATGCTGGCCTACTTCTGGCGTCTTTTCTGCCCTCTCCCTCGATTCCTCCCCCTAGGGTGAGCTGTCCACATGTGCGGTAGCCTGCTAGCCTTGGGAGGGAGTGTGTGCAGTGTGTCACTGGAACTGTGCGCATGCTCACCTGAGGCAGTCTCCCTTCACCGGTGGAATGTCCTCAGGTCACATGCCAGTTAAGCTCAGCCATTTTGCCTCTCAATGTGCATGCTTGAGTTCACTCACCCAACTCCTGAGAGCTTATCGGGAAACTGCTGATCACCTCTTTCAGGTGTTTCTATCTATTGGGAGACGGCCTTTCCCTGGCACTGGCTGTGACCTATTATTATTTTAGAGAGACAGTTAACAACCACATGGCCATCACCTGATGGTCACCTGACATCTCCTGCCCTGCTCATGTCTGCCTGACCTCCTACTGTAACAAAGGGTGAACCAATGTCCTCGGAGACCCTGTGAGTGCACCAGCATTGGCACCAGCATCAGCACCAGCATCAGCAAGCTCCGGACACCATGGGGAGTGGAGAGGAAAGGGTACCGGTCACTCCTGCTTCCACTGGGCCAGTGGCTTTCCATCTGGCTCCACATTAGAATCACCCGGGGAGCTCTTCACACTCCAGGTGTGGGGTCCCCTCCTCAGAGGTTCTGATCCATTTGGCCGGCTATACAAGGCTGCAAAGTTCAGGGAAGACCCTGTGCCCACCCCAAGTGCCTGGGACCACCACAACACTGAGGACAGAGCAAGCCCCAGAATCTCTTCACACCTACAGGGAGGAGAGCAGATGCTATCAATGTGTTCCCGCCACGGCATATGACATGAGCACATGCTGGACGGAATCGGTTAGAACTGCTGTGGGATCCCGCATGTTCTCACCCTGCATCATGGCAAAGCCTGAACTCTCATGTTGAGGCTACAACGTCCAAAAACAACAGAGCCTGGGTCATCCTGACTCCTTGAGTGGTCACAGAGGAAAAGCCCCCTCCTGGCCTGCATGACACAAAAGCATGAACGGTAACACAGATGCCTTTGCTGTTTTCACCCACCGAGAATCCAAGACCTGTTTGTTACCTCGGCATCACCTCACCTGTCCTGACTTCTACAAGCCTGGCCACACGGATGTGCTTGGAACCAGCCTCCCTCAAAGAGAGCTAGCCAGTCACTATTAAAACAACCTCAGCGTTTCTGGGAGTCTTGCTTGCCAACGGTCACAAATTGCCCCTGGCCTCAAATGTATCAACCACCGGCAAGGTATCTCTTCCACACTTCCAGGAGCTTCCGGCTTGGGGGCCTGTCTTGAATCTGCCACCCATCCCACTTCTGGGTGTCAATTTCAGCCTGCATTACTGGGGAGCCTGGCCCCGACCTGCTGAAGACGGATCATGGAGCATCAAGCCTGGTGTCTGACAGCGCTGTTCCACAATCAACAAGGAACACATTTATAAATGTTAAATTGCCACAGACTAAAGCGTTTCTTGCCAAAGAAATACGGCATAATTAAACTGCAAACGATGGCAAAAACTAATTTTGACTGTCTTGTGAGGTGTTAGCTAAAAGCTTTCCCTCATGTAGCTCACTTTTCTGGATGAAACTGACCTAAGTGCATCCATTAGTGGACATTTGGGGTTTTTTTTAGTGGAGTAGACATAACAGACACCACTTTGGATTAGCAATTAACGCAAAATAGAAGGCTTTCTGAATGCGGTGTTTATGCATTTACTTTTTATTTATCTAGTGATGGAATGACTATTAAGTGCTCACTATATGCCGGGGCACAGAGAAAACATAATCACAACCTGAGACTGAATTTGAGTGATGACAGGAAAAGCAGCTGCCGGAAGCGCAGTGGAAGCTGCTCTAGCAGGATGTCCTGGTGCTCACCCTTCACCCAGAGCTGCCATGGCCTCCTCTGTGCCTGAGAAGTATGCAGGTCTGGTGACGCACAAGCTTCCTTTTATTCATTCATTTATTTATCACACCATGCTGGGAGTTCTGGCTGTCACGTGCTGCTCTCGGCTCTCTGGGTGTCGGATACACACAAGAGACAGACTCCATGTTCTGGGGGATCCTGCCTGCGACATGGGAATGGACAACATCAAGCTGCAGAGGCGGCACATGACGTGGTGGTGCATGCGAAGGAGAGAAAATGAGGCAGGCACAAGGGATGTGGAGGGCCGCAGGGAGGGAGGGGCATTGGGTGTGTAGGTCGGCAGGCGGTCCCCTCGTGAACTCCTCACTTGGGACTCGGCTCCAACCTACCCGCAGTGCCTTACCCTGTGCCCACTTCTCCACTCTCCTCTCCAGAACCTATGCAGAGCCCTCCACACAGTTCACTGTTCCATCCTCCCTGAAATGCCTTCTCCTTTGGCTCCAGGACACCCCCTCCCTCCCGGTTCCCCTCCTGCATTTCTGGCTGCTTCCCCTCCATGAGCCCCGCAGGCTGCAGGTCCACAGGGCTCTGCCTCAGAACACTCTCCCCGCCAGCTCCACTCACCAGGTGGGCTCTGCCTCAGAACACTCTCCCCCGCCAGCTCCACTCACCAGGTGGTCTCGCCTAGACTCTCACATCTCCCACTCATAGCTCCAGCCAGGACTTTCCCCGGAACTCCAGACCCACAGAGCCAATGGGGTCTGTGACATGTGTGTATTAAGCATGTCCTTCCTGAGGTTTGACACCCAGGACCTTGCTGACACTGGAGGGACAGCCCCTCCCAGGGCTGGCAAAGCCCTAGAGATAGTAGTTTACTAACTACTGGGGACACATCTTTCTTACAGAAACAGCCACTCCTAAGTCCACACTCCAACCACCTCCTCCATCAGGCTCTCAACTCCCAGGGCCACTCTCACCTGCCCTACTCAACGCAGGGCAGGTACCAGACAACCTGGGAAGTCCCCGTGCACCAGGGCCCACTGAAATTATTCACTCTTGCCAATCCTAAGCCAGCTCGCCCTGCCCTACCCATTCCTTCCCATGGAAGCCATGGTAAAGGCCCCTGCGTCCATCTTCCCCTCACTCCCCCTGCCTCTGGACCAGCCCTAGGTGCTTCCCATAAGACGTCCTGCAGCCTGGCGAGACCCCTCCTTCCCTTGGGAAATGCGAGTAACAAACTGTCTTCCCAATGGCAGGCATCTTCTCACCTCTTGGCTTCACCATACCAGAATAATAATAAAGCGTACATTTTAAAACTATCTGCACTGCCTGCCAAGTTGACACCTTTATCGGCTACATACTGCTATTTATAACCCATGCCAAATCTTAATGAAGTAAAAAGCCAATTTGCTATGATGCTATGTGAGTCAGTGATTTCAGCCGGACTCAGCTGAGCGTTTCTTCTGTTGGGGTCATCCACGTAGACACCATCGCCCAGAAGCTCAGCTGCGGTTGGATAATGTAAGATGGCCTCAGTCGCATGTCATACTGTTGGCTGTGACACGCTGTTGGTCTTGGCTGTTGGCTGATGGATCTGGGGGACTCAGGACAGTCTGACTCTGCTCCACACAGCCTCTGACCCTCCCATGGGTAGACCAGGCTTCCTCATGGTGGTCTTAGGGCAGTTTCTCAAGACAGTGAGAGCAGGAGTTGCAAAGTCTCTTGAGACTGAAGCTCAGAAGCCACACAACATCACCCCCGCATTTCACTGGCCAAAGCCATTTGCGTGCAAGGCCAGCCAGACTCAAGGGTTGGGGAGTTAGACTCCACTTCTCCATGGAAAGAGCAGCAAAGCCCATGGCATGTGTAAGGAATATTGCCGAGTTTAAAATGAGGAAACTGAGATCAGCCTAGGAAAATTAAATGCCAATTTATTAAGCTCCCGGGTGAGGTTCTGTGGTCCAGGAAAGGGGGGCCAGAGGAGTCGCGCTTAACTTCCCAGGGCAAGGAGTTTTATAGGGGTTAGAGGCCATTGAGTGGACATTGGGGAAACAAAGCATAAGGCAATTGATTGGATATTGGAAACAGGGCTTGGACGGGGCGAGCTGCTACCGGTAGGTAGGCTGGATTTTCGGTGCGCAGGCATTAGAGGCAATTGATTGGATATTGGGGAAACAAAGCATGAGGCAATTGATTGGATATTGGGAAACAGGGTTTTTCAAATTTCAGCGGGGTTTTTCAACGGCGGGCTAGGTGCCGAGTGCAGAGCTTGGTGTCGAGTGCAGATTTGGGTGCGGAGTGCAGAAGTGGGCGTTGGGGAAGCTACGTGGTGGAGCTAGATGAGCGCGGAATGGTGGTGTGGTTTCCAGGCTCAGGGAGGGATGCGCGTCTCTGAGCTCCCGGCATGAACATGGTGAAGGAAACTCTGTTGCAGCCACAGCATCCTGAGCACATCCAGCTTGTCCTGACATGCCCAAAACAGCTTCAGCCTTCACCCCAGCCAGCTCCTCCTGCCGCCGTCTTCTCACCCCTGGTAGCCCCACTCTTTCCATCATTCAGGCCAAGCTTCAGTGGCATTCCTGACTTCTCTTTTCCACTCACAGCTCACTTCACTCTATAAGCAAACCCTGTAGGTTTCACCTTCATACTCAACCAATAATGGAAACATATCACACTATCAATATTCCTTCCCCTTGCTCCAAGCCACCAATCTCCCCCCACCAGGATGACACTCGCAGTTCCCCCTTCTGGAGTAAATGTCCCCTCTTCAGTGGCGATGCTGCCAACAGAAACTCTGGGGTCTCCCATTGATGGCTTGGCATCTCCTGGGGCTCACTGCACCCGTACCATCCTCAGTGGGTTCAAGCAGTCCATCTCTAAATGCTAACACCTCAAATGCCTGCACCCAATTAGCAATTATCAATGGCTAAAAAGGGTCAACGAAATCTCAAGATCTAAGTTTTAAATGTCTTCTTTCAAGTTAGTGAATCCCAAAAGGTTTGATATTTTGCTCTCGTCAGTTAAAAAGTAAATGAGCATACCCTTCTAATGCATGTACACTTATTTATTAATTATAAATATAAATGACCAAATTGATAAATAATGTATGTGCTGGATCTCACTAGCGAACCCCTGTAGGCCTGTATTCCCCAGATCTTCTCTTTGGTTCAGTGCCTGTTCAGCACGGACCATACCAATAGCCCCTTTGCCTTCTGGCTTCTACCGGGCATAGTCCATGGGGCGCCCTGGCAGATAGTCAAGGAAAGACTATGAAGCCAGGATGCTTACTTCCAGTTCGGCCTGTGGGGGATGTCTTGGACTGGTGCGTTCTCCATCTGCCCCAGCTCCTCTCTGCAGAGCCCTGGAGTGCTGCTGCCTACGCCCATAGTTTCCCTGCAACCTGACATATCTTCTAAAGAAAGGATTCCTTTGCAGCAGGGTCCCAACATGAAGCAGGTGGCACACACAAGTAGAATAATTCAATACCAGTTTGACAAATGTGCTATCTCTAAAAGTGTGGCCAGGGGCGGAAGAGCCACAGGAATGTCCCAGTGACTTGGGGCTCCTCTGGGGCAGTCACTGCCCCTGGACCTCTGGGGATGAATGGCGGCCTGGGGGAGAAGCAGGGCCCTCAGGTGAAGCAAATCAGCCCCCACCCCAGACAGTCTCACCTGTGGTGGGGGGGAGGAGCCGGTGGGTAACTGCCGAGTCCTCCTGCTTCTCCCTCTTCCCAAATGCAGACCATGGCTTCCCATTGTTAGTCCCAGTGGGAAGCTCCAGAAGTGAGACAGGGAATAAAGGAGACGGGGCAGAGATGTAGCTCCCATAGGCATGGTCAGGGGATGAGTGGAAAATGCACCGAAGGCGACGCTCAGCCCAGCACATCCTCTATGCAGTGCCCCTGGGATCATCTGAATGCCGCGGGGTGCCTACTCTTTCCTGCCAGAACTCCGGCTGAGAAAATGTATCTTACGAATGTACAAAAAAGGATTGTGTCATTTCTTGAGATTAAAAATACGTAGCCGTAGATACACCGCCTGGGAGACCCCTTTGAGGAGTGCCTGCCAGGGCTGCAGCTCTTCTAAATCAGGAACAGGGGAAGGCAGGTGACGAGCTGAGTCCAGCTGCCACCTGCTACCTGGAGGTCAGCCACCGGCCCAGCCACCAGCATCCCTGTCCTGGCAGCCCTCTCTGCAGGTGGCTGAAAGGCTTAGAACTTCTCTGCCAAGCCACCTGGCCCTGCGGTCAAACAAATCTCTTCAGGGCAGAGAGTGAGTGCACAGCACAGCTCTGGTGGCTGCCCGGTGCTGGTCGGCCTTGTGCACCGTGAGAGCGCCACAGAGATAACTCAGGAGTCAGGCTCCCAGCCTCATCAGCGTCCACTGAACTCAGGCATCTGTGCGGGAAGAGAGATCTCCCCTGCGGTCAGTGCACAGCCAGACAGGGAGGCGGCAGGCACATAGGAAGGATAAAGGTCTCTCATGAGGGTGACAGGAACCCACCCTCCAACCTGAAGGGAGGCAGCCAGAGCCAGCCCTGTCACCCAACAGGTGTCTGCTCCCACCCCAGGTTGCCTTTTAAAAGTGTGGGGAAGATTCCTGTGTACAGATGCCTACAGGCTGGGTGGTTGTAAACAACAGAATCTATTTTCTCACAGTCTGGAGGCTAAAAGTCTGAAAATCAAGATATCTGCAGAGCCACGCAACCTCTGACGGCATTGAACGGAGGCTCCTCCCTTACCTCTCAGCGTCTGGTGGTACCAGCCGGCACTCCTTGGCTTGTGGCAGCATCACTCCAACCTCTGCCTCGCGCTCCCTCCTCTTCCCTCTATGTCTGTGCCTCCAGATGGCCTTCTCCTCTGTGCCTTGGTCTCTTCTCATGAGGACATGAATCATCTGAGATTAAGGGTCCTCCCTACTCCGATATGACCTCACATTAACTTACATGTTAATTACATCTACAAAGATCCTGTTTCCAAATAAGGTCACATTCACAGGTCCCAGAGGCCAGGACTTCCACCTATCTTTTGAGGGAACACAAATTTAACCCACAATAGAGGGTGGCAGGGTGACAGTCACCTCTTCTAAAACGAACGTGAAGAATGCGGTTTGGGTGCTGCCAGCCGCTGGGAGTAATCTTTCGTCTGTTCTCCTTCCTGTCAAGACCTCCAACCTGCACCCCTAAAGAAAGTCTGGGAAGCCAGGCAAACTCTCATCCTGAAGGAGCCAAATTTAAGAGAACGTTTTTTCTAACAATGTTTTCTATTAAGACAGAGTATTAGAGAAAAATGTTTGCCTAAAAGCCCTGAGAATCACTGTTACAGCTTCAGAACAAAGCATTTAATTACTTTTGACACACTAATGGCAACTTTTATTTTTAAACAGCCTCTGCACTCTTGTGACTGCTTCCTAAACTCCCCTGTTGAAACTCTGCGAGAAGCATTTCTTTAAGGCAAACCATCAGAATCTGGGGCACTGTTAGGCCACCTGCAAAACTCCCTCACTGGCCCGGCACAAACTTGTGTAGGAAGCCACTTCGAATGCATAAAACCAGCAAATGACAAGTCACTTCCTCGTGGAGCTCCAGCAAAGGAATTCATTGCAGAGCTTCAGATCTTGACTTCTCTGAAATCTCCCAAATTTCTACTTTTTATGGAGAAATTGATAAATTTACCTCTGTGTTTTTATCCTACAAGTCAAAAGAAAATGAATGAGTTTTCTGAAGAGTTCAATTGAGTTTTGCATAAGGAGCATCAAAGTTCACTGTCTTTATAGAAAAATGTCAACACCAATTTCCAGGAGAGGGAGGAGATATCAAAAAATATGTATTTAAAAGTTCCCTAATAAGAAGAGACATGGTGTAGAGAAGAGGATAGAAATGATGAGAATATTGAATTGTCTTTGTTAAATATTCTCAGCAATTGTGTCAGAATGCATCCAAGGCCGTCTTCCCACACATTTGCCCTTGTTCCTAAGTTCCAGGCCTGCCCACACTCACTCAGCTTTCTGGGGAATTAACCACAGGCTTTCACCAACATTGGAAGAAATCACAATACTCACAGACTCATAAAGCAGACCAGAAAAGTCTTACTAAGGTTATTTTTAGATATAAAAATGTTTCAGATATTTTTAAGTTGATGTGAATAATTTAAGATGCAGATATTATAAGTCAAATAATTTGGTTTTTAAAATACAACTAAAAATATCTAAAGTAGTAATGCCAAATAAATCTGAAAACGAACACTGGAACACAGCAAGATGGCAGCTTAAGAGGCGAGGAATGAAAAGAGGCGACATATATCAGACAGCTAGCTGGTAACAGAGAATGAGAGGCCAATTAGGGAGAGGAATACTGAGCTTGTGATAAACTTGGAAATCAGGCCATCGAAGTTAAAATAGCAATTAACGAAAGCGTCCAGGAAGCAAGGAAACTGTACCTGACAGAGCCCAGTGAATAATTTAGAAGCAAGCAGGTCTCTGCAATGCTGTTATATTGTACAGATCAGTCACAGAAAGGCTCTCCTGCTGTCACATTTCAGCAAAATGAAACACCAGGAGATCATAAGAGAGGCTATGAAAGAGTGAAATAGTTCATTGAGTGATGAAAGGCTAATATAAAACCTATTCATTCCATTGTTTATCACATTTGACAAGAAATTGAACACCCTGAAACTGAAATCGTCACAAAAGTAACACATTTCATTAGGGGTAAAAAGCTTAAAGCTTCCAAAGAACAACTCCTCTGCCCATTTTCAATTTCTTCTGAGAAGTGATGGTGAATAGAGAAGGAAAGAATTTTGAATTTCAGTGAATTACAAGATTCGTGGGGATTTAAAATTTGCCAGTAAGTAGTCCTCTGCGACAGAAAATTAAGCTTCAGAGGCCAGCACAAGAAACAACAACCCATCCAACACATCCAGCCCAGGGGGAGGAAAGCGATAATGAGATACTTACCCAAATTGCTTAGTTGCTGCCTGGGGGAGTCAAAAACTTCGCAAATTAGAGGACATTGGGATAATGGGAAAAGGAGGGTCACCTCACTTTTGCAAAAATTCTCATTGCCAAAGCCTCTGAGCAACTGTGCAGAGACATGAAAACAGATCTCATCCCAGATCAGGAGAAAATAGTTTTTAATTGCCAAGGCATTAGACATGGAATCTCACCAAAATGTGTCTCTTAAGATAAAACCTGACTTTCAACTTAAATTGACTTTTATGAACTACATTAAGTTTCATGAATGTCCAAAGTCCCCACGGCACACTAAGATGGAGCACCAGTTAAACTCAGAATGTCAGGATTCAGAAATCTGAATCATTAAAGTGTTTTATGTAAAGTATCATCCCTAGGAAATACAGAGAGGCAAAGCAGCTACACGTTTATAGCAATTTGCTCCAAAATTGTATTTGTTTGGTCAGTCAACATTATCAGGATGAGAAAAACTGTACCCCAAACTTCTTGTTAAAAAAAATAACAGAAGATTACTAACTCCAGGAGGATGCTTCATTTTTTCGGTTGGTTGGTAGGTTTGTTTGTTTGTTGACTGGTTGGTTGGTAGGTTGGTTGGCTGGTTGGTTGGAGGTTGGTTAGTTGGTTGATAGTTGGTAGCTTGGTCATTGGTTGGTAGATTGGTTAGTAGGTTAGTAGATTGGTTGGTAGGTTAGTAGATGGGTTGGCAGGTTAGTAGATTGGTTGGTTTGTTGGTAGGTTGGTTGATTGGTTTATTGGTTTGATGGTTAGTTTGTTAGCTGGTAGTTTGGTTGGTAGGTTGGTTGGTTGGTTTGTTGGCTGGTAGACTGGTGGGTAGGTTGGTTGGTTGACTGGTAGGTTGGTTGGTTGGTTGGCCAGTAGGTTGGTTGGTTAGCTGGTAGGTTGGTTGGCTGGTACATTGGTTGGTAGATTGGTTGGTTTGTTGGTAGGTTGCTTGATTTGTTGGTATGTTAGTTGGTTGATTGGTTGATTGGCTTGGTTGGTTTGCTGGTTGGTAGATTGATTGGTAGGTTGATAGGTTGACTGGTTGGCTGGTAGATTGGTTAGTAGGTTGGTTGGTTGGTTGATTGATAGGTTTGTGAGTTGGTAGGTTGATTAGTTGGTAGGTTTGTTGGTTGGTAGATTGATTGGTTTGTTGGTTAGTAGATTGGCTGGTAGATTGATTGGTAGGTTGATAGGTTGCCTGGTTGGTTGACTGGTTGGTAGATTGGTTGGTAGGTTGGTTGGTTGATAGGTTTGTGGGTTTGTAGGTTGGTTGATTGGTAAGTTGTTGGTTGGTTAGCTGGTAGGTTGGATGGTTGGTTGGTAGGTTGGTAGGTAAGTTGGTTGGTTGACTGGTAGGTTGGTTGGTAAATTGGTTGGTATTTGGTAGGTTGATTGCATGGTTTGTTGGTTAGTAGATTGGTGGGTGAGTCGGTTGATTGGTTGGCTGGTAGGTTGGTTGGTAGGTTGGTTGGTTGGTAGGTTAGTTGGTTGGTTGGTTGGTTGGCTGGTAGGTTGGTTAGTTGGTTGGTAGGTTGGTTGGTTGATTGGTTTGTTGGTTGGTAGATTGGCTGGTTGGTTGGTTGGCTGGTAGGTTGGTTCATTGGTTGGTGGGGTTGTTGGTAGGTTGGTTGGTTAGTAGGTTAGTTAGTTGGTTGGTAGAATGGTTGGTTAGTTGGGAGGTTGGTAGCTAGGTTGGTTGGTAGGCTGATTAGTTTACTCCAGTTATCTCTGGGTGGTGAATAATCTGTGTTGACTCAATCTAGGTTTGTTTTCAGATCTCTAGGAGTCTGTTAGGAATGAATCATCTCTTCCTCCCTCTCCCACAGGATGGTCATGCTTTTCTCTAATATCTGAACTTCTTGTCCCAGCATGTCAATTTTCCCTATATTGGGCCCAAATCAGAAGTTGCCTGACCTACAGAGGACAAGATACACCAGGCTTTGTTTTTATTTCAAAATATCCTTAGGCAGAGAGAGGCAGAAGCAAGCAGCTCCTACATGATTATGAGTGTAAACCCCCCAGAGACTGAAGGATGGAGGGTTTCATAGACCCCTACATGGTTATGAGTGTAAACCCCCAAGACACTGAAGGATGGAGGGTTTCATAGACCCTGTCTGGAACAAGGGCCAGAGCCCATTCCCAGAAGGACACGAGGGGCGTGACTCACTCCTCATTTGTGAAAAACTGCGTCCCAGAAGGACACGAGGGGCGTGACTCACTCCTCATTTGTGAAAAACTGCGGAGAAGCCCTCTGCTTGTGACTAGCAGGAGCAGCTTCCCACTAAATACAAGGTCTGGAGAGGAGAGATGCGTTTCTGCAGAACTCCTTACATTCCCTCAGGGTGTGGAGCAGCTCGAGCCCTGTGTGATAGCAACTGTGTGATCAAGCCCAGGAGATCAGACTGACAGGGGAAGCCTTACAACCCCAAGTTCCCTGCGGAGACATGTGAGCACTGAGTTGCCTTTGCAGCAACAGTAGGGAGAAGCAGGGTCTGGTTCCCCAATTTCCCTCAAGCAAATCCTGGATCCCTGAACTGCCTGGGGCAGGAGTTCACTCAGACTCCCTTCCATGCCCTGTAGGCTCCACTCTTCTCTACCCAGATCTGTGTTATTCATAGGTATACACCAAAGGAAGAATTCTGCCTAGGAAACATGACTCCATGTTCTAACCTATTGGCAATTCCCAAAGTACATTCACATTTTAAAGGCTCTGAGAAGGCCTGCAGTCCAGGGTAGCCTTTCCTTCACTTATTTCAAGTGGAATCTGTTTAAAGCACAATATGAGGGAAAAAATAAGAGGCCTGTGCCTCTCATGTGTCAGAAAAAATGAACTTTATTGAATTTACGTCCCTAAGTATTTTCATTCAACAACAATAAAACAAACTTGGAGATAAAATAACAATTTTGAGAATGAAAACAAGCTAATACCCTTTGTTCCTGTGGTTATATTTTCACATGTCAGGCAGAAGTCCACCAGGCCACCTCCTGGGGCCCACCCTGGAGCCCAGAGCAGCTTTCCTGAGGTGGCAACCTAGACCCTGCTGGGAGTGTCTACAGTGTTTCCAGCTGAGCAGCACCCTACAGCTACTTGGGTCCTTTTCTGAAATTTCATGAATGTCATGTCTCAATTACCATTATTCTTAATAGAAACACAGTGGTGTGCTTTCCTTTCAAAATCAATCAAGTTGTATGCACAGCTGGGCAGCTCCTTCCTCTGTGTTTGGACTTCTACCTCTGTTTTGCAAAAGCAGGTACCCCTTTCTTGAAAATGAGAAGCATGGCTCCTCCTGCTGAGATGACCACACTTCCCCACACCCCTGCATGAGCCATGCAGTGGCCTCTGATGCTGTGGCAGGGTGGCTGTGGCATCCTGCCCCCCAGTACAGCCAGTGCCTCGGGGCACCCTGCATGCTGACAGTCTGGGTGTGCACAGGACAGTGCCCAGCAGGTTTCCCTGACACCTTACACGGATGGCAGCCACAGCCCCCAACTGTCAGAGTTCACAGTAACAGAAGCAAGATGACAGCTAGATAATCCACAATGCCAGGGGCTTTCAAGAGTAATGAGTCATTTCTGTCTTGGAATGGGTGACACTGGTGGCTCACATCACAGGACAGAGACGTGAGTGCCTATGTCCCTCATCTGGGAAGGCTGAGCGCCCATCGGTGTAGGAGGCAAAGCAGGCTTGGGAGACAGTTTCCATGGCCACCAAGAAAGTGGACGGTGGGTTGGGGTCAGCTGCAAAGAACAGTGATAAGCTGGGCCTCTCGCTCTCCCACAGGCCACCTGAGAGCATGAGAAAGGCCCCTCAGCAGAGCGGGCTTCAGAGTGAGAACCCCCAGCATCCAAGGAGAGTGCGATATGGGACTCTGGCCACAGGAGGCCAGATGATGGCAGAGGCTGAGGGAGGAGGGTGCATCCCCAGGGCTGGAAGCTCAAGGCCCGGCTGAAGTGGAAGCCCCTGGGTCCGTGGAGTGATGACAGAGCCATGCTGCTCTCTTCTCCTCCTGTCCCCCAGGAGGCTGGGTACCCCAAGACCTACTCCTAGGGAGAAATATGTGTCTCCTGCACCCCACCCCTGAGAGCAGGGCTGATGCAATTCCAGGGCCCAGAGCTGGACTGGGAAACTGAAAGAGCTAAAGGTACAGGGTGCTCGGTGTGTAGGCCCCTGAGCACGGGCACCCCAAAAATATATTAGCTTCAGGACCAGCTACATACTTTGCAAGTCCCAGTACAAAATGGAAATGCAAGCCTCCTCGTTCAAAATTATCGCAAATTTCACGATGGCAACACAGAGCATGAAATCACGTGCCAGGACGCTTCTGCATTCGAGACCATGCTGCTGTCCAGGTCACATGTCCGTAACGCTGGCACTGCCTGGATCTGCCACACCCTGCCGGTGATGCTGGAGCAGAATCAGTATCAGAATAATTAGAAGAGACTAGAATAATCAATAAGCACCTAGCCCAAATCAGTTCATGACACCTGCTCTATCACCACGTCCAAGGTGAGGCAGCATCTGGGCCAGTGGGGGACACTGGTCACCCACCCATCCCATTCATCTCTCCAGGTACACAGCAGACCGCAGCCCTCACTTCACGTGGGCTGAGACCATGTCACCAGGCCTGGAGGATGGAGAGGAAGGCAGAAGGCACGTCCAGAAACCACCCTACGCAGTCTGCCTTTCTCTGAGTGCTAATGAGAGTCTTCAAGCTGACCTCCAGCCCTGGGACGGTGGAGACTTGGAAGGAAGCCGCCTGGGACCCCAGGCCCTCTTTGGGAGGGGCAGGATGTGCTCCCAGCGTCCAGACACCTGGTTTGCGCTGTCTGCTGGATTTCCCCCTAGCCTGCCTATTCTAATTAATATGCTAATAAAGCGTGAGCAGCAGAAATGAGCTCGGCTTCCAGGACAGAGGGGTGAGGATGTGCAGAGAAGTTTCTGATCGGGCAGAGGCACCACCAGGACCCTCTGGGAGGAGCCGCCCCAGAGAATGAGGCACAGCAGCACCACCAGCCTCCCCAAGCAGCATGGAGACTTCACCCCCAGTGGCCCCTCCCCTCAGAGCCCCGACAGGGACCCCACCCCCAGTCCTGCCTGGTGGCCTCCCAACAAGCAGGTGTCCACCAGGGAGGCCTGTCCATCCTGCCTCCTAGGAGCAGGGCATCAAGGCTGCCATGCAACTTGGAGCAGGCCCCTGGCCCCTGAGATTGGCTCCTGATCAGACAGTGGAGCTAACAGTACACCCATGGTAACCCTCGGTGTTGCTGATGAGGTCCAGTGAGAAAACATGTGCAGGATTCTATGAGAATTGTACGCCACCGTCCCATCGGCACTCATGAGACAGCGAGACGGGCTGCCACCGGCCCACAGTCCTCTGCAGAGCTGTGATGGTGCCGGAGCCAGGGCCCTGGGCTCCCTTTCAGAAGGAGTCCTGCCCCCTTCCCCACAGACCCAGCACAGATCTCTACCCTGGGTGCTGTGGCCCCAGGGAGGATGCAAGGCCTGTGGTAAACTGATAATGGCCCCTGAAGACATCAGGCTGGAAATCCTAGAACCTGTGAATGTTGATTATTTGGTAGACTTTGCAGACGTGGCTAAGCTACTGATCTCCAAGTGGAGAGGTTTTGCCGGATTTTGTGGGTGAACCCTGAATGCAATGACAGTGCCCTTGTGAGAGAGGAGATTCGATGGCAAACAACGGAGGAAAGGCGGTGTGACACGGAGGCAGAGATGGGAGGACTGGGCCACAAGCCAGGGACACCAGCAGCCCCCAGAAGCTGGAAGAGGCAGGGAAGGCTCCCCTACCCATAGTCTTCAGGGAGCCCCACAGCACCTTGGCCTCAGCCTCCTGGCATCAGAGAGAGCGCATTTCTGTTGTCCTAAGACACCACGCTATTGTAATCTGCTGCTGCCACAAGGAATGCATACAGGACCTGAGCCCACCAGCCAAGGCCCTGCCTGCTTTCTGCCAAATGAAAGCAGGAGCATTTTGTTCCTGTCCTATTCCAGGCCGAAGGATAAAGAGCTGACCCACCTAAGCCAGCATACTGCCCACGGAAGGGACCTGTGTGCCCCAGGAAAGAAGGAGGCCAAGGCTTAAGGAGAAGCAGGATCCAGAAGTGGGAAGGGGTCCTGCAGAGCCCCTGGGGCCCAGCCTCCCGCAGCCTGCAGGCCCCAGCCAGGGCACTGTCCTTGGGCCCCTGCTGGGCTGAGTCGCCATTCATGGACTAGCACTCCAAGAACCCCAGCAGAGGACCTGAGGGGGTGGCACCCTCTGCAGACAAGCAGCTTTCTGTCCTAGAGAAGGACCTCACTGGGAATAGCCACCCTCACAGACCTGCACAGAAGCCAGGCAGGGAGCCT
This sequence comes from Ateles fusciceps, assembly GCA_036589455.1. Classification (NCBI taxonomy): domain Eukaryota; kingdom Metazoa; phylum Chordata; class Mammalia; order Primates; family Atelidae; genus Ateles; species Ateles fusciceps. Next base: position 6,387,750 of record JAZHEH010001784.1, on the reverse strand, counting down.
GGGATGGTGGCAGATGCTTCAGGAAAAGCAAGCTCAGCCTGGGAAGCGAGAGCAGGACAGGGGGTGTCACTGGGAAGCCCCAGTGTGAGCTGAAGAGGGGAGGAGGGACAAGGGCGGCAGGAACGGGAGCCAGGCAGCAGGAGGAGAGGGACATGAGGAAATGAAAGGCCTCCTGCTCACACAGAGAGAGCCGCCACTAATGAGGAGGCGTGCACTGCTTGTTAAGCCTGGAAGTGCCTAAGTGTGAATTCCCCCTTTCCTATTTAAGATAAAAACCAAGATTCTAGAAGTTTCCAGAATAGCCATCAGTGGGCTGTGACCCGGTTACCATGTCTATCTTGGGCAGAGTGGGAGGATGCAGCATTTTAAATAAAAATAAAATCAATCACAGTCTGGCCAGTGGGCTGATAGGGTGATCCCGTGAGATACCGTCTATGAGCCGCTGTCCTCCCTAGTGCGCTCTAGGCCTTGGGGTGTGCGTGGGACAGGAACCACGGCCCCTTTCCCCAGGGTGGGCCTTAGCAGGCTGCACCCTCATACAGAACAAGAGCGGGGAGAAGTCAGGGCCTCCCGGGACCAGAGAGCCTGTCCCTGTGAGTCACACGCAGGCATGTGGGCTTTCGGGAGCTTCAGCGAGCATCTCTCCAGGACACTCCCCGCCACAGACCATGCCTGATTTGCACTGATTTCCACCACTGATGCCTTGCACAGCATCTGGCTCAGGGCAGGGACTCAGAAGCACCCACTGAAAGGTTGAACGGAGAGGGACAGACAGCAAAGAGAAGAAAGAAAACACAATACTTGGGGTGACATTCTTTATTAAACCACGCAGCAACTGTCCAGGCAGTGGGAGGACCAGGAGAGGTGACCTGTGCTGCCCAGCCTCTCGGCCATCAGGCCCTGGGAGCCTGGAGTATCAGGTGGCCGGCCAAGAGCTGCCTGGTCCTCTCTGTGAGAAGCCCAAGTAACCGCCCCTGGGGCCTCACAGTGCACCCCCTCGGCGCCTTGTGCATCTGCTAGAACAGGAAGAAGGAACGGTGATCTGACTCAGTCTATCATCACGGCCTCCTTCACGAAAGGCAGAGTGGGTGCCACCAGCGCACAGCAATGCCCTATTCATAAAACACCCTAATGAGGAATAAGTGTTTACTGAATTCTGCCGCACAGTGGGGAGCAATACAGAGCTATCTGCAGTCAGTGTGATTGTTCATATTCATTGAAAAGGGGCCGGGCTGAGCTGCTCCAGTTAGGATAATTGCCGGTGGATCCCAGAGAGGCAGAAATCCCCCTCATTCCACTTTGCTTTCATCTCGAATGATGACAATGCCTGGAAATACCTATTTTGTGATTGTTTTCTATTGTCAGACTTAGCTTGATCACACAAAGATACAGAAATCGTGTAATCTTAAGGACGGGCAAACAGCATTCAGATGACTTCAAGCCCTAACTCAGGGAATGCATCCTCAAAGCCTCCCATGTGCCAATACTATGCAAATAAACAGGGAACGGCAGTCTTCTGCTGAGTCATGGTGTCCTGCACGGCCATCCTCGGGTGCCGAGAGCAGCCTGCAGAGGGTCTGTGCAGGGCTCACATGGGATGCATGTTACCTGCGGATGAGCTTCCTGAGGGTGCCATCACAAATCACCATAAACCTCGCAGCCTCCAACAACAGAAATGTATCGTCTCACAGTTCTGGAGGCCAGAAGTCCACAGTCGAGGTATCAGAGGGGTTGGTTCCCTCCAGAGACTCAGAGGGAGACCCATGCCATGCCTCTCTACCGGCTTCCAGCAGCTGCCAGCCATCCTTGTTGCTTGGCTGGTGGACTGGAGCTGTGCCACTGCAGTCTCTGCCTCCGCCTTTACATGTGGCTCACCCATGTGTCTGAGCGTCCTCTCCTCTTCTTCTAAGGTCACCAGTCACTGGACTCAGAGCCTGCCCTAAATCCAGCATGATCTCACCTTGAGGCTGTTAGCTCAATTACCTCTACAAACTCCCCCGTTTCCAATAAAGTCACATTTATATGTACTGGGAGTTAGGACTTGGACATATTGTGTGGGGGACACTGTTTAACCAACTACAACCTGCATTTATAAGAATATGCAGAGAAAGGTTAGGGTGGGCCATCCCTGACCTTTCACCTTTAGCACTGCTCACTGTGTCTTTGCTCCCCTGACCCAGCACCATGCCTTATGCCCCACTCTGAGCTTCACATAAGTGCATGGAGAACATCAGTTTTCCACTTTATATGGACCAAGACTCAGAAGGAGAGACTCCTGGTGGGGGCAGGGGGGACCCAGAAGGAGGCCTGATAAAGGGCACCCAAAGCAACCGAGACAGAAGCCTGACTTGGCATCACTCCCAGAACAGGACAGAAGTGACACGAGCCATCACTTCTCCAGCAGGCTGTCACTTGTCAGTGCCCTCCTTTATCCAGCCTGCTCTGTCCTGGAGCGGTTCTGGAAGCTGGGAAGTTTAGAAAAAAGTAGAAAGGCTAAGCTGTGAGCTCTCGGCAGGATTCACAGGCTGTTCTTGGGCAAAACATCAGAAACTGCAATAATATTCCCAACCAATGAGTCCCCCGCTCCAGGTATTTGAAGAAACTCTCACAGGGAGGTGGTAAGAGATGTTGCTGCCCCTTTCAGCCTCTGCACACGAGAAACTGAGAACCTGACACCAAGGAGCCCATACCTGTATGGCTGTTACCCAAACAAGAAATCATGAGAGCAACCTGTGTCCCCATTCAAATCTCAGCTTCAGTTGTATATCCCAGAACTCCCACCGCGTGTTATGGGAGAGACCCAAGGGGAGGTGACTGAATCATGGGGGCTGGTCTTTTCGTGCTATTCTCGTGACAGTGATTCAGTCTCAGAAGATCTGATGGGTTTAGCAGAGGTTCCACGTTTGCTTCTCCCTCATTATCTCTTGCTGCCACCACGTGTGAAGTGCCTTTTGCCCTCTGCCATGATTATGAGACCTGTAAGTCATAGTAAACCTCCTTTTCTGTAAGTCAAAGTAAACCTCCTTTTCTGTAAGTCAAATTAAATTGTAAGTCAAATTAAACCTCCTTTCTTCCCAGTCTTGGGTTTGTCTTTATCAGCAGCGTAAAAATGGACTAAATACAGACTTGCTTCAAAATTTTCACAAATGAGCTGAGGGAAAAAGGAGAACTATGGGAGCACTGTTTAATATATGATCTAACAGGAAACACCTGCAGAAACAGGCCTTTTAAAAATTCTTTTAAAATACCTACGCAGCTCTGTGATAATATATTTGAGAACCTGGATTTAAGGGACAATTTTCTAGGCAAATACAAATGATAAAGCTGACCTAAGAAGAAGTAGAAAACCTAAACCAGTGGTTCTCAAACTTGACTGTGCATCAGAATCGCCTGGAAGGCAGCCAGGCTCAGTGGCTCATGCCTGTAATCCCTGTTCTTTGGGAGGCCGAGGCAGGTGGATCACTTGAAGCCAAGAGTTCAAGACCAGCCTGGCCAACATAGCAAAACCCTGTCTCTCTTAAAAGTACAAAAACTAGCAGGGTGTGCTGGTGCATGCCCATAATCCCAGCTACTCGGGTGGCTGAGGCATGGGAATCACATGAACCTGGGGGCAGAAGTTGCACTGAGCCAAGATCATGCCACTGCACTTCAACCCAGGCACAGAGTAAGACTGCCAAAAAAAAAAAAAAAAAAAAAAAAAATGACCTGGAAGGCTTATTAAAACACAGGTAACTAGGCCCAGCCCCAGTTTCTGATTTTGTTAGGTCTGCAGGCTGGGCAGGAGCAAAGAAGGTGGGGTTGCCAGGAATCTAATTTCTAACAAGTTCCCAGGTAATGCTGGAGCTACTGCTGCAGGGACCACACTTTGAGACCCAGATGCAAAGCCTCATGAGAGCAAGGATCATATTTATACAGGAAGCTTTTATTGCAATTGGTTGAATGAATAAATGAATGAGTAGTTCAATATTATAAAAATTAATACAATTCACCACCATAATAAACGAGAAAACTCGTGTTCTAGGATCGTGAATGTCTGGAGGGCTTTTGTGGCTGGAGGAGACACTCATACTCCTCCCAGTGTAATTCTCAGTGTATTGAACTTATTACCTCATAAACAAAACCTAGATAATAATTGCTTTAAACAATGTTTACACATAACTAATTCAATTCAACGCCTTAAAGAATTTAAGCCACATCTGTGAATATAATGGCAGACAATATGACTATTTTGAAGCTCTCAAACATGCACACGGCAGAAAAGCATGCAAAAATTAAGTGATTATACAAGTTATTCAAATATTCACTCAATCCTGTTCCCACTACTAACAGCATGGATTTAATTTACTGTGTGATACATAGCCTGAACCTTGGGGTTACAATAATCCTACAAGATACTTATTTCTCTACCTTCCTAGGGTTAGGGCCCAAAGGGAAAAGAGTGAGAGCATCTCAGCCCAGCATAGGCTGCAGGCTCTGGGGTACTGGTCAGCCGATTCCTGGTCATCGCAGGGACCAGCTGTGCCTCCAAGGTGGGTAAAGTAGGGTCTGATCCCAACCTCCACTTTGCCATGCAGGGCGAGCTTCACTTTGGACATAAGTTACATTTTTCATGAGCAGACTTCTCGTGTATGTTTGAATTTTCCAAACCCTGATGCTCTTCTTCGAAAGCGTGTGCTTCTAAATCCCACTCGGCCCTCATTGCACAGTGAGTGGAAACTTACGATGCTTCACTGACATCTCATTCCAGTGAACAGGATCGTTTGCAGCCCTTCCTCCCAGTCAAGGGTCTCAGGTGAAAGTAAATTTGGCCGACACTGTTGCCTGTAAGTGATTTTTCTGCTGTGTTAAATGTTTCACTGTGGTTGCTCTCACCTAGCATTAGAGAGGTGACAAAGACAAACTGCTCTAAGGCTTTAATTTGTCGTGACGTGCCATCCAGACCAAACCGTTTCATGTGTCCTGGTGTTTCCCCCAAGTCCTGTTGGAAAGTGGGCATCTCCCGTGCTGTTCCTGTGTCTGAACCCCCTCCCTCCTCTCCCCGCTGTCTAAGCTCTGCAACCAGCATTCTATGAGGACAGGGACAGGGCCTGTTTTGTTCATTATGATGTTCCTGCCATCTTGCCCAGTGCCTAGCATTTAGTAGATGCTATTAATAAATAAACATGTCTTGAATGAGTGAACAAATGATTGCAGTCTTTCCAAAGACCCAGTGCAAAAGGCACTAGGTGCATGGTGCCTGGCCCAGGACTTCGGTGGATGGAGCCTCTCCCCCTCCTAAGGCCTGGGGGGCATCTTGGTGCCTCTCATCCAGCACTCAGCACACCCTGCCTGGTGCTACGTGGGGGCACACCCCCTGAGATAGACCAACTGCGAGGGCAAGGAGTGCCTGTGCTCTTGTGGGTCCTCAGAATGAATGAATAGTGAAAGCAGGAAGCCTCGAGAAGACGTTTTTACACAGTCCCCTTCAATCAGAAAATCACAAGAAGGCCAGATGGCAATCATGACTTGGGAACAGAGGAAGCCTCTCCAGGGTGCTAGGCTTCCAATCACGGTCCCCAGCACTGAGCACAGGCCCCCCCATGGCTTTGCCCCCCAGGAGCAGGGCAGGCCCTAAATATGACTCCCCGAGAGAGCAGGGGCCAGCAGAAACTCTGCAGGGTTCCCCTAGAACGAAACTTGGATCTCTCCAGATAGAGACGAAGGCTCCCCTCAGAGGCTCATCTCTTTACAGACTAGTTGCCTTACAGACTTGGGTGTAGATTTTAGTCTAGACCAAAACTTCCATTATCTCCTAACTAGCCTTGACACACTGTCCCTTAGACAACTCGACTCCTACACTGCCATATAGTGAGTAGGTGTAACGGTCAGGTGCTGCTGTGTAACAAGGAACTGCAGAACCTCAGAGGAACTCAGCTATAAGCACCGATTCTCACCGGCGAGCGTGAGGGACGATGGGGGAGCTCTTCTTGATGCTGGGTGTCAAGTTCTAGTTACTCCACGTCTCCTCTGCAGGGGCTGCTACCTGGACCATGATCTTCTCCTGGGGGATGACAAAGTCCCCCAGGGAGAGCACAAACACACAATGCCCCTTAGAGGCCTGACACACAGCCACTTCCCCCAACATGCCCCAGGCCAAAGCTGGCCCCGCAGCCAAGCCCAGCATAAAAGGCAGCCAAGAGGTGACCTGGAGGTGGAGAGGAGAGGACACAAACACTGGCTGGACAGTGACAGACAGGCCTGACTGGCCAGCCCTGCCTGGGACTTCGCTGTCCCTCCGAGCACGGAAGCCTGTTCTTTCTCAGGAGCCCAGCATCTGAAGGCTCTTTCACTGTTTCAACAAACCAAATTATAACTTCATACTGATTTTTAAAAGATATAATATCAACGATTCTTTGCAGGTAAGCATTGTAAAAAGGCACTGACTTTGGAGTTGCACGGCATGGGCTCGAACCCCAGCCCTGGGACTCCCCCACTGAGGTGTGCGGGGCAGGTTCCGTGGCCTCCCTGTGCATCCATGTCAGCGTCTTTAAAATGAGGGTAACAACAGTCCTGACACGGCAGAGTTCTTGTGCAGGGCGTGCCCTCAGCCCAAGACCTGCCCGCTAGGAAATTGGTCTCAGCGCTCGCTCTGCGTCACGTCAGCAGCACTTCGGACATGACCCCGCCTTGGCCGCAGATGGCATGCAATCTTGGTGTGGTGGAGATAGCCTCTGACTCCCCATGGTCTCCCAGCACCAAGGACACAGCCTGGCACCGCAGCAGCCCTGGAGGAGGAGACAGCCCCCCTCCCCACTGGTTAACGTGACCTGGTGGCATCGCTCACATGGCTGCCCATCATAGCCTGGCACTCTGAGCCTGATCACCCTGCACGCTGTGGTGCCATGTCTCCTGCTTACAGAACAGCACCATCAGAGCGTGTGTTTACCGAGTCCTCTGCCAGCCTTGCTCCAGCCCCAGACCTCCATGGACCAGCCCCGCCCATGTGGCATTCAGAGGCCCCTGTGATGCTAGGGATGCCCAGTGGCGCTGGTTGAGTGAACGTTCCCACTCTGGGAGGTCCCCTCATGTGGACTCTTCTGCTTCTTGCCTAATCGTCTCAATGCTGGATTAGACCCTGTGTGACAGAGCCTGTCTGTTCAGTTACATCTCCAGGAGTTGAAGAGAAGGCCTATGCATCTATGGCTCAGATATCTCTGCAACACCTGAGATAAATTACACAGATAATGAGCTGGGCTCGGGCCACACCGGGCGGCTTGCGCAGCACAGGGGAAGAGGCTTTAGAGGGAACAGCGTGTGTGTGTGTCCCCTGCAGCCGAGTCAGGCTCCACGATGCCACCACACAAGGATGTTCCATGCAGCCACTGTCCTGACAGGGACCTCTCCCTGCCGTCCTCTGAGCGTTGCTGATACTCATTATCTGGGCAGACCTCAAACACCTGCTTAGCAGGATCCAGCTTCTGCTTTGTCACAATTGTGGGCTGACCTGCTTCTGGTGAGAGTGTCTGAATATTCTAATCAGAAGGAGGGATGAGTCAGCTCAGGAGCCCTGATTTCATGAACCGGGGAGAAGCTTGTTTAGCAGCGACGTGACAGGAAACTGGCTGATTTCAAACTATAGCATGCCCCAAAGTCCCCTTAGCACAGACCACACGCATTTCTGCAGCTAACGGGACAGTCTGGGTTCCGGCAGGCCCTCGGTGCTGCTTCTCCCCGCCCTCCTTAGCCCCTTAGCAAGCAGGAGCAGCTGCCACCTTGGTGGGGCTTTCGGGAGGGAGGCAGAGCTGGTGCCTGTATCCCTGGGGCATGCCGGGGAGGCACATTCTAGAAAACCCTGGAGGAGAGGCCCTACCCATACTGCAACTCGGGTCAGCAGGGCGTCCCAGAAGCTGGAAGACATCAAGCTCCGCATGACGATGACAAGCCATAAACCCTGCACCCCACCCCCTGGCTCAGTCACGGTCCCACTTTCAGGGGCTGCTGAGAGGAAGCACCTCAGGCTGAAATCGTTCCTGCCCCACTGGGTGAGGCCCCCCTCGGAGGGGTCCCCACAGGAGTACCCAGCAAGACCCTGACAGTTCTTAGGGTGCAGCTGGCTCCTCCCAGAGGACCACAGATGAGGTTCTTTCCACACCTATCCTCTCCACACAAACAGGGGATCCAGGATTCACCACCTGCCTGTCACAGAGAATTAGTGAGTTCCTTGACAGCAGCTTTGCAGAAAGGCACCGTAAAAGGACCAAGAATTGCTCCTATTAATCAAACATAAACACCCCAAGGGGTCCACTTTGCTTGCTGAACTATGAACATCAGAGAACTTGCCCGGCCCATTTTTTCAGGAGTTTACACCAAGGAGTACACAAAGGACGAGGCACTTCCGCTCATTGAAAGAGGCAGGTAGAATCCGGGAAGAAAAAGGGCTTCGCCTCCAAACTGCTTTTCTTTTGTCATCTCTAAGCTAAGCAGGGACCTGCAAAAAAAAAAAGTCTCTCCAGAAATCCAGGCCAGCTCTTGCTAAAGAGGCCAACAGGGAAGAGAGCAGGTGTGTAAATCTCTGTTGGCTGCAAGAGTGGGACCACACATCAGCCCCACCGTCTCCCGGAGCAGAGGTCTCAGTGGCCAGAAATCTGGGTTGCTGCAATTTGCATAAATACATAAATTTGCATAGTACGTTCAGGTAGCCTTAGGCCAGGTAGGCTGTGTTAAGATTATCATTTTTAGGGCAGCTCAGTAGGAGTGTGTCACAGCCAGTCTTGGTGGCATGTGCCTAGTAAGTGTGGTCCATTCTGACAGCATGGAGCCACAGCAGAGCTGGCTTCCTAAGGGTTGCCCTTGCCCATCCCCCACAGGCCAAGGGCTGGCCCTCTCTCCACCTCTGCAGGGGCCCCGTCTGCAGGCACCAACATGCACAGCTCTCCTTTCCACACAGGCCGAGGCTGAGGCAATCTTCCGAAAGGAGCAAGAGGTGACCAAGGCTGAAACCTGTGGGCAGGGGTCTGCCACCCCCCGAGAGTCATGTCCTCATCATCTCTGCATCCTGGGTCACAGCAAAGACCTGGCAAATTGTAGCATCAGGCTCCGGTGGGCAGCCTGGCCCCTCCATGACAGCCCCAGGATCCTGGGTGGGTGTGGACAGCACTTCAGAACAGCTACCAGGGAGCCAGGTGGTCCGCTTGCCTTAGGGATGAGGGCAGGTGCTCTAACGTGTTTTCAGAAAACACAGCAGCTCCTCCGGTTCCACACTCCACCCCATGAAGGCAACAGCAGGCCAGCCAGGGCGGGGATGGTGCCAGACCTTCCTCTCTGGAGCCGGTAGGGCCGAGGAGGAAAGATTTACAGAGGACGAGACACTGCTCTGAGGCTGCCCGTGTGCCCCAGCTAAGCTAGAACTGTGGTTCCTGTCCACAAAAGGGAGGAGCCGCAGCATCGTGACTGAGCCGCCGGCCCATGTGTGCGTGTCTGGGGCTCAACGCTCAGTTGTATGAGGGGAGATTCCCTCCTGGCATTTCCTGGGAGTCTCCCTCCCCCACTCAGGGTCTGGGTGGGTCACAGGCGTGTGTTGAAGTGAGCCTTGATTCCCTCTCTCCTTCCATCTACACCCAGGCTCTCCCATCCTCTCCTCCAGGTGCCTGCTCCTATGCAGGGCACAGTTCTATCTCACCTGAACGGTGGCCTCGGCCTCCCAAAGGGTCTCCCTGCCACTCTATGTCTTGTGCCAGCCATGCACCACCCAGCAGCCAGGACGGCTCTTTCAAACTCTATCAAGACAACTCCCTCTTCAGCAGCCTCCCACCGCAGGACAAATCCAGTCACCCAAGGCCCTTGGACCTGTTTGCCAACCGCCCTCGCTCCTGCTCCTTCTCCCCCAGGCTCTGACCTCTTGCTGTTCCCACAACATGGCAGAAACTAGGGACTTGGCAACGCAGTTCCATCCTCCAGGAATGCACCTGCCAGGCTTGCTGCACCTCTCACAGGTCTCTGTCCCAAGGTCACCTTCTCCTCAGGTCCTATCCTGAGCGTGCGGCCGCACACAGCGAATGGCACTCTCCACACTAGCCATCTCCTCTACCATGCTTTCCTTTTCTTTCCCTTCTAGCAAGCACCGTAAGTGATGTGCACCTGGTGTATTTTTTATACATTTTGCTTCTGTCTTCTCTCTGCTGTCTACATGCTCCAAACCCCAACAGCACGGCCCTGCACACGGCCACTGCCCGTGCGTGTCTGGTGAATGAGGCGCCCAGCATGAGGATTCTAACATCAAATATGCTTTTTTGGGTGTTCGACCTTCTTGGGTGAAGCTGATAAATCATCATGCGAGAGCTGGCTTCACTTTCCCAGGCACGAGTGCGTTTAGCACAGATAGACAGGTGGATTTGCTAAAGGATGTTTTCTGCTCTGGCTTTTACCCAATATTTAACCTTTAGACAAACGATCAACTCAAATAATTATCATATCAATTTCTAGTTAAAATATGTTGGTTTTAAGGACACTTTTAAGCCTGGATGCCTATTTACAAAGGCGGGCTGGCAGCACTTCACAGAGACTTACACTCAGAGGCACCGACTCACTCCGGCTCAAGACAACGCCTCCAGCTGCCTACAGCCCAACCCCACAGGGCAACTATGAACCCAACCTGTCCAAAACCCAGCCAGAACCTCCCTGGCCCCCTCAACGCCTCCCTCTTCTGAATCCCTGCCTCAGCCAACACTGTCCTCCAGTAACCACGCCGCAGCTTTCTGCGTCGTGACTCTGAGACCTCACGACCGCCCTGTCCTCCTCAGCTCTGGGAAGTGGCTTTGACTCTGGAGTTGGGCTTCAGCTTTCACTGGCAACAAAAGAAGGGAAGGAGAGGTCAAGAAACATAGACCTGGCTACCCGCCTGAACCAGGGAAAGGAGAAGGGGTAACAAAGGGGGAAACATACCATTTCCCAAGCCTCCTCGTGATGCAAATCTGCGCCAGTGCCTTAGGGTTGCTCAACGAATTACTGCAAACGTAGGCCTTCAAACCACAGGAATGTATACTCTCTCAGTTCCAGAAGCCGGAAGTCCAAAATCGATGTGTCGGTAAGACCGTGCTCCCTCCAAAGGTTCTGGAAGGAAACTCCTGCCTGCTTCTCCCGGTTTCCAGTGGCGGCTGGTGGTCCCCCAGTTTCCTTGGTTTAGGGATGCCCCCTAATTCCTGCCTTCATTGTCTCACAGCCTTTCCCTCTGTGTGCTTGTGTCTGATTCCCCTGTTCTTCCCTTATAATGACTTGTCATTGGATTTAGGCCCACCCTAATCCAGGATGGCCTAATCCTGAGATCCTAGCTTCAAGTACATCTACGATTCAAATAAAGTCACAGCCTGAGTTTCCATGCAGACATACCTTTGAGGGGCCACAACTCAATGCACAATAGTTCATCCCCTGGCCCCAGAACTTTACATCTGTCCCAGGTGTTAGCTGATGCCTGCCTTAGTCCCTTTAGCCCCAGAATCCCACTGACTGGGTAATTTATAAAGAACAAAAATGTAGGATGCACGTAGTGTCTCACGTGTGTAATCCCAGTACTTTGGGAAGCCAAGGTGGGTAGATGGCTCGAGTTCAGGAGTGTGAGACCAGCCTGGGCAACATGGCGAAATCTTGTCTCCATAAAAATTTTAAAAATCATCCAGGCGTGGTGGCTTGAGCCTACTGTCCCAGCTACTCGGGAGGCTGAGGTGGGAGGATGGTTTCAGCCTGAAAGGTCAAGGCCGCAGCGAGCCAAGATCATACTACTTTACTCCAGCCTCAGTGACACAGCCAGGCCCTGTTTCAAAATAAATCAATACAAAAATAAATAGCAAGAATTTCTTTCCTTACAGTTCTGGAAGCTGGGAAGTCCAAGATCAAGGTATATGCATCTGGTGAATGCCTTCCTTTCACCTTGTCACATGGCAGAGGGCAGAGGGACAAAAGGGAACCAACCCTCCAGACAAGCCCCTTTCTAAGGCACCAATCCCATTCACAAGCGACGACCCCTCACAGCCCAGTCACCTCTTAAAGGCCCCGCCTCCTAATACTCTCCCACTGGCAACACCTGAATTGTAGAGGGGGACACATTCAAGTCATAGCAGTGGCACAGCAACCTGCCCGAGAAATGCGCTGTGGTCCTTTGTCTGCTCCAGGATCATCACAAAGAATGAGAGTGGTTCCTCCACCAGCCTGGCCGACGGCCTTCCTAATGTCCACCACTCTCTAACCCTTCCCTTCCCGGGGCACAGCTAATCTGTCCTTCCCCCTAAGCTAGGAGCAATCATGCATCCCACTCTGGCTGATGCAACGTGAGCACACATGTCCTGTGTCACTTCTCAGCCAAAAGCCTTCATGGCAAGCGTTGGATACAGGCACTCACTTCCCCAGTGACTACCTTGGGGACTCTGCAGATGGTAAAGCTTGGGGTGCCAGGGAGAAGCCTGCCCCAGTGTCTGATGGAGAAGTGAGGGAAGTGAGGGAATAAAACCTTTGTGGTTTTAAGCCACTAAAATTTGGGGGCTGTTTATTTCTGTGGGGGCTACCTGGCCTCACCCTCCCCTATGACAAGATACCACTGAAGCCATGTTGTCCTGGGCTGGCTTTCCTCCTCCCCGTGCAAGAATTAACAGACCTTAGAGGAAATCATTTATGTGGCCAACAAACATATGAAAAAAAGCTCATCATCACGGGTCATTAGAGAAATGCAAATCAAAACCACAATGAGATACCATCTCATGCCAGTTAGAAAGGCAATTATTACAAAGTCAGGAAACAACAGATGCTGGAGAGGATGTAGAGAAATAGGATCACTTTTACACTGTTGATGGGAGTGTAAATTAGTTCAACCTCGAGCCACATTGTGGAAGACAGTGTGGCAATTCCTCAAGGATCTAGAACTAGAAATACCATTTGACCCAGCAATCCCATTACTGAGTATATACCCAAAGTATTATAAACCATTCTACTATAAAGACACAAGCACACATATGTTTATTGCAACACTATTTACAATAGCAAAGACTTGGAACCAACCCAAATGCCCATCAATGATAGATTGGATAAAGAAAATGTGGCACATATATATCATGGAATACTATGCAGCCATAAAAAATGAGTTCATGTCCTTTGCAGGGACATGGATGAATCTGGAAACCATCATTCTCAGCAAACTAACACAGGAACAGAAAACCAAACACCGCATGTTCTCACCCATAAGTGGAGTTGAACAACGAGAACACATGGACACAGGGAGGGGAACATCACACACCAGAGCCTGTTGGGGGGGTGGGGGGCAAGGGGGAGGGAGAGCATTAAGACAAATATCTAATGCATGAAAGGCATAAAACCTAGATAATGGGTTGATAGGCGCAGCAAACCACCATGGCATATGTACACCTACGTAACAAACCTGCACATTGTGCACACGAACCCCAAAACTTAAAATACAATAAAATAAAATTAAATTTTTTAAAAAAGAAGTAATAGGCCTTTTCTTCCTCAATATCCAGGTGTTTTTAGACACAAGAACAATCTACACATATCTGTGTCCTTACACATACAGTTAAGGAAATGTAAGGAAATGTGGATTATCACAGAATCCCTCAATATGTGAGGGTTAACCTCAATATTAATGTCTTAATTGAGAAAAATATTTACATCTCCTTCATATTCTTGCTGCAGAATATTCACAGTGACTTTTTTTCCCCCAACTGCCATTAAATCCCATGGCAGAGATAACTCCAGGGGAAGCCCTCCCTCGCATCAAATGGGACCAGGATAACAGCAGAGCCTTTGGGGTCAGAGGTCCCAAGGCATTTATGGCCAGTAAGCTCTTTCCTTCTTCTCCTCTGTAGGCTTCATTAGCTCCACAGATTTAATTAGCGAGCAGATTTCCCAGTTCCTCACCTCTGTCTCAGCCTCTTCCTGCCTGTCCAGATTGATCTGACAGTAAATCACATGTCATCGCTGCATGACTCCATGGCCATGAATGTGTTTTATTAATTGTCTCTGCCTTCCGACATCCAGACTATTAATCACGGAATGAAAGTCTGAAGGCCCGTCCCCACTAACCGCATCACTTAGTGAAAACACTGGCGCTACGCACATAGAGTGCCTTTGTAAGGGAGAAGGCAGTTACTACACCTGTATCATCATAACAATGCCTTGCACTTAACGAGGAACTTCACAGCACGTGATGTTCGGCAGAATTCTAGAGATGTGCCCTCCAGACTCCAGGGAGCACCCGCTCAGCACTGCTGCTGCATCTGCTCCCAGAACAGCCACACGCCGGAGGCCTGAAACAACAGACACTATTCTCTCTGGGTTCCAGGGGCTAGAAGTCAAGGCTGAGCTGTGGGCGGGGCCGCAGTCCCTGTGAAGGCTAAGCGATCGCCCCACCCTCTCCCCCAGCGTCTGCACCTCCTGGCCATCCGGGCCTTTGTCAAATCATTCCAGTCTCCACTTCCGCTTCAAGTTGCCACTTTCTCTGCATCTCTGTCTTTTCCTCTTCTTATGAGGGTCTCAGTCATTGGATTTAGGACCCATCCTAATCCACTAAGATATCACTTCTTTTTTTTTTAATTGAGACAGAGTCTCGCTCTGTCGCCCAGGCTGGAGTGCAGTGGCGCCATCTCCGCTCACTGCAACCTCTGCTTCCCAGGTTCAAGTGATTCTCCTGCTTCAGCCTCCCGAGTAGCTGGGACTACAGGCACCTGCCACCACGCCCAGCTAATTTTGTATTTTTAGTACAGATGAGGTTTCACCAAGTTGGTCAGGCTGGTCTCGAACTCCTGACCTCATGATCTGCCCACCTCAGTCTCCCAAAGTGTTGGGATTACAGGCATGAGCCACCGCAACCAGCCAAGATGTCACTTCTTAACTAATCATTTCTACAGAGATCTATTTCCAAATAATGTCCCACGCTGAGGTTCTGGATGAACATGAGTTTGGGGGACACTATCCAACCCACTATTCATATGAAGGGGCTCTGCAGATGGAACCAGATGTGCTGATCAGCTGACTGTAAAATAGGACGTCAACCAGGTGGACGAGGGTCATCACGCGAGCCCTTAAAACCAGACGAGGGACAGAAGAGACACACACTTGAGGGGGAAAGGGTGGTCAGAGGGACTGGGAGCACCTAGCCTGCTCTGGAGATGGAGGAAGGGGCCACCCACCAAGGGCTGGGGCAGCCTGTAGCCCTGAGGACCTCCCTTTGCTGACAGTCAGTATGAACACGGAGACCTCAGTCCTGCAGCTGTGGGGAACTGCTTCCTGCCCACACCGGAGTGAGCTTGGGAGTAGACTCATCCCCAGCCTCTGGAAAGGAAGATGGCCTCACAGCGCATCGAGCTTGTCTGGTGCCATACTAAGCCGAGAACCAGTGAGCCACACCAGGCCCAGGCTTCTGACCCACAGACAGTGTGGGATGAGAAATGGTGATTGTTTTAAGATGCTAAGTTTGCTAAGGCACCAGCAGAAAACGCTTAGACACATCAAGTGAAAAAGCAAGATACCCAACCATCCGTATAGTATAATCCCATTATGAAAAATGGGATACCCATAAAAATCCTGGAAGAAACATTTCCAAGCTGTGAGCAGTGACTGCCTCTAGTGGCAAAAGTAAAATCTGCAGGTTGGAGAAGAGGGAGATGATGAGGTCCCGGAGGTGTGCGGCCGTCTATGTTGAACATATGCTGGACATCTTGCTATACATCCTTCTACATTGTTTGAAGGTTTAGAACAAGCATGGTTGCATGTGTTATATATGTAATTAATTTTTAAATTTACAAAGCAATAGCAAATGTTTTGGTCTCCATAAGCCAGGTACTATTACCAACCCTATTTAACAGATGGGGAAACTGAGGCACACAATGACAAAGTAGCTTGCCCAGGATCAGCAGCAGGACTTAAACCTGAGCCCGAGCTCCTGGGCCCCGTGTCATGGTCCCTCCCTTCCCGCATACTGCATTTCACCTAAGGATATGCCACAGCCCCTGGCAACTTGAGCACTGTTAAAGCAGGAGGCAGCCAGGGATGGCAGGTACCTTCCTCTCCTGCTGTGCTTGCCTCTTGTCCAGGAGGAAAGGCTTCTCCAGAAGTCCCCAGAATAGCCTCACTTCACTGGGAGAGCAAAGTCACCACCACCTGCCCCACGAATAAACCTCTAAGCAGGAAGAAGCCGGAAGACACCTGCCCTAGGAGACCGCCACGGTGCCGGCCAGCTTCCAAGCACAGATGCTCCCCACTTACCCAAACACCAACTAAGGCTCAGCAAGGCTAAGGAAGCGGGGGCAGGATCTACCACCAGAATCCTCACTCCCACCCCCATGCTGCCTGTCCCAGCCTCTCCACCCACTCCCATCAGGAGGAACAGAGCCCACCATCCCCAAGAAACCCACCTAGGGCATCACCAAGTTGCTGCTTGCCCAAAAGCACCTGGTTAATCCAACTTCTATGAACCGGGCAACCCAAAAGCCTGGAAGGCTCCCCGAAAAACACTGGCCAGACACCCCTAGACAGATTCTGTCCACTTCTGTGGCACATCAGTCCCCAATAGCCAGGTCCTGACGCCTGTCCCAGACGGCGGAGTAAAATTCCCATCTCAACACTGGCAACAGCCTCTCCATTTCATCCCCCAGGACCTGCCACTTTGGGAGGTGAACAGTCTGGAAGGCGGAGGACCTGCTGCCCCTGAGCAGCACCTGTGGGACACACAGCCCTCGCCGGGACCTGGCCTTGGAGGCAGGTGCATGCCCACCTGCAGAGCTTGTTCATGCACTGGGCACCCAGGCTCCAAGAACTCTGCAGTTACCCGGGGTGGCTTTGATTCCTTTGAAGTAGGGAGAGCCACTCTGTAATGCCCGTAGCAAGGCACAGGGAGTGTCTCTGTGTAGAGCAGCTCTTCGCGCAGAGCTCAAGGGAGAGCTGGTGCAGCGCATGCGCATCTGGCTCCCTGCTTGACACACAACAGGACCATGTCTGTTTCACTTACTACTGTCATCACTAATGATTTAGAGGCCACCCCTGGTGGCTGCTGCTGCCTGCTCTGGCCTCCGTGAGAACAGCCAAGAAACAGAGGTGGCGGCTGACCTGACAGAGGGTGGGAGACACCAACTCACATACTTCCAGTGAATCCCCCGATGGTGACTAGTCCAGGTGGTGAAGGGTGTTTCTACACATGACATATTTACATTGTCACATTTCTGTAAAGTTGAAACGCTGAAGGATAGTTTTATTTTTTTCTTAAATCAGAGGCATAGATAAGGAACCAGACCAGGAATACGGCCCCAAAGCCCACTCCCCACAGGTGCCTGGCTGGGCACCCACATAACTCCATCTTTCCTGGCACGTTGTTAAAGCTATCCAATTTAGATGCAATTTAGAACTGGGTATATTTCTTGCTGTTTTTTCTCCCTCTCTCTTTTCCTTCCTCCTTCCCTCCCTCTCTCTTTCTCCTCCTCCTCCTCCTTGTTCTTTTCTTCTTTCTCTCTCTGCAAACATGCAGCCTCACCAGGGTGGGCAATAGCCTAATCTGCCTTGCCCGCTCACTCTTTTACCTCTAGGGCCAAGCACAGTGCCTGGCAGGCAGTCGATGCTGCGAAGGTACTTTTAAAATAAACAAATGAGATCATGCTCCAAAGGCTGCGTGTGCAGACAGACAGTGGCCTTCCCTTGGGGGAGGCTGGACATCAGTCTCTGTGAGGCCCAGGCAGCCCCAGCAACTGCTCACGGCTCAGGTGGCAGGTGTCCACGACTTCTCCAGGCAGCCCTCACCTTTGCTAAGGAGAGAGGCCTCGCCAGGCCACCACCCTCCTCGGGGCAGCCACATCCAGGGCCTGACCCACACAGGTGAACAACAGCACAGCCCTGTCCCAAGTCAGTGCCTCAGAAGGCCATCCAGCACCACAGCTCAGTGGGGTAAACTGAGGCCTTCCTCCAGCTCCATTGCCACCCACCTCTCACAGGGATCTCAGGTATGTCTTAACAAGCTCCTGTTCCTAACCTGCAGAGGCCTCTTCCCAGGGACCCCCTCCAGGCTGGTGCAGGAGAGTCAGGCCTGCAGCAGAGGGGCACCTGCTTCAGAACAAACCATCCGGCCGGCACACTCCTCCTGCGTGGCTTCGGTGCCAGAACATCCCTGACACACGTCCCTGGCCAGCAGCAGAGGACCCAGGGCAGTCCCCAGAGGAATCTCCAGAGGGGGCGGTCAGCCTGAGCTTTTGACCCAGACCAAGTCCAGACACCGGGCACAGAGAGCAAACTGTGGGAAGTGCACCCACGGCTCCGGGTGTCTGAGCACGGGTACAGGCAGCAACAGCTGTATCAACAAGAGCTGTTTCTCTCAGCCCAGGTCCTGGACAAGGTGACTGCAAACGCAGATGCCTCTAGGACCTGCGCCAGGATATCCACAAGCTGAGCACAGCACATACAACCTGGCCGTCAGTCCACAGAGAGGTGGATGCTTGCTGAGCCTCTGTACTCGGGTTTCCCACCTCCCTGCCCTCATGGGCATCTGTGCTGCAGATCAGCCCCTTCCTGCTGGGCGGCAGCTGGGGGTGAGTGTGTTGCCTGCTCAGAATGACAGAGAAAATCAGCTCAGAGTTCTCTTCCTTCCCACTGCAAAATCCACAGACTGGCTCAAACAAAGAAATCAAGTCTCATGAGGGAAGGGAACTCCCGACCAACCAAGCCACCCAGAGGTCACGTCCCAAAAGCCTCCACGATACCTCAGCCAGGGTAAGGAAGAGGGAATGGGTATGTAGAGCAGCCTCCAGGAGCTTGGCCCCGTCTCCGCCAAGATGCGCAGACCCTTCACAGATGCCTGGGGACAAAAGGAAGAGCTATCCTCTTCTGGAGGAGTGAGGCCCTTGATTGTCAAGCTCAAGAGTGCCCGTGGGTGCTGCTGGACCCAGCAGGAGACCCGTCCCAGCCACTGGATTATCCATCCTCCCGAGGAGGATACAAACCCACTGTGCAGACAGGAATACTGAGATCGAGGGCACAGCCATCTGCTCAGGATGACACAGTCAGTGGCAGTGGCCAGCCTCTAGCCAGCCGTGGAGTCTCAGCAGCCCGACGGCCCCTGAGGGTGTGTCCTCGGTGCCAGCAGCAGTCACGGCCTGACCAGGAGCAGGCACGCCAGCTGGGCACCAGTGGCTGGGAGTCTCAGGGCATGTCCCTGTGGAGCCGGACCCAATGTTGAAGGTCTTCTCTATCCAGAGCCACCTTGTGCCCTTCAAGACAAGACCCTGCAAAAGCAGGCAGCCAAGGGTCCCCCGAAGATGCGCACATTGGCTCTGGCTGTCAGGGTCAGTGCTGTGGTGGCCTCTCCAGGGCCTCTTAGCATCTTCGGGAAGGGTGAGCTCCCCAGAAGCTTCCCGGCACACCCTCAGCTACAGGCTGCCAGGTTGTGGACTGTGTACCCCCAAACTAAAACTAGATCCTTTCACTCTAGAAATAACTCTGGACTGGAAGATACTTGCCAGGAGAGAGGCTAGAATGAGGAGGAGGAGGGTGACTTTCGCCTCAGGGTGGAGAGGGCTGAGCACGTCCCCCGGGCTCCGGGACAGGCGGCTTGACCAGCCAATTCTGCCAAAAAGTGGGCTCAGCGGACTTGCTCAGGCCAGTGATCAAGCCATCAGTCCATAAGATTGGTCCAGTAATAATACGAATTATTTACATTAATGTAGAATTAGAATTAGAATTGTAAAATATTTACGAACCATCTAGTTGCTGATATAGTAAGAGTAGTTGATAAAATGTTGTTCGGTATTGATAAATATTAGTTAATATAAATATTAGTTAATAATACCAATTTCAAAATTAATGTTAGTGTCAAGGTTATTATTAATAAGTAATAGACAGAAGACCCCAGGCAGTCCGGCACCTGGACCACGTACCTCCCCCTGGGTTCTGAATCGTGAGTGCACCTCCCTGTATCTTCAGGAGCAGGGGTGTCCGGCAGCTGCTCATGCTCTGCGCACTGCAGGCAGCACGGCTGAGACGCTGGCAGGGGGGTTTGCTGGCAGGGGGGTTTGCTGGCAGGGGGGTTTGCTGGCAGGGGGTTTGCTGGCAGGGGGTTTGCTGGCAGGGTTCTGGGTTTGCTGGCAGGGGGGGGTGCCGCCAGCCCACGTCCCCACCCCCAATAACACATGGAAGTGGCTATAGAAGGAAACCTGCCACTGAGAGCTGAGGCGTCTGCCAGGAATTATGCACAGCAGCAAGGGGGGCAGAGATACCAAGACCAGGTCCCAGTAGCAGTCTCCCACGCAGGCCGTGTTCACACCACTCTGGAAGAATCCAGAGTTACACTGCAGCCAGAAGCTGGGTCTCAGGATGGGACGGCCCTGTGACCA
Source organism: Ateles fusciceps (assembly GCA_036589455.1). NCBI lineage: Eukaryota > Metazoa > Chordata > Mammalia > Primates > Atelidae > Ateles > Ateles fusciceps. The sequence continues at coordinate 6,367,402 of JAZHEH010001784.1, read as the reverse complement.
TTGTCTCCCCCATGCCCAGCGAGTGGTGTCCCCAGGGAGCCCTCTTACTACGTCTTTGCAGGGCCGGTTGTGGGGAGCTACCGCCCCAGAACGAATGCAGCACACACAAGTCAATCATTTTGTGTGCCCTGAAAACCCAAGAAGGAAGGTCAGGCCCAAGAGCTGGGAGCTCCAAAGGAAGAGACTAGGAGATAGAGCTCAGAGGTGGGGCCGTGTCCACAGACAGGAAGCTGCGCTGCACAGCTGGCTTCAGAGACCTGGGACCTCCCACTCACAAGGGCTCAGCTCCCACACCCCGCCGCTGTCCTGGGCCTGTCCCCGGCCTTGGGGGCCCTAGATGGACCCACCTGGAGCAAGCCCACGCCCAGAAGCCACACAGCCAGCCCCGGATGGGCCAGGGCACTCAAGACATGCTGGGCACTAACTGACCACCATCCACTTCATCTTAATTTCCTCACTACTAACACCAAATCTGTCATTTTCAGCCGAATGAGATTCGTCCTACAGCACGTGATGTTCCCTTCCTAGAGAAAGCAGTGCTGCTTATGAGAAACTCCAGGCCACGCATTTTCAGCTCTGCTTCTGTGATCACCACCCAGGCCGTGGGCAAGCGTGCTGCATAGCCATGCAGGAGCAGAGGAAGCCCTCCTGCAGACGACGCCACCCAGGCTCTGCAAGGGCACACGATGAATCACTCCTTCCAGAGCAGTCTCCGCAGGCACCACGGGAGAAGGCCCAGTCGGGAGCACGGGGGACCAGGAACAGCTAATGCTCTCCTGACACCGAGGCAGCTCCACCGCCAGCCAGGCCCTGCAAAAGACCAACCTGGAAGTCACCAAACTTCTGCTCTTAGTGCTGACCAGAGTCGCAGGAGGACAATTTCCCCCGGAGAGTATAGAAGTCTTTCTGGAGTTTTCAAAGGGCAGGACTTCTCACAGGCAGAGATTGCCTTTGAGGTTGCCGGGAAGCCTTAAGAGAGAGAGAGAGAGGAAGAGAGAGAGAGAGAGGAGAGAGAGGAGAGAGAGGAGAGAGGGGAGTGAGAGAGAGAGAGAGAGCAGCAGCAGCAGCCCTGCCAGCAGCCCCACGATCACGATGGCGGTTAGTGAAGCACGTGAAGAGGATCCTTTTCCTGCCCACGCAGCCCTCTGGGGCCTTCGCCGACCCTGCGTGCACGGCAGCCCAGAAGCCGGTCAGGGCAGGAAGCCCCCGCTCCCAGAGCCAGCACAGCACTTGTCACCATAAACCTTCAAGGAGAAGCACAGCCTTGGATTCAGATCTCTGGTTCTAGCAGCCCCTGGCTGGGGACCTGGGGCGGTCCCCTCACAGCTCAGCTCCAGGGCCAGAAGAAGGTTCATGAAGAAAATGCTCAGGGAACCAGCAGGAAAGCTGTGGGCTCACTGGCTGCATCACCAGCACCTCCGAACCGGCGAGGGCCTGGGCTGAGCTTCCACACCGCCCATCCTCAGCGGAGGTGAAGACAAAGACAGACTCCCGTGCCCCAGCTCTGGGGAAACTGCCCACGCTTACAGCTCACTGCGCTTTGCTTAAATGTGGCCTGGGGTTTGGTTCAGGTGGGTTTGGTCTTACACTCTAAGGGATGCGCAGCACCGAGCAGTGGAGGGCTACCACCTACAAACAGGCATACTGCTAGGTCCAGCTAAGCGGATGGCGGTGCGTCTCACGGGAGAGTCTTCCTGGAACCACCGGCGCTGGGGCTCTCCACTGAGTTTTGGTTTCTAGACGGAAATGGAGTGCACTGACTGGCAGAATAAATGGGTGTGTCTCGGCTGGCAGCAAGAACACGCCGGGCAGGCAAGGTGCTGGGAGACAGAAGTGATGAAGACAGAGGCCGTTCTGTTCCTGCCCAGTGTGACCGCGGGGGAGGATGGAGCTGAAGGGACTGAGAGGAGTTTGGCCCAGATGCTGAGACCACACGGGAGGACTGAAGGATAAGAGGATGCTCCGACCTGTGAGCCCAGAGCACAGTGGAGCACCCCGAGCTCCGCCGGCCTGTCCCTCCCTCGGCCGCAGCTGCCATGCCCGAGGCCCACTCGGCCCACCCTGCGTCCCCCGCTTGGGCCACACTGCTCCAGCGAAGACCCAGGCATCCAGAGGACGTGGACAGGGGCCAACTCTTTGTTTTAACTAAAACCAAAACCTGATAAAATCAGAAGTAAAATAAGCTTTCATTTCGAAAAGCCAAGAGCTAAGCCTGAGACGGGAGGGGCCTCCTCTATCGCTGGGAGGTTTCTCATGCAAAGGCAGGATGAAGAGGCGGGGGGCCAGGAGTTCTCAGAAAGCCCAGGAGTCAGGGCCTCAGGGAACAGCAAAGAGGACAGAGGCAGGGTCCGTCCTGGGAGGTGCAGGCAGGGGCCCCGAGGGCCGAGGGCAGGGTGGTCTCCAGTGGCGGGGGCAGCACCAGCTGCACCTAAGAACAGGGAAAATGTGAGTAGATTCCGAAACTGGCTGATTCGGGGCTGCAGGAGCCGTGGTGATTCCCAAACCTTGCTCTCATGACGCCACTTCTTCATTTTTAGAAGAGAAGGCGCCGTCTTGAGATGTGGCCTCAGCCGAGCATGACTCCAGAGGGCCACCTGTGGCTCCATCCCAGACAGAACGGCCTCACCGGGCTCACCAGGCTCACCGGGCTCACCGGGCCTGCCAGGGCACCAGGACCTCAGGGCAATGAGAGGAAGCGCAGGCCACTCCAACCGCTCCACGCCACGGCGCCTGCCTCCGCAGGGAGCAAAGGCTTCTCTCGGGAGGAGACGGCATAGACTGCAGAGCACCTGGAGAGCCACCTCGGCTTTAGAGAGGACAGCCAGCCATGGGGCAGAGCCTGAGACATGACTCAAGGAGAGAGGGTGATTCAGATGTTTAAAAAAAAAAAAAAAAACTTCAGCCGGATTAACTTTAACAGAGTTTAACTGAGCAAAGAACGGTTCTCAGTCAGGCCACCTCCCAAGCCAGAGGAGGCTCAGACACCAACGTAGCCAAGTGGTGGAAGAAGATTTATGAAGAGAAAAAAGAAAAGTAACGCAGAGAAAACGGAAGTGAGACACAGAAAGAGCTGGATTGCTAACAGCTCAGCAGTTACTGCATTTGAACATGGTTTGAACAGTCAGCCACCTTTGATTGGCCAAAACTTGGTGACCGGCACAAGTGTGGGATAGTCTGTTTACAACTCCGTTTGGGTTATAGTTCCCAATGTACAGAGAACTCTAGACCAACTTAAAATATGTAAGAAGGCAGCTTTAGGCTAACCTTGATTTAGCACGAGGAAGAGCGTGTTAAATGTCTGGGGAGGGGGCTGGAAGCAGCAAGCTGGGAGCCGGCTCTGCAGCAGCCAGAAGTCTTAGGAAGAGGCATGTGCAGGCTTCCATTGCTCAAGGAGCTGGCTGAGGCCCTGCTGTGGCCCCTTCAGCCCACGTGGCCTCCCACTGCATGCTGAGGCGGCCAAGGGGAGGAACAGCAGGCCAGGTACCAGCCCAGGAGGATGCGCCTCGTCCAGGTGACATGGAACTCACTAAGGAAAACGCAGCCAGCTTTTCCTGTGAAGGGCCAGATGGTAAACAGTATCCGCTTTACAGGCCGGGGGTCTCTGCTGCAGCTCTTCAACTCTTCAGTTCACTCAGCACCACCAACACAGCCGTAGACCACCCGGAAACAAACGGGTGCCACTATGCACCAGTAATTGCTTTTTAATTTAAAAACAGGTGTTGAGCCAGAATTTGACCTGTGACCTGGTTTGCTGACTCTGCTTTAGAAAGACTGGGAAGGATGGTGATGATGGGTTTTGACCACACAGATATGGGGGGTGTGTGTGTGTGTGTGTGTGTGTGTGTCTGTGTCTGTGTACGTGTCTGTATGTGTACCAGGGGGTGGGGATACCCATTGATTTCCTTTAAATTTAAATAACAGGGTCTCCCAAGTGATGTCTCGGTTACAAAAGCAGGCTGGGCACAGTGGCTCCTGCCTATAATCCGAGCACTTTGGGAGGCCAAGACAGGAGGATCCCTGGAGCCCAGGAGTTCAAGACAGCCTGGGCAGCATACTGAGACCACGTCTCTACAAAAAAATAAAATGAGCCAGGCATGGTGACTTGCACCTGTAGTCCCACCTATGCAAGAGGCTGAGGCAGGAGGATCTCTTGAGCGAGGGAGACAGAGGTTGCAGTGACCCAAGATCGTGCCATGTACTTCAGTCTGGGAGACAAAGTGACACCTGTCTCAAAAAATTCAAAAAAGCAAAGTATAAACCTTCAGAGAAATGAAGATTCCTCCAAATTATCTCCTTTAAGGTATCATTTAGAAAATGTTCTTGGAGTGTTTTCGATTTTCGTTTGTTCTGTTTTTCACAGCTAAGTGTGTGAGGCCTGAATTCAGACATTTCTGGTGCTGCATCTGGAGACATGCAGTGAGGCAGCCAACAGAGGCTGAGGTCCCAGCCTTCAGGCACAGCCTCTCAGGGCCTGACTCTAAGGGGGAAGGAGGCAGGAGCGAGCCAAAGCCCCCATGCACCTGAGGTGCATCTCAGTGGAGCGGCATTCCCCGGGGACGCTTGAGCCGGTCACTTCTGGCCAAGGCATGGCCAGCAGCTATGAGCGCACAGCCCTGATTAGGGCTCAGCCACTTTGCCCAAAACTGCCTGTGTATAAAGAACAGATGTGGTCTTTGCCCCCACTTACTGGCACAGAGCTTCAGTCCCTGCTGGAACTCTCTTTGTGATGCTAATGAATCCTAGACAGGAGGGGATGGACAGCTTCAGGGTGGGGGCTGCTCTCCAGAAAGCCACCGCAGGCTGGGAGGGCCCCCGCAGCGTTCAGCCTCCTGACCTGCAGGGAAGGAAGGGGTGCCGGGGATTGAATTGCATCACATGGCCGTGACTTACTTGTGTCTATGTAATGGAGCCCTAATAAAACTCTGCACAACAGACTGAGGGTGCTTCTTGGCTGGTGAACGTGTGCCTACACCAGGAGGGCAGCCCCCCCCTCTGCAGCACAGAGCCTCCAGACCTCCCCTGGGTACCTCCTCTGTGCCCTTTGTAATTAAGCTGTCATTGTCATGTGGTGCTTTCCTGAGCTTCCTGAGTCATTCCAGTGAATTATCAAAGTGGAGGTGGGGGCTGGGGACCCTCCAATGTGTAACTGAGTCGGACAGAAGTGAGAGAAGCCTGGGGGTCCCATTTGTAGCTGGCATCTGAAGTCACAGCAGCCTCAGGGGACCTTGCTCTTTAGCCTGTGGGGTCTGCGCCAGCTCCGGTGTTTAGTGCCAGAGCTGAGTTGAATGGCAGGAACCCCAGCTGGTGCTGACGAAGGCACAGTGGGCGGGCCAGAACCCCCCATCTCTCTCCACTCCTCTCGTTCAGTCTCCAGCCAAACTCTCCTGAGAGATCGATGCTTCACCCAGGGTCCAGGTCTCATCCTTCAAGTATACTTTTAGAACCTGCCTCAAAATCAGGATTCTTTGAAGGTTTCTACCTTCCGGCATCCAGGATCCAAGGACTCATTTCGGTGATAAGTGAAATGCCGGATCAAAGCTTCATTTCAATGATCAAAGGATAATAGAGCAAAGGGGACATGATTCTATTGTCAAAGTGATAAAAGACATTAATAATAGATCTGTGAGATACCAGCTAGGAGGCAGGGAAGTACCACGTGGGAGACTTCCATGCTTTCCACGCAAGCCCACAAGGTTTTCCAGTAGGTATTCCTGAAATTTGTTAATTAAACCTAATTAGTTCTATCAACCCAGAGGAGGCCATGCCTCAGAATTCTCAGTGTTAGCCTAAGGGCTAGAAAGCTCACAATTTTAATTATGGCCCCCACTCCGGTGGGAAGGGGAGATTACAGGCTTTCTAGAGGAGCAGTCAATGCGCCTGCAGGAAGCTGGGATGAAAGATGACCACAGAGCCGCCATCACCGCCCTGCCACCCACGGACGAGCTGCTTAGCCCTCTTTGAAAAAGATCCAAACCCAGAAAAACACTGACTCTCACAAGACAGCACGAGGTCTTCTAAGTCACCTATTAATTATCAGGTTGTCCGTCAACACTCGCAGGACGGAGGAGCGGGGAATGAACAGCCAACCTGGGGCAGGTCACCTGAGGTGGTTCTGAGCCCAACACTGCCCCTCATTTTCCACTGTAAATTATTCTCCACGTCACTGATTTTACAGATTGTTAAATACTCAATTAGTCTAAACAACACACATTTCACTGTATACCAAGTCACATATTAACAACCATCCTTCATTAATATTAGTTAAAACAAATATAGGGCAAGGGGACTTCAGTCATCTGGAACTTAAACTCTTCAGATAATAAAATGGTTTCTCCCAAATCCTAGAATGGTGGGAGACGTGACATAATGGTCACACAACGCGGTTGCTCATAGAACGTGAAAACCGCAGTTTCAAGGATTTCTGTAAACCCTTGATTATTAAAAAAAAAAGATCTGCAGAATCAAAAAAAAAAAGTAGAACATCGGATCTGTTTTTAAAGTTTATGGTATTAATTATTTAGTCAAAATAACGATGTGATCACAGGAGGCCCAGATCAATGAGTATTTGCACCTAATTTAACTCTTCATATCTGAGTAAAATAAAAACTCACAGGCCATATCTTTCCTAAAAACGTTTTAATCATAAATTAATCTTCGATTGAAAAAACAATGGAGATTTTGAAATACTTTTTTTTTTTCTTTTTTGAGACAGCGTCTCACTCTCTCACCCAGGCTGGAGTGCAGAGGCGTGATCTCAGCTCACTGTATCCTTGACCTCCCGGGCCCAAGTGATTCTCCTGCCTCAGCCTCCTGAGTAGCTGGGACTGCAGGTGCATGGTACCATGCTCAGTTAGTTTGTGTATTTTTGTAGAGATGGGGTTTTGCCATGTTGGCCAGGCTGGTCTTGAACTCCTAGGCTCAAGTGCTCTGCCCACCTCAGCCTCCCAGAGTGCTGGGATTACAGGCATGAGCCACCACACCCAGCCAAATTTTAAAATACTTAAAGACTTTTTCTTACTGGCATAATAAAAAATTTTTTACAGGAAAACACCACATCTTTATTTTTTAGATAAAAGTATTAATCTTAAATACATTTTGTTTTTCTTCTGCCATTAGGTTAAAGGAAAGTAAATAAATCAGGTTGGTGAGTGAGTCACAAGGGCCACCAATCAAAGCTGATCTCCACTGGCCGCAGTGGGGCAGCCTCCTAATTATGGGAAAGGCAGGTTTCCAAACAGGAAACTCGAGGGACTATAGGCGATGGCCAGGCCAGAGGGGACCGGCAGAGACAGCGGCACACAGCTGGTGTGGGCGCCTGCCGCCTGGGCCACCTCAGCTCTGGGAAGCTGCCTCGGAGCAAGCCAGCAGGGTCTGTGATGGATCCAGAGAAACCGAGACCCTTGTCCAAGGTCCCCTGAGAAGAGCGCTTTGTTTTCTCCTAAACGGGCAGCCCCCGGAAGGAGGGGTGGGCTCATTCTAGGGCTCAACCTCTTGCCTAACTCAGTTCTTTCCCTTCCCTCTAGAATCGCTGGCTGAAGAATGTGCCGCCGTCAGATGATGAGCACCAGGCTTCTGCCCGGGACACTGTGATTTCCATGACCGAGTTCCACTCTCCAGCTGAAGAGCCCACTGCGGTTCCTCTGTCTGTGATGAGCCCGGCAAAGGGACCACAGGCAAGTCCGAACTGTGGCAGAGACATGATTTGAATGAACTCTGCAAGTGGTGGCCACCACGCATGCCCCCAGGCCTCTGCTCCCCAGGCTGCTGCTCCAGGGTGGCCAGGCAGAGGCTCTGCAGGGCAGTGCAGGGCGGCGCCGGAACCCAGAAAAGCACAAAATACCGGGGCTGGGGGTGCCTTTCATTGCCTGGAAGAGCTCAGCAGCCTGTGGATTTAATGTCTGCACAGAGCAAAGCAACAGGCTCTCTGCAGGCATACCCTTAGCACACTTACACTGTCTCAGCACAAAACACACTCACACACCCTGGCTCCCGGGCTTAGGGCAGCAGGCCCGGCCCTGCATCCCAGCTGGCAGAACGAGTGCCCTGCTTCACACACACAGGCACATATGCAGGTACATGCCAGTGCACACGAAGAAGCCACGGGTCCAGATCCCAGTGGGAGGCCTTGCTCAGTTCCCAGACCACAACTTGAAGAGACCAGACAAATGACAATAGACCATGGCTGGAGGCCTTGGGGCTCTGAGCTATCCAGGCCTCCTGCCCCAGGGGACCTGGTTGAGGGAACATACGTGAGTTAACCAACAGGAGACGATGACCATCAGCACCTTCATTCGTCAGAACAGGCAGGCAGAGAGAGGAGTTGTTTTTAATACCACTAACTCACAAGTGGTGACCAGAAAAGATCTAAGGTCTTCGCCGGGCGCAGTGGCTCACACCTGTAATCCCAGCACTTTGGGAGGTCGAGGCAGGTGGAGTCAGGAGTCTGAGAACAGCCTGGCCAACTAGGTGAAACCTCGTCTCTACTAAAAATACACAAAAATTAGCCAGACGTGGTGGCAGGTGCCTGTAATCCCAGCTACTCAGGAGGCTGAGGCAGGAGAATCACCTGAACCTGGAAGGCGGAGCTTGCAGTAAGCCGAGATTGCACCACTGCACTGCAGCCTGGGCAACAGAGTGAGACTCTGTCTCAAAAGAAAAAAAAAAAAAGGAAAGATCTAAGATTTTTCTGTCACCCTGCCACCCACCCACAGTGACCCTTCCAGAGCGGACCATTTGCTGTGGTCCAGGGCACCTGTCCCCATCCCAGAAGAAAGCCCACTGCATGGCAAACAAGCTCCCACAGGCTCTGGCTCACCTGTACTCCCCCACCCTCATCTCTGCCCCCGGCCGGCGTGGCCTGATCTGCAGCCCTACAACTTCCCCCGACACAGCAGCCTGCTTGCCCTGGGCCCTGCTCAGCCACCACGCAGGCCTCCCCTCTGCAGAGCCTTCATCCACCAGACTGGATTCTTCGAGCTCCTGACGGGTAAGAATCATGTCCTCCCTCACTGTGTCTTCCCAGCACCCAGTCCAGATGTTCACACCAAGTAAACACTGGAGAATCATTCACTGGAATGGCGGGATTTGGCAGCTATTAAACAGAGGGCAAGTACACCCCATGCCAGGGAGGCCCCAAATTAAGGGAGACCCCTAGGCCAGGCTCTGTACCACATGGGCCCCTTCCCGAGGACCTGTGTAGGAACCCTAGAGGAATCACCTCCAGCAGCAGGAACGGACCTAGTTCAGCTGCCCCAATACCCCCTACTTATGCTCACAGGCTAAATGCCAGGGGCCGTGTCATATTTTCCACAAATCTGTTCAAAGTCTTCATTTAGAAAGTGGATTACATTAGAAAATTCTGCTCCCAAATGTTTAAAAAGTGCAGCTATAGATATGAGAGTAACAGATGTCACTGTCAGCAAAAAAAAAAAAAATCAAACAACCATTTTGAAACATCAGCTTTCAGTTTTTCAGTGCTCTCTCCACAGCACAAGTTCTTCCCCAAAGGTAGTTTCTTACTTGGTTAAACAGCATCTTTACTTTGAAGGTTCAGATTAAATTATTTATTTTTTCAGAAATGCACCTTAGATAGCATATTCTAAGACCCACTGTCAACATAGAAAAGGTCAGCAAATTTAATATTCTTTTGTAAAAGGAAAATTATGTTTAAGTTGGAAAAATATTTTAACCACCAAATGTTTTATATTAACATTCCATGTCATTGCAAAGTATTGCAAAGTGTCTACTCGATGCCAAAGTTCTCGCTTTGATAAAAGTAGTCACGTGATTGACTTTCTGTTTCTCTTTGTGCACTGCTAGTTCTCAACCTTTTTGCCACACTATTTTGATTTGATGCTGAGGATGAACCTCACGCATTCTGCTGGCCTCTAGGACTTTGTCCTGGAATCCTTTGCCTCTCATTTCTAGCCCAACCTACCACTTCCTCTGGGACTATACTTAGACTGGCTTTCCTCAAGCATTGTTTTTATTAGAAATCTGCTAGGGTCCAGGTGTGGTGGCTCACACCTGTAATCCCAGCGCTTTGAGAAGCTGAGGTGGGTGGACCACTTGAGCTCAGGAGTTCAAGACTAGCCTGGCCAACATGATGAAACCCCTTCTCTACTAAAAATACAAAACTTAGCCAGGCTTGGTGGTGCAGGCTTGTAATCCCAGCTACCCGGGAGGCTGAGGCAGGAGAACCACTGGAACTCAGGAGGCAGAGGTTGCAGTGAGCAGAGACTGCGCCATTGCACTCCAGCCTGGGTGACAGAGCAAGACTCCTTGACTCAAGAGAATGGGTTCTTCGTGTATTTCTAAATTAAGACAGATTATTGCAAATACCATAAGCCAGGATGTATGAGATTCAGTCATATTTTACGTACCTGCATAGCACACCTTCCACAGATACATAATTTCTTCCAACTCTTATTCACTCAAGTCTTCATCACCGTCTTTTATGCACCTTCCAACAGCATCTAATACATTTGGATTTGTTGCTATATTGTTTCATGAGACTTGTTGCAGCCGTTTTACCTCAGCAGGAAGAGCAAACCTTTACCAATAGTATCATGAATTATTCCCTTTCACTATGAAACCACAAACAGGTTTCCAAGTGTATACCAGTAACTTAAGTAAAATTTTGTAAAATCACATATTGAGTATTGCATGATTTCAAAAAATCTCATTTTTGTCAGGGTTTTTCATATTCTTAAAGATTAGTTTTTAAATGGCTTGTGTGTCCTGTGCTTTTCTTGATATATGAAAGCACAAAATTCAGTTAAGTTGAGGACCACATCGCTAACAGTAGTGGATGTGAATCCACTTCTAGCATGATGGGGGAGACTGATACAGAAATTGCCCCCCATAATACAGTGAGAAATTGTATATACAGAAATGTATATATCTGTATGACAGATACATAAAACAGTATTTTTCACTTGTTAGACGGTAGGCAGAGCATCCTTGAGTCTGCTGCAGAAGACTAAGTCAGCTACATATATACAGGGTAAAATTTCACAGGGCTGGGAAAAGAAAAGCAGGTAAGCTGTACGATGAACAGTGCTCAGAGTTTGCATAGAGATAGGAGCCACTCAAGTTGCAAAGAGCCGAAATGAAGAGAAGTCATTAAACACCTGCTGAGTTCAGAAGAGACCTCAGACGTGTCAAGCCTCAGTCATAGGGCGGAACTAGCCTTAGAGTGACCCACTCTAAAAAGCTTAAAAACAAGTCTTGAGAGAGTAACACTGATTGACAAGTAGCTTAGTTGCATGCTGGAATATAGTTCAACACTCTTTAAAGGAAAACAACAAAATTGAGCCCTCAGTAATGTGGTATTCAAATTTCCAAGTATTCAATCAAAAAGTAACTAGACATGTGAAGAAGCAGAATAATGTGGCCCGTTAGAGGTAAAAGACAGCCAATAGACCAAGAAATTACAGAGGTGAGAGAATTAGCAATTAGACCTATAAAACCTATTGAAAACAGAATCAAAGATAGAAATAAAAATATGAGGCCAGGCATGGTGGCTCATGCCTGTAATCCCAACACTTTGGGAGGTCAAGGTGGGTGGATCACCTGAGATCAGGAGTTCAAGACCAGCCTGGCTAAAATGGCGAAACCCCATTTTTAGTCTCTACTAAAAATACAAAAATTAGCTGAGTGCGGTGATGGGCATCTATAATCTCAGCTGCTCAGGAGGCTGAGGAAGGAGAATCACTTGAACCCGGGAGGCAGAGGTTGCAGTGAGCTGAGATCATGCCACTGCACTCCAGCCTGGGCTACAGAGCAAGACTCCATCCCCCACCCCCCAGCAAAAAGAAAGAAAGAAAGAAAAGGAAAATACGAACTTCTTAAGGAAAAAAATAGAAGATATAAAAATTAGTAAAATAAAACTTCTAGACTAAAAAATAGAATGAAAACAAAAATCCCTTATAGACTACACAAAAGATTGGAGTAGTACAAACGAAAATATCTGTGAACTTGAGGACATGCAAGTAGAAATTATGCAAACTGAATTAAAAATTAAACAAAAAGAATTGAGCTTCAGGAATCTTTGAGACAATATCAAGAGGTCTAAAATATGTGTAACTGGAGTGGCAAAGAGATGAGAAAAGCAGAAAAAAATAATTTAAACAAACAACAACTGAATATTTTCCAAATTTAATGAATACTACAATATCCCAGTATCTCAATGTAAATTAAAAAAAAAAAAAAAGAAAACCAATCCAATACACGAAGTATAAATTGTTAAAAACTAAAGAAAAAATATTTTTAAATATCTACGAAAGAACCATATTATGAATGAAAAAGGGCATATCACCAAAAAGCCTATAAAGATAATAAAAGAATAATATAAGCCACTTTGTGTCTAAACTGTCAAAAATGTAGGCAGAACAGAAAAAGTTATTAAAAGACACAAATTACCAAACTGAATTGAGAAGAAATGAAAAATCTACATAGTCCTATTCTTTTAACTATTAAAGAAATTCAACTCATAATGAGAATTGCCCCATTAACAAAAAACCTCAGTATCGGGTGCTTTCCTTAATGAATCCTATCAAACGCTTAAAGGCAAATAAGACAAATATTGCCAAAAGTATTTGAAAAGAAAATCATTTATCAAACTATTTTGTGAAGCTAACAGAACTCTGACACCAAACCAAAGATATTAGAAGAAAGAGAAAATATGTAGCTAACGATCACCTATTAAATGCAAAATTCTTTAACAGAAGATTCTAATTCTAGTCAAAAAGAGTAACAGCGTCTAGCTTTACTCACCTGCTTGAATCAACTAAGAAAAACAGACAAAACATATGAGCAATGGTATACAAGACTAGATATCAGGAAACAAAGAGCAGTAACTCATAGACAATAAGTAAATTGTCCCACTTACCACTTGGAGAAAGTTTTCAGGTCTCAAAGAAATGTTTCCTGAATTGAGGAGATGTAGCTGAGAGTCTGGGGGAAACCAAGGCAGCTAGAATTCACAGGGCAGAGTATTACAGAGGAAAGAGCTTCACAAAGAGAGAACTTGGGGGGATCAGCAGAGTCTCCCTCAAGTATTCAGTTGAACACTGACCAGTGCATCTGTGTGAAGACATACTGAAGCTGCGGAAATAGGATTAGAGGAGTAGGATTCAGTGCACACAAAGAGGCTGGAATAGTACCTGTTTTCAGCAGCCAGCGTTGAAAACTATCATTGAGAAGGCATTGGTTGTACTATTAAGAGGCATCTTGACTCAACAGTGGGAAAAAACTAACCTTAGACTAAATGTAGAGTCCCAAGGTAACAAAGCTTAATAGAAAGATCTAAAGAATCAAACTATTTACAAGTAAATTAACCATGTCCAAGAACAAAATTCAAAATTATTTATAGGATAAAAAATGTTCACCACTCTACAAGATAAAACTCACAGTATCTGGCAACCGAGCAAAAATTACCAGGCATGTAAAGAAGCAAGAAAACACTACCCACAGTGAGGGAAGAAAAATCAATCAAACCAGACCCTGAATTGACATAGAGGGTATAAATTAGTACACAAAGACATTAAAATAACGATTGCGACAGTATTACATTTACATCCCTTAAAGAAGCTAGAGAAACGACTCAACAAGTTAAGTACAACCTAATATATGACTCAGCCATTCTACTTCCAGATATTAACAATGAGAAATGAAAGCATTTGTCCATGAAAAGAGTTCTACGCAAATGTCCCTAGAAGCTTTCTTTATAACAGCCCCAAACCAAAAACAACCCAATGTCTATCCACCAGCAAATGGATAAACAAACAGTGGTATATGCATGCATTGGAACGTTTCTCAATAATAAAAAGAAATGCAGTATTGATATATACCACAACCAGGATGACTCTGTAAATAATTTCACCTAGTGAAATAAGCCACACACAACAAATCTACTGTATGTTTTCATTAATACACAATTCTAGAAAATACAAACTCTCATAACAGAAGGCAGATCAGTGGTTGCCTAGAGAAGGAAGTCGGAGAAGTCAAGTAGATGAAGGGAAGGAGGGATTGCAGAGAAGCAGGAGGACACCCTGGGGTGATCTGAGTGTTGATTTTTGTGATTATGGTGATGTTCTCAGGGATATGCACATATGAAAAGATTTAGCAAATAGGCACTTTAACCACGTGCAATTTGTTGTATGTCAACACACCTCCTTAAAGCTGTTAACATTTTCTTAGCCAGACATTCAATGACATGAACGTTTACAGCATCTTTATTTGTAACAGACACAAACTGGAAACCACCCAGATGTTCTTCCCAGGGTGAGTGGTTAAACAAGCTGGGGCATCTACACCATAGGACATTACTCCGTGATTTAAAAAAAAAAAAAAAAAAAAAAAACAAAGAAAAATGAAGGTACAGATACATGCAGCCCATGGACAAAACCAGAGAGTTATGCTCAGCGAAAAAGTCAATGCTGAAAGGTTGCATGCTGTGTCACTCCATTTATATAACATTCTTTAAATGACATATTCTAGACTTCTAGAGCAGATTAGCTGCTGCCAGGAGTTAAGGAGGGATACGGGCAGGAGGCTGTGGGTGTGGCTATTAGAGGGCAACAAGAGGGATCCTAGCAGAGCTGGAAATGTTCTGAATGAATCTTGGTTGCATGGATGTCAGTGTCCCAGTTGGGATATCGCACTGCAGTTTTGCAAAATGTTACCATTGGGTCAGGGGTATGTGAGACCTCTGCATTATTTGTTATCATTTCACATGAATCTACAATTACCTTAAAGAGTTTTTTAAAAAATGCTGTACCTACAGTAATAACATGACCTGGAAAGCAAGTGAAAGCCCTTGCCTGAAAGAAAAAAATTAGGGAGGGAAGATATATGGTCATTATTATGGCACACAACGGAGTTTTGACAATTCCTGAGGTTGCGCACATTGTCACAGAAACACAATAACAGTGTTAGGAAAAGGTGATCATTAAATAATTTTAAATTTGTGTCTCTTTTCTAATCCACACTGTCTGAAGCAAAGTATTATTTAACCTATTTTTATAAATTCTGTAATTATCTTGAAAACAGAAGAATCTTATTACCTCTCTTTATGTTGAAACATTATTTATTGTCAACATATAAAATATTCTGCAAATTCATGATTCTCCTTTGGAGATCTTCATGTTTTAATAATCCATGAGCCTCAAAAAATAAAAGAAGGCAAAAAGGCATATCGTTCTAAATATAAACACCAGAATTGTAAAACTGCTAAGAAAAAATCTAAAAGAAAATCTTTGAGACCTTGGGAATGGCATAGTTTTCTTAGCTATGACCCAAAAAGCATGAACCAAAAAAAAAAAGAAGAAAAGCAAATTGAATTTCATTTTTTTAGAAATATGCCCCTAAGGAAATGAAAGGCAAGCCATAGTTTGGAAAAGAGACTGGCCATGCATATATTTCGCAAAAGGACTTAATCCAGACTATATCAAGAATTCTTTCAATCTAACAAGACAATATGTTGTAAAATAAATGCAAGATCTGAACAAATTCTTTACAAAATAAGACAAATGAATGATCAAGCAGCACTTGAAGAAAGCTCAGCATCATTGGTCATGGGGAAAGGCAAATCAAAGCCACAATGAGATGCTGCCACATACCTATTAGTGCGGCTAACATTAAAAAGACTGACAATTTCAAGTTTTAACAAGGATGTGGAGAAACCAGCTACCGCTCATCTATTGCTGGCAGAGCGTGAAATGGTACAACCGCTTTGGAAAGTAGTTTGGCTATTCCCTATGAAGTTAAATCTGCACTTACCAAGTGTTTCCACTTGGGGTAATACTCCCAGCTTTTATCCAAGAAATTGAAAACTTAGGTTCACACACACACAAATGTGTCCAGGATTGTTTATAACACTTTATTCATAGGAGCTACATCTGGGTACAACCCAAGGCTCCATCAACAGATGGGTGAAAGAACAATTGTGACATAGCCAAACACTGGAGCACTAAGAAAGAGTGCTGGAGCAATAAGAAAGACTTTATCTGCCTATACACACAACACCAGTGAATCTCCAAGTCCTTATGCGGAGCAAAGAAACCAGACACAGAAGAGGACGAACTGTGTGATTCCATTTGTACAAAAGTCATCACACAAATGAAACAGAAAACAGATCAGTATTTGCCTAGGGCTAAAAATGGGGAAGACAAAGAAACAGGGAAGAACCTTCGGGGTGAAGGAATCAGAACATATCCTAATTATGGGGGTGATTACCCAGGCGACTTTTGTCAAACACATCCACGGATTATTAAAATGGGTACATGCCGTTCTATGTAAAGTACCCCTCAATACAACTGATTTTCAAACAGAATAGAGAGTGTAAATCCGTATCTCATGTAGCCTTCTTAATAAGGCTGACTCTTTTTGCCACTTCTTGTCAAACCCAGTTAGAATCTCTTTGATTTTTCTGGCTGTTTTTACTATTTAATGTAGCCGGTGAAGAGCTTGTCCTGGGCACGGAAGTTCTGTTGGTTTTCTTCTGCTAGCGTTGGTTTGCCTCATGGGTAACATCTTCAATCCACAATCTTCTCGGGACTCTTTGCAACCCACTTTTTGAAGTGAATGATGTCCTTAGACCTAGATGAGGTGACCTATAAACCCATCCTCCTGGCATTGTAAGAAACAATGCTCTGCAGTCCGCTGGGAGCAAGCCACGCCTGGTGCTCCTCTTTTACGTTCTCTGCATGGGGAACTCCTGACTGGAAACGCCAGATGAAGTGTGACTGTCTAAAATAGACTAAGGGAGGGCATCCATCTCCATTCTTATTGGTAAAATTATTTTAAATGAGGAATATTCTACATAGCAATCCAAGATAATCACCTACCATGTGCTTCCCGCACCCCACACTGCAGTTTAGTCTTGAAGGCTGGAGAAATTTGGGAGGCAGTGGGATGGAAAGAGGGGAAACAGCGTGGCCACGCCTTGGTAGGAGGGAGCGCTGCTCTGCTCTACAGCCTCTCCACCTCATCTGTTTCATTGCATTAACTTGAACTTAAGCTGTTTTGAAATATTCAAGATGTGTGCAGAGACCACAGCAACCCTCTGAGGTGTCCCCAGACAATCCAGCTAGGAATGGGGAGCATCAGAAAATCTCTATTCAGAGTCACCTTGCAGTTTTACAGTTTTCACTTTCCCAAGAATTTCACCTTCATCATTCTATGTATTCACCTTCTTGTCTAATGTTTACAACAGCCATGGGAGGCAGGTAGGGAAACAAATATGATTTCCATTTGCAGGTGAGCCCACCGAGCCAGGAAGGTGCCGGGTGCAGAGGGAGGGCACCTTCTTCGGCCCTTGTGAGGTTCTTTGCTGGTTCTGTCTGTGTCTCGCTGTCTTCAGGGAGACAAACACACATGCACACCCATGCGCATATACATACATGCATGTGTGCACACACTAACACACATCCCCACAGTCACGCCTGGTACTACCTCCTGGCCCCGGACCCCTGCCGTCTGGGCTTCCCCACCAGAACTCCTCAGCCCCAACTTGTGTCTCCTTGCAGCTTCACACCTGAATGCTCCTTTTTCTTGCTACAGCAGCGGCGGCAGGAGCCTCTCCCTCCATTTCTTCCCCATACACCCACAGCAAGCTGGGGGACATTGAGGGTGGGTGGGAATAGGCAGAGGTTTGCCTCCTTGAAAGGGTGCGTGTACCTCCTGGTTTGGTCCATCTTCCTATTCCAACAGAACTCCATTCTTGTAGCCAGAGGGGTGTGGACTCTGGGGAAGAACAGAAAATCCCCTAGGGAACAATAACCTTTCAGCAGAGAAGCCCACATTTTCCTGGGAACACCTCGGCTCAGCCCGTTCTTATAGGAGGCTGTGATTTGTGTTTGACCCCAAGATGGCCAAGACACTGATGCTCCATCCATTCCACAGCCCCCAGCAACCTGGAGATGGTTTTAGAGAAAAGGAAACTCCCTGCAAATGGCTACATGTGGTTTCATCACGAGCTCTGTTTGTGCCTGACAAGGGCAAGCTTTGAACTGGAATCCCTCCACCTCCAGCTTTCCATTGTGTGCCCAAGAAAACACTGCAGAAAATCCTTGGAGACCTGTGTGCTCAACTTGTATTCAAGACCGATTCCCAAGGACCGGAATGTCGACGGCTAACAAAGCCAGAGGGCCTCCTAGTGGCAGGGAGCGGCGTTTTCTGCTGGCAGAAGTACTTGGTGCACAGAGGACCTGGTCCTCCTGTCTACAGAGCAAGGAAGCCTCCCTCCGCTTCAGTGCAGAGCTAATCCATCATTTCCAGCCCTGGAGACACAGACGGAATGTCACCCCTCTCCTTCCAACTCAGGATACACTTTAACTTTCTTTTTCTAATGTCACATTCAAAAGGAGAAAAAAAGTCCTCATAACAGTTTGTTGGCTGTTTGTCTCTGTCCCTGGCCTTAGAAAAACTACCCCTGAGGACGAACCTAGTCAGGGAGGACTCCAAAGAGCAGCCTGGGCCACAGCCCATTGACGGGGCTTGCCCTGGAGCCAGTCTCAGGGAGCAGGAACCCCCCAGCCAGGGCACCCAGCCATCCCCCAACCCCCACAGGGGGCACCAGAGGTGAACGAAGCTCAGAGCCAGCCCACCCGGGATGCCGCCTCCCCGGGACATGTCCTGCTTGAGGGTACCTTTCAGCCAGGCTACGATTCAACCTCTCGGTTTGGAATCAGAACAATTCAAGGAAGATGTAGAAGCTGAGGACAGTGGGCTAAATGGTGGCCCCAAAAGACACGTCCACGTCCTAACCCCATACCTGTGAATGTGGCCCAATTTAGAAACAAGGACTTGCAGACGTAATCAGGATAAGGAATCAATTTCAGATCCTTCTGCACCCAGGGCAGGCCCTAAATCCAATGACTGGGTTAGAAGAGAAAGGAGAGAGCACCAGACACAGCAGGAGGGGAGAAGGCCCTGGGAGCATGGAGGCAGGGGCTGGAGGGAGGCAGCCATGAACCAGGGAACGCCAAGGCCTGGGCGTGACCTCCAGGAACGGGGAGAGCCATGGATTAGCTTCTCCCACAGAATCCCCAGAAGGAGCCAACCCTGCCGACACCGTGGTCTTGGACTTCCAGCTTCCAGAGCTGTGAGACAGACAATACACTTGGGCTGTGGAGGCCACCAGTCCATGCTGTTTGCTACCGTAGCCCCAGGAAGCCACTGTGGGGTTCAAAACCATTTGAGAAGTAAATTCTGGCTGGGAACCTGCCCTCTGGAAAGGTCTGTGCGGGCACTGCCACGAATGAGGATACAGTAGCCCATTTCTCAGCAGGGAGTATGACCTTTGACCAGCCACTTCATTTCTGGAAGGTCTAAGGAAGTGATTGGGCATGTTTGCAATGCCCTATGAACAAGGGTGTCACTGCACCCCTTGTATACGCAGGCAAAACAGTGGGAGGGCCATGGCCCCCTCACCCCCTGCTCAAGCAGAAGCCTGACACCCCTGGTCCTTCCAGGACCCTCTCCTCGAAGGCTCTGTCGGTCTTGGGCCAGTTCCAGCTGCTGCAGGCAGTGACTCCCAGGCCCACTCCTTGTACAAGCCTGGTCTTCAGGGAATCACAGGGACCCCGCCTGTATTCCACTCAGCCTGGGACCATGCAGCTGGTACCTGCTGACCTGCTATCTCATCCAGTTTAGCTTTCATCCCAGAATTTTTAAATTTTAATTAAGTAGTATTAATCAGAGCTGCTCAAGAGAAGTCCAGTTGGGCTGGGTGGGCCCTGTGTCTGCTCCCAGCCTCTGCTGGGGCCACGCCTGCTGGTTCAGGAGACATAGGAATGCTGGTCAGTTCTCGTTTTCAACATACGATTCAGTCTGAAAGTCCCCAGCAGCAGCCTGCCCTTCTCTCCCGGCCCCTGCCATCCTGAAACATGTAACTACCTCGTGGTGACAAAAAAGCTAACATAACCTGCATTTAGATAAATTTCCTCTGGATTTACTAGGTTAATTAAGATAGCACAGTTTATAGAAAGAAAGAGATAACTCAAGATATCAACGTTTTCAATTTATCCATTAATAAAATACAACTTTGAAAAGATTCAGGCAATCTATTGCAAACTAAATATAACACCACATTTTGAAAAATGTATTTTTTAGAAAAATAACAGTGCCGCTCAATTAAACAACAAGGCTCCATTCCTAAAGGAATATTCCAACATTAAAATGTAAGATGACTCCTGACCAACTCAGCACAGAGAGACAACGCACACTCATGAAGGCACCTGAAGGCTCTACGTGTGGGCAGAAACCCCAGCAGATGGACGTCACCTGGGGAATTCCATCATCAGAACCAGTGGGAAGACTGGGTCCCGGTCACACAGCCTCCGGTGCTTCTCCCAGAGTGGCAGCCAGGAGCCCAGCCCCTCGGAGACCCTCAGGGCAGGAGATGTGCCTTCGTTTCACCTGTCCCTGATTCATGCATCTGACATCCACAGAGTTCCACACTGATCCCAACACTCCACACTTCTGAGATTCCAGCCCCGCCCCCAGTACCATCCCATGACTCTCGATCCCCCTTCCTTCCTGGGATCCTGCACTGGGAAGCCTGGCCCTACTGTGGGTGTCCCCCACGGGGATAGGGGCTCTCAGAGTAGTGGCCAGCCAGGTAAAAGGTCCAGACCTGGACCCTGGTCCCACCCCCAGGTCTGGGATACCCTCCTCTAGCCAGGCCTTCAACCGTCAGTCCTCCCCTGACTCTGGGCTGCCCTGGGAGACTCACGTCCACCCACCCCAGCTGGGGCACCGCATCTTCTCTGGGTCTCGGGTATTTCTTCCTCCAGAGCTGCAGGCAGGTTTCTTGGGTGGAGTCAGAACCTGGACATGCCTGGGCCATCAGGAACCAAGAAGTTTCCAACCCCAGCCCCATCTGGTTCCCCTCAGGTGCCAGGGGGCAGTGTGTCCCAATCACCAACCAGGTCAAGAAAGAGCTGAGGTTGTCAGTTGTAGTACACAAAACCTACAAGAAACTTCTCCACCCACATACACTCACACATATATGCACTCACGCATGTACTCATTCACATTCACACACATTTGTACAATCACATTCTCACACACGCACATCCCAAGGGCAGGTGCTGGAGTGCTGTCTAGCCCAGAGAGCAACTCACAGACTAGGTAGGAGCTCCGTTGGGATCTGCCAGAGCCCCCACCTAGCTAGGCCAGATGCAAAGCCCCGGCACCTAGGCAGGCCGAGGGGTGCAGCCCAGAGTGCCAGGCCTGGCTCAAGGCTGCTCTGGTGTCAGGGCACCTGCCAGGGAGACAGGGAGCCTCTGCGCTTACTTGTTCATCTAGAAAGTAGACCCCAGCTGGTCCACGGCAGCCTGAGAGCAGCCCTTGTGGAATACCCCGCCAGGACGCTCTGAAGAAGGGGGTGAGCTTTGGGGCTTGTGTGGGAGGCCCAGGCCAGCAGCCAGACCTGCTTTGGGATCTCTTCTAGCCCCCTTGACTCTGCTGGGCCGACTGGTTGCTAAAGCAGAAGCGATGGGTAAAACGTCAGCTGCCCAGCCCGCTCCCTTCTCAGCTTGTGAGATCAGAACCTCGGCACTGAGACCGGTTCTGGATCAGGTACTGGGGCAGCGGCTCCTGTTTCCAGATGGTGATTGTGCAGCGAGGCCTGGAGCCTCGGAGTGGCCGGCACCTGACCCTGTAATTCCACTCCTGTGACTTTCTCCTGAGGAGCCACTGACAGGCTGCAGCATATCGTAAAGGCCAGAGCCCCAGAAACAGATCAAATACCCAAAATCAAAAGGAAATGCTGGGATGAGTCACAGTACATCCATAGGCAAGGTATTATGCTGCCATTGAAAATGACATCAAGGAGGAATTTGTCATTTTGTGAAAAACGCCTCTGAGAGAATATTTAAAGAAAAAAATTACAGCGCAAAGCTGTGGGCCTGCCAATGTGGTGAAGAGTCCCAGTCCCTGCCTAGGCAGGAGGCATGGCTATTGCAGCACTGGACAGCAAGCAAGCGATTACAGCCTGGGGACCAGTCCCAGGACACAGCGAGCCATGGAGCTGACCTCACGGCACCAGGACAGAGTGAGTGCCAGGACAGAGCGAGCCATGGAGCTGACCTCACAGCACCAGGACAGAGCGAGCCGTGGAACGGACCTCATGGCACCAGGACAGAGCGAGCCGTGGAGCTCACCTCACGGCAACAGATGCCTATGCTGATGCCTGTAACCAAGGAGATGGTGTGTGTTACTCGGGGCCATGTTTCGGGTGTGAATTACTGCATGCACCTAACACACAAATCCATCCAGAAAAGAGAAAATAAGAACTGAGCGTCAAACACACGCAAGAAACTCTGCTGGGTGGGGAAGGTGGGACAAGATGAACCTGAAGCTGCTCCATCTCAAGGCTGTGGAGCAGATGAACATCCTTCAGAGCCTCCACTAGCCTGGTGCCCGGTGACCCGGGGAGGGCAGCATGGAGGAGGTGTTTCTTGAGTCAGCACTGAAGGAATGAAGGGGCGTGAGGAGGTGAGGGATGGGAGTGTGTATGGAAGGAACAATGAGGCACCAAAGGCAACAGCAATGGCTAGATGAAGCTGAGAGAGGAGACTATGCAGGCCGTGGGGGAGCAGCGCTTGGTTTTGTGCAAGGACAGAGAGCGCTCCTCCAAGAACCAGGCCTGGCGTTTCAATGGCCTCACGACCATCATCAGGCAAAGAGGCACCCTCGGTGTTACAGCGGGAATGCATCAGGCTACTGAACCTGCCTCCTGAAATCCACGTTGATCAATTGGCTGAAAAGCAACAGCTGTATAGTTCAGCTCAGCTTTGTTGTTGCCCACATCCATAAATCCAGCATCCCGGAGCCTGCTCCTGGGGAAAACCCAGGCAGCATGGCACCTTCCTGTGTGGAAATCCTGCACTGCACTGCCCAAGCCAACCTCAGTTGAGAGAGAGAAACAGAGAGAGAGATGGGTCTGTGGGTGACAGCTACACTTCCTGGGCCACTAGGTTCATTCAACAAGCATTTGCTGAGCTCTTACTATATTCCAGGGCACTTTAAAGAATTAGTCTCATTAAAACTGACATTCATTTCCCAGGGCTGCATAACAAAGTACCACAAACCAGGTGATGAAACACAGCAATTGATTGTCTCAGGGCCCTGGAGGCCAGAAGGTGTCAGCAGGCTGGTTCCTCCTGAGGCCTGCAAGGGGTGAGTCCATTCCAGGGCTTGCTCCTGAGCCTGTGGGTCATGGTGTTCCCATGGCATTTTCCCTCTGTGCGTGTATGGCTCCAAATTTCCTCCACCCTGATGGCCTCGCTTTCACATGGTTACCTTTATAAGGACCCTACCTCCAAATAAAGTCAGAGACTGAAGTCCTAGGGGCTGGGGCTTCAACATATGAGTTTGGGGAGGACACAGTTCAACCCTTATTAACACTGGTTGCAAATCTACACAACACTGTCCTCATTTCACAGATCCGGAAAACTGAGAGAGAATGGAGAGAACGGGTAACTCACCCCCAATCATATTCTTCCGTCATAACGTGGCAGAGCCAGAATTTAAATCCAGCCTGAACTCCAAAGCCTTTGACATTCCCAGTGGGTAAGGCAGCAAATGTGACAAGTGCCACATTAAGGTAACAGGAGATGCGGAGTGTTGGGTACAAGGACCTGAAGCAGGACCTTCAGAGGTGGGGAAAATGCAACAGAAGGGAGCTCTCCAAGCCTGGCACCCAATGCCAATATGCCCCCAAACAAACCACTTACCAGCTTTGACCCTTGGAGGAAGAGGCACCTTTCCCATCTCCCTCCCTGCCCACCACGTGGCTGCCCCCTCCTCCAACCCCCAGCCTATCAGAGAAACCTGCTGGCCTTCACTTCCAGTGTGAAAGGGAGACATTCCCTTCCGTGGCAATCTTCTTGGCTATTTGGGTCTCAATGATTACTCCATAATTGTATTGGATGCTGAGCTATGGAGAAAATACTAACTCTCCTCCCTCCATGCCTATGATCTGCAAACTAGAGACAGGATACCGTGCTCCAGCAGCTGGAGACCAGAGGGCACTCCTCCCCGCAGGGCGGGGTCTCAGGGTCAGCAGGGCCCACCTCCTGGAGAGCCAACATTCACTGGGCACAGGCTCCAGGGGGCTCTGCTGGGACCCTCACCAGCAGGGAGGCCCTCTGTTACTTATTCAACCAACAAATGCCTCAATGGCAGGAAGATATGAAATTCGTCACCCAAACTGAACCAGTTGCGAGAGTAAAAGAAAGTGCCGTTGGTAATGACAGGACAGTGGGTGCACACCAGCCTGTCCTGACCGACCAGGACTCATCCCTGCCCTACCCAGCATGCACCCTGCGGATGAATCTCCTTGGAAACTCCTCCTAATCTAATAGATTGTTGCTCTGTTCCCAGCTCAGCCAAGGACTGAAGGGCCAGGAGAAGGAAGGAGGCGGAGAGTCTCTCGAGGGAGAAGGGAGGGAGATGGCAGGCCTGTGTTCTGGGGGTGGACTCTCAGGGTTTACCTTTTGGAGTTTGTGGGGATTCTAAGCTTAGACATAAAAGAATGCTGGCCATTCTGTTACCCTTCTCCCCTTGGGGTCCTGCCCACACAGAGGAGAAGCCTCCAGGGCCAGGCATGCATACAGGTGCCCTTTTTTCTGGAGGCCTGGTCAGTAGCAAGCCCTTCCCTTCTCTGAGAACTTTAGACTGACATTATCCGCCTTTGCAGGGCACCTGAGGCACTGAAGGTTCTTTCCTGTCTTTCCATGATTTGATAGCTCATTTCTTTATACTGCTGAATCATATTCCATTGTCTGGATGTACCACGTTTTATTTATCCCTTCATCCACTGAAAAACGTCTTGGCTGCTTTTATTCAATTATGAATAAAACTGCTATAAACATCCATGTGCTGGTTTTTGTGTAAACACAGGCTTTTTACTCCTTTGGGTAAATACCAAGAAGCACACTTGTATCATATGGAAAGAGCATTTTCGTTTTGTAGGAAGCTGCCAAGCTGTCTTCCGGTGCGGCTGTTCCGTTTGCATTCCCGCCAGCAGTGAATGAGCTCTCCTGTTGCTCCACACCCTCACCAGCGGTTAGTGTTGGTGGTGGTCCAGACGTCGGCCGTTGTGACAGACGTGTAGCAGTCTCCCATTGTTGTTTGCTTTTGATTTTTCCACATGAATTACCAGGCAGAATGTTTTGTGGCTCCCATTTTACGGAGCAGGACGCCATGACCCAGGAAGGCTAAATGACTTGCCAGTGGGCTCAGCCAACCAGAGGCACAGCCAGGGCAGCACCCAGCCTCCCTGCCTCTCTGGCCAGAAACTTGTTTCTAAAGACTTTACCCAGAGCCAGTGAGAACCAGCAGTTGGGAGCAAATAGCAGGAAGGCGAAGTAATTGCCTGGACCAGGCCAGGACTCTCTGCAAGATGCTGGAGTGGGAGCCACAGAGTAGGACAGGGCCTGCACAGGGACCGGCCCTCCAACCTGACACACTGCTCACCACTTCTGTCCCCCAGATCTTGGTTTTCCACATCATCCTATTCACATTATAGCTTCAGCCTCTCATGACAAAAGTTCCTTTTACTGGGCCTGGCAACCCCAGAAACAGGGAGAGCCCCAGCTCTCTACAAAGGATGGAACTGAGTGTCCCGCTCGAGCCCGCACTCAAGGTGTGCAAGAGAGGGATGGAAGTTCCCATCCTCCTGGACCCCTCGCCTTAGCTTGAAGAGCGTCTCTCACAGCCCCTCATTCTCTTTCCACGTATCCTGGGGCTTCCACAGACACCAGGACATCAGGAACTGACCTAGCAGAAAGGGCCTGAGAGTGGGGTTACAGATAAAATACAAGACACTCTGTTGAATTGGAATTTTAGATAAGCAACAAATGGTTGTTTAGTGTAAGTGTGCCCCACACAAATATTTCTTCCTTGGTTTGTATTTGCTATGTCTGTAACTCTGCCAGAGATCACTCAACCCAGGGCTTACACCTGGGGTCCTCAGCTCCCAAACAAAGAACTGGGGTCCATGAGTTCCTTGCAGAATTGCAGAAAGCCCTTGGCATTTCTGTGGGTACAGAAATTCTGAAGCCTCTTTGGCTAAATCCTATTAGCTGGTGTGCCAGTTCTGGCTGGCAGTGACTGGTGACCCAGCCTATGACTGGAAGTGAGTGGGGTCTCTGAGTGGGACAGGGAATTAGGAGGCCCTCTAACCCGGTGGCTCCCATGATGGGGGAGGAGTGGGGGGGGGTGGGGGGGAGAGAGCAGGGGGTAACTAGGAAAACGGTTTCAAAGTGTGGATTCCATGGGATGGATAATAAACAGGATCCTTTCTTATGGAAAGATCAGAGACCCCTCGTCTTACAACTAGGGAACCAATGTCAGCACTATAATTCTCCTTGGAAGGACCTTCACCGCATCAGGATTTCTCCATCCATTTTATTGGAATCCCAGTCAGTGTTCCCCAGCCAACCCCTCACCGTGAGTAGAGACTAGCCCCTCCCCCAGCAGCTGTGTGAAGAGCCAGGGTTTGATGTCTGGGGTCAGAACTGCTGCTCCTGCAAATCACTGGTCTCAGCGGAAACCAATCTCTCCACACCTCCATCTGTCAAGCAGGGCCAGCCCAGAGTGCTGTCGCCTTGGCGGTACTAAAAGGACACGGCAGCAAATTCTAGAACCAAAGGTCAAATCGCTTGATTACAAGGTTTTTTAAAACCCAAAGTTAAAGATCCAGTTGCATTCAGCACAGAGGAGCTGGCCAGCTCCGTCCACCCACTCATCTGCCTCGCCCACGAAGGGCCCACCCCCTCCATCACTTGGGTCTGCAGGGCATGTGTGAGACCTTCCATGGGAAAAACAGCTTTGTCTCCATCTCCTGCAGGCAGGGATCAGTAATCTGGTGATCTGGGAAAAGGTAAGAAAAGCCCCTTGGACTGAGGGCAGAGTGGACACCATGCATCCCCCTGTGCTTAGAGGAAGTGCCGGGTGTCGTCACAGGGACAGCTGCTGCTTGGGGAGGGAGAGGGACCGCTAGGAACCCGCACCCTCTAGAGCACCTCTCATTTGCACAGCTCCACCTTATGCCATACACTTCCCAAGTCGTGCACTGAGCTCTTACTGTATGCAAACTATAGGAGAGAATAACTTAATCCCTGCACTATCTGAGAGAAAAATTCTCTCCATGTACTTCCCAGGAACAAGACAAAGGCACAGAAAAGCTAAGTGAGAGTTGATGCAGGGCAGAGACCATAGGGAGCGACCCTGATGAGTGGCTCCGGCTCCTGAGCCCAGGCCCCTGCCTCACAGCTGTTCCTGGTGGCACCTTTAGCCCCAGGCCCGGGATAACCATCAGGCATGATTATGTCTGGTGCTAACGAAAGTATGGGTCCTCCCACTATCAACTGCACAAATGTCCTTTGGCAGGCAAATGATTTTTAGCCTCTTTGCCTAAAAGGATGCCTTAGGGAATGGGGAGCCCATGTTTAACAGGACAGAGTTTCCGTCTGGGAAGATGAAAGGGCTCTGGGGATGGAGAGTTCTGCACAACACTGCAAGTGTGCTTCATGTCATGGAACTGTGTGCTTCAAAAAGGTTAAGGGGGGAGATTCTGTTATGCATATTTTTAAAAAATTTTTTTAAAAGATGAATTACTCCAAATCCTGGATCCTAGGACTAGTGAAGTGAAATCAGCTCTAAAATCAAGTGCCCATAAAATGCCAGCAGGGCACCACCTAGGGAACCAGGAGGTATCTGAACACCCAGGATTGCTCAAGAAGAACAAACTCATCTGCTTTTGAAAAAGATAACACACAATGCGAAATTTCTCAAAACTAAAGGAGAATAGAGCAGAAAGGGTGCATTGCTAAAAAATAGAATCGATTCCTTTTTGTAGGCAATAAGGATGTAGTTGATTGGCACACGTGTGAAACGCAAATCTTCAACCTGCCCAGAGGACGGAGTCCACACACTGACGGAATTCACAGAGAAACCACGACATAACCTGTTGAGTTTAATTTCAATTGAAAAGTAAACATTTGTGTGTGACATCGTCAGCTCACACATTTTAACTCTTCAATCATCGCTACCCTATTATGCCTTGAGAATGAAGCCAGCTAAGAGAAAAGGTGAGATAAGTTCTGATGACATGGTAGACAGAGCCGGGGAGTGAACAGGCCATGCTAAGCTATGGAGGGAGGGTTAGCTCTGCACCACAGGAACTGCCCTGGGACGAAAGCACTCTCCTTTGATCAGACGCCATGAAAAGAAGCATTTCAGTGAAAAAGACAAAAAGACAACCAGAAAATAAAATAAAAGGCCAGCGATTAGCTGAGATTTGAATGACGAGAGAATTAACAAAAACTAGCCCCAGACCTCTGGCTGGCCTTGTTGTTGGAGTGGACGATCTGAAGCCAAGGGACCTGCCCAGCCTGGACGTTACATGAGCAGCTCCTCCTCCAAGCCACTGATGGAGCGATGGAAAGTGCCAGGAGAACCGCCTATATGGGCCTGCATCCAGCCAGGCCGGGGGAGCACTGCTTTGTCCTCACTCTAAGCAAGTCCAGTGCCACAGAGCCTCTGTGGCCTCTTCGGGAAGCCTCCTGGAATGAACAGATGGCCGTGCAGAGTGGCACTGGATGGCTGTGCATGCAGCAAGGCTCAGCAACACTGGCCTCTGTGCCTATGGCCTCCCCACCAAAACCAAGGCCCACCCCAAGCATAGACTGCTGGGAGGTGCATCCTGTGCCTTTGAGGATCACCCTGGGCAGAAGGAGAGGAGAGCAGAAAAGCTGGCCAAGCCCAAAGGCAGGTCATCTGTGCACCCTCCTGGGCACCTGCCAGCACATGTGGGGCAAGTCCACTCTCAAGGTATCATCCTTCAGCCTGCAGGTCACAGCTGGGAGAGGTGTGTCTGCTGGGAGGGCTGACCATCAGAGCCACTGGCCTTCTGGGAGGCTAATTGTCCATCGTACAGAGGCAGCGGCCAACTGGGCTGCTGACCAGGGCCATTCCAATGCCACCTTGTTCCGGATGAGGCAGTAGTGCCATCACCCACTAATCAGGACTGCTTTAAGTATGACAGTGTTCCCATAAGCTCTGCTGATGGCCTTCCTACTATTGCTTTTCAGATGGAAGATTTAGGATAGCAGAAAATACTATGAAAAAAGGGATATTAGGTTTAGATTGACCATAACAAAATTATTATAAGACCCAAGCTATCTAGTTTATACTGTATCATTAACTACACACTCTCCAGTGTGCTGCTCAGCAGACCAGCAAAGCCAGCATTCAGTGTAGATTTCAATCTCGGTGAGCAATAAACTCAGTGTTTTGCATAAATAGATTGCACAAACTCTGTTTATTGTGATTCCCACATACAGGGATGGGAAAGTGTGTCTGCAGAGGAGCGCTTCTTCTCAGGGAGGTGTGAGCAGCACAGCGTGGTGAGTCAGTGCTGGTGGGTCAGTTGAGCAAAAGGCAGCACCACGGAATTTCATAACAGGAAGGCCAGGATGCTCCCTCTGTGCTTCAACTGCATGTCAGGATCCTGCATCTGACTTTTTCATCGCCCCAGAGAGCTCTTAGATTGCAAGTATAACATCCAAACCGACAACACCTCCTTGGGCATCAGACACCAGAGATGGAGACGCAGCCAGCGTGGATGCCTCGAAGCCAGACGCGGAGCAAGGAGGAGGTGGGTCTTGAGGCTTCCTCCCTCCAACCCACCAGCCTCTTCTGTAGGTAATCCACAGCAGCCTCCGGAGGTCAGACCTGTGGCCAGGGGCATCCCTCATTGTCCCTCAGTGCCCATGGGTACATTTACCAAACACACTGCTGATACATTATTCACCAGCGTGAGCCAATGGGCCAGTTTCCCATGACTGCTATAACATATTTTCACAAACTCAGTGGTTTGAAGCAACACAGATTGCCCCTTTTACAGCTCTTGAGATCAGAAGTCCTTAAATCAAGCTGTGTCAGGGCCCGGGGATTCTGGGCGGGATCCACTGCCTTGCCTCTTCCAGCTTCCAGAAGCCACTTGCACTCCTTGGTTTGTGGGTTCTGGTATGATTTAACTGTGTCCCCACCCAAATCTCATCTTGAATTGTAGTTCCCACAATGCCCATGTGTTGTGGGAGTGACCCAGTGGGAGGTAATTGAGTCGTGGGGACAGTTACCCTCATGCTGTTCTCATGATGGTGAATTAATTCTCACAAGGTCTGATGGTTTTAAAAGGGGCCATTCCCCCCTTTGGCTTGGCACTTCTCCTTCCTGGCATCATGTGAAGAAGGACATGTTTGCATCCCCCTTCTGCCATGATTGTAAGTTTCCTGAGGTCTCCCTACTCATGCTGAACTGTGAGTCAATGAAACCTCTTTCCTTTATAAATTACCTGGGTTCAGCTATGTCTTTATAGCAGTGTGAGAACAAACTGATACAGGCTCTTTCTCACATCATTGTGACCCCTGCTTGTCACCAGATGCATCTGCAAATTTCTTTTTGCTATATCAGGTGACAGATGCACAGGTTCAAGGATTAGGACATGGACATCTTTGGGAGTCATCATTGCGTCTACCACAGTAAATCCTAGTGTGATCTGTAATTCTACAGTACAGGATGGTTTATGAAAGTTCTTGCTTGTTTAACAGAACACAACCTTTTATTTGAAGTATATTGGCTGTGACCACAAAAGTAAGCCTGTCTGCAAGGGAAGAGGAGTTGGGAGGTGGTGAACAAAATATGGAAAATTCTCTCCCCAAAGATCCCAGTCTTGGTATGCTCTGGGGACAGAGAGTAGCCCTGAGGCTCACAGGGTCGCAGCACAGAGAGCCAGTGAAGGCAGGTGGAAAGAGCACCCAGCCCTATCTTCTCAGTTCTTGCCTTAAAATCCCATGAGTATTTATGAGGGTGTGTGCCAAAGAGGCTTGTCAGCTTTCTGAAAACTTGATTTCATTTTATAATCATGAGTGTTCCGCCCTTCCAAGGCATGAGATCACCATGCATGTCTTTCTAACAACCACCTGTCATCACTCTTTACTACAGGTTCCTCTGAAACTAACACACACTCCTCAGCCTGATGCTGCCTCTCAGGGATCTCCTGGCTCTTTCTGCTGCTTGCCGCTGGTGAGGGAAGGTCGCAGGATAAGCCCAGCTTGCAGGACAGTTCCACCTTGGGGACTTATGGATTCCAAAGGCAAGCAGAGTTTCTCTATGCACCGGGATGCAGTAGGCCCCTTGGGAGAACGACATAGAGATCCTGGAGGTGGGTGCTCTGACATTGGGGCACCCAGACTAAGATCCTCAGGCAAAGAGTCTGGGGGAGATGTTCAGAGCCTCCTCCCAGCCCTAGTAACATGGAAGGCAGGCATATTATAAGGATGCTGTTGGCTGTAAGACAGAGAAAATCCAACTCAAACTGGCTTGAGCAAAAGAAAATATACAGGCTCATACACCAAATAATTCAAGGGTCAACTGGTTTCAGGCACAGTTGGATCCAGAGGCTTGGAAAATGTCATCAGGAACTGTTTTAATTCTCATCTCAGAACAGGGCACCCTCTACACTAGCACAATCCTGAGAGTGATAGTGCCTTAAATTTTTGCATCCCAGGTCCCTCACTGGCCTCACTATAGTCCCAGCCCTGCTGTCATGTCCATTCTTAGGCAGGCTCTTCCCTTTATGGTAACAGAATGGCTGCAGAGCTCCAGCCCTCCATACATACAGATCTGGTTCTGTGGGAAGAGGATCCCTTCCCCAATAGCTCAGAGTATCAGAATTTGGTCTACTTGGCTGATTGTCACACTCCACCTGGGTTCCCAGGGCCCAGCTACATAAAAAGATTATGGGATGAGGGTTGGGAAGGGGTCATTCTCTCAAAGAAAAGCTGAGGACTGGATTCAGGGCAGCAAAAGCCACAAATGTCCTCCTTGGCCAGTAATTCACCATGAGGTAAAAGAAAGTCCATGTCTGAGGCCACTCTGACATTCCATCTTCCACAGAGGAAGGGTAGATCTTTGAGAGTGAATGCTGGCCTCTTTCTGATCCAAACTGCAGGGAATGATTTTTTTCTACTTCCTTAAGAGTTCACTGCTCTTGAATTCTACCATCCACAAAGCCTTAGGGCATGGACAAAACTCCCTCAAGTTCTTTGCAAATGTATAACAAGGATGGCCCTTGCTCCAGTTTCCAGTACCTTGTTCCTCATTTCCCCTGAGACTTCCTCAGAATAATCTTTGCCATCCATATTTCTTCCAGTATTCTAGTCACGACCGCTGAAGTTAACTCTAAGATGTCCCAGACTTCCCCAGTCTCTCTTCTGAGACCTCACCAGAATTGCCCTTAATGTTTCATCTATAGCAATACAAGCTTCTTTCAGCATTCATTTCAAAACTGTTCCAGCTCATTATCCAGTTCCAAAGTTCCATGTTTTCAAGCGTTTGTTATAGCAACAGCCCCACTTCCCAGCACCAATCTTCTGTCTCTGTCTGTTTTGTGTTACAATATGAGAATTCCATAGTGGGAAATTTATACTGAACAGAAATTTACTTTGCTCATGGTTCTGGAGGCTGGGAAGTACAAGAGCATGGCACCAGCATCTTGTGAGGGCCTTAGTGCTGCATCACCCAGTGGCAGAGGTAAGCATGTAGTGAGGAAGGGCACAGTGAAGAAAAGGAAGGACTAAATCTGCTTTCATGACAATCCACTCTTGGAAGAATAAACCTCCTCCCACAAGAACAACATTAATTCATTTTAATCACCTCTGAAAGGTCCCACCTCTCAATACTGTTGCACTGGAGATTAACTTTCCAACACATGAACGCTGGGGGACACATTCAAACCATAGCACATATGACACCTATATAAAACTTATGTTGTATTTTATACTATTTATTGAAGTGGACTTACAGGACTTAGAGCGCAGCTGGCCCCAAGAAACTACTTCCTTATACCTTCCCCTTCATCTATTCCTGAACCTACCTCCTCTTGCCTCCTCTCTGCAGGTTTCAACAGCTTGGCCTAATAATGTGAGTATCTTCATATGTTATCATAGTACACACATGTGGCCCTTTCTCTAAATCTATGCCCATGGTAGGGAATTTTTATGTATCCTCCATGGCCTAACAGTTTCCCCAAATGGATATAACAACTTACCCCCCCAACTTCAGTTTATGAGAATTCAATTGTTCCATATCTTCATTGGCACTTGATATGGTTTACATGTTCGTCCCCTCCAAATCTCATGTTGAAATGTATCCCCAATGTTGGAGGTGTGGCCTGGTGGGAGGTGTTTGGATCGCGGGGGTGGATCCTTCATGAATGGCTTAGCGCCATTTCCTTGGTGATGAGTGAATTCTTCTCTGGTGGTTCACGTCAGATCTGATTGCTTACAAGAGTGTGGCATCTCCCCTCTCTCTCCTTCTCCTGCTCTCACCATGTGGCATGATGGCTCCCTCTCCCTTCAGCTGTGACTGTAAGCTTCCTAAGGTCCTCACCAGAAGCAGATGGTAGAGCCATGTTTGTATAGCCTGCAAAACTATGAGCCAATGAAACCTCTTTTCTTTATAAATTATGCTGTCTCAGGTATTCCTTTATAGCAAGAAAAAAACAAAATAACACAGTACTGTTTAATTTTGCCTATCTGATGTGGCTTTAGTTTGCATTTCTCTAATTTCTAAAGATGTCGAATATGTTTCATGTGATTATTGAATGCTTAGGAATCTCCTATGTGACGTAGTTATTCAAGGACATCATGCCTACATTTCTATTGGGGTCTCTGTCTTTTCTTACTAAAACTGTTTGGTTTTATCTGAGGCAATTATTTTTCTCCCCCTCTG
Organism: Ateles fusciceps; assembly: GCA_036589455.1. Classification (NCBI taxonomy): domain Eukaryota; kingdom Metazoa; phylum Chordata; class Mammalia; order Primates; family Atelidae; genus Ateles; species Ateles fusciceps. Next base: position 6,333,583 of record JAZHEH010001784.1, on the reverse strand, counting down.
TGGTTTCCCTTTGCACTCTTTAATGGTGTCATTTGATGAAGAGAATGTTCATTTTAATGTAGTCCAATTCATAAATATTTTCTTTTACAATATTGTCTTGTGTAACTTTTAAAATAAATAATTCCCATTCCTATAACAACTTCTGAATGTTTTATGCTTTGCTTTTTATACTTAGGTTTTATTACCTCCGGAAATTATTTCTTATATGATGTGAGAAAAAGGAAACCATATTTTTCTGGACGAGGTACCATTGTCCCAGCAGCACTTATTGGGAACAGCATCTTTTTCCTACTTTTCTACAGTACAATCCTTGTCATTTATAAGCATCCAAAAGGCAAGAGTCTTCCTTTCGAAGGTTCTCTCTTTAACGCCATGGGCCTATGGTCATCTTAATACCAGGTCTATGCTATCTGATTACTACAACTTTTACACTTATGTGTAAATATATCATATACATATATTATTATAAATATAATGTTATAATTCTACAATGTATAATATTTCACTATCAAATTTACCAGAGTTCTTTCAATTTTATTAATCTTTTAGAGAAACCAACATTTGACATTGCTGATCCTCTCTAGAGCATGTTTATTTTCAATATCTTTAAATTTTATTGTTTTCCTTATGATTTCCTTTTTTGACCCTTTTTTATAAAATTTGGCTTTTCTGAACTATTGAGGTTGATGATTCCCTAATAAATCCTTAGTCTTCTTTTTTATTTTATCTGTTTAAGATTTCATGTTTAAATGTCAGACCTCAAACTATAAAAATGCTAGACAACAACCTAGGAAATACTCTTCTAGACATCGACCTTGGCAAAGAATTTTAGGCCAAGTCCTCAAAAGCGATCACAGCAAAAACAAAAATAGACAAGTGGGACCTAATTAAAGTAAAGAGCTTCTGCACAGCAAAGCTATCTACAGAACAAACAGACAGCCTACAGAATTGGAGAAAATAACCCAAACCATGCATCCAACAAAGGCTAATATGCAGAATCTATAGGAAACTTAAACAAATCAACAAGCAAAAAACAAAGAACCCCATGGGAAAAAATGGGCAAAGGACACGGATACTTCTCAAAAGAAGACACACAAGCAGCCAGCAAACATATGAGAAAATGATCAGCGTCACTAACCATCAGAAGAATGCAAATCAAAACCACGATGAGACACCGTCTCACACCAGTCAGAATGGCTATTATTAAAAAGTCACGTAACAACAGACACTGGTGAGGCTGTGAACAAAGGGAGCGCTTGTACACTGTTGGTGGGAATGTGAATTAGCCCAGCCACTTTGAAAGGAAGTCTGGAGATTTCACAAAGAACTTAAAAGAGAGCTACCATTTGACCCAGTAATCCCATTCGTGGGGGTGTACTCAAAGGAAAATAAATTTTTCTACCAAAAAGACACATGCATTTGTATGTTCACTGCTGCGTTATTCACAATAGCAAAGACTTGGAATTAACCCAGGTGCCCATCAGTGGTAGACTGGATTAAAAAAAATGTAGGCTGGGCACAGTGGCTCACATCTGTAATCCCAACACTTTGGGAGACCAAGGTGGGTGGATCACTTGAGGTCAGGAGTTTGAGACCAGCCTGTCCAACACAGTGAAACCCTATCTATACCACAAATACAAAAATTAGCCAGGCATGGTGATGGGTGCCTATAATCCGAGCTACTCAGGAGGCTGAGGCAGGAGAATCACTTGAACCTGGGAAGTGGAAGTTGCAATGAGTCAAGATTGTGCCACTGAACTTCAGCCTGGGTGACAAGATCGAGACTCCAACTCATTAAAAAAAAAAAAAAAAAAGCAGATGTAGTACATATACACCATGGAATACTACACAGCCATAAAAAAGAATAAAATCACATCCTTCGCAGCAGTGTGGATGCAGTTGGAGGCCACAATCCCAAGTGAGTTAACACAGGAACAGAAAACCAAATACCTCATATTCTCATTTGTAAGTGGGACCTAAACCCTGAGCATTCATGGACATAAATACGGAAATAGTAGACACTGTAGACTACTAGAATGAGGAGGCATGGCGGGGAGCATGGGTGGAAAAACTACCTGTCAGGAACTATGCTTGCTACCCGGGTGATGGAATCTGTACCCCAAACCTCAGCATCCTGCAGTATTTCCATGTGACAAACCTACACACGTAGCCCCTGTATCTAAAATAAAAGGTGAAAAGATTGCATGTTTCCTTTTAACACTAGCCTTAAACGTATCCTACAATTTTTAACAGCTTTATCAAGCTATAATTGACATACAATAAAATACATATATTAATGTATATAATTTTATGTTTTGACATAGGTACACACCCAGGAAACCATCACCAGAATCAACATAATGAACACACACACTACACCAGAGCTCCTTCATGTCACCTTGCAATCTCTCCTTTTTGCTTCTCCTCAGCACCCTTAATTTAGTAAATTTGACTTTACCAAGCAAAACAAAAACTGTAACACACATCAAAACTATGCATGTCAATGAATGGTCACAAAGGGAACACACACGAAACCACCACCCAGGTCAAGAGACAGAACATCAGCAACACCCCCGAAAAGCCTTCCCGGCCTCTGCCTCTCTCCATCCCTTCCATCCTTCCGAGTGGCAGCTCCTAGTTTTCCATTCCAGTGACCACTGTTAGAACTTTCTTGTAAAATCTTTGGTGCATTTATATTCCACTTAAGAGTGGAACTGCTGGTTCATAGAGTGTACCTGAGCAGCTTCTACCAACCACTCCAAAGGGGCCCCGCCAATGCACGCAGCCGACAGCATCTCTGCCAGCTCCTGGACTGTTCGTCTGTTTTTCACTTTTGTTGCCATTGTTTTGGCCATTCTGGGGCATATACGGTAGTATCTGCTGGTCTTAACTTCCGGTGCTCTGATTACTATTGGATTTGTACACATTTTCATATACTTATTTGCTATCTGAATGTCTTCTCCTTTGTGAAGTGCTTGTCTCAATCCCTCGGCTGTTTTTCCTATTAGGATCTCCAGTTTCTCCTTAGAAATATATAGCTCTTCCTACATTCCGCACTTTAGTCCATTGTTAAAAATAAGCACTGCAGATATCTTCTGCCACTCTGTGCCTTACCTTTGGACATGCTTCATAATATTTTTCGATGAACAGAAATTCTCAATTCTAATGCAATTGCATGTAAGTCCATCAAATTTTTTCTTTATAATTTACGCTTTTAAAACATCCAGTGTTAAGAACACTTTCCTGATAACAAAATTTGAGGTTTTCTCCAAAACTACTTTTTACACTTAAATCTATGGACCTTTTAGTATGATATGACAGAGGACTCCAACCAAATTAGTTTTTTGCCTAACAGCTCAATCCATTGGACCCAGCAACCCTGAAAAATTGAAGACGGCACTGCAGGGCAACCTTTGCCATCCATCAGGCTGGCAGCATGCACCGGCCTCTTCCTAGACTCTCACTTTGTGCCACTTGTCTCACCAACAATGCCACAAGGTCCTGTTTACTGGCCTTCATAAGATGCTCTGAACCCCTGCAGAAACATCACCCGTCTCGTTCATGTTCAGCAACACGTTGGAGGTGCTTCGACCTTTGCACTTCCATATCCATTTTAGAATTGCCTTGGGCTCTTACACAAAAAGACGTGTAAATTTGCATTGAGATTATAATGGAGTTTTGTTTCATCGTGGGCAGAAATGACATTTTTACAATAATGGCTTTCTATTTCATGAGCATGAACTCTTTCTGTTTACTTAGGTTTTTAGAAACGTCCCTAAACTGTATAGTTTGGGGTGGCGGGGGTGGAGATTGTATACATCTGCCATTGTATTAATTCTATGTATATGATATTTTAAGATATTGTAACTATCTACTTTTTAATTTACTTTTGCTATTTGTTACTGGCCGTGTTAATTCCAGCAGGCATGGAGTGGGCTGAGCTCTTTTGCTGGGGTAAGACCTACCTGCATGGCTCCAACCCCTGACTAAGGTGTCAAATGGACTGATTCATAGTGAATCTAAGCTGCCCTTGGGTGTGGCTTGTACTGTCTTGTCATCACAGTTTATTGATAACAGTGAAAGTGATGATTGTTCAGGTTCTCACCTGGTCTTGGTGGCCACACAGAACGGCTCTTCTACTGGGGGCTCCTCCATAGCAAGGGTACACTGACCCAGCCAGGAGGACATAAAAAGCCCACTGACACTCCATGTGGGGCTCCCCCGGTTCTGAGGGGTTCTGTGCACACAGGGTGGCTTCTGATCTGAGAGAGAAATGCATCCTGGCACTACCCTGCAGAGAGGGACGGTGGAGCTGGGGCCCACTCCTTCCTGACCCTTCACTGTGAGGCAGCCTTTGGAGGAGGTGCTCACCACACCTGCGGGCATGTCTGTAACGTGTTTGCTGTATCGAAGCCTTTTCCTAAACTACATTTCTAAGCATTGTCATTTTGGGCCCTGTGCCCTGGGTGTCTTGACACACAGTTGATTTTTTTTATATTGACCTGCATTTAGCAAACTTTAATGCTCACTTAGCTATTCTGCAGTTTACCTGCAGCGTCTTCTGGTTTGTTATTTCTCACCTATTTCGCTGTCTAGAACTTCCAGTAAGATGGTCAATTGTATTTGAATATACCAGGCGAAACTGAATTGTCCGCAACACGGGCTGCTGAGACGTTTCATCAATTAAGTATAAAGGAAGTTACCTTCTAGTTCCAGTTTTTTTAATGAGCTTTTTAAATGATGGATAGGTGCTGAATTTTGTGAAAGGCCTTTTATTCATAAATTGGATGAACGATTTGTTGTTGTTTTCTTTTATTGTGGTTAACCAAACAAGGCTAGGAAGTTTCTTCTAATCATGGGCTTGGCTGAATTGCAGTGTGTGTGTATATATATATATATATAAATTTTTTTCTTTGAGATGGAAGCTTATTCTGTCACCCAGGCTGGAGTGCAGTGGCACTGTCTTGGCTCACTGCAACCTCTGCCTCCTGGGTTCAAGCAATTCACTGCCTCAGCCTCCTAAGTAGCTGGAATTACAGATGCATGCTACCACACCCAGCTAATTTTCATATTTTCACCCCAACAGGGTCTCGCCATGTTGGCCAGGCTGGTCTTGAACTTCTGACCTCAGGTGATCTGCCTGCCTCAGCCTCCCAAAGTGCTGGGATTACAGGTGTGAGCCACCATGTCCAGCTGGCTGACTTGCAATTTTTAAAAGTAATGTCTTCATTGCCATTTAGTTTAATATCATTTTTAATTTCCACTTGATGTATTAATAGTTGTTTTGATGGGGTGTTGCCAGTTCACTTGTAACACAGATATGATTAATCTCATCTCATGGTTTGAAAACTGAGAGGTTGAGTTTCAGGTTTGTTGCCTAAGGTCCTAGACTGACTGAAAAATTTCCCCTCATTGCCAAGTTCTTCCCTTCTTCCATAAAAACAGTGCTCTCCAGTTCAGGAGCCTGGGTGGACCTCTCTCTCCCACCCACCATGTAACTGGCCTACCTACGGGGAACACTGTCAAGAGAAGGAATCTCTTGTTCATTAATTCAATGTATTTCCACACAGAAGATGCAGACTTTGACTCAGTATTAGCCTTAATAGGGGGGATGCACTTCTAGGAATTTGAATATATTTTTAAATCTCTTTTTAAAAATATCATTATAATTCTTTTCCTTCATCCCTCATACTAATGGCAAGCTAAAATCACAATGCAGGCCAAACACGGTGGCTCACACCTGTAATCCAACACTTTGGGAGGCCGAGGTGGTTTGATCACCTGAGGTCAGGAGTTCGAGACCAGCCTGATCAACATGGTGAAGCCCCATCTCTACTAAAAATACAAAAACTAGCCAGGTGTGGTGGTACATGCCTGTAATCCCAGCTACTCGGGAGGCTGAGGCAGGAGAATCTCTTGAACCCTAGAGGCAGAGGTTGCAGTGAGCGGAGACCATGCCACTGCACTCCAGCCTGGGCAACAAGAATGAAACTCCATCTCAAAATAAATAAATAAGTAAAAAAGTGTTTAAAAAATAAAGTAAAAAAAAATCACAATGCCAAGATGGCTTTGTTCCCCACACACACAGGACATTCAGCTCTATATCATGAGGAGGCAGCCCCTCCAGCCTTGCCCCTTTCCTTGCACCTGCTTGGTGTCAACTTCTCTGAAAACAACATTTAGCTGAGTCTCCTCTGGAACCTGGAGATGATTACTGGTTTGCATTCTGTTCTGATGGACCACAGTCAACCACCTAAGTGTCACTTTGATGGGTGTCCTGAAAACAGCAGGCTCCAGGACGCAGCCACCCTTGGAGGCCAAAGAACAGAACTCTGTGTGTTAATGCATTCTATTTTCCTTCATCAATTTTTACAACAATTAATAATGTTTATCTTCCAGAGAAACAGGCATGTCTTTGAGAACATCTCGCTTGAATGCAGATGTTTTAATTCCTGAATACCATCCTGCAGAATTCACCTTACAGCCTATCATTGACCCAAGGGAACTGAACACCAGCCCAATGTTAAGTGGATTTCTTAATATTCTTTGGACTTTCAATCTCTACTTTATACCCAGATACTATGGTCCAAATGTCTGTCCCCTCCAAAACTCCTTTGAAACTTAGTCCCCATTGTAACAGTATTAAGAGGGTGAGAAATTTGAATATGATATTGGAGAGGTGGGACTGACCTTTGGGAGGTAATTAGAATTAGATGAAGTCATGAAACGGGGCATTATAAGAGGAGAAGGAGAATCCTGAACTGGCACCATCAGCCCCTCTCACATTTTAATGCTATCTGCCATGTTACAACACACCACAAGTCCCTCACCAGAAGCCAAAGAAATGTGGCCCCTAGATATTGGACTTTCTGCCTCCAGAACTGTAAGAAATAAATTTCTTTCCTTTATAAATTATCTATCTCAGAGACACATGTATAGCAACAGAAAATTAGTTAATGTGGCAGATAAAAACAGAAGACAGCAAAACAATCATTTTTTAAAAATTCTACCCTGAGAGTAAGCACAAATGGTTAAAAAAATTATATTCCCGAAATTAATCAGAGATAGCACAGAGATGTTCTTCAGGCATTAAGTAGTTGATGTTGTAAACAATTTCAATTCTACTTATGACAAGTTGGCATGAACCATATTCATGAATATCTTTATAACATGGAAAACATTTTCAGGCATGAGTAAACTTCACCAAGGGAAACTCAGAAAGTTATGATGCTCACTTCCACCAGGAATATTGAAAGCTGAAAATAGTGTTGCCCTAACTGCAAGAAAAAGCCAGTACACCACAGGTTGAAATGTCCTTGGACCCAGCAAAATGTTAAGTCACAGGGAAACCAAGAAGCCCGAAATCCCAGGAAAGGAAGACCCCTCTAAGGAGAAACTAGAAAGGAACCAGGTTCACTTGTGGTAAAGATGTACAGATGGGGAGGGGGTCTGCTTTCACTCACCAGGCACTTACAAGGATGCTGGGGGCTGGGCAAGAGAAGAGATGAGCCCCATCAGTAACAGAGGCATGCAGGATGGACTGGACTGTGTGTGTCAGACATGAACCCCCCCCATGCCACCTAGAACCTTCTCCCCGCAAAATTCAAAAGTCTTAACCCCATGAGCAAGGAGCAAGGAAAGACCCACTGCAGAAGGGAAAGGGTGGAAGCGAAAGCCCTGGATACTCAGGGGAGGGCAAGAAGCCATCCTGGGCCCAGGATCCTCTGCTGAAACTGAGGAGAAGTGTGCTGCCCTGGGGGAGTGTGGGTTGAAGCAGGGATCCTCGACTCAGGTAGAATCTGAGCACCCTATGGAAGAGGGGCAGGAATGACACAGGCCCAGGCACAAAGAGCATTTACAAGAAAAAGCTGGAGCAGGACAACAGCAAGTTTCCCCTGACCATCACCTGGAACCTAGAACCAAATTTCACCCCACACCGACTACCACCGGGGAGGTGCAGAGTATGTAAAAGACCTAATGCAGTGACAGCTAAAAGCAGAGCACTAAATCTGAGAAAGATTTTCCAACCCTGCAGTCAGACCCCACCCTACACACAAGGTCACAGGAGGCGCTGAAAGCCTGTAGAAGCAAGAGCCATGACAACAACAGATCTCAAATTCAGCTCATCTTTTGTCCAACTTTTATCAACCGTCCACCTTAATGGCTTCACAGCGTAAGAGGCATGCCCATTTCTGGGGGCAATTACTATTTATCTCAGTTATCCCTGGTCTCTAAATGATGTTCAGCAGTGAATAAAAAAGATTATGCACACAAACAAAGAAAATAGTAATAATAACTCACAATCAAGAGACAAGTAAATCAATAGAATCAGATACAGAGATGACCCAAATGTTGAAAACCTCAGACAAAGACCTAAAACAATTATGATTGATATGTATGCAGTAGAAGGGGTGGCCAGCATACACGAGCACATGGACGTTTCCGGCAGAGCAATAAAATGCACACTGTCTACATCAGCCTTGACCAGCAGGCCCTGGTGCAGCACTGCTCAGGTTCTGGCATGTGAAGGTCCAATGCTGCTGGCCCATAGCTCCTGTAAAAGCCAAATATATTCCTCAAGAC